>JAJAQA010000011.1:5440511-6040511 GCA_021464565.1 Rutilus rutilus
GTCAGAGAGAGAGAGGGAGAGAGAGAGAGAGAGAGAGAGAGGGGGAGAGGGAGAGAGAGCGAGAGAGAGAGAGAGGGGGAGAGAGAGAGAGGGAGAGGGGGAGAGAGAGAGAGACGGGGAGAGGGAGAGAGAGAGGGAGAGGGAGAGAGAGAGAGAGGAGAGGGAGAGAGAGAGAGGAGAGAGGGAGATAGAGAAGAGAGGGAGGGAGAGAGGAGAGGGAGAGAGAGAGCGAGAGAGAGAGGGAGAGGGGGAGAGAGAGAGAGGGAGAGGGGGAGAGAGAGAGACGGGGAGAGGGAGAGAGAGAGGGAGAGGGAGAGAGAGCGAGGGAGAGGGAGAGAGAGAGAGGGAGAGGGGGAGAGAGAGAGAGAGAGAGAGGGAGAGAGAGAGAGAGAGAGAGAGAGAGAGAGAGAGAGAGAGAGAGAGAGAGAGAGAGAGAGAGAGAGAGAGAGAGAGAGAGAGAGAGAGTCCTAGCCGAACACAGACCTCCCTCTATCATGAAGATAGATTAATATGCAGAGAGATTTATTGATCTGTGATGGGAAAGACTTATTTGATAAAACATTGCAATTTGGTTCTCAATCTTTTTCAACTGATGGAACAGTGGAATAAAAATCATATTCCTCCAAACTACCTCAAACTACATCATACAGTTTTAACTAGTCTAACAATGATCTCTAGATTAGTCTATACCCTATATATATATATATACAGCCAGGCCATCAGTATTCTGATTACTTAATTGAAAATGAACATGCTGTGTTTAGTTAATGAACCTTAATGTTCACTGGCTATGAAGCTGAAGCAAACACTTAGTCAAGTATTTTGTAAATTATTTTCCAATTTAAAAATTGAAATTTTTATTTTCCTTTCAACTTGCAAACCACTCGAAATCCTTACCGGACCACCAGTGGTTTGCAAACATACAGTATTTTTTCTTTTTTATTCAGTATTTTATTCAAATTTCCCAATGATTTTATGTAAATTTTTTGGTTATACTTTAAATTCAAATGTTTACGCTGATAATATAATTTATGATAGAAACTGCTCACTTTAAATCAATACATAATAAACAAATATATTCTATGCTTATACGTAATGCAATTGTCAATTATTTTATGATTCAGGCCATAGGTAAATCAGTAAAGTCAGGTTACATTGATATAATGCGTTTTGACCTTTTTTGAGCTGTACTAACGGTAGAAGACAGTTATATTGCACAGTATCAGATTTGGATTGGTCTTGTCTGACCGATACTGATACTGACTATCATCCCTATACTGAGAAATATCAGTATTATTTTACAAACCCATTGCTAACGTCATCCTAAACGCTGGTTATATATTTTGAATGGAATAGAAGTCAGAAATAATGATTTACTTTGTAAACAGCCTTGTGCAGCTAGGCTAATCCAGCTAAAGTAAGGCTGGTTGTTTATCCAATGGCAGTGGTTCTCCACCAGGGGTCTGGGGCCCATGAAGGGGCCTCAACAAAACAAGCTTTATTATAAGCTAGCACAACTAAAAAATCTAGATATATCTTAGTATTCAGTTATTTTTATATCGCATTTGCATTTTTTTTGTTATTCAAAGCTCTAAAATATTTGAATGGGTAGAAACTGTAAGTGGAGGGAGCGGGGCCTTCAAACATGTTTGTGGACAATAGGGGCGAAAAAGGGGTCAAAAAGTTTGTCATCCATTACTAGAGGTGCCAACATTCACATGGCAGCTTTACAAACAAGTTGAGAGTTCATAAAGTGACATTAAAACCCGGAAGAGTAATCGCCACTGGTTCCCTCCAGATTCTCCAATGGCGTTTTATTATGGGGGTTTTTCAATTCATGAGTAAAATAAGGTCTGTGGTAAACATAAGCTGATGATACTTGAACATTTAGTTCTACAATGTAAAAATACACACACACACCCCAAACGCTCTGATCCAGTTACTTATTAGAAACATGTTTCTTAAAATTAACATAACAGCTTCAAAATTAACATTTTCGATATGGGTGTGTGTGCAGGGCTTGACGTTAACTTTTTCGCTCATCAGTCACTGTGGCTTGCGTTTTTCTAAAGTTACGAGCCACTCAGCATTTCCACTGGCCATAATTTTGACACTGATACCATGGGAAAATCTGCCATATAGATATTTGTTATATTATCTCATAATTTGGCAGCAGGAATATTAGGCTGCTGTCACTTTAAAGGGATACTCCACTTTTTTTGGAAATAGGCTCATTTTACAACTCCCCCAGAGTTAAACAGTTGAGTTTTACAATTTTCGAATCCATTCAGCCGATCTCCGGGTCTGGCGGTACCACTTTTAGCATAGCTTAGCATAGATCATTGAATCGGACAGGACCATTAGCATCTCTCTCAAAAAAATGACCAAAGAGTTTCGATATGCCGTACCATGAGTGCAGCAGGCGTAATGATATGATCAGCACCTGAAAATAGGTCTAATAGGTTAGACAAACTTAGTCCCGGTCACGTTGGAAGTTACCGAGCTGGGGACTATTTTCAGGCGCTGCGTCATATCATTACGCCTGCTGCACTCATGGTACGGCAGCAAAGTTTCTTGATTATTACGCAGGAATGAGAGTATAGCTCCTAGCCATATCAGCCTAGAAAATCGCAACTTTTCATTTTCCGTCGGTCTTAGTACACGATGTAACTACAGAAGAGTCAAGTTTTAAATAGGAAAAATATCGAAACTCTTTGGTCATTTTTTTGAGAGAGATGCTAATGGTCCTGTCCGATTCAATGATCTATGCTAAGCTAAGCTAAAAGTGGTACCGCCAGACCCGGAGATCGACTGAATGGATTCGAAAACGGTAAAACTCAACTGTTTAACTCTGGGGGAGGTGTAAGATGAGCCTATTTCCCCAAAAAGTGGAGTATCCCTTTAAGACCTGACGCACGGATCCATTATACTGTTACACATGCGTTTTCTTTCTCAGCTGTTTACATTCACTTAAAACACTTAAAACTGACTGTGTTTACATGAATACTCGCGAAGACCGGCATTTTGACATTATTTTGTGTGTGTATTTGACCGTTTAAGGGCAATAAGCAGCAAAAAATTTAGTCCTGAGAGGCGGCTTTATGTGTCACACTTTGGGTTTGAGCACAAAATCTGAGGGAATGAGTAAAATAATGCTCAATACACATAATCTCACGCCGAAATTCAAGCCCTGTAACAGCAACAATATTCATCCGGAGCAAATGAATGGAGTGAGTGAGGAGAGGCGGGTTTGTGTGTCGGAGAGATCATGAGAGAGAGAGAAAGAGACTCTGGTATCGTGTGTCTATTTTGTGGAAAATTTGTATTGAAGCGTTTCAGATATTTCAGTATCGGTACAGATGCCTTTTTAAAAGACTACAATTGAAATATATATATATATATATATATATATATATATATATATATATATATATAGAATTCAACCCGCCAAAGTAGCTAGTAGGAGTGACTGCGTTACACGCCACTGCTGAAATACACACACATTTGGCTTGTTGGTGGGTGTTAATGTCAAGCATGTGTGTGTAGTTTACATTGTAGAACAAAACGTCCAAGTGTCATCGACTTATGTTTACCACAGACCTTATTTCACTCATAAAAACAGTGTAAAGGCGCTTCATATGCACTGCTTTTATTACAGCTGAAAGATGGAAGTGGTTTCACTTGTTCTCATTTGTGCCGACTCGCTGATCTCCCTTCCCGCTCTCAGAGAGCACGTGTGAATATGCTTGAACTCTTTCACTGACTAGATGTATTTAATATAATGTCGGCCACTTTTACTGGTAACATCAGACATCTGGCATTATCAGGACACACACATATTCCCCCAGCGCATTATTATACATTATATTCAACATTATATACAGTAGTTTAATGTAGTGCTGACACTAAAACTGAATTTTTCCTCACACAGTTTTTTTGGGGGGGGGGGGGGGGGGGGGGGGAATACACACAATACATATTGTCACACTCCATGATACATATTGATGCATTTTTGTATTGCGATATATTGTTACACCCCTACTTTATATCACTTGTATACTTTGTAATGTAAGTGAGGAGAGCAAAATAAAGTAAACTGTGACATATTATACCCATATATTCTTCATACAGTGATTACCAGTGACATTTATAAACATTTAGGACCAAAAATGATTCAGACACTTTGAGCTGATCATGTTTTGCTGAAGTGTTTTTTCTTTAATAACTAATGCTCTTTTTACACACAGACTGAACACAATGAAGTATTGCTTGGTGATTGGCTGAGCTAAACTGGTATTATCTAATTGTGTAGTTCAATTTAACAGCTGACAGATATTCAACATAATTCATGTGTGAGACAGTCTAACAGAAGGACGGCTGTAATATTCAACATTATATATAGTAGTTAAATGTAGAACTGACACTAAAACTGATTTTTTTTTTTTTTTTTTTGGTTGAACTGCAGTGTTGTTTTTGGCAGCCCTTTTAGTTTTAGTCTTAGTTTTAGTCTTTTGGACGAAAATGCTTTTTAGTTTTAGTCACATTTTAGTCACTTATAAACTTGATAGTTTTAGTCTAGTTTTAGTCGACGAAAACGCAAAAAGGTTTTAGTCAAGTTTTAGTCAATTTTAGTAAAAAAAAAAATTAGTCTTTAACAAATTAATTTAGGTTAAAAAGTATTGGAAATGGGCTTAGGTTTGACAGGTTGTAGCAAGTGTTGCAATTCATAAAACAACAGTTAACCTTAAAACCTTTGCACAATAAACTAGATTTCCTCATTGATGGAGATGCAGTGCTGCCAAGCTGTACTTCATTGTCGCATTGGGCAGAAACCTTTTATCCCCATATTTCAAGTTATATTTTTTCCATGAATTGATGCTCTTCTAAAATTTCAGCACATTGGCTATTTTCACCAGTAATCACAGTAATAAAGGAATGGTTTACAGTTTAAACAGCAAAAAACTTTGAGCTACTACAACATTACACACAGATAAAGTGGTAACAGTGGAATCACTGCTTTACTCCAAAAAGCCAGGAATAAAAACATTCTTACTTTGGCAATTGTGGCTTTATTATATAATTAGTTAAATAATTTATGTTATAATTTATGTTTTAATCTAAGTTATATAATAATTCTATATTACTTTATACCAATTAGCCAACTAAACTCTCTCTCGCGCGCAGACACACTCGGTCTCTCTCGCGCGCAGACACACTCAGTTTCTCTCGCGTACACTCGGTCTCTCTCGCGCGCAGACACACTCGGGGTGCTTCTCAATTCTTATTTGTGCATCCTCGTTTCCTCTCCTCGCTTCCTTTCCTCGCGTCTCAGCTCCGCCCCCTGTAGGATGCGAGGGAAGGCTGCAAGGAAAAGACGCGAGGACGGAGGGATCGAATGAAAGTTTTTTTTATCATTGGAATCCTTGATCACTCGAGCGTCACTTCATCGCGTCATCAGCAGCGCTCAGAGGATCTGCCCTCATGTTGTTGAAATTTGTTTATTTAAGAAATTCATAATAAATAATAATAAAGAAAGATACCCTGTTTAAATATGTGAGGTGTGTGGTTTATATAAACTGCAAAAGTAAAGTATAAATCAAAATTATTGTGACCGATGTGAAGGGGGAGGAGAATTTATACGTGCGTCACGTTTTAGTCGATAAAACTCTTCCGCATAGGATACACCTGTGTACCCTCGCTCATGACTCCTCTGGAAGCCTCCTCACTCCTCGATCCTCGACTCCTCGCGGTGCAATTAGAGAATTGAGATGTCCTTCAAGATGGCTGTGCTCGATCGGTTTCCGGGTCATAGGATGGAGGACGGAGGAGAGAGGAGACGAGGAGGGATATTGAGAAGCACCCTCGGTCTCTCTCGCGTACACTCGGGTCTCTCTCGTGCGCAGACACACTCGGTCTCTCTCGCGCACTTTCGGTCTCTCTCGCGCACTGTCGCTCGCTTGCGCAGTTCGTTTCGCTTTTGTCCAGTCCGGCGCCTCATATCGAAGATGTGTGGCGACTGGCGAGTGACTAGCCGCAGCCGCAGGTGTGTTGTTGTTGTGTGGAATCTGGTGTGTGGCATGGCGGCAGCCGGGTGGTGGGCGTACCCAAAACAAGGATAGGAAGCGGCAGCATTGCTGATACTTTTTTAGATCAAAACAGACAGATTTCACGCAAAACAGGCAGAAATGACATGCATTGTGAACGTCAGACTTAATCATGTTCGTTCCGGCTCGTCTCGTCAACGAAAACTCGAAAACGTCTCGTCATGTTTTAGTCACCTTAGAGCCATTTTTAGCTAGTTATCGTCGCGTTATCGTCATAAAAAAAAGGTGCGTCAACGAAATCATTTCGTTATCGTCATCGTTGACGAAAACAACATTGTTGAACTGCACACAATACATATTGACACACTCCATGATACATATTGATGCATTTTTGTATTGTGCTATATTGTGCCGACTCATGGTCTCTCCCTCTCTCAGAGAGCACGTTTGCAGAGAGCGTGGGCTCCAGCTGCCTGAGCGCCGCTCGACTCAGTGCCTATCTCCCCCAGAGCAACCACGACTCGGCCAACTACAGCAACAACCAGCTGGAGACCAGCCAGGCCGCGGCCGCGAAGTTCGCCACGCTACACCTGAGCAACTACAACACGCTGATCCCCGTCTCCAGCTCCTCGACGGCCTCGTCCTCCGTCCACAGGCCGGCCCGGGGCCCGCTCGACACACACCTGCACTTCCACCTGGTGCGAGGGCCCGACGTGGTCCTCTCCAACGACCGCACTGTCGCGTGCACACACTTTCTGGACAGCAGTCGGACTCTGATGTTCAGCGACCGGCCCGTTCGGGTGGGCGAGACTCTTTACGTCGAGGTGGGCCATTTGGGTTTGCCTTACTTTGGGGCTCTTCTCTTTGGGATGACCTCTTGTGACCCTGGCAGCCTCAGCGCTCAGGACCTGCCGGCCGACCCGGAGGTGCTTCTGGACCGTAAGGAGTATTGGGTTGTGTACAGGGGGTTCCCGGTGCCGGCGGCCGGAGACGTGCTCAGCTTCACCTTCATGCCCAACGGAGAGGTGCATCATGGGGTCAACGGGGGGGGCGAGCGCTCGGCTCCTGTGTGTCGACTCCTCTCAGGTTCTGTGGGCCTTCTTCACGCTCCATGGGGCCGTGAACCGACTCAGGATATTAGGTAGGATTTCATGAGGAATACATTCTTTTTAATCACATGACACAGTCAAACCAAAAATTATTCAGACACCAGATATAATGGTCACACTTTACAGTAAGGTTCATTAATCAACTACCTCAGTTAACATGAACTAAGAATGAGCAATACTTCTACAGCATTTTTTAATCTTAGTTAATATTAATTTCAACATTTACTAATAGGTTATTAAAATCAAAGGTTGTATTTGTTAACATTAGTTAATGCACTGTGAACTAACATGAACAATGAACAGCTTATTAACTGACATTAACAAAGATTAATAAATACTGTAACAAATGTATTGCTCATTGTTAGTTCATGTTAGTTAGTACATTAATGTTAACTAATGAACCTTATTGTAAAGTGTTACCAATATAATTTGTATTTGTGTTTATTTACTAGTGTGATCAGGACACTATAGTTCATTAATGTAAGTGAGGAGAGCAAAATAAAGTAAACTGTGACATATTATACCCATATATTCTTCATACAGCGACTACCAGTGACATTTATACAACTTTGGGACCAAAAATGATTCAGACACTTTGAGCTGATCATGTTTTGCTGTTCAAGTGTTTATTCTTTAATAACTAATGCTCTTTTTACACACAGACTGAACAAAATGAAGCACTGCTTGGTGATTGGTTGAGCTAAACTGGTATTATCTAATAGTGAAGTTACATTTCAGTCAAATATCAACTGAGTTCTGCTCATATTTTATCACCATTTTCTAACTATAGCGAATAACCTGATAATGTGAGAAATGTTGAAGGTGTCTGAATACATTTTGGTTCGACTGAATGTATAGTTTATCACATGATATGTTTTTACACTACCAGTCAGAAGTTCTCGAATCTCGATCTAGATTCTGCATTTCCAGATCTAGAATCTTGGTTTCTTTCCAGAATAATAGTCATCAAAATAACACAAATGCAAGCATCATAATTATGTCATGTTAAGTCACATTTACTTATATAGCGCTTTTTACAGTACAGATTGTTTCAAAGCAGCTTTACAGAGATAACAGGAAAATAATGCAACAAAGTTTGTTTCTGCTGTACAGCAGATCTAGAAGAAAATAGAGTCAGTCCAGCTTAAGTAAGTTCAGTGATGGTTCATTTGTGTAGCGTGAGCCGGCTCTGCATGTGTTAATCACATTCTGTATAGCTGCTTTATTGCTGGAAAAAGAGATCACACTCCCAGGGTTCCTCGTCCCGTAACTAACACATTCAAACGGGTCCAAAAGTCGACTTTACTTCGGGATGACGCTTTTCCTTTACCCGCGTTCCAAAATAATTCCCTTGTGTCAAATTATATGATTCAGAACAGCATGGCACTCAGAAAAAAAGGAGGGAAAATGCAATGGAAAGCTGTTTTCAGCCCACATGATTATATCAGATGAAGAGCATGCAGTCCTAACATGTGTGAGAGATAAAACTCGCACCACGGGACAACTGTATTGATTTCGCACATTAATGTATTAATATTACTGAATCGAAAACAGAACGTGATATTCATACCTGGAATGGAATATTGAATATGCTGACAACTCTAAGTTTAGCCATAAGGAACAAGAGGCCATGCTAGAGTTGTGATTGAAAAATGACTCAACCCCCATTGCAAATCAGGTTTATTGGCAAAATGTACAGACTTTCAGCTGTTTGCAATGATCAAATCAAACTAAAGCAATTGAAAATAGCTCAACACAACAAATGTTTCAAGTGGTTTCCACAAATTCAACTGAAAATGCAACTTTTAATGACTTTGGCTGTCTCAAAAATTATGAATAGAATTATGATTACAACTGTATATCGCATTTCAGTGGTGGAACAAGTGATTACATTATGATGAACATTTGATTATTGTTTTATATATAAGAATGCTATACAGTTCTATGCTAACACAGTATTTGAACATGTGATCATATTATATTGTATTTTAGCAAGGCATGTATGCTGTACTGACCAACCAGCCAGCGGGACTCAAAGTCTAACATACATGTGATATAGTTCATCTATACACATTCTTTAATGTTTTGTTGAAGTCAGCTGAAGGAGATTTGATGGTGGTTATAATATACTGTTCAGTCGATGTGGTAAACGTTGCTCTCTTTGTCCGTAAGGAACGGTTCAGGCCAGCCCCCCCACCTCCCCGTCAGTGTCTCAGGGATCAACGCCTGATGACAGCGACTCTGATCTGGCTTTCAGTGTCAACAGATCCTCATCAGCATCTGAGTCGTCTCTGGGTGAGTCTCAACAAGCTCCTTCATCAGCTCACATTCACTTCTGAACCGCGGAGGAGGCAAAATGCTAATGAAATGACTGATTGGAGTCGGCATGACGTGAAAATGCACTCTGCTTCTAAATGCATGTTGCTGATCTCGTTGTGGATGATCAAGCGCGCCTGCTCTTAAAGGGAATGACGCTCTGATTGGTTTATTTCACGTTACGCCCAAACCACACCTATGAGTAATGAAGCTACTTCAGACCAGCGTCGGGCGCAAGAGTAATTTATCCCGCCGGTATAATAGCAACAGCGCCCGAGACCCGCCCACAAAGTTACTTGCGTTTCAGATCGTGAAAATAGGGCCCATAGTGTGTGTTATGACCATAGATATCATATATAAACGCTAGATGTCTTATGGCGCAGTCACTTCTGGCATCATCGTTCGGCCATCTTGTCACAGTGCTCTGTGCATTAAGGTGAATGATCAGCACGCACACAAATCCTCTTATCTCGCTGAAATCTTGACGGATTTACAAACGGTTTGGTTTCTTACAAACGTTATTAGCGTGGCTATAATTCCGAATGCTTGAACATGTATGTTATAATTTTTCATATGTATGCAGTGTATGTATGCAGTGTCATAACTACATCTCTGACGTTTATAACAAACCAAACCGTTTGAAAATCGGTAGAAAAATGAGCAAGTTATGGTTATTTAAAAGTACATGCACCATTGAAGTAGTGAGCGAGTACACTGTGGCAAGATGGCCGCCACGTGCGGACGTCGACCTCCATTGGCCAGCAGTGCGCACGAGACATCTAGCCTTTATATATGATATCTATGGTTATGACTACCATGACCTGAGGATATCTGCACAGTCCTGACACAGTGCCACCTAGTGGTCAGGAGATATGAAGAAAAAAACATTTCTTCTAAACTTTCAAAACTGGTTTCGGTATGGCTAATTTTTCCATATCGGCCATTTTGTATTTTGCTGTAAAATCCTATATTTTACGTACGCATTGACATAAGTGTCATCAGCACCGTTCCCTGAAGCTACTCAAAAGGTTTCAAGACTTGCGCTTGAGACTTGGCCCCTTTGTGGTCGCAAATTATAATGACATTTTTAAAATGCCAACAGCTTTTGATTAATTTTGCCTACTGTAATAAAACTGGTCTTAATAGATTCCTTGGGTCAGGCCGAGACCATAGAAACCAAATTTGTTATAGTCGGCCGAACTTCCTGTCCGACACTTTGATTTTCTTTAAAAACCTACATTTTCTAACCGTTTGTCGATTTCCACCAAATTCGAGTCAGACCATGCTGGCAAAAAGGTATAGATTTCGTGTTGATAGACGCAACTATTATCGTACACCGCATCAACAAATTTGATGGCATAATGCCAAACTGCCGCTGAGGATACGTATCTCGGGAAGATTTCACTTATTGACACTAAACTTTATGTGTATAATAGTTACCCAACACTGACCACGCCAGATCAGTTTGGTGTTAGCGACACCTCTTGGTCAAAACTAATAAGCATTTATATCACAGTAATTTTGCGTAAAACGGTCCTCATTCTGCCTCTGTGGTGCCATATTTAAATTTGTATTTAAATGAGTTGTTATTTTCACATCCAGAAGTACTGTTGTGTGCTCTTTCCCACCGCAGCAGGTTTACAGTGTGTTGTTTTTCAGTGACGGCTCCCAGCTCTCCTCTCAGTCCTCCCGTGTCCCCGACCCTGTCCTCGTCAGACGCTCCTCTGGGCATCAAGAGCAGCGAGTGCACCGTGTGCTTCGACCAGGAGGTGGACACCGTCATCTACACCTGTGGACACATGTGTCTGTGCAACGACTGCGGACTGAGGCTCAAGAGGCAGATCAATGCGTGCTGTCCGATCTGCCGGAGACCCATAAAGGACGTCATAAAAACCTACAGGCCGTGAAGGGACTAGAACATTTTCTATCGGTGCAAAACTCGGTAGCTGTGGTTGAATATCTGGACTAAACTTGTAATTTAATATATTTGTGTATGTAGCTTTGATTTGTGTAGCATTAAGCTCTCGTCCGCATTTCTCTCACCTCGTATTTTAAACGCAGATCAGCTGAAGCCAAATGTAATTGAAGATGATTTATGGTTTATGAGGATTAATCCTGAGGATTCTGATCAGATACTCCGAGTGCCTTTAACAGTGTTTATTGTTCCTAAAGCTGCAGCTAATGGATTAGACAATCATATCTGAGATTTACTGCATAGGTGTAAGTTAAGAAGTAATTCAGTGGGACCTCGAGATAAAAAGGAAAGAACGTTTTAATGTGTAAGTGATTCATACACAGTGCTACAAATATGATTTTATATGCTATTGCTTGACATTCTGATTGCTGTGTTAAAGGGAAGATTTGCATTATGACAGCTGAAGGGTTTGAAGATATGTTGCACTTATAACTAAAGGTAAACTCAGCACTAAACACATGACTGAAGTGATTTCAGACGTGGACCTGGACGACCGCATCTTAAGTAAGAACAAAAATCATTGGTTTATATAAAAGAGTGATGTGGTATTGTATTTAATGTCTGGAAATTATGACATGGAAAATCTGTTATTTTCTCCTTACCTTCACATTTTGTCCAATGAGCAGAATAACATTAAACAGCAGGTTTATTATTTACAGGCATCTTTTTTTGTTTGTTTCTGGACAAATACTGTAGAAATTGCAATCAATTCCCTTCTGAATACACATAAATGTACAGATGCTATTATTGATCAATCCAGTGAGTGTCACAGCTGTTGGACATGCTCATCAGGGGACATTATACTGAAGAGTAATGTTGAAGTAAACGGCAATGGTGATGATGGGAGACAGACATTATGTAAAACATAAATACAAGTACTCATGTAATGGAGCATATATTACCATCCATAAATCATCACTGTAAGTTTTCTACCAAATGTAAGATGGAAAATCTGCCAATGATTGACACCAACTTATGATCAATTATATGGTTGAATATGAGTTTCATATTATTGTCAATAAAACTGGCCATAGTTCTGAAGGTTATGCACCATTATTATTATTATTATTATTATGTGCTTTCCTTACAATGAGAAACTGAATGAATGCCCTGTGTTTGTAGTGGCATAGAAAAAAAAAAACATTATAGGAACAATTCCTCTACAGAACCCTTTAGTTGATTAGAAACATTACATATAAATAAATCAAATTTTACAAAAGCTTTCTTAGATAATAAATCAGACATAAAATCAAAACTACTGTAACACTCCAGACATACAGAGAACAGCAAACGATCATTTAAAGGTGCACTGTAACTTTTGGCCCTCTAGAGGTTAAAACACACACCTGCATGCATTCTGCGGAAGAACACTGTTGTGGTTGTGCTTCGGCTCTGTGTGACTGCGGATGAATATGATTATTCCTCATAACGAAAGAGAGAGAGATTATTATCCTCCAGCTCATCAAACATTCACTGCTAGTCTTAAGAGAAATAATCGGTTCAGATGAAAGATCTCAAGCTGACTAGATGAAGACGTTACTGTAGTTTTACACATTAATAAACACGATACTTCCTCGAGAATAAACTCCAGCACAACAACCATAATGAACTGATCTTCACAATAGATAACCAGCTCTGTCTCTCTCTCTCTCACACACACACACACACTCAGGATCTGATGTTGATTCTTGTTTTAATACCAGCTCTGTCTCTCACACACACACACACACACACACACACACACACACACGCGTCAAAGCAGCCGGAGCAACTTTACTGTATATATGGATATGACGAGACACATGCGCGAGTGACGCATACGTGCAATTTCTCCGTGAAAACCATCCCGTCAGGACTAAAATGTAAACAATTATAATAAACCATAGTGAATCAGGGTAAGACAAAAACACGTTCTGGAAGAAGGACGGATGATGTAACTCCTTATTAAACAAAAAAGTGTTGCTACCTTAAAAAATACATTTGTGAATTCCCATATGTGTGAGGAACTGTTTACCACAAAATGAATATTCTCTCATAATTTACTCAAATCTATTTTGCTCTTGTGTATGAATTGTATGATTTGGGCCTAATTTAAAATTATAGACTGGTGTGTTTAATTCAAATTAAAGTTATGAATAATTCTGTAACCATGCCAAAATATTAGACATCTGATTTTGGTGATCTGGCTAAACACATTGGTGTTGTTGTTTGTACACAGTGCGCATATAGACAAACAAAGCAGAAGACTTTCCCCTGATACAAGCCGAACACCTCACTGAAGATCTGAGTACACCTTCACACTCACACTCTTCCTCACTGAAGATCTGAGTACACCTTCACACTCACACTCTTCCTCACTGAAGATCAGAGTACACCTTCACCCTCACACTCTTCCTCACTGAAGATCTGAGTACACCTTCACACTCACACTCTTCCTCACTGAAGATCTGAGTACACCTTCACACTCACACTCTTCCTCACTGAAGATCTGAGTACACCTTCACACTCACACTCTTCCTCACTGAAGATCTGAGTACACCTTCACACTCACACTCTTCCTCACTGAAGATCAGAGTACACCTTCACACTCACACTCTTCCTCACTGAAGATCAGAGTACACCTTCACACTCACACTCTTCCTCACTGAAGATCTGAGTACACCTTCACACTCACACTCTTCCTCACTGAAGATCTGAGTACACCTTCACACTCACACTCTTCCTCACTGAAGATCTGAGTACACCTTCACACTCACACTCTTCCTCACTGAAGATCTGAGTACACCTTCACACTCACACTCTTCCTCACTGAAGATCTGAGTACACCTTCACACTCACACTCTTCCTCACTGAAGATCAGAGTACACCTTCACACTCACACTCTTCCTCACTGAAGATCTGAGTACACCTTCACACTCACACTCTTCCTCACTGAAGATCTGAGTACACCTTCACACTCACACTCTTCCTCACTGAAGATCTGAGTACACCTTCACACTCACACTCTTCCTCACTGATGATCTGAGTACACCTTCACACTCACACTCTTCCTCACTGAAGATCTGAGTACACCTTCACACTCACACTCTTCCTCACTGAAGATCTGAGTACACCTTCACACTCACACTCTTCCTCACTGAAGATCAGAGTACACCTTCACACTCACACTCTTCCTCACTGAAGATCTGAGTACACCTTCACACTCACACTCTTCCTCACTGAAGATCTGAGTACACCTTCACACTCACACTCTTCCTCGCTGATGATCAGAGTACACCTTCACACTCACACTCTTCCTCACTGAAGATCTGAGTACACCTTCACACTCACACTCTTCCTCACTGAAGATCTGAGTACACCTTCACACTCACACTCTTCCTCACTGAAGATCTGAGTACACCTTCACACTCACACTCTTCCTCACTGAAGATCTGAGTACACCTTCACACTCACACTCTTCCTCGCTGAAGATCTGAGTACACCTTCACACTCACACTCTTCCTCACTGAAGATCTGAGTACACCTTCACACTCACACTCTTCCTCACTGAAGATCTGAGTACGCCTTCACACTCACACTCTTCCTCACTGAAGATCTGAGTACACCTTCACACTCACACTCTTCCTCACTGAAGATCTGAGTACACCTTCACACTCACACTCTTCCTCGCTGAAGATCTGAGTACACCTTCACACTCACACTCTTCCTCACTGAAGATCAGAGTACACCTTCACACTCACACTCTTCCTCACTGAAGATCTGAGTACACCTTCACACTCACACTCTTCCTCACTGAAGATCTGAGTACACCTTCACACTCACACTCTTCCTCGCTGAAGATCTGAGTACACTTCCTCACGGAAGATCTGAGTACACCTTCACACTCACACTCTTCCTCACTGAAGATCTGAGTACACCTTCACACTCACACTCTTCCTCGCTGAAGATCTGAGTACACCTTCACACTCACACTCTTCCTCGCTGAAGATCTGAGTACACCTTCACACTCACACTCTTCCTCACTGAAGATCTGAGTACACCTTCACACTCACACTCTTCCTCACTGAAGATCTGAGTACACCTTCACACTCACACTCTTCCTCACTGAAGATCAGAGTACACCTTCACACTCACACTCTTCCTCACTGAAGATCTGAGTACACCTTCACACTCACACTCTTCCTCACTGAAGATCTGAGTACACCTTCACACTCACACTCTTCCTCACAGAAGATCTGAGTACACTTCCTCACAGAAGATCTGAGTACACCTTCACACTCACACTCTTCCTCACTGAAGATCTGAGTACACCTTCACACTCACACTCTTCCTCACTGAAGATCTGAGTACACCTTCACACTCACACTCTTCCTCACTGAAGATCAGAGTACACCTTCACACTCACACTCTTCCTCACTGAAGATCTGAGTACACCTTCACACTCACACTCTTCCTCACTGAAGATCAGAGTACACCTTCACACTCACACTCTTCCTCACTGAAGATCTGAGTACACCTTCACACTCACACTCTTCCTCACTGAAGATCTGAGTACACCTTCACACTCACACTCTTCCTCGCTGAAGATCTGAGTACACTTCCTCACAGAAGATCTGAGTACACCTTCACACTCACACTCTTCCTCACTGAAGATCTGAGTACACCTTCACACTCACACTCTTCCTCGCTGAAGATCTGAGTACACTTCCTCACAGAAGATCTGAGTACACCTTCACACTCACACTCTTCCTCACTGAAGATCTGAGTACACCTTCACACTCACACTCTTCCTCACTGAAGATCTGAGTACACCTTCACACTCACACTCTTCCTCACAGAAGATCAGAGTACACCTTCACACTCACACTCTTCCTCACAGAAGATCAGAGTACACCTTCACACTCACACTCTTCCTCACTGATAATCAGAGTACACCTTCACACTCACACTCTTCCTCACTGAAGATCAGAGTACACTTTCACACTCACACTCTTCCTCACTGAAGATCAGAGTACACCTTCACACTCACACTCTTCCTCACTGAAGATCAGAGTACACTTTCACACTCACACTCTTCCTCACTGAAGATCTGAGTACACCTTCACACTCACACTCTTCCTCACTGAAGATCAGAGTACACTTTCACACTCACACTCTTCCTCACAGAAGATCAGAGTACACCTTCACACTCACACTCTTCCTCACTGATAATCTGAGTACACCTTCACACTCACACTCTTCCTCACTGAAGATCTGAGTACACCTTCACACTCACATTCTTCCTCACAGAAGATCTGCGTACACCTTCACACTCACACTCTTCCTCACAGAAGATCTGAGTACACCTTCACACTCACACTCTTCCTCACTGAAGATCTGAGTACACCTTCACACTTACACTCTTCCTCACTGAAGATCAGAGTACACCTTCACCCTCACACTCTTCCTCACTGAAGATCAGAGTACACCTTCACACTCACACTCTTCCTCACTGAAGATCTGAGTACACCTTCACACTCACATTCTTCCTCACAGAAGATCTGAGTACACCTTCACACTCACACTCTTCCTCGCTGAAGATCTGAGTACACTTCCTCACGGAAGATCTGAGTACACCTTCACACTCACACTCTTCCTCACTGAAGATCTGAGTACACCTTCACACTCACACTCTTCCTCGCTGAAGATCTGAGTACACCTTCACACTCACACTCTTCCTCACTGAAGATCTGAGTACACCTTCACACTCACACTCTTCCTCACTGAAGATCTGAGTACACCTTCACACTCACACTCTTCCTCACTGAAGATCAGAGTACACCTTCACACTCACACTCTTCCTCACTGAAGATCTGAGTACACCTTCACACTCACACTCTTCCTCACTGAAGATCTGAGTACACCTTCACACTCACACTCTTCCTCACTGAAGATCAGAGTACACCTTCACACTCACACTCTTCCTCACTGAAGATCTGAGTACACCTTCACACTCACACTCTTCCTCACAGAAGATCAGAGTACACCTTCACACTCACACTCTTCCTCACTGAAGATCTGAGTACACCTTCACACTCACACTCTTCCTCACTGAAGATCTGAGTACACCTTCACACTCACACTCTTCCTCACTGAAGATCAGAGTACACCTTCACACTCACACTCTTCCTCACTGAAGATCTGAGTACACCTTCACACTCACACTCTTCCTCACTGAAGATCAGAGTACACCTTCACACTCACACTCTTCCTCGCTGAAGATCTGAGTACACCTTCACACTCACACTCTTCCTCACTGAAGATCTGAGTACACCTTCACACTCACACTCTTCCTCACTGAAGATCTGAGTACACCTTCACACTCACACTCTTCCTCACTGAAGATCTGAGTACACCTTCACACTCACACTCTTCCTCACTGAAGATCAGAGTACACCTTCACACTCACACTCTTCCTCACAGAAGATCAGAGTACACCTTCACACTCACACTCTTCCTCACAGAAGATCAGAGTACACCTTCACACTCACACTCTTCCTCACAGAAGATCTGAGTACACCTTCACACTCACACTCTTCCTCACTGAAGATCTGAGTACACCTTCACCCTCACACTCTTCCTCACAGAAGATCTGAGTACACCTTCACACTCACACTCTTCCTCACTGAAGATCAGAGTACGCCTTCACACTCACACTCTTCCTCACTGAAGATCAGAGTACGCCTTCACACTCACACTCTTCCTCACAGAAGATCAGAGTACACCTTCACACTCACACTCTTCCTCACAGAAGATCAGAGTACGCCTTCACACTCACACTCTTCCTCACTGAAGATCAGAGTACACCTTCACACTCACACTCTTCCTCACAGAAGATCAGAGTACACCTTCACACTCACACTCTTCCTCGCTGAAGATCTGAGTACACCTTCACACTCACACTCTTCCTCACTGAAGATCTGAGTACACCTTCACACTCACACTCTTCCTCACTGAAGATCTGAGTACACCTTCACACTCACACTCTTCCTCACTGAAGATCTGAGTACACCTTCACACTCACACTCTTCCTCACTGAAGATCTGAGTACACCTTCACACTCACACTCTTCCTCGCTGAAGATCTGAGTACACCTTCACACTCACACTCTTCCTCACAGAAGATCAGAGTACACCTTCACACTCACACTCTTCCTCACTGAAGATCAGAGTACACCTTCACACTCACACTCTTCCTCACAGAAGATCAGAGTACACCTTCACACTCACACTCTTCCTCACTGAAGATCTGAGTACACCTTCACACTCACACTCTTCCTCGCTGAAGATCTGAGTACACCTTCACACTCACACTCTTCCTCACTGAAGATCTGAGTACACCTTCACACTCACACTCTTCCTCACTGAAGATCTGAGTACACCTTCACACTCACACTCTTCCTCACTGAAGATCAGAGTACACCTTCACACTCACACTCTTCCTCACTGAAGATCAGAGTACACCTTCACACTCACACTCTTCCTCACTGAAGATCAGAGTACACCTTCACACTCACACTCTTCCTCACTGAAGATCTGAGTACACCTTCACACTCACACTCTTCCTCACTGAAGATCAGAGTACACCTTCACACTCACACTCTTCCTCACTGAAGATCAGAGTACACCTTCACACTCACACTCTTCCTCACTGAAGATCAGAGTACACCTTCACACTCACACTCTTCCTCACTGAAGATCTGAGTACACCTTCACACTCACACTCTTCCTCACAGAAGATCTGAGTACACCTTCACACTCACACTCTTCCTCACAGAAGATCTGAGTACACCTTCACACTCACACTCTTCCTCACTGAAGATCTGAGTACACCTTCACACTCACACTCTTCCTCACTGAAGATCAGAGTACACCTTCACACTCACACTCTTCCCCGCTGAAGATCAGAGTACACCTTCACACTCACACTCTTCCTCGCTGAAGATCTGAGTACACCTTCACACTCACACTCTTCCTCACTGAAGATCAGAGTACACCTTCACACTCACACTCTTCCTCACTGAAGATCTGAGTACACCTTCACACTCACACTCTTCCTCACTGAAGATCTGAGTACACCTTCACACTCACACTCTTCCTCACAGAAGATCAGAGTACACCTTCACACTCACACTCTTCCTCACAGAAGATCAGAGTACACCTTCACACTCACACTCTTCCTCACAGAAGATCTGAGTACACCTTCACACTCACACTCTTCCTCACAGAAGATCTGAGTACACCTTCACACTCACACTCTTCCTCACAGAAGATCTGAGTACACCTTCACACTCACACTCTTCCTCACAGAAGATCTGAGTACACCTTCACACTCACACTCTTCCTCACTGAAGATCAGAGTACACCTTCACACTCACACTCTTCCTCACTGAAGATCTGAGTACACCTTCACCCTCACACTCTTCCTCACAGAAGATCTGAGTACACCTTCACACTCACACTCTTCCTCGCTGAAGATCTGAGTACACCTTCACACTCACACTCTTCCTCACTGAAGATCTGAGTACACCTTCACCCTCACACTCTTCCTCACAGAAGATCAGGGTCTTCCTCAAGCTGCAAAGACACTTTCCCCAGTTTGAGGATCATGTCTGCATGACTTCAGCTATGTGATGAGTGTATGGCCAGATCACTCATTCTCTTCCTGAAGTTTTCCTCCTTCTTCCTCCTCCCTCAAAAGCTGACTTTCAGTTTTTGGATATAATGATGATCGGAATGATTATGACAACCAATTCTTTAAGAGTCACACCAAAAACTTTTACTCATTAAAATCATATAAATCTTAAAAATAGCAAGGACTGATTCAAGAATTGAATTAAAAGTGATATTTCTGCTGGCCTTCATCATATTTGTATTTGGAATTGCATCAGCAAACTCTTAAAAATAAAAGTCCTAAAAGGGTTTTTTTCACAGTGATGTCATTGAAGAACCATTTTCAGATTTGTTTTCTTAGTGTGAAGAACATTTTAATAATCTAAAGAACCTTTTTTCAACCATAAAGAAACGTGCAGTGGGAATGTTGAAGGTTCCTCATGGAAACATCGATGCAAACAAAGAAGCTTTATGTTTACGCGTGTATCATGATTAATGAGGTGGGAGAGAGAAATTATAGAAATTAATGTTCATGACATCATTTGTGTAATGTTGTCTCCCTCTGCTGGAAACACACACACTTGTTCATCCACTGCCTCTTCACTTTCCCTGAAACATCTGTCGCCTTTTCCTAAACTTATACTGGGGTTAATAAAATATGAACAAGTGTTTTGATTAAAGAATGATGTTACTGAACAACTTTATGCAACAGTCGAATGCATATTAGCATTAATTATAGGCTACATAATCACTGTCAGAGAGATGAGAGAAAGAGCAGCTGGTTTCGTGTTCTAGGCTATTCTACTGAAAACCAGTAGACGCGTTTCAGATATCGAAAATGCGACATTATTATAGTATTATACTTCGTTTTTTATTGTAGTCTTTTCAAAGACTACAAATGAAATGCATATGCCTATATTATACATAGAGTGACTGTTACACCCAACTGCTGAAATCAAGCCCTGCTGACAAACTATATGCTTATATTTACGTGCATTGTGGCTATATATATAGTTTGTCAGTGAATTATGATTTGTCCCTTCAAACAGCTGTGCTCCGCCAGTTTAGCAGGTCGACTTTTGCTTCGATGCTCTTCTTGCAAAATGAAACAATCGCCTCAAACCAGTTTTACCTGTGTTCAAAATCAAACACTGCTCTCAAGTCATAAACAAAGTGATCGAAATGATATACACTTGTCAAGCAGTCAGTAAACAATACACCAAAGAATAGAAAACACATTGTTCAAAAAATAGTTCTCGAAAGATATCTATGGACTGCTATTCTGTGTAGACTTACCCGTGACACCTTACTGTACCATCAAAGAGTTCAGGGAGAAGTACATTTTTAATCTCAAAACAAATTTCATATTTCTCCGTCGTTGTCTTTTGATGAACGAAAACATGTTCTATCATTGTAGCTCAAAATTGATCAGAAATTACTCCTCTGCTTTGCTCTTTGCAACTTTATTTTGTGTTCTTCCTCCTCCTTGTACCCCTATTTCTACAGTACTGTACCCTGCATCTCACACACCTGTCCTTTGTCTCTGTGATACTGTAATTATTGTTCTTTGTTGATATGAACCTGCAACCAAGTCAAAATCTATTGAGCAGTCAGTGTTGTTAACAAATGGAAAGCACAATGTTCAGGGACATACAATTTGTTCATTGTACAGTATACAGCCTACAATACAATGTACTACAGTATACGATACTAAAAGGGACAAACATCAAAGGAATAAAGATGTTATCAGTGTGCTTCTTGTCTTTGGGCTGGGCCAGGCCAGAGCACTTCGTCAACATCACAAGCAATATTGTCCCTCCTCCTTTCTTGCCCTCCTCCCTCTCTTCCTCTCCTCCCCCTCTTCCTCTTTCTTGCCCTCCTCCCCCTCTTCCTCTCCTCTCCCTCTTCCTCTTTCTTGCCCTCCTCCCCCTCTTCCTCTCCTCCCCCTCTTCCTCTTTCTTGCCCTCCTCCACCTCCTCCACCTCTTCCTCTTTCTTGCCCTCCTCCTCCTCCTCCTCCTCCTCCTCTTTCTTGCCCTCCTCCTCCCCCTCTCCTTCTTCCTCTCCTCCCCCTCCCCCTCCCCCTCTCCCCCCCCTCCTCCCCCTCTCCTCCCCCTCTTCCTCTCCTCCCACTCTTCCTCTCCTCTCCTCCCACTCTTCCTCTCCTCTCCTCTCCTCTCCTCCCCCTCTTCCTCTTTCTTGCCCTCCTCCTCCTCCTCCTCCTCCTCTTCCTCTCCTCCTCCTCCTCCTCCTCCTCCCCCTCCTCCTCTTCCTCTCCCTCTCCTCCCCCTCTTCCTCTTTCTTGCCCTCCTCCTCCTCCTCCTCCTCCTCCTCCTCTTCCTCCTCGTCGCCCACCTCGCATATGCACTCGTCCTCGTCCTCTCACATTGTTTCTTCTATCCATTCTCAGACTTTCTCCTTCCCACCTTCAACAACCTGTTTTCTCTCTGAACTGGCTTATATTGGTTGTGTCACATCATTTGAAACAGGTTAAATCAGTTTTGAGTGGTTGTGTGTATTTGTATTTGATTGTTGCCACTTGTGTTTACCAGTATGGATGACATGTGCATTAGAGTGCAGAATGTGTTTTGAGAATGAGAATGTGTTTAGAGTTTTGCTGAAAAGTCTAAGTGAGATCTGCAAATTGTGTTTTACCATGTGAAATGGTTTGAGGCAGGGGTCGGCAAGTAACTTTGGCCGCAGGCCAATATTTTTTTTTAGCCAGTAGATGGCGGGCCAGCTACACAGTGTAGGCCTATGGGTACAAATTAAATACTCTTATATAGGCCTATAATCGCGGAATATGATGGGTCCGTCACCGTCCGTGGATCATTCGTTCAATCGTTTTTTCAAATTAAAACCAAAAATAAAAAGATGAAAAACGGCTTGTTTTTCCGTTATTTATTTCCTGAACTAAAATGAAAAAACGAATAACGACGGGTTTTCTGATTTTCTGATTGTGCTCAGATCAAAAATAGAAAAAAAATAATTACTGGATTAGACAAATTTGATTTAATTTTGAATTTAACACCTGTGTCGTTGTCCGCGTTGACGCCAAGCGGCAACATTCTGATCTGAAAAATGAAGCCTACCCGGAAGTGCGAAAAACTGCAATACATCGAAAATCCGCTAGAGGGAGGTCCCAAAAGGGAGCAAATGTCCATATCCCCCATGTTAAAATGTCCGTTTTCACAGCATAAATTCATGTTTTTACAGGTTGGTCCCATGGACTTTTATTGTATTTTTCGATAGCTTCCGAGTGCCTGACAACTGTGAGGGGGGTGAATTTTTTTCTAACTCGTTAGTTTAGATCCTATTTAGATATAAAATATATGACAATAAGGGCGTGGTTAACTTTGAGTGACAGCTTGATTGACAGCTGACAGCGCCACGTCCACGGAGAATGACAACAAGAAGCGCCATTTTTTAATACAGTTGACATATAATACTACTGTTTATGTATCATGAAATGTAGTTTTAAGAGTTTTTCAGGCGAGAATGTAGTTGTTTAAAGCTCAAATCTGTGGTTTATTTAAAGATTTATGAAAATTTTATCCAGTTGATCCAGCGATGACCGGGCGCTCGGCGTTCATGTACCCCACCTGGAGCAGTCTTTCATCGGCTTGACGTTATGAGGTTTGCCGCCAATGCCGCGGACTCTGGCGTCTCTTTAGTGGTTAAACATGAGATATTGTGTATATCTATATCGTCTTGTGTATATCTAACGGGCGATTTTTGGTCTCGTGAATCTAAATTTTTTTCCCTGGACAATCGTTTTGGCTGAGGGGAAGTTTCATAACTTTATAAGCTATTTAACTTTACCGATGTATAGACTATAGAGCGCTGACTTTGTATGTTTGACTGAATTGTTTGCTTTATTTGTATAGCTTCTTATACCTTTTACGTATACTTTTATAATGGCTAATATTGATAAAACTGAAATTTAACAAAAAGAGACTGGGTTGAGGTTTGTCATTTTAAATTTTAATACAACGAAGATGATCTGTAATGTTGTTTACTGCAAAATCTGTTGTTTAGTACAAATGCACATATTGCCTGGACCATAAAATGTGTAATATTGTTATATTATATTTAAAATGAAAAGAGGCAGGTTTGTGTTTTATATTTTGTTTTTTCATAAATAGGCAAACGTTATGTGCAGTTGAATATAATCAATATGCGTTGCCTGAACCACATTTGTGTGGCTATAATGTTTAAGATTTCTTTAAATGAAAACGAAAAGAGTTCGTATGGTGTTTTATAACATATTTCGTTGCCTAAAATAAGAGATAACCGGAGTAGCACAGCGAGCTGAGTGACGCGCGCTGCATCAGAAGGTGGGCGGGGTTAGGATTTCCCAAGATTTTCCAAGATGGCGCCGCCCATACCCCCCATAAACGGCTTCAAACCCGTTCTTCAGAAAGTCTATGGGTGACGTCACAGACGCTTTGTCCATATTTTTTACAGTCTATGGTTGACGCGCACCTAGGGAGCATGTGAAACCCCGAGGGAGGGGTTCTGGCAGACCAATCACAGCGCTTGTGTCCGCGTAGAATTGACGCGTTGTTACATTTTTGGAGAGGTGCACGTCAGGGTACGCCGTAGGGTACGCGCGCTACACACAGCCTACGACGTAGCTACGGCGGCAGTTCGACGCAGAAGTATAAATAGGCCTTTAGGGCTCTTTACATAGTCAACGCATCGTTACGCATACGCGCCTGCAAGGCTACGCATCGCTACGCTTCGGCCGCCATTATGCGTCTATGCGTAGCAAAATGTGTCGTCACAGTTTTTGATACGCGACGCACCGTTGCATGCAATACTACGCGTTGTTGGTGGGGGCGATACTGCAAGTATTGTACATTATTTCATATTTACAGAAGAAGAAGGTTTGAATACAATGGCGGGCGAAGAGGAAAAACTATGCTAGCCTGTCGGTAATTGTAAATACGCATATGTAAATTGTAGACACAGGTCTGGTTAACTTAAGCAGTAGCCTACTTTATATAAGGTAGTGTAATATTTTTCTGACTAAACAAATTACTGACACAGTAAAGGGTAGATTTAAATAAAGAAAACCGAAATTGAAATAAAGAAAACCGAAATTGAAATAAAGAAAAACAAAATTTAAATAAAGAAAAAACGAAATTGAAATAAAGAAAAACGAAATTGAAATAAAGAAAAACAAAATTGAAATAAAGAAAAACAAAATTTAAAATAAAGAAAAAACGACATTTAAATAAAGAAAAAAACACATTAAAATAAAGAAAAACTAAATTTAAATAAAGAAAAAACGAAATTGAAATAAAGAAAAACGAAATTGAAATAAAGAAAAACAAAATTTAAAATAAAGAAAAAACGACATTTAAATAAAGAAAAAAACACATTAAAATAAAGAAAAACTAAATTTAAATAGGCTAAAGAAAAAACGACATTTAAATAAAGAAAAACGAAATTTAAATAAAGAAAAAAACGAAATTTAAATAAAGAAAAACGAAATTAAGTTCAATTAAAAACGAGATTAATTCAGATTGATAATAACGGGTAAAAAGCTTAATACATTTTGTTTCTATTATTCTATTTTCCGAATACCAACCCACCGAACGAATATTCGGGTCCAGCCCTAGTATAGGCTAATGGCCAGCTGTGCCATTGGGCACACTGTGTGCCTGAGTATGCATTTGTTCCGTTATAAATCCATTTTTCCGACTAATTTATGAATGCCATTAAAAAATAAATATATAACAATCTATAAACGAGCTAACACCAGAAGCCATATAGGACCCGTGCGCGCTCTCTTTTTCGTAAAATACTTCAAATGTTTCTCCTCGTCCAGCCTTCGCATGGGAAGCACCAGAGTCACAAACTCCCCATCCTCGTCTCTTGTTGTGTTCAAAGGGCGAACATACCACTGCCTAACTCTGCGCTGCCTATTTTGTTGCCGCCGCCGACGACGTAAAATTAGCAATAGGATGCACTCCTCTTCAGTTGCCATTTTGATCTGAATATCACTCGAATGTCACCCGCAAAGTCACCAGTGACTCTGCTGCCCCCTGTTGTGTGAGTGGTGTATTGCATTTCACGTATCGCCCGCGTTGCTTGCGTCCGACGTGTAGACTATGAAAGGAACCACGTCGCTCGCGTCGCTAGCGTCACTTGCTCGCGTTGCTCGCGTTGACTCTGTAAGAGCCCTTATACTTTAAAACGTAATCCCGCGCCGCATGATTCCCTATGTGCGTTTCACACAGTATGCGGCGGTGAAATCGCCGCGCGACTACGGCGTTTCTCAAGTATTGGAAGAGTTTTGTGCAGCATTTAGGACTTCCAAAATAATCCGGTGGGCCAGAAAATATTGCTGGCGGGCCAGTTTTGGCCTGCGGGCCGCCAGTTGTCGTTCCCTGGTTTAAGGTATTGACAACAGACTGCACAATTAGCTAAATGAGTTGAGGCAACTGGGAACTTTGTTCAGCCAATGGGTTTTAGTGTTTTAGCAATTGAGAAAAACTGTAACAAAATTTCATAAAAAAAAAAAAAGAAACGAAACGACAACAAAAAAAATATTTGGCAGCAAAATTTTCAGGGGTGAGATAATGCCAAAACAATAAACAAACAGAAACTTACTTTCCCACACAAAAAAACTAACTTCCCTACAAACCACATAAAAGAAACAACATACAATGACATATCTCCTTATTTAACCAATAAACAGGAGAAAAAGTGATGGACTTTAGGCCTACAAAAGCTTCTCCCCCCTCGACTTCTCAAATAATTAAGAAGGAATATGATCAACGGGACACTGATGTTTTCACATAATGGGCAAACTGTGTCAAAAGTGTCTAACAGCACTCAGTTAAACACAAAGAAGAGCACAGAAATCACCATCTATCACACAGCACAGCAACAGTCAGTCAAGAGCAATGAAAGAGACAGAGAGCTTCATCCAGAGGAATTTACAGTCCGGGTCTCTTCTCTAGGCCAACAACCAACAGCCTTGCATTACGTCCAGGACCAATCCTAAAGGAGGAAGAGGAGACCGCAGAAACAACAACAGAACCAACACAGCTGCATTCTGTCACGGACGTAACAAAGAAATACTGATTTATGTGAGAAACCATTCAAACTTTAAAGATAAGTTCATCATTTATGCAGTTCTGCCTGTTGTTAGCGTTTTTCTAGATCAGTGTGTTATGAATGACATGTATGTTTTCTGAATGAGAATTGTTGCCAGTGTTATGGTGGAACGAGCTTATTTTGAGACATATATGAGTGAGTTTTGGAGGTGAGATGAACTGTTTGGCCAAGATTCATGTTGCTAATGCAGACTGTATGAAGAGGTTTGAAAATGTGGCTTCAGTATTGAAAAATGCTTTTTAAATAAACCAATAATAACATCTAAGCCTCGTCATTTTCACCACCTTTATTCTATTAAAACTTATGAAAGTATTGGAGAGATGTGCAATGATTGGTGGGTAAGTTTTCCTCTCCAGTTCCTGTGAAGTGATGTATGGATGTTCCCGTATTCCCTGAGCTGTTTGCAGGGCCTTCACACGGGTCTTTATCGCTCCCTAAAGATTGAAACATCACTTGAGATGGTATGGGCAGTATTTTAATTACATGTATTTGAAATACTCATTTAATTACTTTTGAGTAATTTGTACTTTTTTTTTCCCTTAAATAATATATTAATACTATAATTTGTACACTTCACAGGGCACTTATGGTCGAATGGAAGGCACTTGAGGTTCTCTTACGAGAGGTTCTCTCGTATTACGTAAGTTGCCTACGGGGTAAAGTTGTCTTTTCTCAAGATCTGAAGCCAAAAAATTATCCTTAATTTTGTATTTATTGTCAACGCAGTGCGGCAGCCAGCAGACCATAGCAGGCTGTATAAGCGTGCTCATTGGCTGCCCTGCGGCAACTGCAGCAGCCTACCAGTGAGCCCTGCATGATGTCACGCTCAATGAGGGCACTTCGCGCCCTCCACGTGCCTCAGCCCGCCAGAATGGGTGTGGCTAGCGTGTATAAAAGAGGGGCTCACAGGCTGAAATTCTGATTTTTCATGTCTTCAGCGAAGCTCTTCGCATCGCTGGACTCTGAGAGAAGCCGCCGCCGTTGAAACAAGCGACCAGTAAGCTTAGGACAGCGTCTGAGGAAGCCGGTCGTCTTCGCCGCCTTCAGCCATCCGTGCCTGCTACGCTATCCGGCGTCATATATCCTTTTTCTGCTGTGTGTGTTCGCCGCTGCGACACACACTCTTCTTCTAAAAGAGAAATTTCCAACGAGGCGTTGTTTCAAATGCCTCGCACCATTCACTTCCCGCTCTCTCCCTCTGTTCGAGCTGCGCAAACTGCGCCGTTCGCAAGGGATATCAGAAGCTGACGGTCACGGGGCTAGCCGTGACCGTCCCAAGAAAACTACCCAACCCTCGCGCGTCGCTGGAAATATCAATATTGCCGTAAACGAGCCTGTTATATTACATGCACGCCTGCAAACAAACGCAGACGCAAACATCTGCGAGATCTGAAGCCAAAAAATTATCCTTAATTTTGTATTTATTGTCAACGCAGTGCGGCAGCCAGCAGACCATAGCAGGCTGTATAAGCGTGCTCATTGGCTGCCCTGCGGCAACTGCAGCAGCCTACCAGTGAGCCCTGCATGACGTCACGCCCAATGATGTTCGCGTGAGTCACTCACCGGCGAAAGGAGGAAAGAGAGTGTTAGTCCCGCCGAGGCCGGAAACAACCTCCATTTCTCACACATTTCTCAGTCCCCTCTCAAGTTCAGGCGACTGGAAATATCAATATTGCAGTAAACGAGCCTGTTATAATACATGCACGCCTGCAAACAAACGCCGACACAAAACATGACGCTCTCTTATATGCTCGCGCTAACTGAAAGCTTATGTGTTTCCCCCCTGTGGCTCAGTGGCAAAATCTTAGGCTTTCGCGCCAGAGACCTGTGTTCGAATCCTGGCTCTGGCAGCAGATAAAAATGATGCTACAGAAAATGAACCCGCCTCTCGCACCCTCCCGCTCTCGGGATGGTGCTCGAGTATTTATGAGCGTCTAAACATATGAGCCTTCAAAGCAATTCGCTCTGTCAGTCCCCTTAAGAAGGCAACTGCAGATGTGTTTTTTGCAGCCAACGAGCGCGTTGTACAACCTGCTCGCCTGCACCCAAACACTGTTTCTACGGCAACCCAGAGAAATCTCATAAGAGTACAGTTCTGGTTATCCGGCTCACGCCGATGGTGTCTTGAGTGTAGAAAATGTGCCCGCTTCCCAGTGTTCACCCCTACACACAAGCACGGTTCCCCCTGTGTCATTCACTCATGCAGAGCCCACTCTAGAGCTGGCATATGCCGCTCAAGTGTTGAATGTAGAAATGTGCTCACAAAACAGTGCCCACACCTACACACTGCCTGCTCTGCTACACTTTTATCCCAGGGGACAAAACCTATAAAGCTGACACACACCGGCTATGTGTAAGTCTTGTGTCCGCCCGTGAGCTCCCACGCTTACTGATAAACACAACACATCCGCTTTGTCAGTCCTCTTAAGAAAGGCTACTGCAGAAGTGTATTTGGCAGCCAACGAGCTGGGAATACTACCCGCTCGCCTGCACGCAACCGCCGTTTTCACGATGACCCCGAGAAATCTCAAAAGGAGTGTAATGCCTGGGTATCCGGTTCACTCCGTTAGTGTTTTAAGTGTAGAAAATGTGCCCACGTTCCTGTGTTCACCCCTACACACAAGCACTATAAACCCCGTGTCTCGCACAGAGCCCACTCTCTAAAGCGGACAAAATCCGCTCGAGTGTTAGATGTAGGTCACGCGTCCACAACCCCGTGCCCGCACCTACTCACTGCCCGCTCTGTTACACGGCCACTTCCTACCGGTCATATCACAAATGTAAGTCCTGTGCCCGCCCTCGAGCGCTCACACATACTGACAAACACTTTACCCCCGGCGCCGCTCTCGCGCTCCGTTCCTCGCACAATATGTTCCCCGTCCAATGCCACCGGGACATCGTGTGTAAAACGGCCAGCCATCGCTGTCTGCGAGCCGCCGTATTCAAGCACCGAGAGTGCGTGCACTTCGCCCGCGCCTCCGAATCAGGTTCTCGAGCCCGCGGAATGTGGCAATCGGAGCCCGGAGGCCATTCTGCCCCTAGCCGTACATGCGAAAGTGTGGGAAGCTATTCCAGGTGCGTCAGAATGGGTGCTGAGCACAGTAAGAGAGGGCTATTCATTGCAGTTCGCTCGCCGCCCCCCGCGCTTTCAAGTGCGAACCGAGACGAGAGTGAATGGGGAAGTAGCACACCTACTTCGTGCAGGAATAGCGAAACTTCTGTGAAAAGGGGCCATAGAACCGGTACCCCCTTCTCTGAGCGAGTCAGGCTTTTACAGCCGTTACTTCCTCGTGCCCAAGAAGGACGGAGCTCTCAGACCGATTTTAGATCTGAGATATTTGAACAAAGCTCTTATGAAAAGACCGTTAAAAATGCTCACAACCAGACAGATCCTCGCGCAGATTCACCCGAGGGACTGGTTTATTTCCCCTCAATTGTACTGTACTGTACTGTATTTTATTTTTTATTTTTCTAAACTGTTCTTATTTCTTTTTATTATTTTAATTTCTTCTATGTAAAGCACTTTGAATTGCCATTGTGTATGAAATGTGCTATATAAATAAACTTGCCTTGCCTTGCCTTGCCTTGCCTTGCCTCGATCTGAAAGACGCTTACTTTCAGATCCAGATAATACCCCGTCACAGGCCATTCTTGAGATTTGCCTTTGACGGTCGGGTATATCAGTACACCGTCCTGCCGTTCGGCCTGTCTTTAGCACTCCGTACATTCAGGAAGTGCATGGACACGGCTCTCGCTCCCCTGAGAGGTCAGGGCATGCGGATTTTGAACTATTTGGATGATTGGCTGATTCTAGCACAGTCAGAGGAAGAACTTATCTCTCACAGAACAGTGCTTCTCAGCCACCTGGAAAGCCTGGGTCTCACGGTCAACTGGACCAAGAGCTCATTACTGCCCAGTCAGTCAACCTCTTTTCTGGGTTTGGAACTAGACTCTGTGGCAATGACGGCCCGGCTGTCGACACAGCGCGCGCGCCGTATCCGACGCCTGGCCGCGTCTTTACAGTTGGGCAGCGCCATACCTCTAAAAACATTTCAGAGGATGCTGGGTTGTATGGCATCAGCTGCAGCAGTGCTTCAGCTGGGTCTACTGCGTATGCGCCCGCTACAACGCTGGTTGAACGCTCGAGTGCCTCACCAAGCCTGGGCGTCCGGCGGTATACGAATCAGAGTGACTCAGAGCTGCGTTTCAGCACTGAGACCCTGGTTAGCGGCCGACTGGTACCAGCGGGGAGTGACAATGGGAGCCGTCTCGCACCGAAAAGCTATCTCGACGGACGCATCCAACTTGTTGGATGGGTTGGGGCGCTCTTTTCGAGGGCAAACCAGTCTTTAGCCTGTGGTCAGACCAGGAGAAATGCCTCCACATAAACTGTTTGGAGATGATAGCGGTCGAGAACGCGCTCAAGCGCTTCCTCCCACATATACGGGACCACCATGTGCTAGTCCGCTCGGACAACATGTCCGTGGTGTCCTGCGTGAACCGACAGGGCGGTGTCAGATCCAGGAATCTCTGCAAACTGATAGAATGCCTTCTCGTGTGGGCTCATCGCTCGTTGCGCTCGCTGGGAGCCGCGCACGTGCCGGGCCACCTGAATGTCGGCCCAGACAGACTGTCCAGAGACAACATTCCCCCGGGAGAATGGTCCCTGCACCCCCAGACAGTCCAGCTACTGTGGCGCCTGTTCGGCTGGGCGGAAGTCAACCTTTTTGCGTCAAAAGACAACGCTCACTGCCCGACGTTTTTCTCAAAGAGCGCAAACCTGGGCCCAAACCTGGCCCAGCCGCCCGCTGTATGCTTTCCCTCCGATCTCGCTGTTACCACAGGTAATCAAGAGGATCAGGGAAACGTGCCACTCAGTGCTCCTCATAGCCCTGCGTTGGGAGAACCAAATCTGGTACCCAGAGCTAGTGAGGCTGTCGCACTCAGCCCCATGGCCGATCCCGGTGAGGAAAGATCTTATCTCTCAAGCCGGTGGATCAATCTGGAATCCCCATCCAGAGCGCTGGTCTCTGCATGCGTGGATAATCAACCGATACCCGTTGATTTGCCAGAAGGGGTCGTAAACACGATCACGCAGTCTAGAGCTCCTTCCACGAGAAGGCTCTACGCGTCTAAATGGTCAGTGTTCTCTAAATGGTGCGCTACTAAGAGTCTGGATCCACACACATGTGGGGTTTCACGGGTGCTCTCCTTCCTACAAGAGCTGTTGGACAAGGGCAGGTCCCCCTCCACGTTCAAAGTGTATGTTGCGGCTATTGCAGCGTTCGCGGAGACGACGTGCAGCCGTGCAATAGGAAGGAACGAGCTTATCATCCGCTTCCTTAGAGGAGCCAGGAGGATGAACCCCCCGCGGCCCCCCTCGGTTCCTATTTGGGCTCCTTTCTCTGGTCCTAGAGGCCCTGAAAGCGTTTCCCTTTGAACCGCTAGAATCTGTGGATCTGAAATACCTTTCGCTCAAAGCCGTTTTTCTGACAGCTCTGTCGTCAGTAAAACGCGTGGGGGATCTACACGCACTGTCTGTTAGCCCCGCATGTCTCGAGTTCGGACCAAATGACTCCAAAGTCACACGCTCCGCCGCCTTCAGGCGTTCTGAGCAGCTCTTTGTTTCGTTTGGTGGGCGCACCAGGGGTCTCGCTGCCTCGAAACAGAGCCTGTCCAGATGGATAGTGGACGCTATTGCAGCAGCTTATGCGTCCAAACACCTGCAGTGCCCTTTGGGCATCAGAGCCCATTCCATAGAGGCATGGCCTCATCGTGGGCTTGGTCCAGCGGGATTTCTATTCACGACATTTGTATGGCAGCAGGCTGGGCCACCCCCTCTACATTTTATAACCTGGAAGTTCCCGCCTTGCAGGTTAAACTGTTATCAGTTTAAGTGATATGTATGTTCTGCCCAGTCGTTCATGTGCAGACTACTTTCGTGTACTACTAGCTTGTCTGGTGAGCTGCACTAAGGGATGAGATTCTCTATATACAGACCGGTGGAGCCACTCTGTATTTTCCCCATCACGCGCTTGTGCACTGGTGCTGGCCGCCTATTCTCCACTCAGCTGCGCTAGGGGTTATACTCTCTATACATAGACTGGCGAAGCCGCTTTATATTCTCCCTATGATGTGCTTATGTACTGTCCCTTACGAAAAAAAAGTATACTTCAAGTTCATTTTATGAAGTATACTTGGGTAATGTTCAAGTATATTTTTAAGTATACTTTATGTAGTAAGTATACTAATGTCAATATGTACTAGTAGTAAACTTGTAAGTGTACTATTTTAATACCGCTTGGGACTAAATTGGCCCACTTGAAGTATATAAAAGTATATGTTTACGTGTACTATAAGTGTACTATAAGTGTAACAGTAGTAAACTTTAAGTGCACAACTAGTTCATAATTATGTTTCTCATTTGTACTGCAAGTGAACTTATGAGTATACTAGTAGTTTACTACTTTAATACTTGTAGCAACTTTGAAGTATACTCTCAGTAAACTACTAGTTTAGTAGTTTTATTCTACAAGTTTTCTTTTAATGTACTCTCAGTAAACTACTAGTTTAGTAGTTTTATACTACAAGTTTTCTTTAAGTGAACTTAATATATAAATGGTAAACTATAAGTATGATGTTAAGTTCACTTAAAGAAAACTTGTAGTATAAAACTACTAAACTAGTAGTTTACTGAGAGTACACTAAAAGAGTAAAAATAGGCCTAATATATAAATGGTAAACTTCTAAGTATGATGTTAAGTGAACTTAACATTATACTTATAGTTTACTATTTATAAACATTTTTTGCAGTTGCAGTAGGCCTATACTACTATGTTCAAATGTTATTTTTTATACTTGAAAAATACCTTTAACTCTACTTTAATTTTAAAAACATTTTATTAGCTTCATGCATCCTTTTTTATCAACACTTGAATGTCAGTAAGTTTCATAAAGAAAGGCAACATTTTGTTAAAATGTTGAGAAAATTGTTGAGAAAATCACATTTTTGTCAAAGACTACGCCTTGATCAGATCCAGAACGATGATCAAAACACAGATGAAGTAGATCGAGTCCAACACCCGCAAAGCTTCACAGTCGTTCTCTCTTCATGGGTTAGGCCTACGCTTCATTTCATTGCTCTGTTCAGTGTTTGATGATCACGTTATTTTACATTTGAGTGAGCAATCTTCTATCACATGTTTCAGCTTCTTCTTCTCCTGTGTTTTGATCCGGAGATTCTGTACTAGAAGATGTGTCATAGCGCCCCCTACCGTATACCAGTGAAAACATGAATAGCTGGAAAATTCAGTCAATGGTGGGGAAAAGTTTAATTAAAGTAAATATGTACACTACCAGTGGACTAGCCTACACAAAAATTCAGATACGCAGAATTAGAAACATATCTGTTTTATATCAATATTTTAATCAATATTTTCAAACAAAGTTTCATAAGACTGTATATGAAAAACGATGTAAAAAAGTATATTTATAGGCTACTCGATCAAAAGAGTTAACACAACTACAAGCCAAGTATACTTTGAATTATTAAAATTTTAAGTATATCTCGATCAAAAGATTGAGTACAAGTATTGGCCAAATATACTTGGACTTTTCTCTCAGTATAAGTCAAGTACACTTAAGTGTAATTAAGTATATTTTTGAGAAGTATATAAAATGTAGACTGAAAGTATGCTTTCTTCTTTTTAGTTTAAAAGTATACTTATAGAACACTTAATAAACTTATTTTCCATGCTTAATTTATTTGCGCTATAAGCTCTTCCACCCGAAAGTTTGTTACTATATAAAGCTGAACGTGTTAGGCTAGTTTATAAGACGGTGTGTAATATTATGTTTTTAAAAAAAGTATTTAATAAGCTACTCAATCAAAATAGTAAACACAAGTACAAGCCAAGAATACTTAGAATACTTAATTATACTTTTAAGTATATCTCGATCAACAAGTATAGGCCAAATATACTTAGACTTTTCTGTCAGTATAAGTCAAGTATACTTAAGTGCAATTTGAAGTATATTTCTGAGAAGTACATAAAGTATATTTCTGAGAAGTATATAAAAAGTAGACTGAAAGTATACTTTCTTATTTTTAGTTTAAAAGAAGTATACTAATAGAACACTTGAATAAACTTCTTTTTCGTAAGGGGTGCTGGCCCGCGCTGCTGGACGCATTCTCCATGCTTATACATAGACCGGCAGAGCCGCTCTGTATTCCTATGAAGTGTTTATGACGTGCTGGCCCGCGTTGCTGGCCGCCTGTTCCCGCATGTTGTGTTCCCCGGGCTCCCCTGGGACTCATGCAGTGGATGCTCGGCGCGCACGGCGTTGACAAGGGGTTCCCGTAGCGTAAGCAACTTACGCAATACGAGAGAACCTCTCATAAGAGAACGTACTCGGTTACCTAACGTAACCTCGGTTCTCTCTAGAAGAGGGAACGAGTATTGCGTAACCTGCCGTGTTGCGCCACGAGCTTATTCGCTTCAGTCTATGAAAACCAGAATTTCAGCTTGTGAGCCCCTCTTTTATACACGCTAGCTACACCCATTCTGGCGGGCTGAGGCGCGTGGAGGGCACAAAGCGCCCTCATTGGGCGTGACGTCACGCAGGGCTCACTGGTAGGCTGCTGCAGTTGCTGCAGGGCAGCCAATGAGCACGCTTATACAGCCTGCTATGGTCTGCTGGCTGCCGCACTGCGTTGACAATAAATACAAAATTAAGGATAATTTTTTGGCTTCAGATCTCGAGAAAAGACAACTTTACCCCGTAGGCAACTTACGCAATAATCGTTCCCTCTTCTAGAAATTAAGGATAATTTTTGGCTTCAGTATCTCGAGAAAGGAGACTTTCCCGCAGCATAAGCTACTTACGCAATACGAGAGAACCTCTCGTAAGAGAACCGAGGTTACGTTAGGTAACGATTTCAGTGGTGTTTTCTGCACAGGGAGTGTTAATATTTTCTTATTTCTCAGACTTTTGAGTAACTTTTTTCCGTTATGTTATCTGCACATCATAGACTCAAACAAAACAAGAACTAGTCCTTGGACACATTTATACACTCAATGCACATACATCTGAACATCTGACAACTCTTGTTATATTTCTTAATATGCCCTATAAGGCAGAGGTTGATCTTGAGTATATGACTGGATGGCCTGGCCATCGTGGATGAATCTGCTTTATCTTGTGTATAAATATGACCCTTCTTTAATAAAATTGATTGTTATGGTATTACACGGTCTCGGTTTCCAACTGAAAGCTTCGAGGCTGCAGATAGTCTACCTGACAAATAATAATAATAATAATAATAATCTAACCGGAGTAAAAAAAAAAAACAGACCATTTATGATATTCTGCTCTTGATATGGTTTGGGTACCTCCTTACAATATTCACCTGTTTTATTGTGTCTTTCCAAGATTTGAGGGAGAAAACAGAACAGCTTTAATATGCAACATTTATTTATGGATTAAACCATTACACATTCAGGTCGTAATGAATGAGACATGAGTAGCTGACTAAAGGACTGTCAAGCTGAATCATTGGTGCCATCCTGTGTTACTCCTCCAGATCTTCACTCTCACATGGGCCTTCATGCTCGATCAAGATTTCAGTGCCTGATTCACTAAAAAAGAGAGAGATTAAATTGAAGATTAAAGTTTGAAAGTGACCGACTCTAAACTGTTTTTAAACCTACAGTACTTTATTTTAAAATACATGCATTTTTAAACTCACTCGATGGCAACACACAGCAAGCATTCATTGGCGTACGTTATTCCATCGGTTCCACACACGGGTTTTAATATCTTTGGGCATGCGTTGCCAGGATAGCCCTCGCAATCAGGCTGGTCACATAAAAAGAGAAAAACCTTGAGTTATTTGCACCTGGAGAAAAGCAATTCTACAGCCTTTATTTACTCACCTCTTTTGCTCCATCAGATATGGCCACTGTTTGAGTCAAGAGGGAAAAACAAGGATTAAAGTTTATCATGATATGGCAAGAGGAAATCAAATAACATACATGTTAACTTCTTGTTTGGCCCATACAATGAAAGTCAATATGGTCTAATGTTTTTTTGTTTTGTTTTACAAAAAAAGTCTTTGTTTTTTAGTTTTTGTGAACTATACTTAAATTACACTTAAAAATGTCTGAATGTCACTTTTTCATTTGTCCTTCTTTAGCAATGGTGAATTAAGACTCTAAAGAATGTGCAGACTTTATTGAAACAATCACCTTGATTCATTATTAACCAAATTAGACTGTTGCTGAGTGTCAGTGTGTATCGCAGGTCCTCATGTGACAAATTACCAACATCCTAATATCAGTTGTTTTGTAAATGAAATGATTATATTACTCACCTAGGACGCAGAGAAGGACGATGATTCCTCGTGCAAACATTGTTCAAAACCTGAGAGTCAACTCACTGACGATATGATCAGTGATAAAAAGATCCGGCTATTTATAGCAATACTGTATATGTCCATCCCACCGATTCATCACTCACACACACACACACACACACACACACACACACACACACACACACACACACACACACACACACACACAGAGGTAGGTTTACTCAACACCTTTAGTTTGAACTGCTTCACTGGGGAACTACTTTCTTCAGAGCTTCTTCAAAGAAAATGTTCTGTGCAAATGTTACACTTATTATAAAATATTTGTTTGCACATTTATCTGACTCGTCCAATCCAAGGCTGGTCTTTTTTTAAATTTTTTATAAACTTTTATTAATTTATATTTATATTAGAATTCTTCACATAACGATTGCTAAAATCATATTTAGACATTGGCAGTTTTATAAATAATATTTTGCATAAGAAGAGATGCAGTTGAAACAGTGTGGGAAGTCCTCAAGCTCAACTCACTATTTCATTATTTCCTAAAATCAACAGCAGTATTTGATGTTCTTTAGTGATTATGAGTGATGAATTATCACCCTGAAGTTTAGCACCTTTGCTAAAGTAGGACAAATGGAAATGAAAAAGTGACATTCAGACATTTTTAAGTGTGATTTAAAGTATAGTTAAAAAAAAGAAAAAAAAAAAAAAACTAAAGTGTTTCAGACACCGGTTCATGCACAAGCGTTCCCCATAGCGTTCTGACGCAGTGTCTCGTTCCCTGTTCTCAGGGAGTATAGGATATAGTCGTAACCTGAGACGGTTTTTAATGCTGTTGTTGTTTTCTTGTTTTTGTTTTAAAGAAATAAATACTTTAATTCAACAAGGATGCCTTATATTGATCATAAGTGACAGTAAAGAAGACATTTATAATGTTACAAAATCTTTCTATTTCAGATAAATTTTGTTTTTTGAACTTTCAGATCATCAAAGAATCCTGAAAGAAATTTGTACACAACTGATAATATTGATAATACTGATAATAACAACATTGATAATAATCAGACATTTTTCTTGATCATCAAATCATCATATTAGAATTATTTCTGAAGGATCATGTGACACTGAAGACTGGAGTAATGATGCTGAAAATTCAGCTTTGATCACAGGAATAAATTGCATTTTAAAATGTATTTAAATATTAAATTTAAGATAAATGTTTTCTATTTCACAACATCACTGTTTTTGCTGTATTTTGGATCAAATAAATTCAGCAAATCCTAACCAGCCGCGACGGCGACACGCAACGATTCTATTCTAGAAACGGTTTCTATTTTTCTGTGACGTCGCGCTGGAACTACAAACACAAAGGGTGGCGATGATAATCTCAGGCACTGTTTATGTGCTTTATTTAATGTTAAAAGCGTGTAATGTGACTTTGAATATCATTTAGTGCTCCAGCTTTGAGGCTGTAAAAGCAACAATGGATAATTCACCTCAGATCCTGAAATGAAACAAATGGAAACAAGAACGTTCTTCAAACTGTGAACAAACAAGTGTATTATTTGACAAAGATTGTTTTAGTAACTCAGTAGCATATGTCTTTTTAATAATGTTTAAAAACTGGTCTGGTTAGGACACGGTGTCAGGATGGTTTTCACATTGTTTTGAAGAAAAAACGTACTCGGTTACTAACGTAACCTCGGTTCTCTCTAGAGAGGGAACGAGTACTGCGTAAGTCTTACGCTAGGGGATAATCTCTTTTCCGCGAGATACTGAAGCCAAAAATTATCCTTAATTTTGAAATAATGTAAAACGCGTTGCGGCAGCATGCAGACACAGGCGAGACGGCTCGCGCGCCTATTGGCTGCCCTGCGGCAACTGCAGCAGCCTATCGATAAGGCCTTTTCGTGACGTCAGCTCCAATGGGGGCGCTTCGCGCCCAATACGTCACGTCCCGCCAGAATGGGCGTGGCCTAGGGCTATAAATATAGCTTCGAGAGGCTAGCTCACTGGTTTTTCATCGCCGAAGCGAACCAGAGCGTGTGCAGGCATGGCAAGATACGCAGTACTCGTTCCCTCTCTAGAGAGAACCGAGGTTACGTTAGTAACCGAGTACGTTCTCTTACGAGAGGTTCTCTCGTACTGCGTAAGTCTTACGCTAGGGGAACACAGTGTAAAACGCCGTGCATGCTAAGATCCAGCACCAAAGTCCCAAGGGCAAGTGCCCAGGCTCATATAGTACATGATCATAAGGGACTCACAGAGAGCCCAGGAAAGAGTGGCTAGAATAGCATCATTCCTGTAATAATATAACATCCTATAAGGAGCAGTTATACTGATGATGTGTCGTACAGTCAGGGCGACCCCCGGCCTGGACTGACGAATATAGTGGGTCTTACACACTGCCCATAGAACTGCACAATCAAACAGCGAGCATTTGCTCAAGCAGTTTCAGTATTCTGGCCCGAACACATCAGGGCAGACAGTACCGATTTTAGACCGAAAGCAGCTTAGCCTGCAAGGCGGGAACCTCTAGGTTATAAAACCTTATAAATGTAGACGGGGAGGCCCAGCCTGCCGCCATACAGATATCTTGCAAGGCAATCCCACTAGACCAAGCCCACGACGAGGCCACGCCTCTCGTGGAGTGTGCTCTGACACATAATGGGCACTGTAAGCCCTTAGAGGTATAAGCCAGCGCTATAGCATCAGCTATCCAACTGGATAGGCTCTGTTTCGACACGGCAAGTCCCTTAGAACGGTCGTTGAGTGAAAACAAAGAGCTGCTCTGTCTGTCTGAAAACAGACGTGCGAGACACATAAGCTCTTAATGCCCTGACTGGGCAAAGGAAGCTTGCGTCTCCTTCCTCGTCAGAGACCGGTAGGGCTGACAGGGAAATGACCTGCGCCCTAAACGGTGTGTTGAGGGATTTTGGAACATAACCGTGCTTAGGTTTGAGTATAACTCTTGAGTCATTAGGCCCAAACTCCATGCACGTCGCGCTTACTGAGAGCGCGTGTAAGTCCCCTATGCGCTTCACTGAAGCGAGAGCCAGAAGAAACACTGTCTTGAATGACAGATGTTTAAGATCAATCGTCTGTAAAGGCTCGAATGGGTCACCTTTCATGGCTTCCAGCACTGTAGAAAGGTCCCATACAGGGACTGAGGGAGGTCTGGGAGGATTCAGTCTCTTAGCTCCTCTAAGGAAGCGGATGACTAAATCGTTCCTTCCTACTGACTGACCCAGCGTTGTTCTTGAGAACGCTGCTATGGCCGCCACATACACTTTGAGCGTGGAAGGGGTCCTGCCCTTGTCCAACAGCTCTTGTAGGAAGGAGAGAACCTCCGTCACCCCACAGTCTAGGGGCGACACGCCACGAGCTGTGCACCAGCTGGAGAACACTGACCATTTCGAGGAATAGAGACGTCGCGTAGACGGAGCTCTAGCCTGCGTGATCGTGTTTAACACTCCGCTTGGGAGGTCAGTGGGTACCCGTTGATGGCCCAAACATGAAGGGACCACAGCTCTGGGCGCGGATGCCAAAACGAGCCCTTGGCCTGAGAGAGGAGGTCCCTCCTCAATGGCACTGGCCATGGGGCAGTGCTTGCTAGCTGCATCAGAACTGGGAACCAGGGTTGGTTTTTCCAGAACGGCGCTACGAGTAGCACTGAGCATCCTTCTCTGATCTGTTCTATCACCTGAGTCAGGAGAGAGAGACGGGAGGAAATGCATAGAGCGGGCGGCGGGGCCATACATGAGCCAGCGCGTCCCTGCTCTTGGAGAAAAATTCCAGACAGTGAGCGTTTTCTTGAGACGCGAACAGGTCTACTTCCGCTCTGCCGAATTTCTTCCACAGCAGCTGGACTGTCTGTGGGTGTAGAGGCCACTCGCCTGTCGGAATATTGTTCCTGAACAGTCTGTCCGGTCCTACGTTTAGGAGACCTGGCACATGCGCTGCTCTCAGCGAGAGCAGGTTGCGCTGAGCCCACACCAGGAGGCGTTCTGTCAGCCTGTACAGGTTTCGGGACCTGAGGCCGCCCTGGCGATTTATGTAGGACACCACTGACATGTTGTCCGAGCGGACCAGGACGTGGTGTCCTTGTATTTGGGAACAAAAACGTGTCAGCGCGTTGTCTACTGCCAACATTTCGAGGCAGTTTATGTGTAGAAGCTTCTCCCGTTCTGACCATTGGCCGAAGAACGGTCTGCCCTTGAGCAGTGCTCCCCATCCCAAGGTGGATGCGTCCATAGACACTACCTTCACACTTGAGGAAGTCCCCAGGCTTACACCTGATTGGTACAAGTCGTTTGCTTTCCAAGGTTTCAGAGCTGCGATGCATTTCTCCTTGACCTTGAGACGAAGCAGACCGGAAGCCCGCGCTTGGCGCGGTACTCGCGCTTTCAGCCAGAACTGTAGCGGGCGCATGCAAAGCAAGCCCAGCTGAAGCACTGATGATGCTGAGGCCAAAGGACCTAGCAACCTCTGAAATTTCCTGAGCGGGACAGATGCGGCGCAGTGGAAAGAGCTCGCTGCGCGCTGAATGTCTAGTACGCGCTGTTGTGACAGTCGCGCTATCATAGACAGCGAGTCCAGTTCTGTGCCCAGAAAAGATATTATCTGTCTGGGAGACAGAGAACTCTTCGCCCAATTGACTCTGAGACCCAGATTCTCGAGGTGATCGAGCAAAATGGTCCTGTGCTCTATGAGCACCGAGTGAGATTGAGCTAGAATCAGCCAACCGTCCAAGTAGTTCAATACTCGCATGCCCTGTAGTCTGAGGGGTGCGAGCGCTGCGTCCATGCACATCGTACATGTACGGGGTGCTAGAGACAAGCTGAACGGTAGGACTGAGCACTGATATGCCTGGCCCTCGAAGGCGAATCTCAAATGTCGCCTGTGACGTGACGCTATTTGTATTTGAAAATATGCGTCTTTCAGATCTATTGACACAAACCAGTCCCCTCGGCGAATCTGCGTGAGGATTTTTCTGGTCGTGAGCATTCTGAACTGTCGCTTCGCAAGCACTCTGTTCAGTTGCCTTAGATCTAGTATGGGTCTGAGACCCCCGTCTTTTTTCAGTACCAGGAAGTATCTGCTGTATAGCCCTCCTTCGCTCTGAGCTTGAGATAAAGGCTCTATGGCCCCTTTGCTCAACAGTTTCAAAATTTCGGCTCGAAGTAGGTGGTGCTACTTCTGTTTTTACCGTAGTTTCGACGCGCGTCACAGCGGCGAGGGCGTCGGCGAAACTGTAGCGAATAGCCTCTTTCTATAATGTCTAGCACCCACTTCAAAACCCCCAGGTAGCCTTGCCCATGCATCTGCACGAATGGCTAGGGGCTGAATGCGGAGCGCGCTCTGGTCGCTCAGCGACAGAGGGGCTTCGGTGTGCTGCAACATAAGCGGCGCGCTTTGAGGCAGGGGGCGCGCTGATAACAGCGGGCAGATTGCCCGCGCTCGACTCCTTTGCGGTGGTCAACCGAGAGGGGAGGGCTGGGCGAGTCCCGTAGGACCTGTTATATCTATGTGTGAATGTGGGCGCGGGATAGCGGGCACATTTACAACACTGAGAGCATTGTCCGCCTGAGCAGAGCGAATGCACGTTGGTTTTGTTTTTACAGAAACCTTGAGATATGCGGAACGTAGTGTTTGTGGGCACTGGGCACATTTACCACATTTAATGCGCAATCGATCTGGGTCGATTTCATGTGCGCGAGCCCTGTGACGGGCTGTGTTTGTGTGTAGGAATGAGCACTGGGCATTTTGTCTACACTCGTAACACCATCGGCCGTGGCCGGGACACCAGAAAATACACTCTTATGGGATTTATCTGGGTAGCCGTAAAAGCGGCGTTAGTGTGCAGGCAAGCGGGCTGCTTCGCCGACTTGTTTACTGCAGAATACACTGGAACAGTCGCATTTACTGGAACTGAACGAGCGAGAAGTTGCCATAGAAACAGAGAGCGTCAACATGCTGGCGTTTGTTTGCAGGCGTATCACTTGCAGGCGTATCACTGCAGGCTTGTTCACTGCAATATTGACATTTCCAGTCGTCTGAACTTCAGAGGCGGAAACCATAGAAACAGTGTTTGGGTGCAGGCGAGCGGGTTGTACCACGCGCTCGTTGGCTGCAAAATACACATCTGCAGTCGCCTTCTCAGGGAACTGCCAGAGCGAGCATTGACGGCAAAAAAATTTCTTCAAAAAATTTTCTGGGATTCAATCACGGGTCTCTCATGCAAACGCCTGATAATCTACCACTGGACCACAGAGGAAGACACATAGATATTCAGTTAGCGCGAGTATTATCAGAGAGCGTCAACATACTGGCGTTTGTTTGCAGGCGTGTGTGCAAACAACAGGCTCGCTCACTGCAATATTGACATTTCCAGTCACCTGAACTTCAGAGGGGAATGAGAAATGTGTGAGGAGTTAAGGTCGGCCCGGCCGCAGCGGGGCTAAAAATACCCCTTTTCTCCTTTCGCCAGTGACGCACGGGTTGTACAACGCGCTCGTTGGCTGCAAAATGCACATCTGCAGTCGCCTTTCAGGGAACTGACAGAGCGAATCATTGGCGGCATAATATATCTGCCGTTAGACCTGGATTCGAACACCGGTCTCTCGTGCAAAAAACCTAAGATTCCGCCACCGAGCCACAGGGGGGGAACACAAAAGATTATAGATGCATGAGCATATAAGAGAGCGTCAACATGTTTTCTTCGGCGTTTGCTTGCAAGCGTGCGTGTTTACAACAGGCTCGTTTGCTGCAATATTGATATTTCCAGTCGCCTAATCAGGGAACTGAGTTCTCTTTTCGCCGGTGAGTGACGCGTGAATGGGGCGCAAGGGCAGGGCAGCTTTCTTGTAACGTAAAGAAAAACTAACCCCGACCGTCCGCTTCCAGCCTCCCTTGTGAACGGCGCAGTTTGCGCGGCTCGAACAGAGGGAGAGCAGGTATCATCCCCCAAGCAGGCAAGGCAAGCGGGCGAACCGGTGAGCTTTGCGGGTTGGGGGGGGGGCAGAGGAGCAGTCTCGGAGAAGGATGCCAGGTGAGTCCTCAGAGTCACCATAGGCAGTAACTGGCTCGCAGTGAGGGCAGTCGCCGTCAGCGAGCGCGAGAGCTGCGTGATCCTCAGGAAAGGGGCGTCTTGAAAAAGACGCCCGGCTCTTTTAGTGCAATGAGAGTGTGTGTCGCGGCGGCGGCGAGCACACACACATACACAAAACACAGTAGCAGAGAAAGGATATAACGCCGGATAGCGCAGCAGGAAGGTGACTGAAGGCGGCGCGGCCAGCGGCTTCAGAGTGTCGACTCGTCCCGCTGAAAGGCTTCTTCAGACGGCGCGGCTTCTCTCCGGATCCAGCGATGCGAGAGCTTCGCTGAAGAGATGAAAAATCAGTGAGCTAGCCTCTCGAAGCTATATTTATAGCCCTAGGCCACGCCCATTCTGGCGGGACGTGACGTATTGGGCGCGAAGCGCCCCCATTGGAGCTGACGTCACGAAAAGGCCTTATCGATAGGCTGCTGCAGTTGCCGCAGGGCAGCCAATAGGCGCGTGAGCCGTCTCGCCTGTGTCTGCATGCTGCCGCAACGCGTTTTACATTATTTCAAAATTAAGGATAATTTTTGGCTTCAGTATCTCGCGGAAAAGAGATTTTCCCCTAGCGTAAGACTTACGCAGTACGAGAGAACCTCTCGTAAGAGAACTCTAGGCAACAAGATCCAGTTTTGAAAAGCCTTGTGAACAAATGTTTAGGCTACTATGTGTTATATGGCCTAATTTCAGTGACTTACTTTTTTTTTTTTAATCCATGCATAAACTTTATTTTCTCAAAACCACAAATTTTGATGTATATGTTGCTCATATATTACTGTAGCCCTGTTTGTGCTGTCTAATCAGACTTTAGCCATTAATATGTTTTTAAGCAACTGAAAAAAGCACAAATGTCAGGGTATGTCAAAACATATTCAGGGCCCCAAAATACCCTTAGGGCCGAGAGGGTTAAACAACTCTTCTTGATGGGTCGCTAGTTTTTGAATAATCCCACTACTTGAAGCTAAGGCTGGCTCATTCTTTTCACCTTCCTCTGACCAGGTAATCGCCGCTTCAATCACATCCTTGAAAGATATACCCCTCTGTTCCTTAATGGTCCTTTTCAAACAAACCCAAAACCATTTCCTCCAGAACAACTTCTGGTTGAGGTACAATTGTGGTCCCTTTTCAAAACCCTCTCCAACTTTTCCTGAAGAGCATAAGTATATGCCTTAACCGTCTCTCCTGGTCTCTGAGTGGTTTTGTAAAACTCCCTCAGTAGACTACCAACTGGTGTTCTGTCGCCATACGTGTCAAGGAGCTCCTCAGATATAATTTCTGGATCATTTTCCGTTTCACCCAGTATCAACTTTACAGTTAGCTTCCCCTTTAAGGTGCTGTTTAAGAAGTTCAACTTGATCATCCTCGGGTATGCGGGACAACAGGAAGGTGGATCTCGCTTGATCAATCCATTCCTCCACATCTTGTTCCCCTGATATACAACTGAAATCAGAAAGCTTTCTCTCTTGAGGGATATAAATGGCTGGGGTTACTTTTCTGTGGCAGCTTTTGCTAATGCCAAGGCCTCACATTGACCTTCTCTGGCTAGTAGCAAAGCTTTACCTTGTTCTTGCTATGTTTTGTTAAGTAAATCCACTTCTTTCTGTAAATCTTCCATTTTTCAAAGTACTTAGTCCCCACTTACTTACATAACAGGCAAAAATTAATCCTATTCGCGTTTGCCAATTGTAACGGGTACTTATGCCCGTCTGACAGGGGTTAAATATCCTGTGGCTCCTTGCCTCCAAATTCAATACACGCCGTACTATTCTCTCCCTCTGCTGTCACATATCTCATTTCCATATTTAAAAGGTTTTAATTAATTAACCTGTACTTATTACTATAGAGTTACAGGTAGGGTTTGCTTTTGGGGTTAGTTACTTGTAATTATGTATAATTTACTGTTATTATTGTAGTAAATGTAAATGTAAACGTGTAACTATGTCACCTTAAAATAAAGTTATACCAAGTTTCTTTCTTCTGCTGAACACAAAAGAAGATATTTTGAAGAACGTCTGTAATCGAACAGTTGACGTTAGCCATTGACGAGTAGCCGTCCACAATGGTTTTTAGTGGTGCTTACTGTGTGTTTCCTGCACAGGGTGTGTTAATATTTTCTTATTTCTCAAACTTTTGACTGTTCTTGTGTAAGACTGCAATTGTGTAACTTCTTTCCGTTATGTTATCTGCACATCATAGACACACCTAGACAAAACAAGAACAAGGCCTTGGACACACTTATACTCTCGCATATCTGACCTCTCTTACTTGTTATTATATTTCTTACTATGCCATATATGGTATACATGTTTGATTAGTTGTGTGTCAACCAGTGGCGAGGCCACATAAGTGCCAGAGTGGCAATCAAAGGTTTCAGAATGTTCTGGAAATTACTGCAAAATAATCATATCTGTTGTGTGTATAATTTTTTAACGTGTTTTATTACAAATACATATAACATAATGTTTTTATTTTATCTCTATGAATGCTGCGTGCGTCACCGTCCATGATTCACACTGATAATACTGTGCCGTTTGTTTCATTTTTTGATTAATTATTTATTCTACCCTTTCAGTCAACAGTTCTTAAAGGAGCCTTTTTTCTCAGATTGAAGAACATTTTAAAATTCTAAAGAAAATGTTTTTCCACTATAAAATGTTTTCCACTATGCCTTTTTTGGAATAGAAAGTTTCCATCAATGTCAATAAAGAACCTTTACTTTTAAAAGTGTAGCGCTACTGTTGACAAGAGAGATCAGGCAAATTTGTATTTGATAATGACATTAAAGGAACACGCCAACTTTTTTGGACTTTAGCTTATTCACCGTATCCCCCAGAGTTAGATAAGGCCATACGTACCCTTTTCATCTCCGTGCGTGCTGTAACTCTGTCTGACGCACCCACCGCTAGCCTAGCTTAGCACAAAGACGGGAGGTAAACGGCTCCAGCTAGCATACTGCTCCCAATAAGTGACAAAATAACGCCAACATTTTCCTATTTACATGTTGTGATTTGTATAGTCACAGCATGTACAAATAACAAGGTCACATGAGACACAGCCATCTTCAAACCGTATACATACTGGGAACTATATTCTCAGAAGGCGAAGGACTGCTACTTGAGCTTTCTCAAGATCTGACGATGTTCATTCTCGTGTTACGCAACAAGTCTGAGCTTTCCAAGAACCAATGAGGTTCATTCTCGTGTTACAAAGCAAGTCTGAGCTTTCTCAAGAACCAATGATGTTCATTCTCGTGTTACGCAGCAAGTCTGAGCTTTCTCAAGAACCAATGAGGTTCATTCTTGTGTTACGCAGCAAGTCTGAGCTTTCTCAAGAACCAATGATGTTCATTCTCGTGTGTTACACAGCAAGTCTGAGCTTTCTCAAGAACCAATTATGTTCATTCTTGTGTTACTTAGCAAGTCTGAGCTTTCTCAAGAACCAATGATGTTCATTCTCGTGTGTTACACAGCAAGTCTGAGCTTTCTCAAGAACCAATGATGTTCATTCTTGTGTTACTTAGCAAGTCTGAACTTTCTCAAGAACCAATGATGTTCATTCTTGTGTTACTTAGCAAGTCTGAACTTTCTCAAGAACCAATGATGTTCATTCTCGTGTGTTACACAGCAAGTCTGAGCTTTCTCAAGAACCAATTATGTTCATTCTTGTGTTACTTAGCAAGTCTGAGCTTTCTCAAGAACCAATGATGTTCATTCTCGTGTGTTACGCAGCAAGTCTGAGCTTTCTCAAGAACCAATGATGTTCATTCTCGTGTGTTACGCAGCAAGTCTGAGCTTTCTCAAGAACCAATGAGGTTCATTCTCGTGTTATGTAGCACGTCTGAGCTTTCTCTAGGACCATTGAGGCTCATTCTTGTGTGTTATACAGCATGTTTGAGCTTCAGCAAGAACCATTTTGAATTATACCGAACATGTATAGTGTTGAATGATAATTGTTCACATCAAGAGTTTTGGGTAAATTTCAGGTGATCTTCGCATGAGAGAGAGAAGAGATGGGGGAAGAGGAGGTGAAGGGAAGGAGATGTAGATTAAGACGATGCTGAGGTGATTGACTCAGTGTTATTGCGTCTTGGGTGGGGATGCTCATTTTGCAAGAGAGTGTTCAAATGTTAATTTCCTTGCTCTGCATCTTCTAGTTTTTCCAGTCCTACACCAGCGTTTGACCTCGGGTCAAAGGTAGTAAAAGACCCTGGACAGATGGCCGGTCCATCACAGGGATTTTTTTGTAATGATTATTTCTTCAGGAATGGTTGTCTTTTTACTTTTGACAAAAAAAAATCCTATTTGTAAAGATATTGGAAAAAAAAAACTTTCTTTATGCTGTAATACAGTCAGTAAACTGAAAGATCAAATTTTTTATCCTACAATGTGTTGTGGTCCCTGGTCTAGGTCAGGCTGTAACATAAATGACAAAACAATAGTTATCCATTTTTCTTTTCGTGTTCTTTGGTTTATTTTTATAGCAATATTCTTTCAATTTTAACAAAATTTCTTTTAAAGGTGAACTAAGTAACTTTTTTATCTTAACCGAACAGCTTCGGAGTCATTGGAATGGTTATATGACTGTTTTCGGGTTGAATGGTGGTCTTCTCGCACCCCTCGAGCGCCTGTGAGACGAAAAACCACCCTTGCAACTTTGGGCCGGCGGGCCGCACACATATACTATCTAAACATTTATATGCTAGCCTTCTGTGTATTATACATACCTCAGTGGACATGGCTCCGTGCGTTCGCCGGGTTCTTTGAAAACAAATGCACATGACCAGCGGGAGAAGATGGGACGAGCCAACGAGTTTTGACGACAGTGTTGTCAAATATCTATTCCGAAGCTGTAGGGGGAGCTCTATAGAGAAACCCGCGAGCAAAAAACGAGAAAACAGCGAAGAAATCGGCAAAGCTGCATAATGCAGCTTTAAAAAAAAGAAAAGAAACGACAACAAAAAAATATTTGGCAGCTAACAAAAAAACTAACTTCCCTACAAACCAAATAAAAGAAACAACATACAATGACATATCTCCTTATTTAACCAATAAACAGGAGAAAAAGTGATGGACTTTAGGCCTACAAAAGCTTCTCCCCCCTCGACTTCTCAAATAATTAAGAAGGAATACAGATATGATCAACGGGACACTGATGTTTTCACATAATGGGCAAACTGTGTCAAAAGTGTCTAACAGCACTCAGTTAAACACAAAGAAGAGCACAGAAATCACCATCTATCACACAGCACAGCAACAGTCAGTCAAGAGCAATGAAAGAGACAGAGAGCTTCATCCAGAGGAATTTACAGTCCGGGTCTCTTCTCTAGGCCAACAACCAACAGCCTTGCATTACGTCCAGGACCAATCCTAAAGGAGGAAGAGGAGACCGCAGAAACAACAACAGAACCAACACAGCTGCATTCTGTCACGGACGTAACAAAGAAATACTGATTTATGTGAGAAACCATTCAAACTTTAAAGATAAGTTCATCATTTATGCATTTCTGCCTGTTGTTAGCGTTTTTCTAGATCAGTGTGTTATGAATGACATGTATGTTTTCTGAATGAGAATTGTTGCCAGTGTTATGGTGGAACGAGCTTATTTTGAGACATATATGAGTGAGTTTTGGAGGTGAGATGAACTGTTTGGCCAAGATTCATGTTGCTAATGCAGACTGTATGAAGAGGTTTGAAAATGTGGCTTCAGTATTGAAAAATGCTTTTTAAATAAACTAATAAAAATCAATAATAACATCTAAGCCTCGTCATTTTCACCACCTTTATTCTATTAAAACTTATGAAAGTATTGGAGAGATGTGCAATGATTGGTGGGTAAGTTTTCCTCTCCAGTTCCTGTGAAGTGATGTATGGATGTTCCCGTATTCCCTGAGCTGTTTGCAGGGCCTTCACACGGGTCTTTATCGCTCCCTTCAGATTGAAACATCACTTTAGATGGTATGGGCAGTATTTTAATATTTGAAATACGCATTTAATCACTTTTGAGTATTTTGTAATTTGTATTTTCCTTAAATAATATATTAATACTATAATTTGTACACTTCACAGGGCACTTATGGTCGAATGGAACGCACTTGAGGATTTCAGTGGTGTTTTCTGCACAGGGAGTGTTAATATTTTCTTATTTCTCAAACTTTTGACTGTTCTTGTGTAAGATTGCAATTGTGTAACTTTTTTCCGTTATGTTATCTGCACATCATAGACACAAACAAAACAAGAACAAGGCCTTGGACACACTTATACACTCAACGCACATACATTTGAACATCTGACAACTCCTGTTATATTTCTTAATCTGCCATATAAGGTAGAGGTTGATCTTGAGTGTATGACTGGATGGCCTGGCCAACTGAAATATATGCCTCGGTTCTTGATAAGGATTGGTTTAAGATTAAATTGAATTTTAAAGTTGAAAAGTAACAAACTATTTTTAAACCTACAGTACTTTATTTTAAAATGCATGCATGTTTAAACTCACTTGATGGCAGCACACAGTAGGCATTCATTGCCGTATGTTACGTCATCGGTTCCACACACAGGTGAAGAGGTCGATGGACATGGGTCAGGCCAGTTCTGGCAATTAGGCTGGTCAGATCAAAAAAAAAAAAAAAAAAAAAGATTTCTTCATAACAATGTGAAAATAAACTTTAGCCTTGGACAGTAGTTTTGCATCTTGCAACTTGATCAATTATATTTATATTAGAAGACTTTACATAACCATTGTTAAATGATATTTAGGCAACAGCAGTTTTAAATTAAATGATATTTTGCATAAGAAGAAATGTAGTTGAATGAAACAGTGCAGCAAGACCTCAAGTTCAACTCACAGACTCACTATTTCATTTCTTTAAATCAAAAGCAGTATTTGATGTTCTTTAGTGATTTTGAGTCATGAATGATCACCTCAAAGTGATAGAAGAATGACATTCTCTTCTACAATGTAATAAAAGACACACTTTCCCCAGTTTGAGAATCATGTCTGCATGACTTCAGGTGTGTGTGTTAAATGTTTTGGCCAGACTGACTCAGATCACTTATTCTGTTCCTAAAGTATCATAAAGTATCATAAATTATCATAGAGTATGATAAAATTCGCCACAGTGGTCGGGCTCGTCACAAACAGATGAGTCGGCCTATAGAGAAGCAGTGGCGGTTTTATATTCACCCTCATGTCGTTGCAAATATGGCTTTCTTCCTTTGAACTTAAAAAAAAAAAATTGTGAGAAAGTTCTAGATTTTTTCCCCATCCATACAATTGAAGGAAATGGGCATCGAAACAGTTTGGTTACCAACATTCTTCAAAATATTTTCTCTTGTGCTCAACAGAAGAAAGAAACCCTGCAGTTTTGAGGGTGAACTAACACTTTAATCTATTATCAGGATTATTTTTACAGGGTCATGTATCTCTCTTAACAGCTTTCTGAAACCTAAGAAGTGAAGCCCATGAAATCTGATAAGAGACCAGTGATTTATTTATCTTCCAAGTCTGATCTACATTGTTGTCTAAAAAGACGAGTATGTTCATTTAGCCAAGGCTGAAGATTGCCTTACGACACTTAATCTTTTAAGGAGCAACAGAGTCCAAAACATCCGAGCAAACGGAGTTACGTCGTCATGTGGATCATATAGATCAAATACAGACCGGAGCAAGCGCGTTTCAAGTTTTTTATGGACATACCTGTACACTATATTGGCAAAGGTTTTGGGACATCTGCCTTTACATGCACATGAACTTTAATGACATCCCATTCTTAATCCATAGGGTTTAATATGGAGTTGTCCCACCCTGCAGCTATAACAGCTTCAACTCTTCTGGGAAGGCTTTCCACAAGGTTTTTGAGTGTGTTAATGGGAATTTTTGACCATTCTTCTAGAAGTGCATTTGTGAGATCAGGCACTGATGTTGGACGAGAAGGCCTGGCTCGCAGTCTCCTCTCTAATTCATCCCAAAGCTGTTCTATTGGGTTGAGGTCAGGACTCTGTGCAGGACAGTCAAGTTCCTCCACACCAAACTCGCTCATCCATGTCTTTATGGACCTTGCTTTGTGCACTGGTGCGCAGTTATGCTGGAACAGGAACATCCCCAAACTATTCCCACAAAGTTGGGAGCATGAAATTGTCCAAAATGTCTTGGTATGCGGAAGCATTAAGAGTTCCTTTCACTGGAACTAAAAGCCCAACCCCTGAAAAACAATCCCACACCATAATCCCCCCTCCACCAAACTTTATACTTGGCAACCTGGCAACCGCCAAACCCAGACTCGTCCATCGGATTGCCAGACAGAGAAGCGTGATTCGTCACTCCAGAGAACACATCTCCACTGCATTTGACACTTTACACCACTGCATCCCACACTTTACATCATTGCATCTGACACTTTACACCACTGCATCCCACGCTTTACACCACTGCATCTGACACTTTACACCACTGCATCCCATGCTTTACACCACTGCATCTGACGCTTTACACCACTGCATCTGACACTTTACACCACTGCATCTGACACTTTACACCACTGCATCCCACGCTTTACACCACTGCATCTGACGCTTTACACCACTGCATCTGAAGCTTTACACCACTGCATCTGACGCTTTACACCACTGCATCTGACACTTTACACCACTGCATCCCACACTTTACACCACTGCATTCCAAGCTTTACACCACTGCATCTGACACTTTACACCGCTGCATCCCACGCTTTACACCACTGCATCTGACACTTTACACCGCTGCATCCCACGCTTTACACCACTGCATCTGAAGCTTTACACCACTGCATCTGACGCTTTACACCACTGCATCTGACGCTTTACACCACTGCATCTGACACTTTACACCACTGCATCCCACACTTTACACCACTGCATCCCAAGCTTTACACCACTGCATCTGACACTTTACACCACTGCATCCCACGCTTTACACCACTGCATCTGACACTTTACACCACTGCATCCCACGCTTTACACCACTGCATCTGACACTTTACACCACTGCATCCCACGCTTTACACCACTGCATCTGACACTTTACACCACTGCATCCCACGCTTTACACCACTGCATCTGACACTTTACACCACTGCATCCCACGCTTTACACCACTGCATCCCACGCTTTACACCACTGCTTCCCAAGCTTTACACCACTGCATCTGACGCTTTACACCACTGCATCCCACGCTTTACACCACTGCATCCCACGCTTTACACCACTGCTTCCCAAGCTTTACACCACTGCATCTGACGCTTTACACCACTGCATCCCACGCTTTACACCACTGCATCCCAAGCTTTACATCACTGCATCCCACGCTTTACACCACTGCATCTGACACTTTACACCGCTGCATCCCACGCTTTACACCACTGCATCCCACGCTTTACACCACTGCTTCCCAAGCTTTACACCACTGCATCTGACGCTTTACACCACTGCATCCCACGCTTTACACCACTGCATCCCACGCTTTACATCACTGCATCCCACACTTTACACCACTGCATCTGACGCTTTACACCACTGCATCCCACACTTGACACCACTGCTTCCCAAGCTTTACACCACTGCATCTGACGCTTTACACCACTGCATCCCACGCTTTACACCACTGCATCTGACGCTTTACACCACTGCATCCCACGCTTTACACCACTGCATCCCAAGCTTTACATCACTGCATCTGACACTTTACACCACTGCATCCGACACTTGACACCACTGCATCCCATGCTTTACACCACTGCATCCCACGCTTTACACCACTGCATCCCACGCTTTACACCACTGCATCCTACGCTTTACACCACTGCATCCCATGCTTTACACCACTGCATCCCACACTTTACACCACTGCATCTGACGCTTTACACCACTGGCTTGGATGCAGCTGCTCGGCCATGGAAACCCATTCCATGAAGCTCACTACTAATCTGAAGGCCACATAGGGTTTGGAAGTCTGTAGCTATTGATTTTGCAGAGAGTTTGTGACTTCTGCGCACTGTGAGCCTCAGCATGCACTGACCCGCTCTGTGATTTTATGTGCCCTTCCACTTCGTGGCTGAGTTGCTGTTGTTCCCAATTGCTTGCACTTTGTTATAATACCACTAACAGTTGACTGTGGAATAGTAGTGTGGAAATTTCAGGAATGGACTTATTGCACAGGTGTCATCCTATCACGGTTCCATGCTTGAATTCAGTGAGCTCCTGAGAGCAACCCATTCTTTAAAAAAAAAAAAAAAATTTGTAGAAGCATCTGCATGCCTAGTGCTTGATTTTATACAACTGTGGCCATGGAAGTGATTGGAACACCTGAATTCAATGATTTGGAGGGGTGTCCCAATACATTTTGCAATATAGTGTATTTCATATACTCTAGTCTAGTGCTCTAAACATGAACCAGCAACGTGTATGCGCACAAAATCTAAACATATCTTCTTCAAATGGCAAATGTGCATATAAGAACACTGATACAGCTGTACTGATCATAAACGTGATGACACAATGGATTATTCTGATGTAGACAGAGCTTACAGTAGGTTAGTGCTCTTAAATTTAATAAATGTTCTTCTGCGTTTCTGCCTCGTTTTGGGAGTTTGCTGTTATGAAGGGTTAGATTTTTAAAATGCTTCATTGTGCCAGGTTTTTTTCTTCTTTTTTTCTTCTTTTTTTCTCCGTGGTCATATTTTAATATCCATGTGTCTGTATAATGAGTGTGTTGCAGGTCTGTGTTTTATTGGTTGTTGTCTCTCCTTTTCCCACCTTCTACACTCCCAAACTTTTTCCAACTCTGAGGTGTAAATGACCAGACTAAAGTGTTTCATAACACTTTAAAAACACCACATAGACATATAAACAACATTAAAAACTTGATTTTCACAAAAGGGGAACTTTAAAAAACAACACATTACAGCGACAGATCGCCTCTTATTTAAGACAAATTAACGTCTAACTGGAGATGTTTCATTTGTATTATGCATATCCGTGCAACCAGATATTTTAAAAAAAGTGGTGGGGACAATATCGACCCTGGCAAAATGTGGTGGGGACATGTCCCACCCGTCCCACCCACTAATTACACCTATGGCACACACCTTTTATGATATTCTGCTCTCTAGATATGGTTTGGGTGCTTCCTTCAAAGTAAATCTTCTCCTATTTTATCATCTTGTCTCTCAGGATTTAAAAAGTAAAAACAGAACCAAACAGAACAGCTTCAACATGCAACATTTATTTATGGATTAAACCATTCAGGTCGTAATGAATGAGACATGAGTAGCTGACTAAAGGACTGTCAAGCTGAATCATTGGTGCCATCCTGTGTTACTCCTGCAGATCTTCATTCTTATATATATTGCAGGTCCTCATGTGGCAAATTACCAACATCCTAACATCAGTTGTTTTGTAAATGAAATTATTATATTACTCACCTAGGACGCAGAGAAGGACGATGATTCCTCATGCAAACATTATTCACAACCTGAGATTCAAGTCACTAAAACGATATGATCAGAGATATAATGATCCGGCTATTTATATCAATACTGTATCCGCCTCTTAACGTGGGAGCGGACCGTCCATCCCACCGATTCATCACATCACACACACAGAGGGAGGTTTACTCAACACCTGTTTAATAGATGTATTTACTTTGGCTGGTAGGTGTTTGCAGGGCAGGACTTAGGGGGCTGGGGGCCCCTGGGCTTGAGTTTATGTTTGGGCCCTACTTACGCTACAGACATCATTATGGAGTAGCACAAATTACACAAAAATTTAAATATGCTTTTGAGATTCCTAGAACAATTAATATTCAACATGCCTATAGTCAAAGTTTAGTGGTAGGCTAATATTAAATAGTAATTATAATATAATATAATGCAGGATGTGCTCTCTCGATTGAGATGATCAAAACTCTAATAATAAAGCCAAGAGAAAACAGTATTTTTAAATTCATTGTCATAGCTATCTTTCCTCTTATATCAGATTCTTAAATTTAGTCAACGAATTTAATCAGAATGCAAAGACGGTGTATGGCTATTATGACCAAATAAAAGGAAGTCGGTATCAATAAAATCCATTTTTGGATTGACACAGGCTGTTTAGACATGGCATGTTTACACAGCAAATTATAATGAAATAAATTATGTTAAGAGATTAATGTTTTAAATGTTAATTTTTTAATGTAGAAATATGAAATGATTGAAAAAATTAAATAAGTCTACGTTTTAACTATGAAACTAACACCGCCAGTAGGTGGCGGCAAGTCTCCATTTTAATGATGGAGTTGAATCCTTTATTCAATCGATTCGTTTAAAAATCCTAATTCGTTTAACCTAGCAAACGACTGTATTTATGAATGGGTAGCCTAAGTGAATTATTTTTTCGTCTGATTCTGTCAAAAATGCAGATATTTTGAGGAACAAAACACGTGTTGTTCGGAGGCGCAGTGGTCCTGCTGTTTCTTCTGTTTTCTTTGACGGAGCAAAAACAGAATATATCTATAAAAGTTACTCAGTAACTTTATTGAACTGTTGTATAAATGTCACATTTGCAATTGTACAGATGTTTGGAAAAACAGCACTCTTGCTGGTGTGATAACTCACATATCATAGGCTTGTGTTATAAATTTATAAAATGGGAACTCGTTAGGACTAAATAATAATAATAATAATAATAATACATTTTATTTATTTGGCGCCTTTCTGGACACTCAAGGTCGCCTTACAAGAAGGTACATTAGAACAAACTAGCAAAAGCAGTTTTTTAGTTTTTTAGTCAAAACTAAAAACTAACTATGTTAAAAACTAGCATAAAACATGTTAAAATACATCAGTTAAAAGCAGTACAGGAGGATAATGCAGTAGTGGTCACAGTGAGTAGGCTTGTCTAAACAGATGAGTTTTGAGTGTGGATTGGAAGTGTGTGAGAGAATCGAGTTGCGGAGGTCAGGGGGGAGAGTGTTCCAGAGCTGGGGAGCAGAGCGACTGAAGGCCCTACTCCCCATAGTGATGAAGCAGGCGGGCGGGTGGCCGGGCGGGTGGCCGGGCGGGCGGGACAATGAGATGGAGAGAGGAGGAGGAGCGGAGAGAGCGGGCTGGTGTGGCAATATGAAGGAGGTCAGTCAGGTATGAAGGGGCAAGGTTATGGATGGCTTTGAAAGTGAGGAGCAGGATTTTGTAGTGGATGCGGTGTGAGATGGGGAGCAGTGGAGCTGTTGGAGGACTGGGGTGATGTGCTTTATGGAGGGTGTGTGAGTGATGATGCGTGCGGCAGAATTCTGAACAAGTTGGAGTTTATGGAGGGTTTTTTGAGGGAGACCAAACAGGAGAGAGTTACAGTAATCGATTCGGGAAGTGACGAGGCTATGGACAAGACCAGCAGTGGAGAGAGGAGTGAGAGCAGGGCGAAGACGGTGGATGTTTCTGAGGTAGAAGTAGGCTGAGCGAGTGATGTTATTGATGTGTGCAGTGAAGCTGAGGGTGCTGTCTAGGATGACACCCAGACTCTTTACCTGAGGGGAGGGGGAAATGGAGGAGAAATTTTTTATTTTACTTAAGGTGGATTTGGTGCCAGTGAGTGGAAGTTCAGTTTTATTGCTGTTAAGTTTGAGAAAGTTTAAGGTGAACCAGGACTTTATTTCATGAAGGCAGTTGGTTAGGGAGGAGGGTGGGAGTATGCTGTTGGGTTTACTGGAGATGTAGAGCTGGGTGTCATCCGCATAGCAATGAAAGTGAATGCTGTGTTTCCTGAAGATGTGACCAAGGGGGAGAAGATAGATCAGAAAAAGCAAGGGGCCAAGGACAGAACCCTGCGGAACACCAGAAGTGACAGGGAAGGGATGAGAGGTGAAGGACTTTAGCTGAATAAACTGGGAGCGGTCGGAAAGGTAGGAACGGAACCAGGTGAGGGGAGTGCCAGTGACGCCAATGGAGGAAAGTCTGTCCAGAAGGATGGAGTGTGAGATGGTGTCAAAGGCCGCACTGAGCTCAAGCAGAAGGAGGATGGTTAGTGAACCGGAGTCAGCAGAAAGGAGGAGGTCATTGGTGATTTTGAGAAGGGCCGTTTCAGTACTATGGAGAGAGCGAAAGCCAGATTGAAAAAGTTCACCGGCGTCCGGTGTTCTTCAAAGGCCGGCGGGCGGTAGACCAGAACGACTTGATGGAGCTGGAGTTGTCGTATTGGAAATGTCGACGTGGTCCCCGGTGAGTGCATCTCCGCTTCTGATGTTCCTTCATATTTATTCTGGCACCGACTGTGTTTGTGGCTGAAAGTGAGCGCACGTTAGACCCACTTCTCACTGGAAATTGTTCGTTGGTCATCTGGTGATATCACTTCTTTATTCTGCACCGCTTTGTTGTTTGCATTCAAAACTTGCTCTTGCTTCTAGCTCATGGACAGCTCATACTCACGCTCTCCGTCTCTATGTGAAATGAAGTAGAGACGTTGGCGCTCAACCAAGATGATGCCACGTAAATGGTATATATAGTGCATGCGCACTATAGTATATTTGATTTTGTTTTCAAGCGCTCAAGTCACTACTTTGGGCTGATTATAGCCCTCGCTTGCACATGGCCAGACAGTGGAAATACGGCTAATAATATCTGGATATCTGGCATACAAGTCAACCGAACAAAACAAACAAACGAAAATGGGTAAGGGAGTGGGCCAGGGCCCATGGGCTGCAGCCCAGTCAAGCCCAATGGCAAGTCCACACGGCCACGGGTGTATGTAATGTCAAATGAATAATCACTTGAGTTGTACAAAGTCAATCATGGATAACATATACAGTTTAATCTCTCTGATTCCACCAAATCATTCAGTTCCAGTAAAACTACTCAACTGGGGAACTATTTTCTGAGTTCAGAGCTTCTTCAGAAAAGATGTTCTGTACAAAGTACAAACATTTTACACATATTATAAAAAAAAATTTAAACCGAAGGTCCGTTTTAGTACAATTAATGTATTTTTAAATCCCACTCCTAGTGCCCCATTACAACCCATTCTCTCTCCCAAAAACTGAAGCATGGTCAAGCATGATCAATATGCAGACGCCAAAGGCACCCCTCTGCGTCACTCTATGGACGAATTGGGAACCACATTGCTTTCAATGGGAAACCTGTGGCGTCAACAACAGACGCAAATTTTATCAGTAGGAAATTGCGCTGAAGAAGTCTCTTAATGAACACATCGCGATATTTGGCATCAGTTCATGTGTGCCAGATGTTGGTAAGTAGTCGTAAATATATTGTCCCAATAATGAAGTTCACTGGAGTGCTGAAAAGACATACACGCATTATTCCTTCGCCCAGGCCGTTGAACCTCGTTGTTGGGCCAATGGGTGGTCCTTACACCTTAAAAAAAGCTTTGCCTTTTTTTCAGACTCAAAGACTCATATAGGCCACTGGGGGGCGGAATATACACCCTGCGCTCAAGCGCACGCATAAAGCTTGCCACAAAGTAGTCTAATAGATAGATAGAATTCTTTATTGCCATTGTACAATTTTACATACAACAACATTTTTTGACTTTCCAACGTATACAGTTACATATTGCAATCAAAGGCCATATTGCACATTAATAAATAAAGTGCTCATTGTTATTTCACATAAATTGTCTTGTATGTCTATGGGATTAATATCCTGCCATGATTCAAAACTGAAAATAAAGTTCTGAAAGGTTGAAACTAAGTGTTCGAAAACTCAAAATCTTACAAAAAAAAGTTTTGCGGGAGTTCCGGTGGCTGGGCACGAGTGATGCATGCCTAAAACTGAGCTCCGTCTCAAAAGTCCGAAATTTCGAGAAAATATATTTACAATCAGAAATTAAGCTTGATTATTTTAGTCGGAAGTGTCCCTGAAGATGTCTGGATCAAAATCCGCAAAGAATAAGCCATCGCAAGACGAGACGGCAACGAAAAAGAAAGGGAAAGAAGGGCCGAATGAAGACTCGCCGAACTCAGCCATTTTAATGGCTTTGCAAGAACAAGAGGAGAGGTTCGCAAAAAAAGTAAAATTAGCAGTGAGAGAGGTAATGGAGGAGGTACTTTCTGGAGAAATTCAAACTTTAAAGAATATGATTGAATCCTCGAACTCAGCCGTTAACGAACCCGCCAAGCTGAACTTGGCAAAGCATTAAAAGGACGGACGGATTCGATGAATGCAAATATGCGCTCGGCTAAACAGGAGCTTAATACGCATCAGCAAGAGATAAGTAATCTCCGAGACAAAATTGTTGAAATGGAGGACAGATCGCGAAGATGTAACGTCAGACTCGTGGGCCTTCCTGAGTCAGCGGAGGGCGAGAACGCTGTTCAGTTTCTTCAGGAAAATCTACCGAAGTGGATCCCTTCCCTCCAAGTAGGTGGAAAGATAGAAATTCAGCGGGCTCACCGTATTTATGGCGGTCGTGATAAGGCAAACCGACCCCGAACACTCATCTTTCGGCTTCTCAGATATCAGGATAGGGAGAGAATTCTTAACGGAGCCAGAGCACTTCAGTCCGAAATAACTCATGGTCCATCCAAGCTGTTATTTTTTCCAGATTTTAGCAACGAAACAGCTCTAAAGAGAAGATCGTTTGATAGTGTGAGAAGGAAGCTTGCAGACAGAGGATTGCGCCCGTTCCTGATATATCCAGCGACCCTGAAAGTGAAGTTCAACGGAACGCTGCATCATTTTAAGAATGCTGAGGACGCCGGAAAGTTTCTACTGGAATTGGATCATGCTCCGCTCTCAACGCCTGCTACGCCGAGCATCTCTGCCTCTTCGTTTCCAAGTGGATGTGACGACCAGGAAAACCCTTCCTTCGGTATTTCAGAGTCTAGTTAATCGGTACAAATCAAACCGGTAAACAAAAAGTCCTCGTCTAAATAGGTCTGATGGGTTATTTACTAGCGTTTCTGATGTTCGTTTTGACTCGGACTTGGGACGTGCTGCTATAGATAGCCACAGGCAGTAACACCTTACATTTTGTTTATTTTTCTCCACCCAAAGAGAGAGAATTCAAGGTCTTGTCTCTTGCGGATGGATTGTAATGTTCTTTGTTCTTTTGTCAATTGTTCTATCGCCAAAGCCTTGAAGTTTTTGTGTAAGTTATGTGCATTCTTTATTTTACTGTTTTTAAATTCACGTTTTGATTTTGTGGAGGCCCATCTATATCCTGAATATTTTACGTTAAAGCTCCATTTATGAATATACCCCTTAATGTAATGTCGTGGAATGTCCACGGCCTAAACTCGCCGATTAAACGAACGAAGTGCTTAGCATTTCTTAAACGAAAAAAGATCTCAATTGCTTTGATCCAAGAAACACACTTAAAAACGAATGATATTCATAGATTTCAGAATAGATATTATAAATGCATAGCTCATTCCTGTGCCCCAAATAAATCTAAAGGCGTTGCTATTCTGTTTGATAGGAAATTAGCATTAAGTATTGATAAATTTGGGAAAGATAGTGAGGGACGCTTATCATATGCTGCTGTAACTGCCCATAATATAAAAATCTGTTTTGTATCAATATATTGCCCTAATATACCCGACTCCAACTTCTTCAATATGGCTTCAGCCACTCTCTTAGATATACCTGAATACTTACTGGTAGTTGGTGGTGACTTCAATCAAGTGTGTAATACTACCCTAGACAGATCAGCAAATATCTATTCTGGCTTGGATGCACCTTCCGGGATTAATAGATTTATGACAGAATTGAACATTATTGATGCCTGGCGTTTACGAAATCCCTTAGTGAAAAATTACACCTTTTTCTCTAATAGGCACAAGACATTTTCCAGAATTGACTACATTTTTGTTTCGCCTCAATTAAATAATTTAATCAAATCTGCAGACATTCTTCCTATTATTATTTCAGATCACGCTCCTGTGGTATATACTTTTGAACTTACATGGAAGCCTAGCAAACACGCACACAGATGGCGGTTTAATACAATGTTACTTCAGAACTCAGAGTTCCTGAAACAGTTGAGAGCTAATCTGAAACTGTTTCTAGAAATTAATCTAGAGTCAGCATCATCACCCCAAATACTTTGGGAAACAACCAAATGCTTTATTAGAGGAGAAGCTATCTCATTTGCTTCTAATATGAAGGCGTCCAGAAATTGCAGAATTGTACAATTAGAAAATGAAATTCGACTATTAGAAGCAGATCAAAAGCGACAGTTTTCTGACCAAAAACAGACATTTCTTTCAACTTTAAAATTTGAATTAAATAACCTACTGAAATCGAAGGCAGAATTCTCTATCCACCGCACAAGAGTGACTTATTATAGTCAAAGTGAAAGCTCAAGCAGACTTTTAGCTGCAAAAATAAAACAAAATGAATCATTTTCCATCATCAATGCAATTGAAACCCCATTAGGATCTGTTACCTATGATGCAGAGGAAATTAATGATACTTTTAGACTTTTCTATTCAAATCTTTATGAATCCGAAGCATTCTTTGACCCTACTGTCCTTAAATTATATCTGTCAAAGCTTAATTTACCCTCCCTGTCCAAGGAAGAAGCAGAATTTCTTGATAAATCTCCCACTATTACAGAACTAAAAGATGCACTGTCTTCAATGAAAAGGGGCAAATCCCCAGGACTAGATGGTTTTCCTCCGGAGCTATTCCTGGAATTGTGGGATAGTATTGGTCCACTTCTTCTAAATTCAATCAACTATGCTCTTAGCACTGGTTCATTTCATCGTGAGCAAAATACATCACTTATTTCTGTGTTGCTAAAGAAGGGCAAGTCCCCTCTGAAGTGCGGTAGTTACAGGCCAATATCTTTAATTTCAACAGAGTTGAAGCTTTTTGCTAAACTTTTAGTTAAAAGACTTGACTTATATGTATGCAAATTAATTCATTTTGATCAATCTGGATTTTTAAGAGGGAGTCTTGCATCTGATAATATTAGACGTCTTCTGCATATTATACATGCTTCTGAAATTGATATTCAACCTGCAGCGGCCTTTAGTTTAGATGCACAAAAGGCCTTTGATCGGGTCAGTTGGGAATATCTTTGGTTAGTTCTAGAGGAATTTGGCTTCGGAAAAACATTCATATCTATGGTCAAAACACTCTATACTAACCCTTATGCAGTAGTATCAACAGGTAACATTCTGTCAAAGTCATTTCCTCTGCATCGTGGCACCCGCCAGGGCTGCCCACTATCCCCCCTACTTTTTGCATTGTCATTAGAACCACTAGCACAATCAATTCGACTTTATTCTCTGATATCACCCATAGTCATACAAGGAACTCAGCATAAAATTTCTCTTTATGCAGATGACATACTCTTATATTTTACTAATATACATGTCTCCTTACCTCAAATAATAAAAGTATTTTTTCCATTGAATGCCTCTGCAAAATGCCTTCCATTACCACCTATTCCTCATATCCAGTGGCATGACACAGCATTTACATATTTAGGGTTAAAAATAACAAATTTGTCGAATATATCACGCATAAATTATGATAAACTTAAACTTGAAATCTTCGCAGATATGCAGAGATGGTCCAATCTCAAAATGTCACTACAAGGTAGAATTTCAATAATAAAAATGAATGTTTTGGGTAGGTTAACTTTTCTTTTTTCTATGATTCCTTTAGCTCCACCTGTAAAATATTTTGAGGAGCTGCAGTCTCGAATATCTAATTTTATTTGGGATGGTAAAAAACCCCGTATCCGTCTTAGTACTCTTCAGCGGATGAAATTGTCTGGTGGTCTTGCACTGCCTGACTTTAAATTGTATTATTGGTCCTTTCAGGTGAAATCACTTACAAATTGGTGTGACAAACACTCTGTACTTCCCTGGCGTCAGATAGAACAATAAATTGTAAGACCACATAGAATTGAAGATCTGTTATTTGCAGGACTTAAACCTAAATCTGCACATGAGATGTTCGTGCCAATTATAGGTAACTCTCTGCAGGTTTGGTCAGCTGTTCAGAGTCAAATGGGCTGCACTACTAAACTCTGTGATCGCTCCCCTATATGGCACAATTATAATCTATTGCAGAAGCATGGCCCATATTTCAACACAAGTTGGGCCTCTAAAGGAGTTTATACTTTGCAGGATCTATATGGACAAAATGGCTTAAAATCATTTCAGGACCTTAAAGAAAAATACTCTCTTCCTGGATTTTCCTGGTTTTTGTACTTGCAACTAAGGTCAGCTATCAAAGCTCATGGAGTTCCCTGGGACTCTCCCCTCTGTGTTCATCCGCTGAGTCTGTGGATTTATCCAGGAACATCGGGCAGCGGACTGGTGTCTAGAATACATGCACAGTTAATCACAAAACGTGATAAACCCCTGGGAGTGATAAAATCGTGGAATCATGACCTCAAAGAGAGACACATGGAACTGGACTGGGACAATGTATGGAACAATTTGTTTTTGTCATCAAAGAATCCTGCACACCAATTAATCAATTTTAAGTTTGTGCAGAAATTGTACCTTTCCCCATACAGACGTTTTAAAATGAAGCTTATAGATACCCCAAATTGTGAAAAATGTGATTTAAATACGGTTGGCACTTACTTGCATATCTTCTGGGACTGCCCAGATGTTTCTAACCTTTGGTCTCAAGTGGCAGCTTTTCTTGAAGATATATTAGAGTTCCCAATTCCTAAATGGCTTTTTATTTAATGATGACTCATCACTTATTATTGGTACTAAATTGGCTTCTAAGAAAATTATATTTGCAGGTTTAACTGCTGCAAAAAAGACCATAATTCATTCTTGGTTTTCTTCTGGATCCCCATCAATAAAAGAATGGTATAATTACTTCAGAGATATTGTTCTTATAGAAAGATCACTGGCTGTCATTCATAAAGCACGAAGTTCAACTTTGGATGTTTGGAACAAAGCTATTGTCGCTCTTTTGAAACCACCTGTTTTTCCTCAGGTTTAATGCATAATTTAAATGGGTCTTAACAATGCCACAAATTGCATTGCATTTTATTTATTTTGCATCTATTAGTATTATTATTTATTTTTCAAGGCTTTGGCAACTGTAAATAGTTTTAATTTGGATGTTTATATACTTGATGTATAATAACATAAAATGTATATATCCTGTGGTAGTGAAATAAAAAGATAATCACAAAAAAAAAAAAAAAGTTTTGCAAGATTGAAAAATAAGATCTGCAAGCTTGCAAAATGTAAAAAAATAAAAAATGCAAACATTATGTTGTTTTTGAGATTTCCTTCTTCAGAACTGCAAAAAAAAAATTACGATGTTGCGCAAACAATTTTTCAAATTTGTCAGTGTTCTCCCACTGTATTAGTTTGTTTTCCAGGTTTGAAACCTTGTAAATGGTGATTTGAAAACTGGTGTGCGAATAGGTGAAAAAAAAAAGTTTTGAAACTCTGAAAACTGAGGTTCGAAATGGTGAAACTTATTGCATTACATTACATTTGCACTCCTATTGCAGACTATTTTTTCAGACCTGAGTTTACAACACCCACTTTGCGGAGATACGCCCACACAGTTGCGAGCTTGCGACTCACGTGATTTGTGGCAGCGTTGTCACGCAGCTCTGCTCTGAAACTCTGAAACTCAGACTGAGCGAAAATGAAGCTTTGCAACCTTGCAACTTAAAAAAAAACCCTGGAGGGAGGGCCTTCTGCTCTTGGCCAATGCTTTGCTGTCTGCTGACGTACAGTCCAATCACAAGTCGTATTTACTGGATAGGTGGGATTGACCGACTGCTCCGCCAATGACGAAAGCGCACAGTATACGCGAACAGGATGCACGGCTTTTTTAAAACTTTATCTTTAGAATGACATTTCCATTTTTGCTGATTCACATTGGTATCAAAATAGGTAAAACACATTTCAAAGTTACATACACCATTATGTTTTTGTAAAGATCACATTAGTTAACTGTAGGCCTATAAATTACTTGCATGGTGTTTTTCTCTATCAGATTATAACAGATTATTATTTGAAAGAATATTCAACATGAATGCCCCATTATGGTTTATGATTATTTTTTGTTTTTTAACTCCAATTGTAGTCATAAGTTTTATTGGCTTTTTTATTGGCCAGCAGCAGTCATTAAACAAACATAAAATACACATAATATACACAACATTTTTTATTATTTTTTCCCATGCATTCATGTTGAATATTTGATTCCAAAACAAATTTCTTTTTTTTTAATGCTTGTTTTGCATATTAAACTTTTTATAAATGCCACCTCTGATGCAGATTCTGTTTTCTCTGCAGTGGGAATTTTTTTTTTTTGTTGATACTAGTCAATTTGATTGGTAAAAGCAATATAGTGACTTAAAATGTATAGAATTTGACTTGAAAGATGACAGTTAGGGGGAAATTGCCTTTATAAATGTTTTAAAAAAAATGCAATGAGAATCAATTTAAGATTATTGGTTCAGAATAAATTACTTTTACAACACAAAAATTGAACAGTTTACTGAAGTTAGTTATTGCACCAATACAGTACTTGAGATTTTATTATAATATTAGGCCAATGTACATGACTGAGTCGCTCGCTGTGTGAGGAGAGTAAGAGTGAGTCGCCGGCTGAGGAAAGTCAGTCGCTCGCTGTGTGAGGAGAGTGAGTCGCTCGCTGTGTGAGAGTGAGAGTGAGTCGCTCGCTGTGTGAGGAGAGAGAGAGTGAGTCGCCAGCTGAGGAAAGTCAGTCGCTTGCTGTGTGAGGAGAGTGAGAATGAGTCGCCAGCTGAGGAAAGTGAGTCGCTCGCTGTGTGAGGAGAGTGAGTCGCTCGCTGTGTGAGAGTGAGAGTGAGTCGCTCGCTGTGTGAGGAGAGAGAGAGTGAGTCGCCAGCTGAGGAAAGTCAGTCGCTTGCTGTGTGAGGAGAGTAAGAGTGAGTCGCCGGCTGAGGAAAGTCAGTCGCTCGCTGTGTGAGGAGAGTGAGTCGCTCGCTGTGTGAGAGTGAGAGTGAGTCGCTCGCTGTGTGAGGAGAGTGAGAGTGAGTCGCCAGCTGAGGAAAGTCAGTCGCTTGCTGTGTGAGGAGAGTAAGAGTGAGTCGCCGGCTGAGGAAAGTCAGTCGCTCGCTGTGTGAGGAGAGTGAGTCGCTCGCTGTGTGAGAGTGAGAGTGAGTCGCTCGCTGTGTGAGGAGAGTGAGAGTGAGTCGCCGGCTGAGGAAAGTCAGTCGCTCGCTGTGTGAGGAGAGTGAGTCGCTCGCTGTGTGAGAGTGAGAGTGAGTCGCTCGCTGTGTGAGGAGAGAGAGAGTGAGTCGCCAGCTGAGGAAAGTCAGTCGCTTGCTGTGTGAGGAGAGTGAGAGTGAGTTGCCAGCTGAGGAAAGTGAGTCGCTCACTGTGTGAGGAGAGTAAGAGTGAGTCGCCGGCTGAGGAAAGTCAGTCGCTCGCTGTGTGAGGAGAGTGAGTCGCTCGCTGTGTGAGAGTGAGAGTGAGTCGCTCGCTGTGTGAGGAGAGTGAGAGTGAGTCGCCAGCTGAGGAAAGTCAGTCGCTTGCTGTGTGAGGAGAGTGAGAATGAGTCGCCAGCTGAGGAAAGTGAGTCGCTCGCTGTGTGAGGAGAGTGAGAATGAGTCGCCAGCTGAGGAAAGTGAGTCGCTCACTGTGTGAGGAGAGTAAGAGTGAGTCGCCGGCTGAGGAAAGTCAGTCGCTCGCTGTGTGAGGAGAGTGAGTCGCTCGCTGTGTGAGAGTGAGGATGAGTCGCTCGCTGTGTGAGGAGAGTGAGAGTGAGTCGCCAGCTGAGGAAAGTCAGTCGCTTGCTGTGTGAGGAGAGTGAGAATGAGTCGCCAGCTGAGGAAAGTGAGTCGCTCGCTGTGTGAGGAGAGTGAGAATGAGTCGCCAGCTGAGGAAAGTGAGTCGCTCGCTGTGTGAGGAGAGTGAGAGTGAGTTGCCAGCTGAGGAAAGTCAGTCGCTTGCTGTGTGAGGAGAGTCAGTCGCTCGCTGTGTGAGGAGAGTGAGAGTGAGAGTGAGTTGCCAGCTGAGGAAAGTGAGTCGCTCGCTGTGTGAGGAGAGTGAGTCGCTCGCTGTGTGTGGAGAGTGAGTCCCTCGCTGTGTGAGAGTGAGAGTGAGTCGCTTGCTGTGTGAGGAAAGTGAGTCGCCAGCTGAAGAAAGTGAGTCGCTCACTGTGTGAGGAGAGTGAGAATGAGTCGCCAGCTGAGGAAAGTGAGTCGCTCGCTGTGTGAGGAGAGTGAGAATGAGTCGCCAGCTGAGGAAAGTGAGTCGCTCGCTGTGTGAGGAAAGTGAGTCGCCAGCTGAGGAAAGTGAGTCGTTCGCTGTGTGAGGAGAGTGAGTCGCCAGCTGAGGAAAGTGAGTCGCTCGCTGTGTGAGGAGAGTGAGAATGAGTCGCCAGCTGAGGAAAGTGAGTCGTTCGCTGTGTGAGGAGAGTGAGAATGAGTCGCCAGCTGAGGAAAGTGAGTCGCTCGCTGTGTGAGGAGAGTGAGAATGAGTCGCCAGCTGAGTAAAGTCAGTCGCTCACTGTGTGAGGAGAGTGAGAGTGAGTCGCCAGCTGAGGAAAGTGAGTCGCTCGCTGTGTGAGGAGAGTGAGAATGAGTCGCCAGCTGAGGAAAGTGAGTCGCTCGCTGTGTGAGGAAAGTGAGTCGCCAGCTGAGGAAAGTGAGTCGCTCGCTGTGTGAGGAGAGTGAGAATGAGTCGCCAGCTGAGGAAAGTGAGTCGCTCGCTGTGTGAGGAAAGTGAGTCGCCAGCTGAGGAAAGTGAGTCGCTCGCTGTGTGAGGAGAGTGAGAGTGAGTCGCTCGCTGTGTGAGGAAAGTGAGTCGCCAGCTGAGGAAAGTGAGTCGCTCGCTGTGTGAGGAGAGTGAGAGTGAGTCGCCAGCTGAGGAAAGTGAGTCGCTCGCTGTGTGAGGAGAGTGAGAATGAGTCGCCAGCTGAGGAAAGTGAGTCGCTCGCTGTGTGAGGAAAGTGAGTCGCCAGCTGAGGAAAGTGAGTCGCTCGCTGTGTGAGGAGAGTGAGAATGAGTCGCCAGCTGAGGAAAGTGACTCGCTCGCTGTGTGAGGAGAGTGAGAGTGAGTCGCCAGCTGTGTGAGGAGAGTGAGTCGCCAGCTGTGTGAGGAGAGTGAGTCGCTTGCTGTGTGAGGAGAGTGAGTCGCTCACTGTGTGAGGAGAGTGAGAGTGAGTCCCCAGCTGAGGAAAGTGAGTCGCTCGCTGTGTGAGGAGAGTGAGAATGAGTCCCCAGCAGTGGCGGTTCTACATTGAATTACACCCTGGGCGAGACCCCTTCGAGGGAAGGAAAATAATTTTTCTTACCCCATTGGCAGATCATGTTTTACTTGTAAGCAAAAACTCAATTTTTATTCATTCCCCAAAAAACAAGACTTAATATCTTATGTCATTTTACTACTTAAGTAATATAACGTTATGCATCTTTATTTAAGAAATGTTTGATATTTGGACTGGAAACAAGACAAAAATACTAAGTAAGAAAAGCATTTTTTGCAGTGTAATAACTGAACTTGTAACAGTTTTGTTGCAAAGCACAATATTATGGTGAAATTAGATCTCGTGTTTGAGTTAAAACCGAATTATTGTTAAGCATAGCAAGAATCATGGCAAAAAGGCTAACAAATAAGAGTTATACCCACCAATTAATATTGCCCCTTCATTCATGACATGGATACCGTAATCATACAGAGAAAACATAGTTGCATACCTTTATCTTTCGCTCGTTTCTAAATTGGGCACCTGATGGCTCTGACCTTTCTTGTCCATCTCTTATTTGGCACTCGACATCGACAATCAACAGATTCCCCCTGAGCCCCCCCATACCAACTGTCACTCACGAGTCACGACCAGAAGTCAAGACTAAACCAATTCACCTTGGTGGTGGTGGTGACCAAGTAATCGTTTTGTATTACCTATTTTTATTAGCCATTCAGACAATTCAGAAAAACAAAAATGTTCAGGAAATATAGAGGCCTGTATTTATAATATTCTGAATGAAATGTGCGTTATTTGGAAGAAAGTCGAGGTGTGACTGACTTAGATAACTATATGGATACCCCCCCTTGTCCGTTCCATTTGGGAGAGACCCAGAGGTGAACCTCATCCGCGCCCGTGCCTCCGCGCCCCCTCCCCTTTCCCGTTCTCAAACAAACAGCTTCTCTGCACGGCATCTTCTCAGCAAGAAGGGGCGCCTGCAGCTGCAGAGGGCGCAAATTTGCCAATTCCCCACACAGTGAAATGATAGATAATAGAAAACCGCTTCGCGACGCAGATTTATTTATTTTTTCTGCTCGTGCCGGCGGCGCCGCCCCCCCAAAAATGCCGCCCTGGGCAATTGCCCGGTTCGCCCGTGCCAAAAACCGCTACTGGTCGCCAGCTGAAGAAAGTGAGTCGCTCACTGTGTGAGGAGAGTGAGTCGCCAGCGGAGGAAAGTGAGTCGCTCACTGTGTGAGGAGAGTGAGAATGAGTCGCCAGCTGAGGAAAGTGAGTCGCTCGCTGTGTGAGGAGAGTGAGAATGAGTCGCCAGCTGAGGAAAGTTAAAAAATTATTAAACATCGCATCAATTTTAAAATATTGCTGATTACTTACAAAGCACTAAATGGTTTAGCTCCGCAGTACTTGAGTGAGCTCTTAACGCCATTATAGTCCGTCACGTCTATTGCGATCTCAAAATTCCGGCCAGTTGATAATACCTAGAATATCAAATCGACTGCTGGCGGTAGCTCCTTTTCCTATTTAGCACCAAAACTCTGGAACAGTCTTCCTACCATTGTCAGGAAGCAGACACACTCTGTCCAGTTCAAAGCTAGACTAAAAACACATCTCTTTGACCTAGCTTTCACATAATACATTATAGACTTCTATACTTTAATGTTAGGCTGCATGATTAGGTCAGCCGGAACCGGGAACACTTCCCATAACCTCCTGATGTACTCGTTACATCATGAGAAGAATGGCATCTACGCAATTTTTAGTGTCTGTGTTTATCCCGAGGTTTTCCTGCAGCCTGCGGATCCAGGCCGTATCCAGATCTGACGAAGGACCTTCGCCCTGGACCGATGACAACGCAGTGCTGAAGTGCCAACTAGTCTCTCCCTATGGAGGATCCCTCTACCACTATACAGATAAGGCGTTTGTCGGGAAATTTGTTTCGCGTTCCTACCCCAACGCAACAAAATAAAATAAAATTCTTTATCAAAATTTATAAGGAAAGACAAGTACTTTTGTTTAGGTTGGCTTGTAGGGAATTCCAAACCTGCGTATTTTCAAAATGCACATAACTATAGAAACCCATTCTAAATGCGCATGTGAAGCACATCAGCGTTTCTCACAGGTTCGCGTTTAAAGTCTGTGTAGAGAGAATGGTGTCGTCTTAGCGGCCCCTAATTTAATAACAAATGATCGTTGCGACGGAAGCAAATCAATCAAAACTAACTTTAGATGGAAAATAACTTAACTCTGCTATAAAGCCAAAACAATACCTGTTACCTTAAATTATACGCTTATCTCTGTGAAGCTGCTTTGAAACAATCTACGTTGTTAAAAGCGCTATATAAATGAAGTTTTATGTAACAAAGTTCGGGAGGAGCATGTTCAGGTAATCATCCAATCAGCACAAGAAGAAGCCAGTATAAATAAAGCCTTCCCTTACCTCCTGTCTTATCGACAAATTCTTGAGCATCCGCCACCACCCCATCACCTCACATTCAGATGGGTCTGCTCATAGATACCTATGATCTATACATTCATAGGGGGGAGTACTCTGGGGTCGGGCCGAATTCCGAGCTCGGAGCCCTCCCCCCGGACAGCAAGCCAAATACGCATTATATTATTACATCAGATTTCATTAACATGTGAACTCGTGAAATGAAGATGACTTGACTTGACTTGACTTGACTTGAAAGTGAGTCGCTCGCTGTGTGAGGAGAGTGAGACTGAGTCGCCAGCTGAGGAAAGTCAGTCGCTCACTGTGTGAGGAGAGTGAGAGTGAGTCGCCAGCTGAGGAAAGTCAGTCGCTCACTGTGTGAGGAGAGTGAGAATGAGTCGCCAGCTGAGGAAAGTGAGTCGCTCGCTGTGTGAGGAAAGTGAGTCGCCAGCTGAGGAAAAGTGAGTCGCTCGCTGTGTGAGGAGAGTGAGAGTGAGTCGCCAGCTGAGGAAAGTGAGTCGCTCGCTGTGTGAGGAGAGTGAGAATGAGTCGCCAGCTGAGGAAAGTGAGTCGCTCGCTGTGTGAGGAGAGTGAGAATGAGTCGCCAGCTGAGGAAAGTGAGTCGCTCGCTGTGTGAGGAGAGTGAGAATGAGTCGCCAGCTGAGGAAAGTGAGTCGCTCGCTGTGTGAGGAAAGTGAGTCGCCAGCTGAGGAAAGTGAGTCGCTCGCTGTGTGAGGAGAGTGAGAGTGAGTCGCCAGCTGAGGAAAGTGAGTCGCTCGCTGTGTGAGGAGAGTGAGAATGAGTCGCCAGCTGAGGAAAGTGAGTCGCTCGCTGTGTGAGGAGAGTGAGAATGAGTCGCCAGCTGAGGAAAGTGAGTCGCTCGCTGTGTGAGGAGAGTGAGAATGAGTCGCCAGCTGAGGAAAGTGAGTCGCTCGCTGTGTGAGGAGAGTGAGAATGAGTCGCCAGCTGAGGAAAGTGAGTCGCTCGCTGTGTGAGGAGAGTGAGAATGAGTCGCCAGCTGAGGAAAGTGAGTCGCTCGCTGTGTGAGGAGAGTGAGAATGAGTCGCCAGCTGAGGAAAGTGAGTCGCTCACTGTGTGAGGAGAGTGAGAGTGAGTCGCCAGCTGAGGAAAGTGAGTCGCTCGCTGTGTGAGGAGAGTGAGAATGAGTCGCCAGCTGAGGAAAGTGAGTCGCTCGCTGTGTGAGGAAAGTGAGTCGCTCGCTGTGTGAGGAAAGTGAGTCGCCAGCTGAGGAAAGTGAGTCGCTCGCTGTGTGAGGAGAGTGAGAATGAGTCGCCAGCTGAGGAAAGTGAGTCGCTCGCTGTGTGAGGAGAGTGAGTCGCCAGCTGAGGAAAGTCAGTCGCTCGCTGTGTGAGGAGAGTGAGATTGAGTCGCCAGCTGAGGAAAGTGAGTCGCTCACTGTGTGAGGAGAGTGAGAGTGAGTTGCCAGCTGAGGAAAGTGAGTCGCTCACTGTGTGAGGAGAGTGAGAATGAGTCGCCAGCTGAGGAAAGTGAGTCGCTCGCTGTGTGAGGAGAGTGAGAGTGAGAGTGAGTCGCCAGCTGAGGAAAGTCAGTCGCTCACTGTGTGAGGAGAGTGAGAATGAGTCGCCAGCTGAGGAAAGTGAGTCGCTCACTGTGTGAGGAGAGTGAGTCGCCAGCTGAGGAAAGTGAGTCGCTCGCTGTGTGAGGAGAGTGAGAATGAGTCGCCAGCTGAGGAAAGTCAGTCGCTCACTGTGTGAGGAGAGTGAGTCGCCAGCTGAGGAAAGTGAGTCGCTCGCTGTGTGAGGAGAGTGAGAATGAGTCGCCAGCTGAGGAAAGTCAGTCGCTCACTGTGTGAGGAGAGTGAGAATGAGTCGCCAGCTGAGGAAAGTGAGTCGCTCGCTGTGTGAGGAGAGTGAGAGTGAGAGTGAGTCGCCAGCTGAGGAAAGTGAGTCGCTCACTGTGTGAGGAGAGTGAGAGTGAGTCGCCAGCTGAGGAAAGTCAGTCGCTCACTGTGTGAGGAGAGTCAGTCGCTCGCTGTGTGAGGAGAGTGAGTCGCTCGCTGTGTGAGGAGAGTGAGAGTGAGAGTGAGTCGCCAGCTGAGGAAAGTCAGTCGCTCACTGTGTGAGGAGAGTGAGAATGAGTCGCCAGCTGAGGAAAGTGAGTCGCTCACTGTGTGAGGAGAGTGAGTCGCCAGCTGAGGAAAGTGAGTCGCTCGCTGTGTGAGGAGAGTGAGAATGAGTCGCCAGCTGAGGAAAGTCAGTCGCTCACTGTGTGAGGAGAGTGAGTCGCCAGCTGAGGAAAGTGAGTCGCTCGCTGTGTGAGGAGAGTGAGAATGAGTCGCCAGCTGAGGAAAGTCAGTCGCTCACTGTGTGAGGAGAGTGAGAATGAGTCGCCAGCTGAGGAAAGTGAGTCGCTCGCTGTGTGAGGAGAGTGAGAGTGAGAGTGAGTCGCCAGCTGAGGAAAGTGAGTCGCTCACTGTGTGAGGAGAGTGAGAGTGAGTCGCCAGCTGAGGAAAGTCAGTCGCTCACTGTGTGAGGAGAGTGAGAATGAGTCGCCAGCTGAGGAAAGTGAGTCGCTCACTGTGTGAGGAGAGTGAGAGTGAGTCGCCAGCTGAGGAAAGTGAGTCGCTCACTGTGTGAGGAGAGTGAGTCGCCAGCTGAGGAAAGTGAGTCGCTCACTGTGTGAGGAGAGTGAGAATGAGTCGCCAGCTGAGGAAAGTGAGTCGCTCGCTGTGTGAGGAGAGTGAGTCGCCAGCTGAGGAAAGTGAGTCGCTCGCTGTGTGAGGAGAGTGAGAATGAGTCGCCAGCTGAGGAAAGTCAGTCGCTCACTGTGTGAGGAGAGTGAGAATGAGTCGCCAGCTGAGGAAAGTGAGTCGCTGGCTGTGTGAGGAGAGTGAGCATGAGAATTTCGAGAGTGAGAATTTCGTCATTGGCGGAGCAGTTGGTCAATCCCACCTTTCCAGTAAATACGACTTGTGATTGGACTGTACGTCAGCAGACAGCAAAGCATTGGCCAAGAGCAGAAGGCTCTCCCTCCAGGGTTTTTTTTTAAGTTGCGAGGTTGCAAAGCTTCATTTTTGCTCAGTCTGAGTTTCAGAGTTTCAGAGCAGAGCTGCGTGACAACGCTGCCACAAATCACGTGAGTCGCAAGTTCGCAACTGGGTGTTGTAAACTCAGCTCTGAAAAAATAGTCTGCAATAGGAGTGCAAATGTAATAATGTAATAAGTTTCGCCATTTCGAACCTCAGTTTTCAGAGTTTCAAAACTTTTTTTCACACATTCGCACACCAGTTTTCAAATCACCATTTACAAGGTTTCAAACCTGGAAAACAAACTAATACAGTGGAAGAACACTGACAAATTTGAAACTCTGAAAAATTGTTTGCGCAACATCGTAAAAAAAATGTTGCAGTTCTGAAGAAGGAAATCTCAAAAACAACAAAATGTTTGCAGAGATATATATATATTTTTTTTACATTTTGCAAGCTTGCAAATCTTATTTTTCGATCTTGCAAAACTTTTTTTTGTAAGATTTTGAGTTTTCGAACACTTAGTTTCAACCTTTCAGAACTTTATTTTCAGTTTTGAATCATGGCAGGATATTAATCCCATATATGTCAAGAATGTGTTGTGGTGATTTTGGGGATGTGTTTTCAGTTCATAGTTCATTATCATCATCAGTGTTGTAATGTAACGGAGTACAAATACTTCGTTACTGTACTTAAGTAGAAATTTCACGTATCTGTACTTTACTTCGTTACTTAAATTTATGTCAACTTTTACTTTTACTCCACTACATTTCCTAGATAAAATGTATACTTTTACTCCGCTATATTTCCACTAAGCATCTTCGTTACTCGTTACTACAAAATAAAATCAGAAGAAATGTGTGCGACTACAATAAGGGAGGTTTGGCGAATCACTGCTCCTAGATTGCAGTACGCACGCTCCGCACGGCGCGCGCTCTATTACAGTGTAATGCTTGTTTGTTGCCATGCCAAAGGAGGAGGAAGCACAACTGAAACCGCCATGGAAGCACGACTCACGAGCACCTGGAGCACGTTTAACCAGAGCTGCCAACTCTCACGCATTCTCCGTGAGACACACGCAATTGACATTTTTCACACGCTCTCATGCCACACATGCATTTTCTCACGCACAGAAAAATCGCGAAGCAAAGAGGACACGGAGACTGACAGACTAGACAAAGCAAGTTACTATATGACAACTTACCGAAATGTATATTCCTCATACATAATATCGATCAATAAGTGTTTTTCATCAGCGTGAAGAGGTCAATAACATAGCTGAAGGACAATTATGTCACATTTACCTCAGGAAAGCCATTTAATAAACATAGGCTAGCCTATAGCACAGTTGGCAAGAAAAAAAAAAAACCTATAGAGAGTATTTTGCTAAATATGTGTTCTATATTACATATTTACTATATTTTTACTTATATCATTAAAGTTTTTATTATAATAATAAAAAAACGCATTATATTTAAGTATTTTTAACCTTAAATAATAGCCTACTACCAGCTGATAGGGCTCTCTGTATGTTTCCAGCATTAGGTGAGTTGTTTTTATTGTTTGGGTTTTTTTTTTTTGAGAAAAATTAAGGCCTATCTTGTGTAGCCTACCTAATATTTATACAAATGAGTCAATATTAAATCAAATCACAATTGAATTGAAATAATAAAAAAGCGTAGCTTACCAGAAATTGTTCCATCTAAACATTGTAACATGTCACTAAACCTAATAAAATTCAAATTAATTACAAAAATGTTAGTGACAATCACAATACACTTATTGTGATGCAATTTTTTTTTACAGCTAAAGGTACATGCAGTGGGAAATAAATGATAACACAAGTAGCCTACAGTACAGGCTACACAGTCCCTCCAGTTTTTCGCGTTTCCGTGATCGCTGAATTCAACGCATAATCCAAAAAAAAAATGTTTTTTACTTTTACTTCAATTACTTAAGTACATTAAATATCAGAAAATTACTTTTGATACTTAAGTACAGTATATATCAGATACTTTAAGACTTTTACTTAAGTAATATTCTAAAAGATAACTTTCACTTCTACCAAAGTCTTTTTCTAGTATGATACTTGTACTTTTACTCAAGTATTGCTTTCTAGTACTTTATACAACACTGATTATCATGATAGCTTTGGTATAGAAGCTGTTGATGAATCTCGTTGTGCGTGATTTGATAGACCTGTAGCGTTTTCCGGATGGCAGTAGTTCAAATAAATGATGGGCTGGGTGATACGGGTCCTTCAGAATGTTGTGTTTTTTCTGCAGACAACAAGAGGTGAAAATGTCATCCACGGCAGGTAGCTGTTGATTTGTAATGTTCTGTGCGGTCTTTAGTACTCTCTGCAAAGCCTTTTTATCAGCTGCCTCCATACCACACCAGCATACCATATGTGATGTGATCTGGGAAAACCCGTCAGAAGTCACGCTGGCACGTTTTCAGTAAAATCTAAAAATAGATCCAATGTCAGTTGTCAAAATTGGGTTTTTATTAAATTATTCTATAACATCTTGTCTATTATCTCTGAATATATCTTGGCAAAATTCACTAGTTTAGTGCAGAAAAAGAGCAATTTATAGTGGCAAGCTGAAAAGACCTGGGCCCTCATTTATCAATGGTGCGTACGGACAGATTTGTAAGAACAATTTCACGCAAAGTGTGGGATTCACCAAGTTGTACCTATACGTAGAAATGTGTGTAAATATAAGCACACCTCTGAGCATGCTTACGCAGATAATCTAGTGGTAGAATAGCGACACTACACATAAAAAGCATTTAAGAGTGTCACAGTAAGCATTAAGCAATCCACATATGTCCTGTGTTTCCTTTAAAACACTCAATTTATAATTTGTCTAGTTTTAAACACGATGCTTAATTGGTGTCAAACCCTATAAAAGACAGATGTGAAATATATTTGTCTCAGTGCAATGGCTTATCTTGCGTTATTGGAAGACTTGGCAAACAATGCGCTCCGCAGAGAGCGCGTTTTCCAAGATCGCGCTGATCTGCTTGGCGAGAGCACAGAGTGGCTTCTAAGTAGGTACCGCTTTCCCAAAAATGTACTGCTGGATTTGTGTCGTGATTTAGGACCAGTGTTGGAGAGAGAAACAAATCGCACGAAAGCCATTCCCGTGCACATCCAACTCCTGTCCACCCTTGGATTTTTAGCTACTGGCACATTTCAGCGTGAGGTTGGAGACATATGTGGTATATCCCAGCTATCAGTGAGTAGGATCATGCCGGCAGTGTTGGATGCAATTATTTCCTTGGCCCCAACCTACATCCAGTTCCCTTATCGAAATCCTCAACAAGCCGCAATAAAACGGGACTTTCATGCCATTGCTAGATTCCCAAACATAATTGGAGCTATAGACTGCACCCACATCGCCATAAAAGCACCATCAACCAACGAATTTAATTATGTAAATAGAAAAGGGTTTCATTCTGTTAACGTGCAAATAATTTGTGATGCAAATTTGTTGTTATTAAACGTCGTTGCGCGGTGGCCTGGAGGAACACACGACTCGTTCGTTCTGCAGAATAGCTCTGTGGGTGTGTGTCTCCAAGAAGGCGCTGTTGAGGATGGCTGGCTCATTGGTGAATTTAAGGCTACAACATGTTTAAAATGCTATTGTAGGGCTATGTACAATTACTTAAAACTATTTCATCATTAGGTGATCAAGGTTACCCGCTAAAGCCATGGCTAATGACCCCCCTAACCAACCCGAGGACCGAGCAGGAACAGGCGTACAACCGTGCCCATGCGCGCTCAAGGAACACAGTTGAGCGCGCAATAGGCCTGCTGAAAGGACGATGGCTGTGTCTGTCAAGCACGGGAGGGACACTGCAGTATCAGCCAGAAAAAGCATGCAAAATCATCATGGCTTGCAGTGTGCTACACAACTTGGCCATCAGACAGGGCATCCCTCTGCAGGAACCCCCAAGACCAGACGGCCCTATGCCCGATGCAGTGCCCCTGCGACCTCCTAATGCCGCTGGCATTCAGACAAGACAGAGGATCATACAGACATTTTAGGTAAGTCTGGCCCATTGGTCGAGTGCAGAAACATTACAGCGATTTCATTTTGTGTTTTGCAGCTTCGTGGAAACAGATAACTGAAATCACTTTAGTCAGCGGTTTATGGTTTATTAGCAATTGTATTTGCGCAAGAGGCAATCTGTTTCAGAGACTCGTTGATTTGAATCAATACATTCGTTATGTTGCTCAGTTGATCCTTTAGGTCATTAATGGATTTTGTTGTTTCCTCTTGATTTTGTAGCACCGCCTCACTCAGCACTCTTGGCGCACGGCGCATGGAAGGGGCAATGGATGGGCCCGGCTCCTCAAGCTCCTCAGGCACAACGGGTGTCGCTATTAAGGAAACACATGTTCACATTAATTTAATTGAGTTTATCCTATGAATGATTTCATTAAAAGTTTACAAATTGAAATAAAATGTATGCAAACACAATATCCTATTCCAGTTGGTTTATTTTACCTTCACTTTGGGTGTTAGATGGCCCGGTTTGTTCTGTCGCAAGAGCATCAGTTTCACCGTCCTTAGTAATCCCGGACAGAGCCGTGTCTCCGATGATGCAGGCTATGCGGTTGTCCAATGGGGAAAGTTCCGTTGTTGTCTGTCCTCCTCCAGTTGCGGACATTTCTCGTCTGTGTGCTGTGACACGTTTTTTAGCCAATACTTTAATATCAAACCATTTTTTTTTTTATTTCTGGGACAGTTCTCTCCTCAGACCCAACGGAATTAACTGCATTGGTGACATTCTCCCATGCAGCATTTTTTCTTTTATTTGTAATTCCTCCTGCAGTGAATGAACTAAACAATATCTGTTGGTTGGATTCAACTTCATTTACAAGTATCTCTAATTCTGTGTTTGTGAAGTTCCTCTTCTTTGCTCTCTTTGCCATTATTGCAGTGAGGAAAAAACACAATCACGTAATTTTTAAAGGGAAGTGTTGTCACCATATATGGTTAATTGGAGGCGTTTCCGAATGCTAATGACCATGAATGTGAACGAGCATGGTACTTACGCACGTGTGGTATTTATCAACAATGATTGCTTACTCATGTGCGTAAGAACTGTGTGCGCACGTTTGATAAATGCGGATTTTCTTGTACTTAGGCACATTCTAAATTTCATTCGTTGGACAAAATATAGAAACTTTTCTACGCACTGTTGATAAATCATTTATCAATGGTGCGTACGGACAGATTTGTGCGTAGTGAGTGCGCAAGAACAATTTCACGCAAAGTGTGGGATTCACCAAGTTGTACCTATACGTAGAAATGTGTGTAAATATAAGCACACCTCTGAGCATGCCTACGCAGATAATCTAGTGGTAGAATAGCGACACTACACATAAAAAGCATTTAAGAGTGTCACAGTAAGCATTAAGCAATCCACATATGTCCTGTGTTTCCTTTAAAACACTCAATTTATAATTTGTCTAGTTTTAAACACGATGCTTAATTGGTGTCAAACCCTATAAAAGACAGATGTGAAATATATTTGTCTCAGTGCAATGGCTTATCTTGCGTTATTGGAAGACTTGGCAAACAATGCGCTCCGCAGAGAGCGCGTTTTCCAAGATCGCGCTGATCTGCTTGGCGAGAGCACAGAGTGGCTTCTAAGTAGGTACCGCTTTCCCAAAAATGTACTGCTGGATTTGTGTCGTGATTTAGGACCAGTGTTGGAGAGAGAAACAAATCGCACGAAAGCCATTCCCGTGCACATCCAACTCCTGTCCACCCTTGGATTTTTAGCTACTGGCACATTTCAGCGTGAGGTTGGAGACATATGTGGTATATCCCAGCTATCAGTGAGTAGGATCATGCCGGCAGTGTTGGATGCAATTATTTCCTTGGCCCCAACCTACATCCAGTTCCCTTATCGAAATCCTCAACAAGCCGCAATAAACCGGGACTTTCATGCCATTTCTAGATTCCCAAACATAATTGGAGCTATAGACTGCACCCACATCGCCATAAAAGCACCATCAACCAACGAATTTAATTATGTAAATAGAAAAGGGTTTCATTCTGTTAACGTGCAAATAATTTGTGATGCAAATTTGTTATTAAACGTCGTTGCGCGGTGGCCTGGAGGAACACACGACTCGTTCGTTCTGCAGAATAGCTCTGTGGGTGTGTGTCTCCAAGAAGGCGCTGTTGAGGATGGCTGGCTCATTGGTGAATTTAAGGCTACAACATGTTTAAAATGCTATTGTAGGGCTATGTACAATTACTTAAAACTATTTCATCATTAGGTGATCAAGGTTACCCGCTAAAGCCATGGCTAATGACCCCCCTAACCAACCCGAGGACCGAGCAGGAACAGGCGTACAACCGTGCCCATGCGCGCTCAAGGAGCACAGTTGAGCGCGCAATAGGCCTGCTGAAAGGACGATGGCTGTGTCTGTCAAGCACGGGAGGGACACTGCAGTATCAGCCAGAAAAAGCATGCAAAATCATCATGGCTTGCAGTGTGCTACACAACTTGGCCATCAGACAGGGCATCCCTCTGCAGGAACCCCCAAGACCAGACGGCCCTATGCCCGATGCAGTGCCCCTGCGACCTCCTAATGCCGCTGGCATTCAGACAAGACAGAGGATCATACAGACATTTTAGGTAAGTCTGGCCCATTGGTCGAGTGCAGAAACATTACAGCGATTTCATTTTGTGTTTTGCAGCTTCGTGGAAACAAATAACTGAAATCACTTTAGTCAGCGGTTTATGGTTTATTAGCAATTGTATTTGCGCAAGAGGCAATCTGTTTCAGAGACTCGTTGATTTGAATCAATACATTCGTTATGTTGCTCAGTTGATCCTTTAGGTCAGGGTTCACCAATCTCGGTCCTGGAGGGCCGCTGTCCTGCAGAGTTTAGCTCCAACCCCAATTAAACACACCTGAACCAGCTAATCAAGGTCTCACTAGGCATACTAGAAACTTTCAAACAGGTGTGTTGGAGCTAAACTCTACAGGACAGCGGCCCTCCAGGACCGAGATTGGTGAACCCTGCTTTAGGTCATTAATGGATTTTGTTGTTTCCTCTTGATTTTGTAGCACCGCCTCACTCAGCACTCTTGGCGCACGGAAGGGGCAATGGATGGGCCCGGCTCCTCAAGCTCCTCAGGCACAACGGGTGTCGCTATTAAGGAAACACATGTTCACATTAATTTAATTGAGTTTATCCTATGAATGATTTCATTAAAAGTTTACAAATTGAAATAAAATGTATGCAAACACAATATCCTATTCCAGGTGGTTTATTTTACCTTCACTTTGGGTGTTAGATGGCCCGGTTTGTTCTGTCGCAAGAGCATCAGTGTCACCGTCCTTAGTAATCCCGGACAGAGCCGTGTCTCCGATGATGCAGGCTATGCGGTTGTCCAATGGGGAAAGTTCCGTTGTTGTCTGTCCTCCTCCAGTTGCGGACATTTCTCGTCTGTGTGCTGTGACACGTTTTTTAGCCAATACTTTAATATCAAATCTTTTTTCTTTTTTTTTCTGGGACAGTTCTCTCCTCAGACCCAACGGAATTAACTGCATTGGTGACATTCTCCCATGCAGCATTTTTTCTTTTATTTGTAATTCCTCCTGCAGTGAATGAACTAAACAATATCTGTTGGTTGGATTCAACTTCATTTACAAGTATCTCTAATTCTGTGTTTGTGAAGTTCCTCTTCTTTGCTCTCTTTGCCATTATTGCAGTGAGGAAAAAACACAAACACGTAATTTTTAAAGGGAAGTGTTGTCACCATATATGGTTAATTGGAGGCGTTTCCAAATGCTAATGACCATGAATGTGAACGAGCATGGTACTTACGCACATGTGGTATTTATCAACAATGATTGCTTACTCATGTGCGTAAGAACTGCGTGCGCACGTTTGATAAATGCGGATTTTCTTGTACTTAGGCACATTCTAAATTTCATTCGTTGGACAAAATATAGAACCTTTTCTACACACTGTTGATAAATGAGGGCCCTGGGGCCTCATTTATAAACGTTGCGTACGCATGCCGCTCTCTACGCAATAATTAGTATTTATAAAAAGCAAACTTGACGGGAAAATGTGCTGTACTTCACGCAAACTCTGACCCAGGCGTATGCACAAAAACAGGTGAAATGAGAAATGGCGACACCGTCGGCAGATGGAAGAGACACGTGAAAGTGTGTGAAAGTGTGTGAAACTGTAGACCGTTGTGTAAAAGAAATGGCAATACTGCCTCTCATAAATAACATGAAGACTTCACAAAGCAAGTCTTACAATTAACAGCCTACACGAACACCCGTTTGATCGATCTGCAGTGTAATGTACAGAAAGAGAAGTACTTTTTTTTTACCAAAAACTCAAAATCAAGCAAAAATGTCATTAAACGATTTATTTGGTGATAAACAGGGAACATTCCATACAAATAAAGCACTGAATTGATATGTAAAAGAACTTCAGCGTGAGTTTGGCAAAATCAATGTCATGATTTAGATTGACCATTATGGCCACCGTGATCGCGGTGGCCATCATGGTGACCGTGTCCACGGTGGCCGTCATGGTGACCGTGTCCACGGTGGCCGTGTCCACGGTGGCCGTGTCCACGTCCACGGTGGCCGTGTCCTCGTCCACGGTGGCCGTCATGGTCTCCATCCCACTCGGGCTGCTTTGGCGGTTCGGCCATAGGCTTCTCTGCAGGCTTTTGAGGTTCGGCCGCAGGCTTCACAGCAGGCTTTGGTGGTTCGGCCACAGGCTTCACTGCAGGCTTTTGAGGTTCGGCCGCAGGCTTCACGGCAGGCTTTTGAGGTTCGGCCACAGGCTTCACTGCAGGCTTTTGAGGTTCGGCCACAGGCTTCACTGCAGGCTTTTGAGGTTCGGCCGCAGGCTTCACAGGTTCGGCCACAGGCTTCACTGCAGGCTTTTGAGGTTCGGCCGCAGGCTTCACAGGTTCGGCCACAGGCTTCACGGCAGGCTTTTGAGGTTTGGCCACAGGCTTCACTGCAGGCTTTTGAGGTTCGGCCGCAGGCTTCACTGCAGGCTTTTGAGGTTCGGCCGCAGGCTTCACTGCAGGCTTTTGAGGTTCGGCCGCAGGCTTCACTGGAGGGATACAGAGTCATCTTTAGTCTGTCCTTTCTCAAATCATGAATAGCAATGTTACAGAGTGAATTGTATTTTAAGTATTTATCATGTTTAATAATTTTGTAAAGCCATTCTGTGAAACTGCTATGTGCTAAATGTCATGGAGTAGGATATGACAAAAGAATTATAGAAGACACTTGGGGGGGGGGGGGGGGGATGGGGGGTCTCAAACTTTATAGGTCTTGAACTTGAAAATATGCATATTTATCTGCTTAAAAACAAAAACATTTAATCACTAAACTGTCAATCAGTTTTAAAGACAAGAGTAGTGAGGGGTGTAATACAAGCACAATGCAGATAGAAGACAAGGACAGTTAATGTGTTTTTCATAAGTTTACTATTGCAACTAAATGTACTGTAGCTACATGTTCAAAAGAACTCATATTTTGTAAGGCATTCATTTATGTATTTCTTCAGACTGTGTAACGAAGCTAAAAGATTTTCTCACCTGCGACTCCAGCGTGTGTTGTGCACAAACATGCAGACAGGCACAATAAAACAACACTCAACCAGCAGTACACTCGAGCTGTCATCCTCTCGACCTGTAATCTCACAATGAGCTCTGCTGGAAAACACACTGAATCAATCAGTCAGTCAATCAGAAGGGACAGTGAAAAACACAATACTCCAATACAAACACGTGCTGCTGAATCACTGTATAAAAGTTTTTTGAAAACGCGTTTTTAAAGATCCAAGGAGGTCTGGATAACTCCAACCCTGATGGAACTCACCTGCGTGTAGCTTTCTAGTAGCCTAATCTTGAAGACCTTGATTAGCTTGTTCAGGTGTGTTTGATTAGGTTTGGAGGAGCGGAGCACTGCGTTCACGCCAGATGTCGTAATAATAACCGTAATTAGTATTATGACTAATGCCATGTCCAAATACCCACACTTGCGGTCTTTGCACTTGACCACTTGTCTACTTGCATGACGTATTCCTCTATTTGGCCCAAGTTTTCAACTCTTGATTACTCGATTGGACACACTTATAGGCTTGCAAAAAATGCAAGTGTTTACAGAGCTTTTAATTATTGCATTTTCAATACTTTGCATAAAAAACAAAAACAAAAAAAAAAACGTGTGCATGTCTGTTCAGTAGTCGCTATGTAACTAACATAAAACACACATTTTTAAATTGTGATGCTTCTAATTAAGTGATAAAAACAGTTGCAAATGTTGTACAAAATAGGCCTACACATATCATACTCATCTTTGCACCAATAAAATGTGCAACACTATGTTTTTACTACCAAATTATATGTAGGCTATCTAATTATAGTGGAATGTTTACCTCGACATCTTGCGATTTCAGGGCACATGAGTTCCAGAACATAATACATGAGCCTCGAATACCGCTTCAGTGTGGGTTTAGTGTGCATTAAGTATCTCAGTATATTTTTATCAGTATCTCAAAATCTCAGTATCAGTATATTTTTCTAGGGAGTTGCATTTGCTGGTTGTCTATAGTAAAACCAGATCCAAAGCATGCACATCTACAGCAAAACAATTTGTTGCTCAAATTTGGTGCTCAACAAGGGAAATAATAAAAAGCAGATAAAAGCTGGCACACCACGGCTCCAAAAAAATGTAATAGTAGACTCCCACACTGAGGATAACATTTCGATCACGTAGGCTCTTCGACAGACACTAGACTGGTTGTCTAGTGTCACGCCTGGTCGCTTTCTAACTGTTTCTGGTGAAACTTCACTGAAGCCCAGCACACACAAATTGCATACATTGTGACATATATGTGTCAACGCGTGTTTGTTTTGTTTTCCTGGAAAAACGATAAAACCTGTGGATGAACTTCATGACCTAGTATCTATATAATTTAATGTATATCTGTATATATTTTACTAAATGGTGAATTATTTAGTAATATTATGGTATTACTAAATGGTAAATTATCAAAATCCTTAGTCCTAATCTCAAGAGATCATCAAAAAATTATTTTTTTATTAAACTATTACAGTTCCCTTTCGAGGGAACTCGCGCTGCGTCGAGAATCGACACATTGGGGAACGCCTTCAGCATGACGCGTCTGAAGCCTGTATGGAACTAGTCCAATCTCGATTGGTGTTGCGTCATTACGTCACTCGTGACGTCGCATGTGACGGTGATGCAGAAGCAATAAAGGGACGCCGGATCACAACAGCGTCAGCTTTCTGATCTTCAGCAAGCGTTCTGTGTGACTGTTTTGTCTTATTTGGCGTTGTCTGTCTAACGTACTCACTCAAGCACATATTTAAAAGAAAAATAATGGCGAGTAAGGAGAAACAATTCAGGCAGTGTGCGTCCCCTTTCCCGTGCTATTTGAGCGAGGCTGACACACACTTGTTTGTCTGGGAGTGGAGCATGCACGGGCATGCCTGTGCAAACTGTGATCTAATGCCCCTGAGAACGCTCTGCTTCCACTTGAGCCTGTTCGATGAATCAGGCCAGGCTCGTGCTCCCCGTGGGTCAGGTCCCGCGTCTGTTGAGGCAGCCTGCACACATGGGGATCGCAAATGGAGCTGGCAGATGATGTTGAGACGGCTTCGGCCCTTTCTCAGCATTCAGCAGCCATTGGTCCTGCACACGGGTCAGAAGCCCGCTCTGCAGTTTCTTTCGCCCATGACGAGGACCCGATACTCTAATTATCTGGCTCCGAGGAGTTAGATATTTTCGCCACATCATTCTCCTGCCTTCGAGGAGCTGCTGGAGGGGCAGTGTAACCAGGGCAGTGGCCAAATTAAATATCGATTGGCCAGCAGAAAAGCAAAAAGTAAACTAGATGAGCTCTTCCTGCAAGCCCGGTCACAGCCTTCGCACCGGAGCCTCCCATTTTTTTGGTGTCGAGGTGTCGAGATCGTGGAATAAGGGCTATGGGACGATGCTGCGGGTCGAAGAGACGTTAGCATCATATCTCTCGTCAGACACTGCATCGTCCCTGAGAGCTCCGGCGCTCCCCTCCAATCCCTGCCGTACTACATCAGCCTTGGTGGGGAAAGCATATGTGGCGGCAGGTTGGGCTGGTGCATGCCTGCATACGATGGGGCTTTTGAAGGCATACTAAGCCTAGCGGGGAGGTCGCCCTCGACGACATTAAAGAACTGCGTTGTGCGGCTGAGTTGTCTCTCCATGCTACCAAGGAGATGGCCCGTGCCATCGTCCCCTCCATGTCAGCATGGATAGCAATGGAGAGGCACTTGTGGCTGAACTTGTCGGGCATTGGGAAGAAGGACAGGGCTTTCCTCCTCGATGCCCCACTTTTGCCTTCTGGCCTCTTCGGCGACGCAGTCAACGCTGTCGTCGAAAGGTTTCAAGAACCGAATCGATAGTCAGGCACATTCAAGCAATTAATCACCCGCTCTCGTTCCAGATCTTGTGGGTCTGCTGCCAGGGGGCAGTCCAGGGGGCAGTCCCACGAGGCAGCCACCAGCTCCTCGCACCCGCAGCAGCAGAAGGAGAGTGTTGCCTCTTAAAAGGCCTGGGGCCAGAGGCAACACCCTCAGCCGAAGTCCTCCAAGCCGAAAACAGATCTGAGGACTGTCATTCAGGCGAGGAAGGCTTCGGCTAAGAAGTCCTGACGCAATGCGCAGGCCTCTGAGGGCGCCTATCCAAAATATAACATCCCAAGGTCAGTCTCGAGAGACTGGTCCCCCTAGTAAAATATCTAGACACCTGGAAGGGTCTTCGAAATATATCTCAGTGGGTCCTGCGCACAGTGGAAAAGGGGTACAGAATTCAGTCCGAGTATCGTCCACCGAAATTCAGCGGGGTTGTGCACACGCTTGTCAGCCCCGAGCAGGGTCGAGTCATGGAACAAGAAGTTCAGTCCCTCAGCAAAGGAAGCCATAGAGCAGGTTCCTCCTCAGGAGAGGGAAGCCGGGTTCTACAGCCGGTACTTCATAGTTCCCAAAAAGGATGGGGGGTTACGTCCTATAATAGATCTCAGGATATTGAGCCGGTCTCTGAGGAGATTCAGGTTCAAAATGCTAACCATACCTATTATCGTGAGTCAGATCAGGTCCGAGGACTGGTTTTTCACGGTAGATCTAAAGGACGCGTACTTCCACATATCCATCCTTCCCCATATCCATCCTTCCCCATCACAGGAAGTTTCTGAGGTTTGCTTTTGGGGGAAAAGCGTATCAATATAGAGTTCTTCCATTCAGCCAAGCATTGACACCTCGCACCTTCACGAAATGCATGGATGCAGCTCTAGCTCCACTGAGACTTCAGGGCATTCGCATTCTCAACTAAATCGACGACTGGCTCATTCTGGCACAGTCTGAGGAGATGGCTGTTCAACATAGAGATGTTGTTCTGAACCATCTGAGGTGCTTGGGGTTGAGACTCAATGTCAAGAAGAGTTCACTAATTCCTCTACAGAGAACGATAGTCCTGGGGGTAGTGTGGGATTCAGTTATGATGCGGGCACAGTTGTCTCCTGCTCGTATAAACACCATCTTGACCACATTCACGAGTATCATGCTAGGCCAGGCCATCACTCTCAAACATTTTTAAAGGGTTCTGGGTCTTCTGGCAGCAGCATCCAACGTGATACATTTTGGCCTGTTGTATATGAGGGCCCTGCAGTGGTGTCTCAGGACCAGAGGGTTTTCCCCGAGGGGGAACCCATATCGCACGATCAAAGTAACGCGCAGATGCCTTCATTCTTTGGTCATGTGGAACAAACCACGGTTCCTGTCCCAGGGCCCTCCCAGTACCGTGTCAAAGAAAAATAGTGACCACGGATGTGTCCCTCACAGGCTTGGGAGCGGTCATGGAGGGCCGCTATACCAGGGGTCTTTGGAAGGACCACCATCTTTCGTGGCACATCAATTGCCTGGAGATGTTGGCAGTATTTCTGGCTCTCAGACATTTTCTTCCGGACCTCAGAGGCCATCATGTTTTGGCCAACATATCTCAGCTCCGCCCCCTGTAGGATGCGAGGGAAGGCTGCAAGGAAAAGACGCGAGGACGGAGGGATTGAATGAAAGCTTTTTTTATACATTGGAATCCTTGATCACTCGAGCGTCACTTCATCGCGTCATCAGCAGCGCTCAGAGGATCTGCCCTCATGTTGTTGAAATTTGTTTATTTAAGAAATTCATAATAAATAATAATAAAGAAAGATACCCTGTTGAAATATGTGAGATGTGTGGTTTATATAAACTGCAAAAGTAAAGTATAAATCAAAATTATTGTGACCGATGTGAAGGGGGAGGAGAATTTATACGTGCGTCACGTTTTAGTCGATAAAACTCTGACGCATAGGATACACCTGTGTATCCTCGCTCATGACTCCTCTGGAAGCCTCCTCACTCCTCGATCCTCGACTCCTCGCGGTGCAATTAGAGAATTGAGATGTCCTTCAAGATGGCTGTGCTCGATCGGTTTCCGGGTCATAGGATGGAGGACGGAGGAGAGAGGAGACGAGGAGGGATATTGAGAAGCACCCAGAGACTCTAACCTTTTGTCTTTGATGGCTCTTGGAGCCAAAGTCCCAGCTCCAGACGTTGAATGGTTGGGCTGATTGGATTAGCATATATGCGTTTGAATAGTTATGCTGATTGGATTGAGACTGGTAACACGCTGGAGTCTAGGGGGGTTCCTTAACCTGTATACTTCATTTGCATGCTTTGTTTGAATTTGTCTCCACCTCCAGAAGTCCCTCCTCCTAAAATGCCTATAAGATACCATGTACACTTACTTTAGATTAGACTGTTGGAAGAACTGCAGCAACGCAACGTGAAGTTCTCAATAAAGAATAACTTCTGTTTGAACGCGATCCCAACGTCTCCTGGTCTTGCTTCGATGAAGGAATAAAGTTTCCAACACTGGCCAACGAGGGGCTATCAGACGGATAGATCATTCGTTTTCTCTTACTCTGTCCAGGGTGGGAGAAATTAGACTCAGCGGTGGGAATGCATAGCAACACGTTTGGCCACAAATGTTCCAGTGCATCCACACCCAAAGGCACATTTTCATCCCTGAAAGGGAAACATACAGCGGACACTTTGCGTTTGCCTGCAAGGCGAAGAGATCTACGGCAGCCCTGCCGCACATCCCCAAAGTTGATTCTGGATCCCAGATTCATGAGATGAGACGTGAGCATCTCTGTGTCCCATTCCGCACACTCCCGTGAGTGAGCGCATATCAGAAAATCGTCCAGATAAGCAGATATTCTGAGCTCATTGTGTCTCAGCACTGATAACGCTGCCTCTCCGCACCTGCTGAACCCGTGCAGATTTAGGCTGAGCCTGAATGGAAGAATAAAAAAAAAAAGTGTACACTTTGCTCTGAAAGGAAAAACTGATATATTTCCTGTGTGCAGGACAGATGCTTATATGAAAATAAGCATCCTTGAGATCCTTGAGATCACCCCTGCAGATTGTGCGAGCGAGAGCTTTGTACACACTAATGCAACTCTTTACTTTGGAATTGACAACAACAGCACTGGCACATCTTCAAAGTACAGAATGCTGGCAAGAATGCTCAAGTCAGCCAAAAAAAAATTTAGTCAATTACTTCGTTTTTAAAATAGTGGCCGTTTTGATATAAGATCATGTTACTTGTTTATAAGGTGTCACACAATTTTGCCAGTTATCTTTCTAGGATGCTGGCATTTTATAATCCATCTTGAGATAATGGCAACAGAGTTCTCATGTCAGAACCAAACTTTGGAATGAACTCCCACTTTCTGTAAAGTCACTACTGAAATTTAAGGCCATGTTAAAAGCACATCTTTTAAGACTTCCTGGACATCTTCATGATGGGTGTTTGATCATTACCTTGTCTATGTTTTTTTGTTGTTTCTCTGTACTATTATTTGTTTAGTTATTGTGAACCACTTTGGGCAACAGCTGCTGCAATATAAAAATGAAACTCTTCAGGCAAATTAATCAAATAAAGAGACTTAAAGTATGAGATTTATTTGTTAAACAGGAAAAACATCCCATACATCAACGGTAAAATCAACTCCGTTAACTGCATGCATGGCCACATTCTTTATGGCTAGGAGGATCCCCCATCAGGGTGAGATTTTTGGCAGTTTTGAGCACATACTGCAGGCTTCACTGGTTCGGCCACAGGCTTCACTACAGGCTCTGCAGGACCCCCCTTAGGGCCAGGACATTGGCCATCAGGGTGAGATTTTTGGCAGTTTTGAGCACATACTGCAGGCTTCACTGGTTCGGCCACAGGCTTCACTACAGGCTCTGGATAACCCCCCTTAGGGCCAGGACATTGGCCATCAGGGTGAGTTTTTTGGCAGTTTTCAGCACATACTGCAGACTTTGCTGGTTCAGCTGCAGGCTTCACTGCATGGATTCAGATAGTCAGCGTTAGTCAGTCCATTTTGCAACATTCAGTCTTAGATGTACAGCACAAAACACGCAAAGCATGAACAGAAAGAATTGTATTTTAAGTTATTCATCTATTAAATTTGTAAAGCAATCCTGTGCTGGAAAATGTGCTATCAGCTCTATACGTTTGACACAGTGAACGATAAAATAAATCCAACTGAAATAACGAGAAGGCTGACTCAAACACTAATAGAACAAATACCTGTAAGTGGAGCCATACACTGACGTCCACATCCATTGCTGCAGCATTTCTCATGTTTCGGACAGTCACTATCATAGGAACACAACGGAACACAATTTCGTCCTCCAGATTTTGTGCTTGGACACTGTCCTGGCTTTTCTGTGATACAGACACATGACAAATGAAGAAAGTGGTCAAAGATCAGAGTAGGTTTTACAAGAAAATACTAGTTCAGTCTTTCTACATTTATCTGCTTCAAGTCAAGTAGAAATACTATTTATAACTAAACTGACAATTAGTTTCAAAGGCAAAGAGTGCCATTACAACCTACCCCACTACTGGTGAGGTGTGTTATAGAAGCACAATGCAGAAAGAAGACATCCATCAATATGTTGTTCATAAGTTTAATATTACAACTAATTGTACTGAACATCATATTTTGTAAGGCATTTATTTATGCATTTCTTCAGGCAGTGTAATGAAGCTAAAAGATCTTCTCACCTATGACTCCAGCGTGGTTTATGCTCAAACATGCAGACAGACACAATAAAACAACACTCAACAAGCAGTATACTTGAGCTGTCATCCTCTCGACCTGTGATCTCACAATCAACTCTACTGGAAAACGCGCTGAATTAGTCAGTCAGTAGGGACAGTAAGGCACACAAAACTACACCGAAAACATGTGCTGCTGAATCCCTTAACATAAATTGCTATCCAAAGATTTATAGAACCAAGGAAGTCTGGGTAACTCCAACCCTGATGAAACTCACCTGCGTGTAGCTTTCTAGAAGCCTAATCTTGAAGACCTTGACTAGCTTGTTCAGGTGTGTTTGATTAGGTTTGGAGGAGTGGAGCACTGCGGTCACGCCATATGACATAATTAGAAGATTGAGTGTTTCTATGGCAACACTATCAATGACAAAATGGTCACATGGTATATATATATTAATGATGACCAGATAGAATTTAGACTGAAACATTTTTTATTGAGTTAACAATAGGGGAATACAGAGCCATAAAAACACTTTAATCTATAAAACAATGAAATACTTTTTTTTTTAAATCAAAATCATACAAATAGAACATAAGTTATCTTTTTCAACAGCCTGTATGTCTTAACAGCTTTACAATTGTCCTCTATTGAGGTTAGGGAATTGTAAAATATCTTTAAAGCTACTGTATTAAAGTTCTTCAGTCAAGAGTAGTGAGTGATTTTATCTTTTGTTGTTTTATTAACATTAAAGGGATAGTTCAGCTAAAAATGAAAATTCTGTCATCATTTACTCACTCTCAAGTTGTTTTAAACCTGATATTTATGTTGAACATAAAAGTTTTTGAAGAATGCGGGCAACAGTTGCTGGTACTCAATGACTTATAATTATTTATTTTTTCTTCGTACTATGGAAGTCATTGGGGACCAGCAACTGTTAATACCCACATTCTTCAAAATATCTTCTTTTGAGTTAAGCACAAGAAATAAATTAATACAGGCTTGGAACAACATGAGAGTGAGTAAATCATGACAAATTATTTTGGGGTAAACCAGCCCTTTAAGGACAAGCGACAGCATGTTTACTAGGTGCTGTCACTTTGAGATTTTCTCTCAACTGTTTTCGTCCTGTTTTGTGTGTATTTGGCAGTATTAGCACAATCAGACGCGAAAGATAAAGTCTTTGCCGCTTTTTTTAAAGGGTGGGTGAAACACTCAGTTTCAGTCAATCTCATGTTAATCTTGAGTACCTATAGAGTAGTATTGCATCCTTCATATCTCCAAAAAGTCTTTAGTTTTATTATATTTATAAAAGAATGATAGGCTGTACCGAGTCTTTCCGGAAAAAAACGAGCGGCTGGAGGCGTGCCTTGTGGGCGGAAGATTCACGAGCGCCGTGTTTACCCCAGCTGGCATTTTAACGTAGAGTCAGCGTTGAATCAACGTCAGGTGTCAGTGTTGGATAACCGTTGGATTTTGTTTAGATTTTGCAAATCTAATCAACGTTGAAATAGCAACGTCATTCCAACGTCAATCTAATCAACGTTGAAATAGCAACGTCATTCCAACGTCAATCTAATCAACGTTGAAATAGAAACGTCATTCCAACGTCAATCTAATCAACGTTGAAATAGAAACGTCATTCCAACGTCAATCTAATCAACGTTGAAATAGCAATGTCATTCCAACGTCACGTTTCTCAACATAGGTGAATTTGCCAACGTTGAATCAATATTGATTTTAGTTTAGATTTTGCAAATCTAATCAACGTTGAAATAGCAATGTCATTACAACGTCAATCTAATCAACGTTGAACAGTCAGCTAGGAAGAAGCCAATTGGTCAAAGCAAGACCAGGAAGAAGATTAATAAAGACATTTCACTGACGTAAGAAACATGCTTTATTGCATGGCTGCAAGTGTGCCAACATTTCACACAACATCATTTTACACGTGTCGAACTTTAACCTTTAGAAAAACGGCCCAAACATTGGGCAACATTGAACACGGCTGGTTAAATCTTCCCTTCTTGTTACTTCTTTCTGCCACCGCCACCTATCCTCTCTGGTGCATATTTCAAGTATTTGGCCATGTATTCGTCTACTTTTGTTGTAGTTGTATCAAATGAGCTCAAGACAGCGTCTGATGAGGGGGGGGGGAAACAGATCAGTATTAGCAAACGTTAACCTCTCAAATTAAAATATTTTGCAAATATCAACTTTTGTGGAATTGCCAATGTTTCAAGTATATAAATTAGTATTGATCAATGTGCAAGGTCATTGATAATCATGTGCTTGGGCAAGCAACAAAAGGCAGTTGGTAGTAACCAGTGCTGCCGGTAGAGAAGTTAGTCTAGAGCCCAGAATGGAGTACTGTATATAATATTTGACCATGCTCTGTAGAGTCCTCCAACTAAAATGATTTCTTCATTTCTTATGAATTATTATTCTGCTTACTATATTCAATTATTTAAAACACTGTTACAAAACTACTATGTTAAAGCAAACTCACCACAGATTATCTTGTAGAGACGGGTCTTCATGAAGGCAACCTTCCCACTTCTTCCTCTGAGGCTCATTATGGCCATCATTTTATTTGTCACAGTTCTGCCATGGTTAAACAGATTTATATTAGAATATTATATTGCAATCAAGTTCATTATGAAAATGTAGCAGAGAGTGAGTAAGTGGGTGTGTGGGGGGAGTGCATGACAGTATATGACAGGGAACATCACTGTAAACTAATGCAAAAAAGGAACATAAAGTTACTTACGCAGCCATTGACTTGGTCTGCAGCATCAACGCCTCCCAACATCTTCAGTTGTTTACTCGGAAAAGAACAAGAAACAAGAAATTAAAATTATAACCAGAAAATGTGGTCAGAGTCAGACCTCCACAAAGCAGGCACATGATGAGGACGAGGAGTTTGTAGTGGTCACCAAAGTGAACAAGCCAATTGTCATAATGAAACTTTGCCAGCACTTTACAAGATTAATTATTTAAAACTTACCAGTTCTACTCCCTCATTCTTGTCCTCCAAGTGATTCTCTAAAGCTTCAAGCTCTTCTTCAGTGTTTGCCGGCTTCACTTCATAACTTGTTCCAGCAGAGCTCTTGTCCCGCTGTCTTCCCGTATAGTATTTTCCTATAAAATATCCCGAAAAATGAAAATTTCAACATTCATCTTTCTGTTGCTATCCCTCTGCTGACAGCAAAAATTCGTACTACAAAACTGCAGCATTAACTATGCGAGTTGTGAAGCTAGGTCTAACGTGACTTTGCTTACAGATTGGCATGAAATCGTGCTCTCACAACAACCACGCTGTTATCTTAAAAAGGCCAATATCACGCTAAGGTTGACTTCAAGTAAGCAAAACGATGCTTTGAAAACATCTGTTTCGCTGAAAGGGCAAGGGGGTAGAAACAGGACAACAGTGCAGAGACTGACAGGTCCGATGGAAGGGCTAACATTAATGTTATGAGAGTAAGGTATTAAAATACGGGATATTTTACAGGAAAATTTGTCCACATACTGGTCCCTGGTTTCCCCATTTAACGTATCCCGGTAAATTCCACATCTTTTCGGGATTCTAGCATCTTTTTTCTTTCTTTTCTTCTCCCTACTCTGTTTCTCCTCGTTCGACTTGCTGTATGTTTACATTCGCGAGGCCATCAACATGGCCGCCACGCCAAGTATGACGTCACGACGCCCATATTAATATATGTGACAGAGTCAGGCACACACAACATTTATTTAGGAATTTTCTAGTTATAAAATGTGACTTCAAAAACTTTGCTTACCGTTTGAGATGTTACCACCAAATTCATTCCGAACCCGTCCAGGTCAGAATCTGCCTGACGATGACAACACAGACCCACTTCGCGCATGCGCAATCGGCTGTTGTCTGGAACCGTCAGAGCCAATAGAATCACAGTTGTGTGATGGACAACCGCCGTCCTCCAATCAAGCTCTTGTGTTGAACGATATTCCAAAATGATCAATCAGACTGGAGTTGCTCTCAAAGTACGCCAGGAGATGTAGAAAGCGTCTCAATTCTCTTTTGGCTGATGTGTATTTATTTTTATTTTTTATTCCTTATGAAAACATGAATTGTATCTAAATGATGTATTACAAGATCAATTTCTTTTTTCGGCAAATTGTAACAAATGTGTTATGCAAAAAAAAAGAAAAAAAAAAAGAAAGATGTAACGTTAGAAAAGCGCTTTTATCACGACTCAACAAACGTTTAATTCAGAGTTGATCTTTCAACGTTGTATCATTATTCATGTATCAACACTTTTTCAACAGTTTATTGATCAGCATTGTTTGGATGTTGGAACAACGTTATTTTTCTATTGATATATTTCAACAAAATGTTTAAAAGTCATGGTTGTAAAAAAACAATGTTGATTTGACGTACAACTAAAACAAATATTTTTATTTCTATGTTGAATCCGTGAGTTAACAACACCACTACAACCATTTAGTGTTCAACGTTGTTTTGACGTTGAATTAATGTTACTTAACAAACGTTTAATTTAGAGTTGATCTTTCAACGTTGTATCATTATTCATGTATCAACACTTTTTCAACAGTTAATTGATCAGCATTGTTTGGATGTTGGAACGTTATTTTTCTACTGATAGCCTATATTTCAACAAAATGTTTAAAAGTCATGGTTGTAAAAAAATAATGTTGATTTGACGTACAACTAAAAAATTTATTTTTATTTCTATGTTGAATCCGTAGTGAGTTAACAACACCACTTCAACCATTTAGTGTTCAACGTTGTTTTGACGTTGAATTAATGTTACTTAACAAATGTTTAATTCAGAGTTGATCTTTCAACGTTGTATCATTATTCATGTATCAACACTTTTTCAACAGTTAATTGATCAGCATTGTTTGGATGTTGGAACAACGTTATTTTTCTATTGATATATTTCAACAAAATGTTTAAAAGTCATGGTTGTAAAAAAATAATGTTGATTTGACGTACAACTAAAAAAATTATTTTTATTTCTATGTTGAATCCGTAGTGAGTTAACAACACCACTTCAACCATTTAGTGTTCAACGTTGTTTTGACATTGAATTAATGTTACTTAACAAACGTTTAATTCAGAGTTGATCTTTCAACGTTGTATCATTATTCATGCATCAACACTTTTTCAACAGTTAATTGATCAGCATTGTTTGGATGTTGGAACAACGTTATTTTTCTACTGATATATTTCAACAAAATGTTTAAAAGTCATGGTTGTAAAAATAATGTTGATTTGACGTACAACTCAAATTTTATTTATATTTCTATGTTGAATCCACAGTGAGTTAACAACACCATTTCAACCATTTGGTGTTCAACATTGTTTTGACGTTGAATTAATGTTTTTCCATAAACTGACATTATTTCAACCACATTTAAACGTTTAAGGTCAGTCGAATGCCAGCTGGGACTTGCTGTGCTTACGCGCCAATAGCTAACAACACATAGACATTTGAAGCAGTTTTACTCACCGCCAACGCACGACCGTGAACCTTTATCGTTGGGACTGCTCCATCCTTAAGCATTAGACGATCTGCAAATCCGGCGTCGAACTGGGCCTTGTTTATAAAACAATCATCGTCGAAATGCAAGGGAACAAACAAGAACACTTGCACAACTCCGTTGATGCTCTGGATCCATCCACTGGTCCCTTAACGCTGGGTTCTTTGGGAAATCTGTGCAGGGTTGTCTTGCCCTGGCAACTTCCCTAAAGCCGAGCACAGCACTTTGATGGGTGTAACGTTACTGCTTTCGCTCTCTCGCTCTTGTCTGGCCCCATCTGAAGTCACACATGCCCATACTCGAAAAAAACTTTCCGAAACTTGTGACAAACCGGAAGGAGTATTTTTGGCACAGAAATACTCCATCAAACGTACTTAATTTTTGAAACTTTGTCCATGCTTAGCATGGGAATCCAACTCTTTAACAGTGTAAAAAACTCAGTATGCATGAAATAGCATTTCACCCCCCCTTTAAAAGTTTGGCGCTGACAGTGCGCGCGCGCTTCGGGTGTACGCACTCAGAAAAAGAGCATCATGTCAGAACAGAACGCCACTGAAATGTTTACCCGGAAAAGCTTTAAAGCCCAAGCAAATAATGATCTTTTGGGATTGTGAATAAGTGCAGTGTCCTGTGAGTGTAACTCTACCACTGCATTAACATGTGATGTGAATGTACATTGAGTTTTACAGTATTGGGACTAAGGCGCCAGAACTGTAGCTGATAGAATGTGCGCTGTAGCACGATACTACCATATTTCTTCAAAAGCAGATCGTGGAGACATTAAATCATCCACGATAAAAAATCATGATATCGCATAAGCACAAGTATAAAACTGTAAGAATTGAGAAATTAGGAGATGCCGGACAGTCTGGATGAAGAGCGACCAGACCCTGAGAGGACAAAGGACCTCTTTGGAAATTAACATTTGAACTCCCCCTCGTGCACTATTGAGACGAAAGTCTCACCTCAGAGTCATCCTAATCTACATCTCTTTCCCTCATCCCCCCTCTCCTTCTCCCCCATGCGAAGATCACCAAAAACTCACCCAAGAATATATGGTTTAATGTGAATGATTATCACCAAGTATTTTTCATGTTTGGTATCATTTGAAATGTCACAGTGCGACTGGTACAAATGTTTCATTTCCATCCATCCATCTTCCGCTTATCCGGGGCCGGGTCGCGGGGGTAGCAGTCTAAGCAGGGATGCCCAGACTTCCCTCTCCCTAGACACTTCCTCCAGCTCTTCCGGGGGGACACCGAGGCGTTCCCAGGCCAGCCGGGAGACATAGTCCCTCCAGCGTGTCCTAGATCTTCCCCGGGGTCTCCTCCCGGTGGGACATGCCCGGAACACCTTCCTGGGAAGGCGTCCAGGAGGCATCCGGAAAAGATGCCCGAGCCACCTCAGCTGGCCCCTCTCGATGTGGAGGAGCAGCGGGTCTACTCTGAGCTCCTCCCGAGTGACCGAGCTTCTCACCCTATCTCTAAGGGATCGCCCAGCCACCCTGCGGAGAAAGCTCATTTCGGCCGCCTGTATCTTGTCCTTTCGGTCATGACCCACAGCTCATGACCATAGGTGAGAGTAGGAACGTAGATTGACCGGTAAATCGAGAGCTTCGCCTTGCGGCTCAGCTCTTTCTTCACCACGACAGACCGGTACATCGACCGTATTACTGCAGAAGCTGCACCGATCCGTCTGTCAATCTCCCGTTCCATCCTTCCCTCACTCGTGAGCAAGAGCCCAAGATACTTTAACTCCTCCACTTGAGGCAGGAACTCTCCACCAACCTGAAGTGGGCAAACCACCCTTTTCCGACTGAGAACCATGGCCTCGGATTTGGAGGTGCTGATTCTCATCCCAGCCGCTTTACACTCGGCTGCAAACTACAAAGAGTAAAAAAATGTGTACACTTCGCTCTGAAAGGAAAAACTGATATACTTCCCAGTGCGCTGGATAGATGCTTATATTAAAGTAAGAATCCTTGAGATCGCCCCTGCAGATTGTGCGAGCGAGAGCTTTGTACGCACTAATGCAACTCTTTACTTTGGAATTGATAACAAAGCATTGGCACGTCTTCAAAGTACTGAATGCTGGAGTCAATTACTGGAGTCAAATTTACTAGTCAATTACAATTACAATTACTAAGATCATGTTACTTGTTTATAAGGTGTCACAATTTTGCCAGTTCTTATGGTGCATTCTATTATTTATATTCATTCTGCACACCATGTGAGTAACACATTTAAACAATCTACATTTAAAATTGGAGATGTTGTATTGATTCATGATTATAAACAACTCAAGCATATGTGGAAGATGGGACAGATTGACGAGACTTTCATGAGAAGAGACGGTAAAATCAGATCATGTGCTGTCCGATTGCCGTCTGGATTTGTGTTTAGGAGACCTGTACAATTACTCTACCCATTAGAAGTGGATGAACATTGACTAACGACAAGTTCATCGGTCCGGAGTATGTTATGGTTATATTGCATGTCCCTAACAATTGTCGTTGCAGCTTATTTAGCTCTACAAATTCTCGTCGGAATCTTTCCTTGTACTTAACACCAGCACCAGCACCAGGAGGACCAGCACCAGCAGCAGTACCAGCACCAGGAGCACCAGCAGCAGCAGCACGAAGGCGGCGAGACGGAGTCAACTTTCACTGGAAGCTGCAAGAATTTATTTGCATTCTTTGATTTTTTCTCATTTTTCTTATTGTATTACTTCATGGTCACAATCAGGAAAATCTACTCTCAGACCTTTATATACTTTATACAAACGTGCTCTAAAGGCATTTGACAAGAAACCTAATAGATACCATCATTGTCTTATAATCCAAAAGCACAATTTTTTAACTTTTGACAATTTTATTATATTTTACAATTGTTGTTTAATGTATAAAATTGTAAATGATCTTGCACCTCCTCCTTTAAAAGCATTTGTAGCTTCACGTAGAGAAAATATAAGACAAACAAGGGCTTCATCAAGAGGTGATTGTGAAGCACATTTTAGAGTAACTGAGTTTGGTCGATCAACTTTTTCTGTAAGAGCTGTTAAAAACTGGAATAACTTGCCAATTGTTATTAGACAATGTCATACATTGACACAGTTCAAGCTGCATTTGAAAATGTGGTTAAAAAGGAGTCAGGTCTGTAATCATTAAATACTCCTGTTTTGTCAAGGTTTTATAATTATGGGGGATTGATTTTGTAATATTATGTGATTTTATAGGATGTATATTGAGATTTTTTGGTAGTAATATTGCTGTATTTATTGTTAAATGATAGACAATGTGTCGTATATTTTTCTCTTGTGGGTTATTATAATGTGATTTGATACTTTCTGCCCAGGGACTGCAGATGAAATTTAGCCCTGTGGCTAATTCTGGGACCGTTTTTTTACTGTCCATTGTCCCTGTCAAATAAAATAAAATGAAAAATGAAAAAAATGAAATGAGACAGAGAGGACAAGTTTTTGGACTTGATCAGAGAAGACATGCAACTACAGAGGGTGGCAGAGGTGAGGAGAGCACAGGAGAGTAGGGAGAGGATGGACAGGCTGTTTTCTCTTCTTGAGAGAATGATTGAAAGATATATATATTTTTCTATATATTCTTGATTCACTTTTTTCACTTATTTTTTAAAAGGAAAGAAAATCCTGTACATTATTTATTTTTATGCAACTTTAAATGTGTAAATAAAAGAGAATGAATTGTTCTGGACATAATTTCATATTTTCTACATTAAAGCCCCACTATGTAGGATTTCCGTTTTGGTCAAACAACGACCCCTAGAGTCGCTGTGGACTACTTGTATTTAACGTTACTGTCGTAAATACCACTCACGCAGAGCAGTCTCTTCACTCACGGCCTGATCCCCTCCCCCCTGTATACCGGTCCCCGTTCAGTCGGATAGAAGCTGTAACGAGTGGAAATAAGGTGTGGCCCCTTTAAGAGCCGCGCGCGCCCTGTTTAACTTTCGGCAGTCTGTATTGTATGTGCGCCTCGAACACCCCCGTAAGCGGGTTGTTTCTGTTTGACGCTCATTCTTGTCCTATTTTTGTCTATCAAGTAATGCCGTGGACTGTAGAACGTGTGACAGACAGTTACACGAGTTCGATTGGGGAATAAACACAACGCGTTACAAATCGTCGGACATTGAACAAGCACAGCTAGCCTCCGAAGATGTCTACTAATCCATCAACAAGAACGCCAGGTGCTTGTCCGAGTGATATACAATATAAGCAATATACTTACAAGTCCAACAGCATGTGAGGACGTGTTGGGGGAAGTGAGGTAGCCTATGCCGTAAAGCAGTCGAATTTTGTAGTTCTTTTTGTGCGCGGGGGTTACTACCCGAACCCCGAAGTTTAAAAGTACGATTAAAAACTATACAAACCCCGTCAGGCTATGGCAGACGTGTCATTCAACCTATTTTAAGTCGATGTACCATCACAAGGGTTTTGGAAATATATTATGAAGGTTGAAAAGTTACTTAGTGTTACTTTAAACAAATTCTTCTGAAAATCATTTGTTCTATAGGCTACATAAAAGTACATTTTCCAACTATTTACAACATACATTAAACATATAAAAATCAACATAAACATTTAAATTTACATTACATAAAATAAGAAAAAATGATGTAGACTTGTACTGAGCTGAGCAGGGAGCTGCTGGACCAGGATGGGCTGCCACAATAGAGACCCGGGTAAGGCCTCTCTGCTGGTGGGACATCATCTGGGATGGTCTCCAGAGTGTTTGAGTGGATATTTCCACTATCCACTAAGTTTTCGACTCAATCGACGACTGCCATGTCACTGAGATTTTTTTCAGAAAGTGTATATTTTTAATAGATTTTTTTTTTGTCAGGGGTTAAACATCTGAGCATCAAAGGCGATGCAGGCTAGGTAATAAACATTTAAAATACTGACATGTGACAACCAAGCTGGATGTACGTTAGACTGTTTACATACCGTAAAACTTCAAATAATAGCCGAGTCCCAAATAGACGTCTATTTTACACGCCTGGTGTGGATACAGGTTTGGATAAATAAAGGTCGGTCTCTAATAGAGGCCCGGTCTGTTTTTTTAGTTTCGGGTTGTATTTAATCTTCTAAAACCCGTCAGATCGTCGGTTTAAGCCAGTTCTATGGTGCAGATTTGCGCACGCAAGAGAGCCCTGCGCATCTGGGCGGGAGCTGTAAGCGCAAGCAAGGCAGGCAGAGAGAGTTAGCGCCGCGTCACGTCTGTGACAACTCGAGGTATCACACACCGGACTAGAAGCTCCGCGTCGCGTCCATGACTATTCGAGGTATCGCACACCGGACGAGAAGCGCCGCGTCGCGTCCATGACAACTCGAGGTATCGCAGACCGCACCGGACGCGCACTTTGTCAGTTTATGGCCAGCAATATAGTTATGTTTAAGGACATTGTGGAATTAAGATCATGTCTGTACTAGGCTATATGATTGTACTGTACAAATACAATCATTGCTAAGTCTGCAGTCTGAATTCACTTTACCTCAGAGCGTCCGTTTACTGAATGTTAAAATATTAAAATATTAAAATACAGTAGCATAGTATTCAGCTACAGTTATGCACAGCTCAAAAACTAGGCAGTTTTATTTATAATAAGAATATTTATTGTTGTCAGACACTTTAAACATTGTAACAACACAGTTTTAAAATCAACACTGTTCTGCTTACATACAGGTACTTTTTTTAATGATTAAATTAAAATGTATTGCATCTAAAAGTGAAATAAAAACTGTAACTTGAACTCAAACTTAAATATCCCCATAAGTTGGGGATATTTTGGGAATATTAATTTATTTTTATCAATCAATAAATTCCACTAGAAACAAACTTTGTTGTATTATTTTAATTTAATACTGTGAAGCTGCTTTAATACAATTTGTATTGTGAAAAGCGCTATACAAATATACTTGACTTGACTTGACTTAAACTGACTGGTAAAACACCATCTTTAAAATGTTCCCAAAGTCCAACCATTATAAAGGATTTTGAATAAATATCAACCTTGTAGACATATTGATGCATTTGCTGTCATCTCTTTGAATCCCCTATGGCTAACGCAGGCTCGTGGTCATTTTCGGCAGGTCGTGTGGTTGCGAATTGCTCACAGTACTGAAATGTGCGCTCAGAAAAAAAAAAAAATTGCTCAGTGCTGAAAAAAATTAGAGGGAACATTGGTATTATCCCCTCCTTGAACTGCCACCTTACCGTGGTGGAGGGGTTTGAGTACCCGAATGAACCTAGGAGCTATGTTGTCTGGGGCTATATGCCCCTGGTAGGGTCTCCCAAGGCAAACAGGTCCTAGGCGACGGGTCAGACTAAGAGCGGTTCAAAAACCCTTATGATGCCCAAAAATAGGAGGACCGTGACGTCGCCCGGTATGGCGCAGCCGGGGCCCCACCCTGGAGCCAGGCCCGGGGTTGGGGCTCTTATGCGAGCGCCTGGTGGTCGGGCCTCCCCCCATGGGGTCCGGCCGGGCTCAGCCCGAAGGAGTGACGTGGGGCCACCCTCCCGTGGACCCACCACCTGCAGGAGGGACCGTAAGGGGCCGGTGCTAAGTGGATCGGGCGGCAGTCGAAGGCGGGGGCCTAGACAACCCGATCCCTGGACGCGGAAAACTCCGGCAGGGCTGCCCTTTGTCGCCGGTTCTGTTCATAATTTTTATGGACAGAATTTCTAGGCGCAGCCAGGGGCCGGAGGGGGTCGGGTTTGGGGACCACACGATTTCATCTCTGCTCTTTGCGGATGATGTTGTCGTGTTGGCCTCATCAGACCAGGACCTCCAGCATGCACTGGGACGGTTTGCAGCCGAGTGTGAAGCGGCTGGGATGAAAATCAGCACCTCCAAGTGCTGAGGCCATGGTTCTCAGTCGGAAAAGGGTGGTTTGCCCGCTTCAGGTTGGTGGAGAGCTCCTGCCTCAAGTGGAGGAGTTCAAGTATCTTGGGGTCTTGTTCACGAGTGAGGGAAGGATGGAACGGGAGATTGACAGGCGGATCGGTGCAGCTTCTGCAGTAATGCGGTCCCTGTACCGGTCTGTCGTGGTGAAGAAGGAGCTGAGCCGCAAGGCGAAGCTCTCGATTTACCGGTCAATCTACGTTCCTACTCTCACCTATGGTCATGAGCTGTGGGTCATGACCGAAAGGACAAGATCCCGGATACAAGCGGCCGAAATGAGCTTTCTCCGCAGGGTGGCTGGGCGATCCCTTAGAGATAGGGTGAGAAGCTCGGTCACTCGGGAGGAGCTCAGAGTAGAGCCGCTGCTCCTCCACATCGAGAGGGGTCAGTTGAGGTGGCTCGGGCATCTTTTCCGGATGCCTCCTGGACGCCTTCCTCGGAAGGTGTTCCGGGCATGTCCCACCGGGAGGAGACCCCGCGGAAGACCTAGGACACGCTGGAGAGACTATGTCTCCCGGCTGGCCTGGGAACGCCTCGGTGTCCCCCCGGAAGAGCTGGAGGAAGTGTCTAGGGAGAGGGAAGTCTGGGCATCCCTGCTTAGACTGCTGCCCCCGCGACCCGGCCCCGGATAAGCGGTAGAAGATGGATGGATGGATGGATTGGTATTATGTAATATATTGCATTATGTTTTGCAGTATATTTTCATATATTTTTGTTCTGTAAGGGCGTGCAAATTGTAGCCTCTTTTTCCTATTTGTAGTGGAGATGAGTGGTACCCGGTTGGGTCTTCTGCTGTTGTAGCCCATCCGCCTCAAGGTTTTGCATGTTGTGGCTTCACAAATGCTTTGCTGCATACCTCGGTTGTAACGAGTGGTTATTTCAGTCAAAGTTGCTCTTCTATCAGCTTGAATCAGTCGGCCCATTCTCCTCTGACCTCTAGCATCAACAAGGCATTTTTGCCCACAGGACTGCCACATACTGGATGTTTTTCCCTTTTCACACCATTCTTTGTAAACCTTAGAAATGGTTGTGCGTGAAAATCCCAGTAACTGAGCAGATATCCCAGTATACTCAGACCAGCCCGTCTGGCACCAACAACCATGCCACGCTCAAAATTGCTTAAATCACCTTTCTTTCCCATTCTGACATTCAGTTTGGAGTTCAGGAGATTGTCTTGACCAGGACCACACCCCTAAATGCATTGAAGCTACTGCCATGTGATTGGTTGATTAGATAATTGCATTAATGAGAAATTGAACAGGTGTTCCTAATAATCCTTTAGGTGAGTGTACTTTTGTGTAGTTTAATGTAAGACAATGCATCATATTGTAAAAGAACATAATTTTGTAGTGTTGCCGTCCTGTGAGGGAAAAAAAGTACTTCACACATCTTAGGTTACTTCACATTTGTACGTGAATACTTAACAAAGTATGTAGTTCCGAAAATTAAAGTAACAAAATGTAGGCCTATTGTCACAATATTAACAAATTGTTGCTAACTACAGCTGCGTCCCATATCAAAGGGCTCATCTGAAGCGCTCGGACCGTTCTAGCCTACGGAGGAATTATTCTTGTCGCCTGGCAACTGTGACAGCTGCCGATGACGAGCAGGAGTAACGTTTGCACTGGACTTTTTTATATTAAACTGGGTTTTATATTCAAACAAGGTTGAAAACCTGTATGTTCACCATGGTCCATTTGTGTACATAATAAAAAGAATACACTAGCCTACAAAATCGCATTGAGGTAAGATATAAGTGAACATTTGAACCATTGAAAATAACAATAAAAATCACATGACAAGGATAGCTCAAACAAAGTGCCCGGAGGGTGGATTTATTTACAAGGTGACAAAACCCAGTGAAGGATTAGGGTGGGTGCTCCGGTGAAGTGCGTGCTCTCTTCCTTGTGGTGCAGCGAGTCTGGGCTGTGCTCCTGAGAGGCTGATTCGTGTTTCTTACACGAACACATCGCTTCACTTCAGAAGACCTTTATTAACCCCCACGATCCGTGTTGAGCACTTTAATCATGAATAGTCAAACAGCCATTCAGTCTCAAGCTTGGAAGAGCCAGGACATTTTTTTATATAACTCCGATTGTATTCGTCTGAAAGAAGAATGTCATATACACCTAGGATGGCTTCAGGGTGAGTAAATCATGGGCTAATTTTCATTTTTGGGTGAACTATCCCTTTAAAAATGCCAACGTGCAGTGTCCTTAAAACAGCCACCATGAAGTCTCATGAGCAGTTTTGAATCCACATGATCACATGTTTTACAGGTTTTTTTATATACAATTTGGGACTTAAAAGTTCAAAGAATAAACAATTTATTAATTTACTAACAATATAGAAATACCTTATAGAGTAAATAACATTCACAATGCAATGCTCTAACATTCACAATGCAATGCTCTAAAAATATTTAATTTTTTTAAATAATATTTTTCAACACATAAAGTTCAACACATTACAGCACAGCAAACATTGCCTGAGTCAAAGTGGGAAAATTGAATAATAACAAAATCAAGAATGACAACACAATATAAGAAGATATGATGATAATAATAATAATAATAATAATACATTTTATTTCTGATGCGCTTTTCTAAAATCCAAAGCGCTACAGACAGTAAAAGAAAATAAAGTACAAGAGTAATACAAAAATAATCATTTCAGTACAACACAGTAATATACTAATCATGACAGTCTTTATAAGCAATTTTAAAAAGATGAGTTTTTAACAACTTCTTGAAACTGGCTAATGTGGGAACATTTCTAACAATAAGAGAAAGTGCATTTCATAACCTGGGTGCAGCAACAGATAAAGCTCTCTCCCCCATAGATTTTAATCTACTGGGAGGCTGCTGAAGAGTAAGTGAATCAGTAGACCGAAGGGAACGGGAAGGCGCGTACAGACTGACTAAGTCACAGATATAAGAAAGGGCTATGTGCATAGCTTTGTACGTTAGTGTAAGAGTTTTAAAAGCAATACACGACTGAACAGGAAGCCAATGCAAGCTATAAAGCATGCCTGTAATGTGCTGACGTGGTGAAGTGTATGTAAGCACAGCACACTGAGATAATGGAATGCAGATTTTGTAATACTCTTAATATGTGAGTCTAGTGTTAGGTGAGCGTCAAAGATCACACCAAGGTTACGAGCATAAGAAGATGGAAATAAAACACTATCATCCATAATCAAATTAAAATGTCTTACTTTGTGAGTAGCCGCAGGTGTGCCAATGAGTAGAATATCTGTCTTGGAAGAATTCAATTTTAAAAAATGATGGTGCATCCACGTTTTTATTTCCTGCACACACTCAGTGACAGTAGGATCAGATTTGGAACTGATGTAAATTTGAGTATCATCAGCATAAGTGATACCCCAAACCATATTTCCTATATTTTTTTCCCCAAAGAAAGCATATAAACACTAAACAATATGGGACCCAGGACAGATCCCTGAGGAACACCATGGCGGACTTGTCCAATTTCAGATTTGTTGTTTCCCAAGACAACAAACTGGAAACAATCAGTGAGGTAAGATTTGAACCAGTTAAGCACAGTACCAGTGATACCAAGCCAGCTCTCCAGCCTATTTAGCAGGATAGAATGGCACACTGTGTCGAAAGCTGCACTGAGATCTAACAAGACCAAGAAGGTAGAGCCTCCAGAGTAAGCTGAGACAAGCAGGTCATTCATAACACGAACCAAGGCTGTCTCTGCACTGTGTCCCTTTCTAAACCCAGACTGAAAAGGTTTGAAAAGCTTGTTGGATGACAAGTGTGAGTGGAGTTGTGCCACAACAACACGTTCCAAAACCTTAGCAAAAAAGTGTCATGAATGCGAGGGGAAGCAAGATGCAGGTAAAAGATGTTTATTATAAATAAACAGTGATGGTCAGGTCCACACAAACACGACACACAGGGCAGGAGAGTGACGCAGGGACCTCAATGGGCAACCGGGCTGATGGTGGATGGCAGATGAATGAGGAGTCCGTGAATCCAGAAGTGCGATGATGACATCAAGAACCGCAGACACGAAGAGACAAATCCAACTGGAACGAAGACCACGAGAGAGCACCAAACAGGACAGGAACCAACACCAGTAAACACCACAACGATCTGACAACACAAGACACCAGTCACTGAGAATAGGCACTAGGATAGTTGAGTGGAATCAGCTGGCGCTGATGATCAGCGGTAATCGGAGGACACACCCACACTAACCATACACACTACACACAATCACATGAGACGAGGAAGAGACAGCAAATTCATGAACCATGACAGAAAGGGCATATTTGAGATAGGCCTATAATTTGATAGGTCTGACTTATCACATCCAGGCTTTTTAAGGACTGGCGTAATAGCTGCAACCTTTAGGGCTTTTGGAACAATACCAGTTGTAAGAGAGGTGTTCACAATGCTACAAATGAGGGGACTAATTGAAGAGAGACACCTTTTAAGAACAGATGTTGGGATTGGATCGAGGGTACTTGTAGTTGTATTCCTTGCCATGACTAATTTTGAAATACAATCAGTAGTGACTATGTTAAAACTGGAGAATGCAGTTTCAGGAAAACTAACTGGATAGGTCTCAAGAATTGCAGAGCAAGGTACCAAACTGATAGACTTATAGATGCTTAAAATTGTATCCATAAAAAAACTACGAATTTTGTTACACCCCTGTACATTACAAGTAACATGCATTACCTAATCAGATTACTTTTTGATCTAACAAGTAAAGTAATCAATTACAAGTAATGTGCATTACTTTTTGATGTTACGAGTAAAGAAACACATTACAAGTAACATGCATTACGTAATCAGATTTTTTAATGTTACGAGTAAAGTAATGTATTACAAGTAACATGCATTACGTAATCAGATTACTTTGATGTTATGAGTAAAGAAATGCATTACAAGTAACATGCATTACATAATCAGATTACTTTTTAATGTTACGAGTAAAGTAATGTATTACAAGTAACATGCATTACATAATCAGATTACTTTGATGTTATGAGTAAAGAAATGCATTACAAGTAACATGCATTACATAATCAGATTACTTTTTGATGTTACGAGTAAAGAAATGCATTACAAGTAACATGCATTATGTAATCAGATTACTTTTTGATGTTACGAGTAAAGAAACGCATTACAGTAACGTGCATTACGAAATCAGATTACTTTTTGATCTCACAAGTAATGCATTACAAGTCACATACATTATGTAATCACATAACTTTTTTTGATGTAAATGAAAATTACATTCTAATAATACAAAAACATTTATTTACAGGCAAAAAAAAGTCTCTCCAGATTAAGTATTTTCAAAAACAATATTCACAGTATAAGTGTGAATTGTAGCTGAAATATAGCCACTGATGCATGAGGTCCACTATAGTGGACGGATGATTAATCAGATTTTTCTCCCAATCTAAAATCAAAACTTGGAAAATGTAACTGTGATAGGACTCATTAGATATTGCTTGATGCTGCAATATTTTTTTTTTTTACCTACAAGAGTCTCCTAGGATAGAAGGAATGGGTGGATATTCCAGAGCAACTTGGCATTTCTGACTGACCATTGGCCATCTTGGTTTGGAGGGGAAAAAAATCGAAACACAAAGGCTTGCCACTTGGTTGCAATGCATAGGATGATGCACCAGGGTCCACTGTAGAGGTTGACGTGCAACTATGCCATCAAAACCCGTGCAAATTCAAGAAAATGCTTTTTTAATAGCTGTCCACTGTAGTGAGCACTATGCATGAAAGGGTTAAAGGTATAGCAGAGGATTTTCCCGAATTTTAGAAAAGAACCGCCCTCTCCACTTTTTGAAAAAATGCACATGCGCAACACTCTACCTGCTCCCGAGAGGGAACGCCTATTAAACGTGTGCACGAGAGAGCATGCACGAGCCTAGTTCTCCTCGTGCACGCTCTGTTTACAAGTTGCTGTTGGCATGGCTCATACAAGCCTACTTTCCTTTACCTGTCGAGTAGAAACTTCGCGACTGAGGCATCAGTGGGAAGCCCAACCTGTGCTTTTAGCGCACGCCAGCGTGTGAAATATTCTCCCCAAAACACTCTAACTCAAACACATTCATGCAAGACAAAATGTCAAATGCCCTTCCGTGTTTTATTTACTTATTATACTGATCGATTGAGTGAGGACTCAAGACATGATCTGCAATGGAGAAGTAGCTTGTTGCATTTGTGTAATAAATACTATGTGAACACACTGGAATTATCAAAAATGAACACACAAGGTTTTAGAACATTTCAGCGTGATACCTTTTACCATTTGGTCATAATTACTTTAGACAAATTGAGACAAATTTACAGTGTCTGCGCGGTGCGTGACTTGTGCCAGGGCTAGCATCGCTAATCATAGCTTACATTAACTTTTACTAGCAGTGCTTTTAAATGGATTTCTCCAAATAGCATGCCAAACTTTACCTGTCGAGTAGAAACTTCGCGACTGAGGCATCAGTGGGAAGCCCAACCTGTGCTTTTAGTGCACGCCAGCGTGTGAAATATTCTCCCAAAAACACTCTGGTCTTGTTTCTTTCTTCAGAGGCCTTTCTCTTCTTGTCATACAATTCGTAGACACTTTTTCTCTTGCGACCCTCAGACATTTTGAAAAAAACCTGGTGAGAACAGGCAATGAATGGCTGAAACCGTAGCAGCTCACCACACACATACACCCGAAAGTGTGCATGCGCAGAAAGCGAAAACTACCTAGGGACGAGCACGTACAACGGCCTTACGTAAACATATCACCAGAATGATTGACAACTAGGAGGACCAATAGTCTTGATGATCCACCCGGAAAAAGAAAATCCTCCGCAATACCTTTAAGTTAATTCATGGAAAAGAACACATTATTTAGATATGTCTAAGTCAAAGTATCATGTAAAATTTAAGACCTCTCATTAGTAAAAAATAAGACATTTTTAGACTTTTTATGACCTTAAATTAAAAACAAAACAAAAACTAATTTAATCCTTTTTAAGGATCCGCAGAAATCCTGTGATCCATGTGAAAATAAACTTTAGTCTTGGATTTGGACAGTAGTTTTGCATCTTGCCTTCCTTGATCAATTATATTTATATTAGAAGACTTTACATAACCATTGTTAAATGATATTTAGGCAACAGCAGGTTTAAATTGAATGATATTTTGCATAAGAAGAAATGCAGCTGAATGAAACAAGCAAGACCTCAAGTTCAACTCACAGACTCACTATTTCATTTCATTAAATCAACAGCAGTATTTGATGTTCTTTAGTGATCATGAGTCATGAATGATCACCTCACAGTGATAGAAGTATACAATTCTCTTCTATAATGTAATAAAAGACACTTTACCCAGTTTGAGAATAATGTCTGCATAACTTCAGGTGTATGATCATGATTGTTTTGGCCAGACTGATTTAGATCGGTCAAACAAAAGCTCTTTTTTTTGAGATGTCAACCTAAAAGTTTGAACACAACTTGTTTAGATTTATGGCTTTGATTTTCTCACAGTTTTAGAGTAAAAAACTCTAAAATAAAAACATGTTTTTGAAAATATATATTCTATTTTAAAAAATTATTTTTGCACATTTTTTCACGACAATAAACTTAAATTTCTGTAACTTTTTTTAAGTTCACTTTTTAAAAACTTAAAAAAATAATTTTTCAAGTGTCGTCTTTGAAAAGAGATCAAACTTCTGTGCTCTACAGTGTTCAAGATTTACCACAGTTTAAGTTGGAAATGTAATTTTCAGATGAATAAATGGATTATAAATACAGTGCAAATATAATTTAGTACCATAAAATCCACTAAAAATACAAAAGGTTAAATAAAAAAACATTAGCAAACTAAAATATAGTATAGTTAATTTCATTGATATATAAAAAAAAATATTCACTGACATGCGAAGAGCACCAGAGGTAAAAAATCCTTTAAAAATCCTTTATTTACTTTATGTTGTTGTTGTTGTTGTTGTTGTTTTAGCCAATTGTTTTGCACTGAATTACTGAGTGGAGGATGTTTAAGACACAATTTAGTTTTTATGTGGAGCATAAAAATGACAAATAAAGGAATCTAGAAGTATTCCTCCTTTCATCCTCTGATTCATGATCGTGACAAACAAACCTTTAAGAGTCAACCAGAACTCAATTGCTGACTAAATTACTCTTTAAAATCATATTCATCTTGAAAATAGCCTCAAAGAACCTTCCAGAGATCAGTTCTTAAAATAACTATTTTTTTCTTAGTGTGAAGAACATTTTAATAATCTAAAGAACCTTTTTCAACCATAAAGAAACGTGCAGTGGGAATGTTGAAGGTTCCTCATGGAAACATTGATGCAAACAAAGAAGCTTTATGTTTACGCGTGTATCATGATTAATGAGGTGGGAGGGAGAAATTATAGAAATTAATGTTCATGACATCATTTGCGTAATGTTGTCTCCCTCTGCTGGAAACACACACACTTGTTCATCCACTGCCTCTTCACTTTCCCTGAAACATCTGTCGCCTTTTCCTAAACTTATACTGAGGTTAATAAAATATGAACAAGTGTTTTGATTAAAGAATGATGTTACTGAACAACTTTATGCAACAGCCTATGCATAACATAAAAACATTAATCAATAAATTAAAACTAAAACATCCCCTGCTAATATAATAGTAAATGATCAACAACTCTCTCTTTATCACTTACATAAACAGACACTTAAGACATAAATGTATTCATATTTTCACAGATCATATGTTGATGTATTTACATCACAATAATATATGATATTTACATCGTACAATTTAACTAATTTTAAACAGTTTCACAAATTCACATCTAATCCTTGAAAGCTGATGATGTTAACAGTAATCAGATCGATAAAGCCAAAAACATTTGGCTTTTTGTAAAAGTGCGAACTGAATATTAATCTTTCATTTATATTTTGCCGTGCCATAAACTGCAGAATAAAAACCACTACACTACTCCTCTATATAGGGTTCAACAGGGCTAAAGGCACACCTTAAGAAAAATGTGCTTTTCACTAGCGTATGATTGCATAAAAACAAGTAATAAAAACTCAGTGAGTGTTTTAGCGCAATTTTCTGACGTCATGGGATCACAACACTAAGAGATAGTAAATCTTTTCCTGGATTTTTTTTTGTGCGTTCCCGAGATTAGACCTTCCTTAACATAATGCCGAAAACCCGAAGTCTCTAGGTGGTCTGGTTGAGGAGTAGATAGAAGTGCAAGATTGGTGCGCACAGACAGAACAGAAATCATGAGTTAACAATCGCAATTTTGTCCGGTGGAAAATTTTTGTGCTGAACATTGATGGAGCTAAATATTTTGTGTGAAAATAAATCACAAAAGTGTTTTGTTTTGTTTAAAGATCTTATATGTATGATGTGGCCAGGAGGGCCTTTTAGACACAAGGGGCAAAACCAGCACGGGGCAAAAGACACACATTATTGATATAAATACTTTAGCTTAACCCCCATCCTTCCCTCGCGTCCTTTAACAAATCCTTCCCTCGCACAAAGCCCTAAAATTATGCTTTTTTTTTTTTTTTTTTGGTCCAGAAAGCTTATTTTATTTCATTTTGATAATATTTTTTAATGCAATTTTTTTGGAGATTGTTTTGTTATCTTTTATTTTATTTACCTTTAAATTACTAGATTTAAACAATAAATAAATAGTAATTTACTAATTTAAGCACATTCCTCACATTCTTTCAACTTACATTCAAAGTAACACAATTTCATGCATAATCCTTTTAATTCAGCTCAAAATATCTTACATTGGGTGTCTTTGCCGACCTCTTGTGGAAAATAAATAATATAACATGATATTTCATAACTCTTGCCACTAGATGGCCTTGTAGCTCTATATGGAGCAACTGAGCTGTTCCTCTGGGTCGTAAAGTCAGTTGATCTTCAGTATGCATTCAGATATTTCAGATATATTGCTGCCACATACATATTTTTTCCACTCAATTATGTCACAATAACGAAATGTTATGTCGTTTTTTTTTTAAATACTTTTTATGTAAAAATTAGATGTTATGTCGTTAAAACGTCATATTTTTCTTGTAATAACGAGATGTTATGTTGTTAAAACAACATATATTCTAGGCCTTATAAGGACATGTGTCGTCATGCACAAAATATGTCTTTATCCACATAAAATTTGTATATCCTATCATGCCTTTATCGTACTTCTATGTTCAAAAAGCTGGAAAAAAAAACAAACCAACCAAAAAACTTCTCGAATCCACACACACACACACACACACACACACACATATATATATATATATATGTAGTACTTTTTCAAAACCACTTTAGCAAAGTTTATACTATTTTCTGTTTATTTTGACAAATAAAAGTATTCATCTTTGTTCAATAAATATACTGTCATTAATAATGTTAATATAAAAAATATATTTAAAAAAAATACAGAAACAAAATTATTTTGAAAAGTAAAGATTCTGGAATCATAGGTGATCCCATAATAATTTAATATAGATTTGCAGTAGCAACAATAAAATATATTTTATTATATGATAAGATTAATATCATATTTTAAAATATGATGGTTTCATTATAAATATTGTAATCTCTAGGGTGGACACCCAGCTTAATATATATTTATTTACCATCTGAGTCTAACCATGTCATGTCAACAAATGGTCACAGGAGCACATGGTGTGAGAAGAAGGCAAGATTATTTGCTTTAGTAATCTTATATAAAATTACATGAACTGTACATAAAAATGTTTAAAAAAAAAGTATGTGTGTGTATGAAGGTGTAAAAAGGTGGAAGCCTTTTGGCAGGTTTTATGAAGTTTTTTTATTTTATTTTGCATGTTCACAAAATTCGTTTTTCTTTTTGAAAAAGAAAACTTATTGGTGGAGAAGAGACAGAGTACGGAGCCCCCCTAGTCCCACTTTGTCAAAAAATAAAATAATTATAATCTTGTGGCCTCAAGATAGTAACTCGTGGCCTCAAGATACTATCTCGTGGCCTCAAGATAGTAACTCGTGGCCTCAAGATACTATCTCGTGGCCTCAAGATAGTAACTCGTGGCCTCGAGTTACTATCTTGAGGCCACGAGATAGTTATAATAATTTTTTTTGACAAAGTGGGACTAGGGGGACTCCGTAACAGAGTGATAGATGGCTCACAGTCTCCGCTCTAATTCATCCCAAAGGTGTTCTATCAGGTTGAGGTCAGAACTGGTGCGAAGTCATGTTAGAACAGGAAGAGGCCAAACCCAAACTGTTCCCACAAAGTTGGGAGCATGAAATTGTCCAAAATTGTCCAAAATGTCTTGGTATACTGAAGCATTGGGAATTCCTTTCACTGGAACTAAGGGGCCAAGCCCAACCCCTGAAAAACAACCCCACACGTTAATCCCTCCTCCACCAAACTTTACACCTGGCACAATGTAGTCAGGCAAGTACCGTTCTCCTGGCAACCGCCAAACCCAGACTCGTCCATCAGATTGCCAGAAAGAGAAGTGTGTTCTTCACTCCAGAGAACACGTCTCCACTGCTCTAGAGTCCAGTGACGACGTGCTTTACACCACTGCATCCCATGCTTAACACCACTGGATCTGACACTTTACATCACTGCATCCCACACTTTACACCACTGCATCCCGCACTTTACACCACAGCATCCCACGCTTTACACCACTGCATCCCATGCTTTACACCACTGCATCCCATGCTTTACACCGCTGCATCCCACGCTTTACACTGCTGCATCCGACACTTTACACCACTGCACCCCATGCTTTACACCACTGCATCTGACACTTTACACCACTGCATCTGACGCCTTACAACACTGCATCCCATGCTTTACACCACTGCATCCCACACTTTACAACCACTGTATTCGGCACTTTACATCACTGCATCCCATGCTTTACACCGCTGCATTCGGCACTTTACACGGCTGCATCCCACGCTTTACACCACTGTATCCGACACTTTACGCCATTGCATCCCACGCTTTACACCACTGCATCCCACGCTTTACACCACTGCATCCCACGCTTTACACCACTGCATCCCACGCTTTACGCTGCTTCATCCCACGCTTTACACCACTGCTTCCCACGCTTTACACCACTGCATCTGACACTTTACACCAATGCATCCCATGCTTTACACCACTGCATCCCACTCTTTACACCACTGCATCCCACGCTTCACACCACTGCATCCCACACTTTACACCACTGCATCCCGCACTTTACACCACTGCATCCCACTCTTTACACCACTGCATCCCACGCTTTACACCACTGCATCCCATGCTTTACACCACTGCATCCCACGCTTTACACCACTGCATCCCACGCTTTACACCACTGCTTCCCACGCTTTACACCACTGCATCTGACGCTTTACACCACTGCATCCCATGCTTTACACCACTGCATTCGGCACTTTACACCACTGCATCCCACTCTTTACACCACTGCATCCCACGCTTTACACCACTGCATCCCATGCTTTACACCACTGCATCCCACGCTTTACACCACTGCATCCCACGCTTTACGCTGCTTCATCCCACGCTTTACACCACTGCTTCCCACGCTTTACACCACTGCATTCGGCACTTTACACCACTGCATCCCATGCTTTACACCGCTGCATTCGGCACTTTACACCACTGCATCCCATGCTTTACACCACTGCATCCCATGCTTTACACCACTGCATCCCACTCTTTACACCACTGCATCCCACACTTTACACCACTGCATCCCACACTTTACACCACTGCATCCCACGCTTTACACCACTGCATCCCACGCTTTACACCACTGCATCCCACGCTTTACACCACTGCATCCCACGCTTTACGCTGCTTCATCCCACGCTTTACACCACTGCTTCCCACGCTTTACACCACTGCATCCCACACTTTACACCACTGCATCCCACGCTTTACACCACTGCATCCCATGCTTTACACCGCTGCATTCGGCACTTTACACCACTGCATCTCATGCTTTACACCACTGCATTCGGCACTTTACACCACTGCATCCCATGCTTTACACCACTGCATCCCACTCTTTACACCACTGCATCCCACACTTTACACCACTGCATCCCACACTTTACACCACTGCATCCCAAGCTTTACACCACTGCATCCAACGCTTTACACCACTGCATCCCAAGCTTTACACCACTGCATCCCACGCTTTACACCACTGCATCCCACGCTTTACATTGCACTTGGAGATGTAAGGCTTGGATGCAGATGCTCGGCCATGGAAACCCATTCCAAGAAGCTCTCGCACTGTTCTTGAGCTAATCTGAAGGCCACACAAAGTTTGGAGGTCTGTAGCTATTGACTCTGCAGAAAGTTGGCGACTTCAGCGCACTGTGAGCCTCAGCGTGTGCTGACCCGCTCAGGGATTTTACGTGACCTAAAACTTCGTGGCTGAGTTGCTGTTGTTCCCAATTGCTTCTACTTTGTTATAATACTACTAACAGGTGACCGTGGAATATTTAGTAGTGAGGAAATTTCACGAATGGACTTATTGCACAGGTGTCAACCTATCACAGTTCCATGCTTGAATTCACTGAGCTCCTGACCCATTCTTTCACAAATGTTTGTAGAAGCGTCTGCATGCCTAGTGCTTGATTTTATATAACTGTGGCCATGGAAGTGATTGGAACACCTGAATTCAATGATTCAGAGGGGTGTCCCAATACTTTTGGCAATATAGTGTATCTCATATACTCTAGAATAGTGCTCTAAAACCAGCACCGTGTATGCACACAAAATTAATTACGTCTTCTTCAAATGAAAATGTGCAAATAAGAACACTGACACAGCTGTACTGATCATGAACGCAATGACACAATGGATTATTCTGATACACAGAAGATGATGTAGACAGAGCTTAGTTTAGTGCTCTTAAATTTAATAAATGTTCTTCTGCGTTTCTGCCTCGTTTTAGGAGTTTGTTGTTATGAAGGGTTCGATTTTTAGAGTTTTATTTTATTTTTCTCCGTGGTCATATTTTAATATCCATGTGTCTGTATAATGAGTGTGTTGCAGGTCTGTGTTTTATTGGTGGTTGTCTCCCCTTTTCCCACCTTCTACACTCACAATTTTCCACAGCTTTACACTCCCATTTCTTGAGACTTTTTGCAACTCTGAGGTGTAAACGACCAGACTAAAGTGTTTCATGACACTTTAAAAACACCACATATAAACAACATTAAAAACTTGATTTTCACCAAAGGGGACTTTAAAATCAACACATTACAGCGACAGATCGCCTCTTATTTAAGACAAATTATGGTATTTGTGATACCTTTATAATATTCTACTCTCTAGATATGGTTTGGGTGCCTCTTTCAAAGTAAACCTTCACCTATTTCCCCCTATTTTATCAACTTGTCTTTCAAATTTGACTTGAGGAAGAAAACAGAACCAAACAGAACAGCGTCAATATGCAACATTTATTTATGGATTAAACCATTACACATTCAGCTCATAATGAATGAGACATGAGTAGCTGACTAAAGGTCTGTCAAGCTGAATCATTGGTGCCATCCTGTGTTACTCCTCCAGATGTTCATTTTCACATGGGCCTTGTTTCTGGATCAAGATTTTAGTTTTTGATGCCCTAAAAAGAGAGAGATTAAAGTTTGAAAGTTACAGACTCTAAACTGTTTTTAAACCTACAGTAGTTTATTTTAAAATACATGTATTTTTAAACTCACTTGATGGCACCACACAGCATGCATTCATTGCCGTATGTTATTCCATTGGATCCACACACGGGTGAATATTGCATTGTGCATATGTTAGACGAGTGCCTGCAATTAGGCTGGTCACATAAAAAGGAAAAATAAGTTAATTTATTGAGTTATTGTCACGTGGAAAGAAGCAATTCTACAGCCTTTATTTACTCACCGCTCTTTGTCCATCAGATATGGCCACTGTTTGTGTCAAGAAGGAAAACCAAGGATTAAAGTTTATCATGATATGGCAAGAGGAAATAACACATGCTAACTTCTAGGTTTGCCCATTGAACAAAAACAGAACTTTAGACTTTTTGTTTTGTGAACTATCCCTTAAATCACACTTAAAAATGTCTGAATGTGACTTATCTTAAACATTTTTCATTTGTCCTACTTGGCAAAGATGAATTAAGACTCTAAAGAATGTGCAGACTTTATTGAAATAATCAAACTCTTCATTATGAACCAAATTAGACTGTTGCTGAGTGTCAGTGTGTATCGCAGGTCCTCATGTGACAAATTGCCAACATCCTAATATCAGTTGTTTTGTAAATGAAATCATTATATTACTCACCTAGGACGCAGAGAAGGACGATGATTCCTCGTGCAAACATTGTTCAAAACCTGAGAGTCAACTCACTGACGATATGATCAGTGATAAAATGATCCGCCTATTTATATCAATACTGTATCCGCCTCTTAACGTGGGAGTGGACCGTCCATCCCACCGATTCATCACATCACACACACTAAGCACCTTTAGTTTAATAGTTTATTTACTTTGGCTGGTAGATGTGTGTAATGTCAAATGAATAATCACTTGAGTTGTACAAAGTCAATCATGGATAACAAATACAGTTTAATCTCTCTGACTCCACCAAATCACTCAGTTCCAGTAAAACTACTCAACTGGGGAACTATTTTCTGAGTTCAGAGATTCTTCAAAAAAGGTGTTCTGTACAAAGTACAGAAAATCAAACTTTTGTTTTGTCTTGCACAAAATGCACAAAGGCCGAAGGTCCTTTTTAGTACAATTAATGCATTTTTAAATCCCCATTAGAGATCTCCACTGATTTGTGTCTCATTTGACACAGTAGATCATGACATCCTTTTGCAAAGACTTGGTCATGTAGCTGGGTTTCAGGGATCTGTGCTGAATTTGGTTTGCATCTTACCTTAAGGACAAGAACTTTTTCTGTTTATTTGGGGAAATGTTTCTCATCTCATTCTCAAATCTCCTAAGGTGTCCCACAAGTCTCTATTCTGGGTCCTCTTCTTTTTGCCTTATATATGCTTGTATTATTCAGAAACCCAACATTTTGTATGATTTCTATGCAGATGACACTCAGCTTTATCTTCCTGTTAAAAACCACAACTGTTCTGTGTCTAATCTGATTGCATGTCTCCAAAACATTAAATGCTGGATGGACGTGGATTTCTTAAATAGTAATAACACTGAAATAATTGCTTTTGACCCAACAGGTCTGTCTTCTGGCATTGTTAATCAGCTTGGTCCCCTGTTTTCTAATGTACGAGACTGTGTTAAAAACATTGGTGTTATTTTCAATCCCACATAGTCATTTTTATTCATCATGTTTTAATTCTGTTTGAGGTTGTAAAATTTCCATGTATCCATTTTTTTTGTATCTTCACGTCTAAATTTGTTTTAAGTTTGTTTTACATTTGTTGTACAGCAGTGTGGTTTCAATGTCTGTTGTTTTTAAATGTGTTTTATGAAATTAATAAACTTAGCTTGTCCATTCCATGTCTGTTCATTTAATAATTAAAAAAAATATGATGTGTAAATATCTGCAACCATTTGCATGCGGCACTAATAAAATATACAAAATAGGACCCAAAAGTATGAAAAATGCAACTTTGATCATCATCATAAACCTCAGGGACTCTGAGCCCTGTTGGACATGTGAGTATACTGATAAGTACACAGGGATGGGCAGTATTTCAGATACATGTATTTAAAATACGTATTTGAAATACAAAATACTATTTTGTATTTTAAAGTCTTTGGAAAAAATCAAATGTAATTTGTATTTAAATACATTTAAGATGAGTATTTTTTTATTTTCAAAATACATAAAATACTTTGCCAGTCAACCTCTTTATCAGGGTACTGATTTTGTGCATCAACTAGTTCAGACATTCACTAGCTCAGCTTCTTTTTTTTTGGTATAAGGTGAGAATGTCATGATCAATTCTACTTGTTGATTAAAGTTAAAATAGTGCATTATTCACTTCAGTTAACATGAAAGAATAAAAGAGCACAGACAAGTGGGAAAATAGCGTTAGCCAATCAGTCTTGACCGGTTGTTGATTTTTATCAACTAGCTTGTCAAATGTGTTTAAAGCATTACTGCATGTTAGGGCTGGGTGATATGACTCTACATATCATAGCAATGATATAAAGTCTGAAATTGATGGAACTTTTTCTAAATGGTTTACATAGATGGGCCTATTTGTGAGGTATAAGCAAATTTATCCGTGCAGCTTTTAGTGGGCAGGAATTATTGGAACGTTGGAGTGGAAAAAGAAGCACTGATGAATGATACACCAGAAAAATATTCAGCTTTTAGTTTTATTGTACATAAAAAATAATAACAAAAAAGGGGTAAATAGTGTCAAATGAATCTAAATGAATTCTAATTTTAAATTTTAGATACACTTTCTAATTCTAATAAACTTAATAAACTTTACATAAAATAAACATAAAATTACTTAAAAAGCATCGGACTACCTGCAAAAAAATAAAATTAAAATTAAAATCGACAGAGTTTGAAATTCAGTTTATGCTGTGGAATCAAAACTGATATTGAGAATTGTGAAACCATGATATTGTTACTGTGAAGTAAAATTGAGATCTTGGTCATATCGCCCATCCATATTCTTTGCTAGAGAGCAGAAAAGGTTCCCACAGTTTTACATACATTATTAATTTTTTTTTGTGTTCACCACAAGTAATAAGACTACATTGTAACCAGAAATAAGTATATAAATGGCTGCTATTTTGCATAAGTTTATTTGTAATTGCCAGAAAGAAAGAAAGAAAGAATGACAGAGAGGGCAGAGATGTGGTTAGGAATGAAAAGTCAGTCGGCCTATGTAGTTCCTTTATTCACTGTGACCTATACCTGCACTGGATGAAAATAATTATTTTCTCACATTCACTTGCATTGACGATTTTTCAACCTAGAGGTCCAGTTGGGGTTTTACAGATGGGCGGGACTTACCAGCTCTATACCTGCACTGGATGACCAATTTCACATGTATTTTGTGTATTTTCAAAATACATTTCCATGTAGTTATGCCCATCTCTGCCCGTACAATCGTTACTGAGGGATTTCTTCATAACATTGCCATGGCAATGTGAAAATAAATGTTAACCTTGGACTTAGATAGTAGTTTTGCATCTTGACCTTATGAAACTATTTATATTAGAAGACTTCACATAACGATTTCTAAATTATATTTAGATTTCATTAAATCAACGGCAGTATTTGATGTTCTTTAGTGATTATGAGTCATGAGCTCTACAGTAGTATAACATTTTAATAAAAAACACATAAAAATGTACCTTAGTTATAGCCATAGGCCATCAGAAGTTTTATATAAAACAGCCTGTCCTGTTTGTTGTAAATATTTAGTGTATATGATGTGGGACAAAGTTTGTATCAGAGATGCGAGATATGATACCACTGTAGAAGATGATTGGCCCGCGCAGTGGGAGTAATGTTGTGTTTGACTGTTTATCCAGTGCAATCCTGGAGTGTGTTGCAACCACTTGGCATCATTTATAAAGTTGTTTTTGTGCCGTTTGATTTAGAAGTACCCATGTCATTTTTCCATCACTCAAATACTCTACTAGAAGTCAAATTAGGCCATTAAATCAAACTTTGATATTACCATTGTTTTTTTGGTGTTCACACACTGATCCATCACTCCTTTCTCTCTGAAGCAAATGGAAAACATACACACAATGTTCGTATTACCTCATTGAATAAGGTCTGAGTTTACTCGTGTTGAACAACTGCCATTCATGGCCATTTTGTCTAATACTCCTTTGTCTGTTTTTTGATGTGAGAGATTAATTTAAACATTTAAACTCGAGACAAAAAGCACAAAGCAGCGAGTTACTACATAAAAGGCTTTATTTAAGGATTAGAACAATTTTAAAAAGGACACACAACAGGGAACAAACACTTAATTTCATCATTAAAAACTTTTTTTTTTAAAAGCAGCATGTGGTTCCAGCCTTCATGTCATCCCAAATATAAACGAGTGAATCCGTCTCAGAGTCAGCATTCTCCCCTCCCGGAGATCGCAATGTTCACCTTGAGCTCCCTATGACAAGACAGACAAACAACACGGTTTCAGTGGGACACTAGGAAGAACATTATGAGCATTCAAACTGAAACGTTAGAAACTTGATTTACATACATGTTTTCCAGACACAGCATGCACTCGTTTGGGTAAGTGACTCCATCAGTTCCACACACAGGGTTATATTCCCGGGTACACATGGGAAGAAAGTATTCAGAGCACTTTGGCTTTCAAGAGAAGCACACAGAATACATTAAATGCATGTAGTGGTTAAATTAAGGTTATAAGGAATAGGTTATAATCATCAACCCACCACTTTAGAGCCATCAGGGATCACAGCTGCGCTTGCCAAGGCTGTATAGAAGAAACGTACACACACAAAACATAACTACGTGATATGAAGAGTCTGCTTTATACTTTTTGTGGTTTGAACTTTTAAGGATTAAAGATAAAAAATAACGTCGTCTTTGTTACAAAACACGCTCAAAACATCAAAACTTTGATTATCCTTATTGCCAAAAACCAGTGATAAACTCACCTGCCAAGCAGAATACTAGCAAAATCCGTCCCAGCATGATTGTTTGTTTACAGCGTTGTGTTGACTATGTAATCAATAACTTTCAGGTGTGGTGAGAACCTTTTTTGCTCTTTTTATTAACGTTTATTACTCCCGCCCACAGAAAAGTTAAACATTTACAAAGTGCGTCACTCGAATCCTACTACGCCAAAGGCTTGGCTTTTGAATATTCATTAATCTGCCTCACTGATTGGCTGACAACCAGACGTGGGTAAAGTGGGCGGATGTTAGCGTGGCGAATAAGAATTAAGGAAGGCTCGGCTAATGATTATTTTTTTTTGTTACGTAAGCAACGTCAGCAGCATCTAATTAATAATCATAAGCGATTCCCGCACGTGTAACTGTAATAGGCACACCCATATTCAACTTTACAGTGAAAGTAATTGTTATAAAATTATATTAATGATTATGTTTCGGCTGTAGTTAAGTCAGTTTTCAGTGAAATGTTACACGAGCGAGACTTTTATTTTGAAAATGGTTGACTCTTCACTGCTACATTTGCTCACTGTATCTTTGTTTACATTCCCTGCTCAGTCGCACTAAAGACACTGAGATGAGTGCACTTCATCCCCACACGGAAACATACATTTTATACAATACCAGTAATTAATAAAGCCATTTTCAGTACAGTAAGTGGATGAGGAGGTACGTGTTGTGTCATTCGTCCTATTCAACTGAGGAAAGATACACTTCTGATACAGATAGTCAGATGAAACGAGAAGCTCTCTGTCACTAGTGACGTTAGATTCTATCTATCTATCTATCTATCTATCTATCTATCTATCTATCTATCTATCTATCTATCTATCTATCTATCTATCACAGCAGTTGCATAACAGAAGTAACAGTGAGTAATGATGACATAGAGGAGCAACTATTTCTCAGTGATTGTTCTTTGACTTATACTTTAATCCTTTAATCCTCTATTCATTCTGTTTTAGGGTTATATCAAGATGGACCAAACAATGCGAGATAAGCTCTCACAACTGGTTGAGGAGTTGACAACCTCTGGAGAACCACAGTTGAATCAAGACAAAATGAAGGAAGTGAAGAAAATGTGCAAGTATGATATAGAGTTTTTGGTTGTATCGTTTTGTTCACAAACACCGTTTCACCAAAAAAAAAAAAAAAAAAAAAAAAGACAAAATAAAGTGAATAGATTCAGAACATTCTGGGAAAGATTTCATTGGATCAGGAATGGCCTGTTCTTATAATAGGGGACGTCCCATACTATATGCACATCTCATTTGAAACCATTTTATGGCAGCATTTTGGAGGTATGTGAATTAGTTTTTTTTTACTTCAAAGGCCAATAAAGACCTAATTTCTAATAATTAGACAAAAACAAATGGCCAGTTCTTATAAGGGACATCCCATACTATATGCACACCTCATATGAAACCATTTTACTGCAGTGTTTTGGAGTTTTATGACAATATTCCATTTCATACAGCTATAAAAACCTCATTACTACGACGTAGACAAAACGAATGGCCAGTTCTTATAGGGGACGACCCATACTATATGCACACCTCATATGTAACCATTTCACTGCAGCGGTTTGGAGATATGTCACATAATTGCACTTTATACACTTATAAAGACCTAATTTTTAACCAGTAGAAGAAAATAATGACCAGCTCTTATAGGGGACGTCCCATACTATATGCATATCTCACAAGATATTATTTTACTGCAGTCAATTTGTCATTACATCTCCAAAAACACCACTCTTCCTAACAGAATATCTAATTTGTTTTGCTGATAGTGAGAGATTTTGCCCCCTCACATCCACTGCATTAGTAAACGGCCATTACCCTAGTCTAGAGCCGGTTGAAGTTTACCTGGGAGTGAAGTAAGAGTTTAAACTGGTTACAATCTTTTGCTCAACTGTGCTGGCAACCAGGTGTGAGACAAAAATGCTTCCACAATTTTTGATTTCAGACAGCCATGCTATTATCACAGTACAGTGCATCATAAATACACAGTAAAAAAAACGTTGGGTTACACATATTGGGTCACTATGTTGGGTTATTTTCCCCAAAAAATGTTGGGTCATTTTTAAAACCGTTGGGTGATTTCTAGTATTAACCCGGCTGTTGGGTTAAATACGTATGTTGTATGTAAACTTGTGTATTTTGAATTTATGTACACAATGATGTATATTTACATTAAATTCTGGACTCCCCAATATGTAGTTTGTAATTTAAAAATATATTTGTTGAGCCATATTTATTGTTTTAAACAAATAAACAATCTGTATTTGAAAACAAAGTGTATTTTATTTATTGAAATAATGTCATACTTAAAAATAAATAGTTATCTTAACTGTTGGGTTACTTTTAACCCAACATTAGCTTTGGTTCCCAGCTCTGCCCAAAGTCTTCTTGAGAATAGAGAACTGATTGTCCACTCACAGGATGAGGAACTGGCCTTGCCCAGCGTTTATTTATCAGTGTTGTCAGTTATGAAGATACAAACAGTTATATGTCAAATTTCATTTATAAGCAAGTAGTTTATAATGGATATGTGCCTGTGTGTTTGTATAGTGTTTGTTCTTGAGTCCATAGAGCAGCACTGGACATGTGACCACATGCGCCTTCTTGTTAAATCCCTCTTCTTTTTCTGACCGCAGAGTTTCCAATGACTACATTGATCATTTCTACCACTTGATTATGACCCAGCTGAACCAAGAGCATGCGGAGATCCGGCTCTCTGCCTTCCAGATGCTCAGCGAGATCTTCAGCCGGTCGCATCACTTCAGAGGTCTTCTGATCACGAACTTCCAGGAGTTCCTGGAGCTCACAGTCGAGACCGACGCCGAGCAGCCGCTGCCTCCACCTAAAGAGGTGGCCAGAAAACTCAGGACACTCGCCATTCAGACGGTGCAGTCATGGCAGGCCACGTATGGAGAGGCGTATAAGAAACTGTCTCTGGGATATCACTTTCTTAAGCAGATTAAAAAGGTATTAATCCGGCTGCACCTCTAACAGTAAACAGTATTTAATAATAACATCAGTTTGCACCCTGGAACACGTCACTGTTGTTATGTAATTAAAGATTGTAATGGGAAAAGAGTGGAGTTTAGCTGTTTAATGAAAGGTAATGAACAACTGAAGAACAAAATAGTATTTGATTTATTTTTCTAATACTTGTTTTGGGCAGATTTATAATCGGTAAACATAATTTGTCTCAATAATAGTGATATGTCTGATCACACATTGCATATTTTTCTCAGGTAGATTTTCATGATGTTGAAGCGAGAACACTGGCTGAAAGAAAGAGACAAGAGGAGAAACAGAAGAGATTGGAAAGAATTTACAAAGAGAGGCTTGAAAAGGCCAAACAGGAGATGGAAGGTACTTTCTTACGTTCATAAACGGCAGCCCTGTTGACACTACTCTCTTAAAAATAAAGCTTCCAAAAGTGGGTTTTAGATGAACCTCAAAGAATCCTTCAGGGATTTTTTTCTTAGCGTGAAGAATATTTTAATTATCTAAAGAACCCTTTTCCTTTATACTCACTTAATAATGTTGGGTTAAAAATAACCCAACGAGTAACCCAACTATGGGGTGTGTAGCACCTTCCCAACTGTGGGTTATTTTAACCCAGTGTATTGGGTTAAAAGGCAGTTGGGTTAAAAGTAACCCAACAGTTAAGCTAACTATTTATTTTTATTTATGACATTATCATACACTTTGTTTTCAAATACAGATTGTTTATTTGTATAAAACAATAAATATGTGTCAACAAATATATTTTTAAATTACAAATTAAATATTGGGGAGTCCAGAATTTAATGTAAATATACATAATTGTGTACATAAATTCAAAATAACCCAACAGTTAACCCAGCAGCCAAGTAATTACTATAAATTACCCAACATTTTTGGAAAATATTCCAACATAGTGACCCAATATGTGTAACTCAATGGTTGGGTTACAAAAATAACCCAAAATGTTTTACTGTGTAAAGAACCTATTTTCAAATGGAGAGATTCTATGGATGTTAAAGGTTCCATCAGTGGAAATAAAGAACCTTTATTTTTAAGAGTGTAGAAAAAAATAGCATTCACTGACTGCAGTTTCATTTATGACATTCTAAGGCAATACTGACATGCTAATAAGACATAAGACCAGTAGTTGACTTGACAAGCAGGTCAACAGTAGGATGGAAGTACTAGCTCAAATCTTCAGTGATATAGCTGTGAAAAGTCAACACAGAGTTCACTGTGTTTGAACAGTGTGGTACTGAGGACGTGCAGTTCTCCTGATAACATGGTCTATAAAAAAAATAAAATAAAAAAATCCGTCTATCTACAGATAAGTACTTAAACATGAAAATAAATGAATAAAATGAACAAAATAAATAATAATAAAATAATTATAGAATTATTTATACATTATTTCATTATATATTTACAGATTTACAGCCGTTTACACGACACCGTTTTCAACTAAAGGCAGAAAACTTTTTGTGTGTTTTGGCGACAATGGCATTTTTGGGGCCTAAAAACCCCAAACTTAAAAACAAACAAAATTTTTTTTTTGAAAATGGGGTTCAAAGTGCAAGTTTTTGAAAATGATACCGTTATTGTCTCACAAAAACGTGAATTTGTGTAAACGGTGATGTCTTGTGTATTATGTGTTCAGTGGCGCGTAGTGTTTCTTTACAAAGTGACATCGCCATCTACTGGCCTGGCAGCAGAATACAGCGAGTGAAATTGTTTTCATGGATCCGTGTGAATGGGGATCGTTTAGACAACGTTGTCGTATGTACGCGAAAAATACAAAGAAAAAATATTTCCCGATTGTTGCGGACACGTACCCTGAACCTTAAAGGGGTCATATAATGCCATTTTTGTACAAGCTAATATGATTCTTTAGGGTCTAAATTAAAAGTTTGTAATATACTTTAATTAAAAATTCTCATTAGTATTGTAAGAAAACACTAATTTTACCTGGTCAAAAACAGCTCTGTTTTCAGCACGCCGTTTCAGTGCATGTGTCTTTAAATGATAATGAGCTTTGCTCACCCCGCCCCTCTGTTCTGTGGGTACACCGTATTAGACATTCTCTGACCGTATCTAACACAATAACCACGTGTTATTCGTTATAAACGTGGGATTATGAATTATATTGAGAACGTCGTACATAGAAAACATGCCGTAATGTACCCTGAGTGTAAACCTTAGAGGCATTCATCGTGAAGCCTGCAGCAAGGTTTGCAAATTTCGCAAAGATTAATATAAATACTAATATAAAGGTTAATAAAACATTACACTCACATCTTCTGGAGGTTCAGCAGGAACACGTTGGTACCGATCCGTTTTTTCTCGTTTGTGAAGCTGTCTGGTGTGAAATGATTCGCGCAAACATGAAAGCACAGACGATCGTGGGGAATCCCCGTGAGGGAATCCCTGTGTCAATCCTTTGGGCATATCGCTTCAAAAACAAAACTCAGCCACTGCTTCTTCAACGGCTCGGATTTAGGAACATCCAAATGACTGCTGTGTTCCTTATTACATCTAAGAACAGAACACCACAATCGCTTAGACGCCATTCTACTCCAGCATATCAACAATGGCGGACTACTATGATGACGGCTGTCACAGCTTGCTCAGGGCGGGTCTTGTGTTGAAACACGGCTGTCAATCACAATAGCGGGAGGGGCGTACGATCTTATGACGTCACAATATCGAACGGCTTGATTTCAGAGATGGTCAAACATATAAGGAGATTAAAACAAAACCACTGGATGGATTTTTATCATGATAGGATGGTTGTGTACAGGCACTGCCAACAGACATTTCAGTGCAATCAACTTGTAAAAGTGCATGTACCATTATATGACCCCTTTAAAGGGGCTGTATGTAGAATTCAGAAGCCCTTGTTATTAGCGCCACCGGTGGCCGTTAAGTGAACTGCAGCAGTACTAATTTTTTTATTCTTTGCTTAGATGTAAACAGACATGTGGAATACCTTTACAGTGATATACTGTTAGCAAACACCCGACGCCGTCCACGCTAATGAGAGCGACGTTTAGATGAATATGTAAATATGTGCTGCACACTTTCCTCTCAATTACAAAATAAACAGCGGTGAGAAAACAGCAGTTCAGAAAGCATCCGATCACAGTGTTTGCAGCAGAGCTGAGAGTCAGCGGCATCATGTCGACAAATGAGCTCATTAAAATCACACCGCTATGATTGTTTGATTATAAAGTATTTTTAGGCTATATATATATAGATCTGACTATGTGAGACTATAGTTTGAATGAATCCATTTCTTTGCATGACACATTGGACAGAACGGCTCTTTCGGTATTATCCTGAATAAGCATTCATGTCTTGTGTCGTCATTCTTGGGAGCGTAAATGCCACTTTCTTTTGATTTTCGAGTCCTTCACATAAAAATCAGTCTTCAGGCTTTCATAGACAACCTAGGAAGTCTCGAAAGGCCTTGTTTTTTAAGTTTTGTTATAAGCTGTGCACACATTGGCAATAGAAAAAAAAAATTAATACATGAAAATTCTTACATATAGTGCTGGCAATGTGGCAAATGGTCCTGTAATGCCACAACACTGTTCATAATGCAAGTCTTTGAGCCGACTGAGTGGAAGTGCACTATTGACCTGTTGTCTACATTTATTCACACGTGTCTCGCCGAGTAATTAACCTCAGATTCCTGGAAGTGGAATTACAGATAGCTGGCTTGCTGATGACAACATAACATTGAAGTCACCGCGTTGCCATGTTTGTATTTCCACACATTCTGGATAGTAAAGTAAACATTACCCATCCAGTCTCTGTTTTTGGATCCGCAGTCGGCCTGTACTGCAGAATTTCCACAGTAAATAGTTAGTAAATAGTTATAATAAGCCCGTTTATCGGTCCAAATGGGAGTTTTTGCTAAAATGGGTGAAGGGCTCTGCGCGTTACTGTCTTTCCTTTTACGCAACACAACAAGATTAAATGAAATACATTTTCTCGTATGTATTACCTCGTTATGTCATCTTACTCCATAAATGAAAAGGGTTTTAATGATATCTGAGCATCATTAAAAGTGAGCGAATGTTTGATTATTCTTTTTAACTCTGTAAGTATATTTTCCCCCGTTCAGATCAGGAAGCCGCTCAGAGGTCCTCACGTCTTCTGTTTAACGGTCTCACGTTCACAAGCTCATCAGGTTTAGTCACCAAACAGAGGTAAATGCTATATACCTGAGATCGGTCACATTCACGCTTACACAATCAAAGATACCTTGGTATAGCCCCCGTGGGATTGCATACACTTGAATTTAACTTAAAGGGTTAGTTCACCCAAAAATTAAAATTCTGTCAGTAATTACTCACCCTCATGTTGTTCCAACCGCGTAAGACCTTCGTTCATCTTCGGAACACAAATTAAGCTATTTTTGATGAAATCTGAGCCTTGTCTCACTCCTCCATAGGCTTCTATGTGACCGAAACTTGCTGGCCCAGAAAAGTTATTAAAGAGATCGTTAATATAGTCCAAGTGACTCCAGTGGCTCAATCTTAAGTATATCAAGCGACGAGAATACTTTTTGTGCGCAAAAACAAACAAAAATAACGACTTTATTCCACTATTCATTTCCTTCTCTCTGGACCTCTAGTTGGTTCGCGTAGTGTTTTTGTGCAGCGCGTCTGTGTTACACGTCACCACGTAGGCTCACTATTGGTCGACGCCGGTCATGTGTGTGTTGCGTGATGACGTGCAACACAGACGCGCAGCGCAAAAACACTACGAGGCCCAGAGAGAAGGAAATGAAAAGTGGAATAAAGTCGTTATTTTTGTTTGTTTTTGCGCACAAAAAGTATTCTCGTCGCATGATAAACTTAATGTAGTGCCACTGTAGTTACTTGGACTATTTTAACGATGTTTTAATAACTATTCTGGGCCGGTGAGTTTCGGTCACACTGGAAGCCTATGGAGGAGTCAAAATTCTGTCAGATTTCATCAAAAATATCTTAATTTGTGTTCCGAAGATGAACGAAAGACTTACATGGTTGGAACAACATGAGGGTGAGTAATTACTGACAGAATTTTCATTTTTGGGTGAACTAACCCTTTAATGTTTGCTTCAGTAGAGGTATGGCCACTACTACAGATATAAGCTGACCAACATTACTTATCTTATAATAGCTTTGGATTGGCCATGCCGTGGTTTCCCACGAACACTTATCTAACATTAAATTAAAACAGAGGTAAGACACCCAGATTTAGGTTGGTCAAGCAGCATTTGCTGTTCTAAACGGAAATTCACTTCTTGTCTTTGCAAACCAAGTACACTTGAACTGATGCCAAATATTAGTCGTCGCTAATCTGACGGGAACATACAAATCCGTTCAATCTACTTGGGAAAACAATTTCAGAGTCAGTCAGAATAAAATCAGATGTTTCAATTTATTATGTCAGGTAAATGTATCATGCCAATTTCATAATCCGTTCAAAGATAATAAATACAAAACATCAAATGCTCTGGAATAAAGAGAAAATATGTGAACCTGACATTAGAAAATACATGATGCTGAGAGACTCGGCCACTCTCCGCATCACAGGCTAATTTGAGCTACAAATCGCCACAAGCCTCTTCAGCATCTCCCTAAATACTCAGACCAAGGCAGAAACCTCTTTTCAGATGTAGACATGAGTTCACAGTGGGAATTTGCATTAATCACCGTCCCAGACTTACTGGGGACAGAGGGTGATTTACATGGGGGGATACACACCCACAGCAGTTAACAAGACATCTCTGAACTCTCCGCACCTTATGGTGAATGTTGGGGATCTCAGCATGAGGGAGAAGGAATGGGGGAAGAGGGAAAGAGATGTAGATTAGGATGATTCTGAGGTGAGACTTGCGTGCACAAGAGTGAGTTCAACTGTTAATTTCCTTTGTTTTCTCAGAGAGTTGAGTCGAGTCAGAGAGTCTTACGTAGTTGTTCATGTAAAAAACAGGAGTTTATGTTCAGCACGTTACGTTTATCTTCTTTACAGTATCGAACATCAGATCAGCTGACAGACGAGGCATCGCACTGTATACCAGGGTGTTCATTCAAGTATTACAGGCTTATCTTATAGTATTTGTTGTACCACTTTCTGGGATTAAATCACTTTCTCCTGATAATCCTAGATATAATACAGTATACACTATACAGTAGGCACACCTATCTCTGCAATGTCTGTATAGCTTATCCTGTGCAAATTCAATGCTTTCACATAAATTATGTCCTTGAAAACCAATCCTGTCCGACTGATACACAGCGCACTGGGTCATTCACGATATCGTCTGTTCATTGACGCCCTGCGGTTGGGCTTACTAAAATATGGTCTGAATTGCTGTCATTAAATGCACAGCTAGAAGATATTTAAATGATGTGCATGTAAACCTTGTGTACATTTTAAATTCCATTACCTCTATTCCTGTATGTCTGCTTGCGATAAAGCATGTTACATTTTTTAATCCATATGTTAAGCTTTCACAGCTCCACCAAGAATCAATATTAATAAATATCAATATTGTTAAGCAAATAATTTGTATGATAGTTAAACATCAAGAGACAGTTTCCAGGACATGCTGTAAAATAAATTAACTATATCCTGGAAAAGGTATAATATTGTAAAAAAAAAAGAAAAAAAGAAAGAAATCTGCCAAATATTTACCTCCTCAATAAATCAATAATTTCAATTAATAACTTCTTGACTACAAAGGCCTTGCCACAAGTAGTTAATGACTTGCTTTGAAAAGTAAAAGGTAGGTGAAATTGAATATTTACAGTTTTTTTTTTACAGTCTCTTATTATTAAAACATTGATGTCATTTTTCAAAACGCTACCATGTTTCCCTCTTTCCTGTAGTGTTCTCTCTTTTAGTCCTTTAAAGTGATGTATTTATGTGCACCATGATGAAAAAAATCACATATTTTGTACTACAATATTTAATAATTTCTACTCCTCTGAGACAATTGTTTAATTATGTTAATACCTGGGAAACGTTTTTTAATCAAGTTAATCCAATTTTAATTTTAGAAAATTGGGTCCCAATTAGTTTCTATTTTAAATAATTAAGTATGGATATATATATATATATATATATATATATATATATATATATAAAGTATGTTTTTCACCATGAAAATAGCCAAAGAAGCTGACATGGCATAAAAAAAATAATAATTAATGACTGTGCCAACAACTGGCACAGTGAAACTTATGTGTGCATGATCTAAATGAATGTTCCTATGGTATTTAATGTTAAAATAGTTTTATTTTATTTTATTTTTTTATAAAACATATTTATATATATATATATAACATTTTTTACATACAAAATATGAATGCACAATGCAGGTTTAGTACATTGGACTGGCTGTGATGACTGTTTTGTGACTAGAGTTTTGAAAATGACATTTATTGTGCCACAATGATTGTAAAAACGAACACAAACTGCATTCAAAAAAGGAGTAATAGTGATGCTTACCTAAGTTTAACCAGGTGTCAAAACATAATTATGGATTTAACTACTGATCCATAGTTAAAGATGTGAAAACAGTGTGCGTTCCCAAGCTATAATGCTTGTTTTGCTGTCTCTTTCATTAAGAAATGACGACTGGGATTGAGGAAACCTTGACTGAGATGAACAACTGCATAAAACTGCTTGCACCCGATGACTTAAACCTGTTTAACGAGGAAGCAGAAGTTGCTAACAGCTCTACGGGAGACGAGGACAAATCTGACCAGCCCTGCTGCAGTAAAGACCTGAGCAATGAGCAGAACGGAAAGATGCCAGAGAAGAGGAACGACGAAGGGCAAACAGACGAGTCTAGTGACGAGAGTGACACGGGGGAAGTTCCTGATGTGAATGTGTTTCTCCGCAGCACTGGTTTAATGTCTTACAAATATCAGCTGGAGCTCAATGTGTCCACAGGTGCGTCTGAGTGATCGGGTTCACAGCCGGTCTGATGATATGTGTCCTCCATCATGTCATAGCATGGCATGGAATTGGAGCTCTTATTGGGAGATTTTGTGAGTAACCATCTGAATCATGTCCGCAGATTTACAATTGAAAGAGACGGAAGAGAATGAGGCGTTGGTAAACACGGTGAGGGATCTTCATAGACTCGTCACAACCAGACACCTGCCTCTGGTGCAGTCCTGGATCCAGGTAAACCCTGCGACCACTTAAAGGTTGTATCAGCGATTTCAGGCCCAAACATAAATTATCACATTCATCTTATCTTTCCTAACGATCCGCTAGCTGCCCGCCCCATAAGCAAGCCGTCAAAAAAACGCGTCTCCGTAGGCAGCCTAGGCTCTGAGATCTGCACACAAAAACAATTGGTATCACCAACCACTCAACCAAAATAAATAGTGTTCCAACCAATCACCGACAGGGGTGGGTGTTGTGAGGTTTTGCGCTCGTGTACGGCTGCCTATGACGGCTGCACGCGAAAACCTCACAACACCCACCCCTGTCGGTGATTGGACCTTTAAAAAATTCATTCATCCCCAAATGAACAATCTGTCATTGTTTATTCAGAAGGAGATGCTTAGCAGAATGTTCAAGCTGCTCTTTTACACACAACTTTTTTATTTTTTTCATTTTTAATCCAATTTAAAATTTCCAATGTAAAAACATTTTAAGCTGCCCCTATTCTGCGTTGGATATTCCTTTTCATGTAGTGTATAATGTAGCTGTTTGTGAATGTAAAAGGTCTGAAAAGTTACAAAGATCAAAGTGCAGATAAATGTAGTGATTGTCTCCTGAAAGAAAGAACTGATTCTGAACTGCCTGAAATGAGTCGTCAGTAATAACATCTACTTTGCCCGGCCCTCAAACTGTGTAGTTGTAGCTAAAACTGGAAGAGTTTGGTTTGTGTTGTTCATGCAGATGCATCTGACCAATCAGAGCAGAGTAGACCAAACACAACAGACTGGGTCATCTGACCAATCAGAGCAGAGTAGACCAATCACAACAGACTGGGTCATCTGACCAATCAGAGCAGAGTAGACCAATCACAACAGACTGGGTCATCTGACCAATCAGAGCAGAGTAGACCAATCACAACAGACTGAGCCATCTGACCAATCAGAGCAGAGTAGACCAAACACAACAGACTGGGTCATCTGACCAATCAGAGCAGAGTAGACCAAACACAACAGACTGGGTCATCTGACCAATCAGAGCAGAGTAGACCAATCACAACAGACTGGGTCATCTGACCAATCAGAGCAGAGTAGACCAATCACAACAGACTGGGTCATCTGACCAATCAGAGCAGAGTAGACCAATCACAACAGACTGAGCCATCTGACCAATCAGAGCAGAGTAGACCAATCACAACAGACTGGGCTATCTGACCAATCAGAGCAGAGTAGACCAATCACAACAGACTGGGTCATCTGACCAATCAGAGCAGAGTAGACCAATCACAACAGACTGGGCCATATGACCAATCAGAGCAGAGTAGACCAATCACAACAGACTGGGTCATCTGACCAATCAGAGCAGAGTAGACCAATCACAACAGACTGAGGCATCTGACCAATCAGAGCAGAGTAGACCAAACACAACAGACTGGGTCATCTGACCAATCAGAGCAGAGTAGACCAATCACAACAGACTGAGGCATCTGACCAATCAGAGCAGAGTAGACCAAACACAACAGACTGGGTCATCTGACCAATCAGAGCAGAGTAGACCAATCACAACAGACTGGGTCATCTGACCAATCAGAGCAGAGTAGACCAATCACAACAGACTGAGCCATCTGACCAATCAGAGCAGAGTAGACCAATCACAACAGACTGGGCTATCTGACCAATCAGAGCAGAGTAGACCAATCACAACAGACTGGGTCATCTGACCAATCAGAGCAGAGTAGACCAATCACAACAGACTGGGCCATATGACCAATCAGAGCAGAGTAGACCAATCACAACAGACTGGGTCATCTGACCAAACAGAGCAGAGTAGACCAATCACAACAGACTGGGTCATCTGACCAAACAGAGCAGAGTAGACCAATCACAACAGACTGAGGCATCTGACCAATCAGAGCAGAGTAGACCAATCACAACAGACTGAGGCATCTGACCAATCAGAGCAGAGTAGACCAATCACAACAGACTGAGGCATCTGACCAATCAGAGCAGAGTAGACCAATCACAACAGACTGGGTCATCTGACCAAACAGAGCAGAGTAGACCAATCACAACAGACTGAGGCATCTGACCAATCAGAGCAGAGTAGACCAATCACAACAGACTGGGTCATCTGACCAATCAGAGCAGAGTAGACCAATCACAACAGACTGAGGCATCTGACCAATCAGAGCAGAGTAGACCAAACACAACAGACTGGGTCATCTGACCAATCAGAGCAGAGTAGACCAATCACAACAGACTGGGTCATCTGACCAATCAGAGCAGAGTAGACCAATCACAACAGACTGGGCCATCTGACCAATCAGAGCAGAGTAGACCAATCACAACAGACTGGGTTATCTGACCAATCAGAGCAGAGTAGACCAATCACAACAGACTGGGTCATCTGACCAATCAGAGCAGAGTAGACCAATCACAACAGACTGGGCCATATGACCAATCAGAGCAGAGTAGACCAATCACAACAGACTGGGTCATCTGACCAAACAGAGCAGAGTAGACCAATCACAACAGACTGGGTCATATGACCAATCAGAGCAGAGTAGACCAAGCACAACAGACTGGGTCATCTGACCAAACAGAGCAGAGTAGACCAATCACAACAGACTGAGGCATCTGACCAATCAGAGCAGAGTAGACCAATCACAACAGACTGAGGCATCTGACCAATCAGAGCAGAGTAGACCAATCACAACAGACTGGGCTATCTTACCAATCAGAGCAGAGTAGACCAATCACAACAGACTGGGCTATCTGACCAAACAGAGCAGAGTAGACCAATCACAACAGACTGGGTTATCCGACCAATCAGAGCAGAGGAGGCTCTCGGAAAGGCGGGGTTTAGAGAGACCGAATCCTTTATCAAACTGTTTCAGACTGTGAGAATAGAGCTGATGCTGCAGTGGATGTGATGAGAAGATTGACCTTGGATGCCAGTAAACATGTTTGAGGAGACTCCAAAACAAAAATAGCATTATAGGGGCACTTTATCATTTGGCTGTCTCTGTCTCTGTTGAATACTGCACATTCTGGCCAAGGACTAAATTCACGTCATCGGATGGTCCAGTAGTAGGTCATACAGGCTTATGAAGTACTATGGTATTTCAGGTAGACTTTCTGCAGCCTTGAAGCTGTCAGTCATCAGGTGGAAACCGGCTCTTCGAGATAATGATCAAGCAGACACAGAGACAGTGAAAGAAGATATTTATACACAAGCTGAATCATCCACGCTGTCCAGGCCATCCAATCATAGTGCTCAAAGATCAAGCCCTACCATATATGGCATATTTAGAGATACAATAACGAGAGGTCAGATGTTAAAATGTTTGTGTGAGTCTTGAGTTCTTGTTTGTGTGCGTGTGTGTATAAGTGTGTCCAAGGCCTAGTTCTGGTTTAGTCTAGCTGTGTTCATGACGTACACATAAGATAACGAAAAGAAGTTACACAAGGCCAGTCTTACACAAGAATATTCAAAAGTGGAGGCTGAGAAATAAGAAAATATGAATATGGCATACTGCAGAAATAGTAAGAGTAGTATGATATTATACAGTTACCATTACAGAAACTGTTAAAGGCTTTAAACCACCTTTATTTCTATAGCGCTTTATACAATACAGATGATTTCAAAGCAGCTTTACAGTGATAACAGGAAAATGATGATCAATGATCCAAACAGAAATCAATTTGTGTGTTGATGATGTTGCAAATTGTGGCATATCGCTCTACAACCGTTGGATTTTCTTTCATACATCTCATAAATGTACTATTTACTTGAACAAAGTTGTTTATTGTGTGATTTGTAATGTGTATTACAGGTCTTTACAAAGGTAGGCGTTGAGGAAGAACTGATGAGGAGAGCCACCGAGTTGAAGAAGTCACTGGAGCTCGCCTTGAGAAAGCATGAGGATCTTCATATAGACTACAAGAACAGAGAGAGGAGAGTGGTGAGATTGTTTTCCAGACAGATTTGTTTTAGACTTTTCTGCACTGATTCTGATGCATTAAGCAGTGCTGATAGTACTAGACTCTCCCAGTATCTCCTTCATTGAAAGCATCTGTGTGGTGTGGCTCTGCACCTTCAGTTGACTGACAGGTGTCGATTCGTCCATCTTAAAGGATTTTACGATGCCAAATATCAATTTTGATCACTACATTTTAAAGGGTTTATGTTATTCAAATTACATATCAACTAATTAGCTCAACTGTTGTGATGATCTACTTTTTCAGCTTTAGTTAGTGTGTAATGTTGCTGTTTGAGCATAACAAAGATCTGCACGGTTGCAAAGCTCAAAGTCCCTCCAAAGGGAGATATTTCATTTAACAGAATCCCCTTTTTACAAACTACAACGAACGGCTCGCATTTTTTTATCCGGATCTTATGTTCCTCATTTAAATAATCTCCGCCCACAGAATACACAGAAAGGGGGACGAGGTCTGGATGAGCTGCATTAGAGAATACAGTGTTGTCTCTGTCAAAGAGACACTGTTTTTTCCATAACGTTTCCAAAACTCGTTTGACAAACTTGTTTTTGAAGTTAAAACTTATTTTAAACACTGTTCCTGAACATTATAACCCCAAAGTTTATCTGTGCGCCGCACATTTTGAAATGGAGAGTTTGTTTTCTGTTGCTTTTGTAAGACGGTTCACCGCTCCTTAGGAAAATGAATCATGGCTTTTCGATCGATTGCTGTTTGTATTACCTTCATTTTCTGACAAATATCACGATTAAACGGTGGATAACATCATATCGATAATGTATATATCACTCTGAAACGTCCTGTGAAATTGCAAATCCCGTGCTTGCAAAGTCAGTGCATGAAATCCGTTCTGCACGATCCTCTTATTCGTTAACATTGTCAGGGTCTGAATCAGGCTCGAATTGTTTTGAAATTGACGCCATCCTCAATATTTACACTAGAGAATAACTTGCAGTTATGAAGGGACGGGACATTTCCCAAACTCAGCTAAGCACTGCCAATCACAACACACTGGGCTAGCTAACCAATCACAGCACATTTCGTATTTTAGAAGGAGGGGCTTCATCGAAATCTGGGTTTTCGAGCCAGACTGGGGAAAGAGCTGTAATAATGTAAAATATGTGAACAATCAAGCATGTGAACGTATTCTAGTACACCCCAAAAACAAAATCAAGACATTTTGTAAAAGTGTACATAGGACCCCTTTTAATTTTTACCGCTACATCAAAGCCAGATTGTAATGTTTCTGGTGTTGTCTGCTTAAAAAGGACCTATTGTGCTGTCTTTAGTGTGTAATGTTGCTGTTTGAGCATGAAAAAGCTCTGAGTTGTTCTCTTAATCAGTGTTTCTGTTTCTGAACTCCCTGAAACGTCTCCATTGTAGTCTTGAGTTTCTTCCGGGAACAAACACTGTCACAATATTCCTCATTATAATAATTCATACGCAGAATAAAGGGGCGGGGCCTGGTTGAGTTAGTTAGTAGTGTGTTGAAACTGGCGGTTATGGGAAGGGGCGGGACATTTCTCAAACACACTGAAGCGCTCGACCAATCGCAACACACTGATCCAGCCGACCAATCATAGCACAGTGTGCTTTTCAGAAGGAGGGGCTTCATAGAGACAGGAACTAAACAGAGCGTTACTGACAGACTGGGAAGAGAGGAGCCGCAACAATGGAGAATATGAGGAAAATAATCAACATTCAAGCAGGAAAACCTGTTCTAGTAGAGCCTGAAACAACATCATAAGAGGCCATAACAGATCCTCTTTAAATCATCTTTTGTTTTTAACCATACAGCTACAGCAATGTTAACTTACTAAAGTTAATAATACAATACATTCATTTTCAACAAGTTTATAACCTAAACTTGTCCATTTTCCCATCGCTAAACTCATCAAACTCACAACTGACTGTTCTGTGTTGAGTGTGTTGTAAGATGACATGCAGCACAACACACAGTAAAGCAGTGCGCTAATATAACCATTCTGAACACAGCAACTGAACAATAATGCATTATTCCCAGAGGAGGGCGCCCTTTCCTCACACATTACTGGACTTTTGTCTAAATACTGTGCTTGGGAGGATAATGTTTGCTTGTCACAAGTGATCCATGTGCACCACAAGATGAGAAGAGTTGAGAATATTTGTGTAGTGTACATTTTTAGATTACAGTGTTTATGGTATTTGGTGGAGCATCTCTGCATCGACAGCACGAGATCGCTCCAGTGCGGCGGGGCACGGCTCATGTGCTAATGGAGATTTGCTCAGTCTAGGGTGGAATGGGACACAGCGAGCAGTTAGAAGACACATCATTATGACACATGTTATCCGTTTTTAACTGGGCGAAAAGAACAGAGAAAGGAGGGGCGTGACATTGACAGAGCACTCGACTGCATGCCAGAGAGGTTTATCACTCTCAGTGATGACTTTCAATGCAAAAAGTCGGTGCTTTGTGATAAAGAAACAGCTAAAAGGTCTTTATCATAATTAGTTTTTCCTTTTTACTCTTAAAAGCGTTCCATTACTTTATTCCCTGTATCATTGCTCTGACATGGGACGAAAATTGCTTTCGACTCCTTAAACTCCTGCCTATCTGAGAAAGCTGTAAAATGACTATTTATAAGTGTTGCCTTTATCACATGATAATGAGTTTCAGTTTCAAAAAAGAATAAAAAAAAAATCTGTGTGAACTGACCACTAAAAAATCACCAGATGGTTAAGACACTGAGATAAAACGGAGATCATTGCTTTGACGTTTGTATCTAATGCAATGACAGTCATACATCTGATCGTGACCTAAGTGCATTTTGGGTGAAACTGCAGTTCTGCCTCTCTCTGTGTGTTATAATCATATAAATGATCAGGTGTATTCTAATGCATGACAAAACCAACAAAAACTCCCAGCACATGCAGTGATAAGGCCCATTATCCTGAACTATCCAGTGTTTATTTATCACCGTGTTGATCACCATCCCATGCTATTATTTGTCATCACATGGAAGAAATGACACCTTTTGGTTACTCATAATTAAACACAGTGCTGGGTAGAAGTGTTCATTTTGTCGGCTGGTTTAGTCCTGTGTCATATGTACTTTATAGTTTTCATCATATTTAGTCAACCTTGTACTAGTTTTGATTAGTCAAATTTTAGTGGACAAAATGTCTCAATTTAGTTTTAATCAATGAAAACTATGTCAACTCATACGCATGGTTTATTTTACCTCATCTAGTTTCCTGATAAGAGAAGCAAAGTGTATGCGTGTTGTGCACACGCTACATTATGGCCAAGCATGCGCCCTTAAAATAGCATATGAATAACGACTTTAGACGAGGTTTCTCCTGGTCAGTGGCGGAATTGTTTTCTGAAACTGCAAAATAGCACCAGGGAACGTTTGCGCCGGAACACGCCTCCTCTTTTCCCTGAACCGCCCCCGGGAGCGCAAGTTCATTCCCTAATTTACCGACGTGCGTCTGTGGAGGGGAAAGTCCGCTGTGCGTCGGGTGCAAAATAGGAATCAAACATGCGTTGTGTACAAAGTCACTTGCACTGGGTGCAAGATAGGGCCCTTTGTATTGTCAAACAGAGGTGGCGTAAGTACATTTATTCAGCATTCATTTATAAATACATTACCTAAAGTGAGTATCAAAGATTGTTACTAGCTACAATTTTCATAATGATTAAACATTAAACACAGTTAAACATTTTGATTACACTTTATTATAAGGTGTCCTTGTTTCAGTGTAATTATATATTTAAGTACTGAGTGATATTAATTAACAACATGTACTTACTATAGGGTTAGGATGAGGGTTTGGTTGCATGTAATTATGCATAATTTACTGTTATTACTATGGTAAGTACATGTAACATGTTACATGTGTAACAAGGACACTGTAAAAATAAAGTGTTACCAAATTTTTCAGTATACTGTACATGTTCCTGGGCTTATTGTTTTGGGCAGAAGAAAGAACTTAATTTTAAGTACATTCCAGGGCAAAAGAAAGGTTAATAACTGAAAACAATAACATGCTATAGCGTACACACACACACACACACACACACATATACGCAACATTATGTGCTTTCAAATTGAAATATGACAGGAAACTTCATGGAGCCTCACTCCAGGCTGTCTAGAACGCGTCCTCGTGACAAAGCGCATTTCGTTCTTGTTCTTCGGTCAGCTAGCCCGCTAGTCCATACACCTGAGTTATTGGTTTGCCGTAATAATTTGCGAGACCTTCCCCGTAAGAGAGGAGATTAGCATATAAATAGCAGATGCACAGAGGACCATCACAGCTGAGTACATTTAATTTTTGGTTTATAAGATTGAATGGGTTTTTAAACGCATAGCTATCAAACTTGGCCAAAGACAAATGAAGTGTAGGGCTCAGTTGTCCGAGGCTGTACCTCCTCGGCTCATTTTTTAAAAGGATAACAGACTTGCTTAAGGAGTGTGCCTGGCCAACGCTTCCCTGGGCACAAAGTAATTGAGATTGCTTACAGAGTTAATTAGACCGTACAAAATATATTGGAGGGCGCGAGGAGCACTTTAGCCCTGCTGGAATGTGTTTTTCCCAGTAAGTGGGGGACATTTAACCGGAAACTCATTATCTGGACCGGTCTCAGGGTAGAGGCCGGCGCGGGATCAATAGAGTTCACTGTAAACGTCTGACTGCTGTACACTCGTTTAGTCTACATTATTCTAATATGTGCGTGTCTACTGATGAGACCAGTCAGAGAGCTTAGAGACAGTGCTATTAATATACTAAAATATTAATATATTTTTTGTATATTTTCCATTTTTGTTAATGTTTAGTAATTAGGGGTCAAGCACTGAGTTACGGCACCTGTTGTAATCGTAAGTGTTCTTCTTTTTCTTCTACTTCCGCTATTGAGTCTATGGCAACTAATTTAACCGAATGGTAAAAAGTTGTGAAATTTGGCACACTGATAGAGGACCGTCTGAACATTAACCACAGCAATTTTCTAGTCTCTAACTCAATCCCTCTAGCGCCACCAACTGTCCAAAGTTGCACTCACGTTTATGCTAATAACTTCTGAACCGTAAGGGCTAGAATCAAAATTCTTTGGCTCAAGACGCCATTTTGAATTTTCTATAATAAAAATTTGTTTACTTTTGAACTTTTCCTAGATATTTCGTCTGATATTAACCAAAATTGGCTCAGATCATCTTCAGACCATGCTGGCAAAAAGTTATTAAAAGCTTTTTGATAAACTTGAATAACGCACAAATTGAATTTAATGAAGAGCGCAAGGCTATATCTCCACAACGCTTTAGCGTATTGAGATGAGTCATGGTGCATGGCATCACAAACCTGAGGCTACGTTCAGCTTTTCAACACAGCGCCACCTACTGGTTAGAAGATATGAAAAAAAATTGTTATAATTATAATTTCATAAAACTGGTCTCTTTTAATTCAGTGCACCACACCGAGTCGAATGATCCCCAATTTTCCAATATCGGCCATTTTGAATGTTGTGGTATAATGCTGTATAGTGTATGGTTACGAAACTCGGTATGTGTCATCTGAAGGTGCTTACAGAATAACGCCACATTCTGGTCAAAATTTATAATGAAATTCAAAAAATGCGAATAGCTTTTGATTAATTTTGCCCAATTTAATGAAAGTGGTCTTGATAGGTTCCTTGGGTCATGCCTAGAACAATGATACTAATTGTGAGACATTGAAAATTGCTGTCCCCCATTTTGAATTTCTTTGAAAACCTACTTTTTTTTTTAACCCCTCCTTGACCGTTGGTCCAATTTTCACCAAAGTAGGCTCAGATCATCTTCACACATGCTGGCAAAAAGTTATTAAACGCTTTTTGATGTTTGATGTTATTTATATCAATAAAATGTGATGGCATGATGCCAAGCTGATTCTGAGGCTGTAACTCCACAACCCTTTGCCATATTGACACCAAACTCTCTTCGTCGGCTCACACTGACCACACCTAACACATAACAGTGCCACCTATTGGTCAAAAGTGATAAACAATTCATATTAGTAGTGATTGTATTTGTGATATTTCAGACATTTTGACTAAAATAATCTAAAAATGTCTTTAATTGTTGCAGTTGTGTTTGGCAACTAGCTGAAATCAAATAAGTTTTATTTTTTTATAAATATATTTTATTTTAATTCAGTTAGCATTTATTTTATTTCAAGTAACACAAATATATATTTTTTAATGATTTTCATTTTAGTTTTAGTTTTTGTTTACTATAATAACCCTGATTGGAGGGACAATATCCCAGTATTAAAAAATTATCTTATTGATTACACTTTTTTTATACCTATTATTGCATAGTAGAAAATACAGTAACACGGCAAAAGCATAAAACATTACAAATGTTAATTCTGCAGTTTATACTAAAATATATATTTCTTAGGAATGAATCTAGTCTATACATTCATTTAAATATTATGATTATTTTATAATTATTACATAATTAGTTTATTTTGAGCAGTAATGACATGTTTCAGTATGCAATAATTACGCTGATATCGTTTTGTGAACTACGAAAGAATCAAATTCTCCAAATGTTTTGTATCATTCCCTAGAAACTTTCCTGGGCTACTTTACCTGATTGTCAGGTGTTTTATTGTCCTCGCACACAAATCACGGTGGAAGCCGAGAGAATGAGTGTTTTAAATGCAAAGGTGGTTTTCTTCAAATGTCAGCAACACCTGCGTCAGCAAAGACACACTCGTTCTCAGTGTCCACACACTCCAGGCCGAGAATTATAATACTGCCTTGTGCCTTCGCAGGTTGACGGTGCTGATTTTATCGCAAAAGAATTAAAGTGATTTAAACATAACAGCTACAATTTCCATTGTGCAATGTACTTTAATCTATCAAGAAAGTAACTGCATTGGGTTAAATAAAGACAAGATGAATAAACAGTCTGTTCTTCATCTGGTGGACAACCAGGCATAAAACAGTCTAGGTGAGATTGAAATGATGTTCAGAGATTGTAATTAGCTGCAGGTTGCAGAAAGACTGATCAATGTTTCAATTTAAGTAGAATGTTACCTTCCCTTTTCTTTTTTTAAAAGCGGTGACAGACTTTCCCCTTTCCCTGTTTCCCTGTGGACTCTATCGGCTATTAGCAGTGCTGTTTACATCTGTTAAATACTAGGAAAAACGTGGAAGCAACTAATTAAACTCTCAAGTACCAGCCGTGAGGGAAATGTGGAGTAAAAAAAAAAAACGTATGTTTAAATGCACCAACAGTGAACACACTGATCAACCTGAATCTCAAATATCCCCGGGTGAGACAAGATTAGTGCTGTCCGAGAGGCATCCCATTCATTTTTTACAGTTTAACGCGTTAAAAACATTTATTACAATTAACGCAGTATATGTTTTTAGTATATGAGTTACATTATCACGCTCTTCTTCATGCACATGCTTTTTTTTAAGCCTAATAAATGTTAAAATATTGATAGCTTTTAATTACATTGTAATGTTGAATGGCTATAATTAATGTTTAAAATGCTAAAATCAGTAGCTGCATTAGTATCAGTGGCCTTCATTCATAAAAAAATATGCCATTAAACAAGTTTTTTTTAAATATACTGTATGTTATCTCTACATTAATTTGGAGAATAACTGTGAAATTATTACATTATAAAATATATAAAAAAACATAAATAATATATAAATATATTCTGTCTTTATGTTATCTCTACATTAATTTGGAGAATAACTGAAATTATTACATTATAAAATATAAAAAAAACGTATAAATAATATATAAATATATACTGTCTTTATGTTATCTCTACATTAATTTGGAGAATAACTGTGAATTTATTACATTATAAAATATATAAAAAACATAAATAATATATAAATATATACTGTCTTTATGTTATCTCTACATTAATTTGGAGAATAACTGTGAAATTATTACATTATAAAATATATAAATAACATAATATATAAATATATTCTGTCTTTATGTTATCTCTACATTAATTTGGAGAATAACTGTGAAATTATTACATTATAAAATATATAAAAAACGTATAAATAATATATAAATATATACTGTCTTTATGTTATCTCTACATTAATTTGGAGACTAACTGTGAAATTATTACATTATAAAATATATAAAAAACATAATATATAAATATATACTGTCTTTATCTCTACATTAATTTGGAGAATAACTGTGAAATTATTACATTATAAAATATATAAATAACATAATATATAAATATATACTGTCTTTATGTTATCTCTACATTAATTTGGAGAATAACTGTGAAATTATTACATTATAAAATATATAAAAAACAAATAATATATAAATATATACTGTCTTTATGTTATCTCTACATTAATTTGGAGAATAACTGAAATTATTACATTATAAAATATATAAAAAAAACGTAAGTGTTTTTAGTTGCGATTAATCGCGATTAATCACAGAAGAAATGTGCCACAGTGTGTGTGTGTGTGTGTGTGTGTTCACTATAGAGGGCGCGCTCGTGTCTGGAGAAACGCCACCAGTGCACGTAATTGAGACCTCATGCAAAGACAGTTTATACCTCAATCTGCAACTGTCAACATATAGCCGGCCCGCAATAATGAAAAATAAAAGCAAAGCAAGCTAGAATCTTTAGTGCTTTATATCGAGCTCATCACCGAGACAATTAGACAGAATAAATGGAAAAGGAACGCTAGACTTTAAGCAGTGCCCTCGAAAGAGGAAGGGCACGCAGATTATATAAACCGTTTTATTCCAACGACCCCCATATTTAAAAACTGCCATTCTGTTCTGCATTGTAGCGCACGGGCCGCTTAAGCACCTTTTGAGTAAATTAAAAGGCATAAATTGTGTTTAGCACTAATGCAGACGTCGTGGTCTCCCCAGGCCCGCGAGTCTGAGCGAGGAGGGGGAAAACAGCCTTGAGTTGCTTTTCACCTTTCATAAATTCCAGGCTTGGGATTTCTGTACCTTAAAAAAAAAAAAAAAAAAAAAAATCATTTGCAGCCCGGTGGCTCATTGCTATTCAGCGCAGATTGATGGTGGTCATTTAGCCGGCAGTGGAAGTTAAGTGCTGCTGTCGCTCTCGAAGAGCATAATTGGGAGGTTCCACAGGTCAGTGGCAGTGACAGTTTTCTCTTTTGATTAGTGTTGGAGTGATAACAAAACTTACAGCGCGAGTGATGGATGAGGCGGAGGGAGAGAGAGAGTGAGGCGCACCTGAAGACACCAGCCACATTCGTCTCCGCCACTTACGGACGCACAATATGATTATAGAGCTTTATTCTTTTAATTAGTTGTGTTTGCTAAGTCATCACTTCTTTTTCATTGAACGTACTCAGAGTTAATAACCATAAGTATTGAGGAGTCCAGCGTTGTTTGCTGAATGCACTCACGTGATAGGCCTACCGCAAATATAGTGGTTGATTGAGATGTTTTTTTTTGTTAAAACATTTGCTAGTAAAAAATGCTGACATTAATGTTTTACTCACTATTTAATTGTTGCTTACACTGGCAGGCAAAAGCTTGGAATAATTAAGAATTTTTAATGGTTTTTTTTTAATGTCATGCTCAAAATGGCTGAATTTATTTATTTCAAAAAGAAAATTATGAAATATTATTACAATGTAAATCATCTGTTTTCTATGTGAATATATAGTAAAATGTCATTTATTCCTGTGATCAAAGCATCATTACTCCAGTCTTCAGTGTCACATGATCTTTTGTCTTTATGACTGTCACTTTAATCAATTTAATGCGTCCTTGTTGAATAAAAGTATTATTATTAAATTTTTTTCAAGATCGATCTTACTCCATACTTTTGAATGGTAGAATTTGCATAAAAATCTAAATTTTTATTTTTTTTAAATGTTAATGTTTTCAACATTACTAATAATCATAAATGTTTGTTGATCATCAAATCATCATATTAGAATGATTTGTGAAGGATCATGTGACACTGAAGACTGGAGTAATGATGCTGAAAATTCAGCTTTGATCACAGGAATAAATTACACTTTACTAGATATTCACATAGAAAACAGATGATTTAAATTATAATAATATTTCAGAATTTTTACTGTATTTTTGATCAAATAAATGCAGCCTTGGTGAGCAGAAGAAACATGAAAAAAAATCATATTTATTCCAAACTTTTGCCCCCGAGTATTTTAAAAAAGTGCTTATTTTACACAATATTTGCTCAAAATTCACTGAAATCATTTTGTAAAATCAAATCCGTCACATACAAGTGTTAAAAGTGCACCGATAAGCTTTGGCATTGACTTTCTTTCAAACCACGAGACTTATGAAAGCTTTTCAGCTCAGCTTAAGATCAGGTCTATAGTCTGGATCTGGTCTGGTCTCTGTTAAGACGGGTTTATCTAGTGCCAGCTGGTCTCCTTAAAGTCACCGCGTGATGTGAACACAGACTCCTATCACCCTCTCTTTTGTAGAACAGCCTGCAAAAAGATGTTATCAGAAACAGTTCGACCTAAGACTAAGACACCCAGCACAAGTGCGAATCCACCGGCAGATCTGGTTTATTCGGGGTCGTCCCATGTTGCCCCGCTTTCTGAAACCCAGCAAGTTATTAAGGTCTCCTTTGCAATGCTGACAGATGCTGGAAAACGTATTTAGCATAACCAGCACTATTTTATACAGTCACAGTTAGCTGGGACAATACTCAGATAGACTAGCACCAGAAAAAAAAAAAAAAAATTGGATGTGGTCGAGTGGAAATTCTATTAAGGCTTTGAATTAAAATGTTAAGATGTCCCACCACGTTACTGCAGAGTTTGCGGTTGAGAGTGCTGTAAATCTGTGTTATATCCTGAGGCCACAGTGAATATCCCATCTGAGTGTTAATCAGCCCGCAGAGAATTACACACTGTCAGCAGACCAGCGCTGTTTGTTGGAGAACCACCAAAAAAAAACTGGATGTGTTTTGCAACAGTAGTTTTTACAGCACGCATAGAGTTGGAGAAAACCGAGAAAAAACACTTCTTTATTAAGTGTTATTTACTGTAATGTCTGTTTCCTGAGCTAGATGAGAGCTCCTGAGGATGGAGAGGACAGCGAGGAGGAGTTTGTGGACGTGCCGGAGAAGGAGGGCTACGAGCCTCATGTTCCTGAACATCTGCGGGCTGAGTACGGTGAGTTTGTTCAGGTGCATCATGCATAATCCACATAATCTCTGGTGGATATGACCACACACTTATGGTGACGCGTCTAAGTCCTCCGGGGAAGCCTGTTTGTTTGCAGTGCGGGGCAGGGGATATTTCAGTGTGGGATTGGGGAGTTTAGTTGAGAAGGTTAGCCGTTGAAAGGTTCAAAGCGCTAAAGGAAAGTTTGTTTTTGAGAGTTAAGGTGTAAAGCATGAAACGTACGACAAAAAGCTGTAAGTTTTACTTCAAAAACAGGTCATTTGACAGTGCATTAAAACCATTGCCTTCGGGTCCGTTTTGATTTATTTATTTTTTATCCATAATTTTGTAAGTGTGTTAAGACTGTCAAAATACACATTATTTATTTATTTTCAGATTGTTTTTTACAAAAAAAAGAAAAAGATATAGCCATTTAAGCTAAATTGTTACGCCTTTTGCGTTCGGGTCCGTTTTGATCCGAAAGGAAATTATGCTGATTTTTTTCATCAATTTTTTAGTTAGATTTGTCTCAAATTGATTGTGTAAAATACATTTAGTCTCTTTCCTACACTCCTTTATAGTTTCCTTGATAGTTTATAAACATGCTTGCGCATACACACACACAATAATTCGGAAATTAAAACAAAATGACATAAACAAATGAATGTCTTAGGGTATGTTTACACAACATTGTTTTCAACTGAAAACGGAAAACTTTTCATGTGTTTTGGACGTTTATTTGTGTTTTGGGAACCTGAAAACTCAAGATTTTTTTTAAAAACGGGCTTCAAAGTGCAAGTTTTTGAAAACAAAGCCTTTACCGTCTCCGTGTAAACAACAAAAACGCAAATTTGTGCAAACTGTTTGTGTTTCTTGACAAAGTTGATGCCACTTTGTCAAGAAACACAAACAGTTTGCACAAATTTGCGATGCGCCAACTACTGGCCTGCCATGCATGATAATTAATAAATAAAATACATTTTGCAGATGCGTAGTTCATTGTTGTCGTGTAAATACACTCTTAATGTGCTTGTAGAGCAAACGTTCATAGACCAAACAGTCAAGCTGTTTATCGTCTTTTTTCCTTATGAAAGTAAACGTTTTTGCTAGTAAAATGAATATATTTAGTTTGAAACCATTTCAGAGTAATACTGATGTTGTTTTGTTAGAAAAGAAAAATGTAGGTTTCATAAATTTAGACTGTTTTGAACAGTTATGAGTTTTAAAATGAATTTAATTCAATCCATTGAAGTCAATGGAGTTCATTCCGGTGATTTTCTTATTATATGTTCATATAAGTTTCATCTAATGATAATATGATATATTAAAATAAAATGAGAGAAATATATATTATCCTGCATCACACTGGTTTTTGCTCTAGTTCTTGAACTTCTTCATTGTTTTAATTAATAAAAAGGGGGTAAATTAAGTAATAACATGGTAAAACATGTTAACATTCAAAACTTTGCAACTTTTGTGCGTTCGCTCATTAATGAGAAGTTACTGATTAGATACACATGTTTTTAGTTGAAACATATTGTTATGACTGTGTTATGAGCTTGCATCACCATGCAAAAGGTGTATACAGTTTTTTAATTCATTAGGATGATTAAATCGAAAAAATAACTGATACATATCTTAACAAATATGTTGTATTATTATAAAGATGAGTCTCATCAAATCTGTCAAGAACATTTATTTCCTGGTCACTACAAAATTAAAGGAACATTTTTTTTTATAGTTTTGCATTGTGACATTTTATGACAATTAAGCACTTTCCCCCTAAATTATAAAAAAAAAAAAAAAACCTTAAATTGCAAAGTATTTACACATAGTAATATTATGCATTTGTTATGCTGCCTTTAATTTGTTGATTTATAGGTAAAATAATCATTTCTATTATAAGAATCACCGTTTGATGATCATTTGGTGTGAAATGTGAGAAGCACAATAATATCACATTCACTGTAAAACAGCTGCACGTTTAATAAACTCGGATCTCTTTTTGAAAGGTAATAAATTGCTTTAAGCCTCGTTTTAAATCAATTATAACCTGGGGCCACAGATACAAATCTGTTTTGACAGCTGACTATTTGTACATGCAGAAGATTGTTGTCCATCTGGGCAAGGACAGCTCTATCGACAGGAAGACCACAGGCGAAAGACAGAGGTCACGCAATAGGTCAAACGCCAGCTAAATACCACAGATTATATTTGACCTCAAATCCTGTCCCGTTTTGAATTTACTGCCATGAAAATAATCGATTACAGTAGCTAATGAGGGTCATGCAGTGGTTTAGTAATTTCCAGATTTCCCTGCTAATGTCTGATGAACTCCACGCCGTACAGTAATGATGAGATGCGACTCTGTTCTCTTTCTTCATTCGTTCCCTCTCAGCATCTCTAAGCAGGCTGTAACTGAAGATTCATTAGGATATCATTTCTACAACTTCACAGAGCCAAGCTGCTTTCTGCAGTAAAGTATGTAATGATCAGTGCACTGGCCATGCCAAATTAACAATGCGCTGGTGTTAATGAGCGCCCATTAGCTTAGAGCGGTGATTTACACCTGCTTCTGTGCGCTAAACTCTTCACAAACCACACGAGGGACGTGCTGAAGTTTAAAGGGGTCATGACGTGGATTTTTTTATTACTTTAAATTGTTCCTTGAACTTTACTTATAATGTTAATAAAGTGTTTTGCACAAAAACTAAATAATATATATGTATATATGCAACCCTCATTCTGACCTTCTGTCTGAAATGATCAGTTTTTAATGTGCGGCTCCTTTAAGGCTTGTCAGTAAACAGACACTGTTATGATTGGCTAATGCATAGGAAACAGGATCAACACACACTCGCTATTGCATACGAGTAAGTGATCTGAAAACATTATCCATATAAAACATTTACAGACAAAGCATTTTGAAATCATTGACTTGCGATTTGTGATGCTTCATCTTTCAACTAACGTTTTTTTGCGAACTCTCCATTGCACAGAGTCTCGATTACAAAATAAAATGCTCCGAACAAACATATAATCATCCGACTAATCCGGGACGCCATTAAAATAAGCCATCCACTTGTTCCAGATGCTGGAAACCTTCTGAAGTCTGTACAGAGACACAAACCAGCTGTTTAAACTGGACAGTGTAGACAGCGTCAGTCATTATAATGGCTTCTGCTTGCTTTTAACACGACGCTCACATCCAGCGTAGGCAAACGTTAGCCGTTAAAGGGATACTCCACTTTTTTTGGAAATAGGCTCATTTTACTCCCCCAGAGTTATAAACCGTTTTTGAATCCATTCAGCCAATCTCCGGGTCTGGCAGTACCACTTTTAGCATAGCTTAGCATAGATCATTGAATTGGACAGGACCATTAGCATCTCTCTCAAAAAAATGACCAAAGAGTTTTGATATTTTTCCTATTTAAAACTTGACTCTTCTGTAGTTACATCGTGTACTAAGACCGACGTACCATTACGTACCAGCAGGCGTAATGATATGACGCAGCGCCTGAAAATAGTCCCCAGCTCGGTAACTTCCAACGTGACCCCGACTAAGTTTGTGTAGTTTCAGCCGGCAAGCAGGTTGTCACGTTGGTTATGTTGACGGAAGTCATATCATTACGCCTGCTGCACTCATGGTACGGCAGCAAAGTTTCTTGATTATTACGCAGGAATGAGAGTATAGTTCCTAGCCATATCAGCCTAGAAAATCGCAACTTTTCATTTTCCGTCGGTCTTAGTACACGATGTAACTACAGAAGAGTCAAGTTTTAAATAGGAAAAATATCGAAACTCTTTGGTCATTTTTTTGAGAGAGATGCTAATGGTCCTGTCCGATTCAATGATCTATGCTAAGCTATGCTAAAAGTGGTACTGCCAGACCCGGAGTTCGGCTGAATGGATTCGAAAACGGTAAAACTCAACTGTTTAACTCTGGGGGAGCTGTAAAATGAGCCTATTTCCAAAAAAAGTTGAGTATCCCTTTAAGTGACCAGTGGGCGATGATGGTGCGATGATGTAAAAATATTCGCCGATGTCATATGCGAATGTATTTGCCCGTGCAAGCTTTGATTAAATAAATGCTTCGTGTTTTACTCAAATGAGAAAGTTTTACTCGCTGAATCTTGCAGGCTGATTTAATGGTACAAAGATCTCCTGAATGTCAAAAGATCAAGGCAAGTTTGATTTCTCATGTCATGACCCCTTTAATACTTCCGGTTAGGGGTCTGATCTAGATCTTAACCCCAAATATGAGCAATAGCACTAGTGATGCTTACCTTAGCAAACGCCACCAGCAATCATGTACCGCAGTGAATCAGACCTGAGGCTGATCAGAGACGCGTGTATGTCAGTTCTTTTCTATTGAATTAAATGCGAAAAGCACAAATTTTTTTTTTTTTTTTGCTGCACTCTATATGCAAAGGAATATAGATTGAAAATGGAAATTGTGCATTAAGAGCGCAACCATTCGCAGTATAATTTAAACACTCCTAAAACGGGACGTGGGAAATATAATTCTGATTTACTGCCAAGTTAACTCCATCATTTCAGATTTATCAATCAGCGCAAGTTAGCATCAGCCGTTTCATTTAATATTACATCAACCTGTCACAGGACTCCAGCTCATCTCTGGCTAATCTTTCCCTTTCTTTCTTTCTTTCTTTCTTTCTTTCTTTCTTTCTTTCTTTCTTTCTTTCTTTCTTTCTTTCTTTCTTTCTTTCTTTCTTTCTTTCTTTCTTTCTTTCTTTCTTTCTTTCAAAATCGCTCCGGCTCTCTCATCCAGAGAGAAACCTTTTCATTCGAAAAGTATTTTGTCTGTTCCTCTCCTCCTTTCTCTCTCTCTCTCTCTCTCTTTCGCCGTTCCTTTCACAACAGCTTTTATCTATCCCTTTATCCCAGCGTTCCTGTCAGGACGTTATCTCTCTCAAAATTTACATTTTAATTACAAGGCCTGCTGAACTCAGGAAAATCAATAACGCCACCATTGGCAGCTCAACTCTATGTCTACTGCTGGGCCTCTCTATTTCCTCTTATTGATTTATCTCTTTAGCACCTGCAACTTTATTGCTTCAGACAAATAGCTACCATTTTGGTCAATTTGAACAGAAAAAGAAAGGATTTGGTCGTATTTCATGATTCCACACACTCGAGCGCCGCTGTAATGCAGTGAGTCGTTGAAAGGGAGTGAGCCTGGATTAACTGTACACACCAGAGGATGGAGATCAGGATCGTACGAATCTGGCCGTTCGTTTCTCATCCTGTCCTTAGACCTTAACGTAGTTTCTTTAGTGTGTAAACCACTCTCTCTGCTTAATTGAACTAAGGCATCACTTTCACTATTGTTTATATTTAGGGTTAGAGATTTGTTGATAAGTGATCAGAGTTATATTTACAGGGGGACAGTAAAACAGGCCAAAAAATCTCATAGGCCGTGTGTCCACCAAAGCGTTTTTAGCCAGCTGAAAACGCCTAGCTGTGGGCGCTTGAGAGCGTTTTGGCAGCGTTGCGTTGCGTTTTTTTCAGTTGAGACGCTTTGCTTGTTATGATACGAAATATCCGCGAAAGTGTTACTAGTATCTCATTTCACACCTATTTTGTTTCTGTGTTGATTCTGTATTAAAATGTCGATACAATGTAATGTCTTTTCTCTGGCTCTTGTTTTAAATTATTTTGTTCTGTTATTATGTTTCTTGTTGTCGTCTGTTGACGTTATACAAGCAGAATGTGACGGTTGTGGTATTAGCCCCGCCCCTCCTCCACTGTGATTGGACGGTTGGGTAAAAAGTGACAGTGATGAGCGCTGCGTTTTACCCAAAGTTGAACATTCTTCAACTCTCTGCGACCTGTAAAAACCACTGAGCGATCAGCGCTTCAGTGTGAAAAAAGACGCTCAGCGCCTCGTTACGCTCATGGCGTTTTAAAAACGCGGCGCTCCCATTGAAGACAATTGAAAAAACACGCCAGCCGTGTGAAAAACCGCTTTGGTGGACACACGGCCTTACACTGGAGGAGGGACCTGAAACCTCAAACATATATTTTTAGGGTTGTGCAACGATTAATCGCATCCAAAATAAAAGTTTGTGTTTACATAATATATGTGTGTGTGTACTGTGTATAATTATTTTGTATAAATACACACACACACACACACATATGTATGTATATATATAAATATGAAATATTTGCATGTATATACTGTATATATATTTATAAATCATTTATATATAAATATAAATATTTTATATATAAATAACAGATTTTTCTTAAATATATACATGCATCTGTGTGTATTTATATACAAAATAATTATTCACCGTACACACATATATTATGTAAACACAAACTTTTATTTTGGATGTGATTAATCGCAATTAATCGTTGCACAGCCCTAGTTTTGCTGCAAGCTAAAGCTAAAGTTGAACAGGAATGGGCACAAATACATGAAAATGTTTGTGAAGTCAAATAAAATACCGTTATTTATTGTAAAAAAAAAAATCTATATACACATATAGTATTTATTAAATGTATCTGAAAATACTGCCCATTATGTAGACTTTTAAAAGCCTTATAGTTGATAAGCTATAAGAACAGACCCAGGTCCTCATTGATGTATAGTGGTCAGGTGTCCCGTAAACAGTCGTATGAGGAATTCACCGTACTTTCAAGTTTTAAGCTGGGAAGCTTTCGGGTGAGTCTCAGATCTTCGTGTCTCTCTTAAGTCCAGCTTAAGCCCCTGCACACTCCCACAGGACCCCGCTCAGTCCATCAGACCACCGGTGCGTGTGCTGGGATCCTGAACAACACAGTCTAGATGTGGCTTTCTGAACGTTTGACCCGTTTTTGTCCTTCTTCTCGTTGTCTCTCACAGGACTTGATGAAGCTCCCTCAACATCAGCCTCTGAGGTCAAAGCAAAGCCGTCGAGAGCTGCGGTCAAACGGCCCGTTCCCCTCGTGTCCGCCAGCCTGTCTCGACTCAGGAGGAAGATGAGTGATGAAGAGCAGGACCCCACCTGTGCTGCCGCCACGCTGCGTGTGCTCCGACAGAGGCTCGACCCTGCCCCGTCCACCAGGTGATCTGACCTTCAAGTGTTCACACACACTGATAGAAAAAGTTCTAATATGTACCATTTATGTACTAATATTTACACTTTTGGTAACAATATGTGCCTTTGAGGTATTAATATGCACTCCTCGGGTACAGAGGTGTAGCTTTTGAAAGGGACCGCCCCAGGGACAGCTTCTGGAGCTTTCTTCTGAGAGGGAAGAAAAATATTATAGCAGTGAAAGACTGAAATATATGGAAATTATTAAATGCTCAAAAGGATTTAACAGTATGGAATATTGTCAAGTGTTTTAGTGAAATCTGAGAAAATGTTGTGTACATTAAATATAAAATAGCTTTTAAAAACTGTATTGGCTGACCACTACTAACATGACTATCTATACTATACTGTATTCTATAACAGTCTAACAGTGCAGTTCTGACTATGAGCTTTCAACATGTGTCTTTAAATGTTACCCTCCTCTATTACTGTAACAGAGTCAGATTTGTAGCAGAAATACAGATTCTATATTTAATGATTTTAAAAACATTTTATTATGTTTTTCGTATTTTTATATTAAAATATTCACAGGTACACAGAGCTCGTAATAAAACAAGAATCAGCATCAAATCCTGTGTGTGTGTGTGTGTGTGTGTGAGACAGAGCTGGTAATAAAACAAGAATCAACATCAGATCCTGTGTGTGTGTGTGTGTGTGTGTGTGTGTGTGTGTGTGTGTGTGTGTGTGTGTGTGTGTGTGTGTGTGTGTGTGTGTGTGTGTGTGTGTGTGAGCTGGTAATAAAACAAGAATCAACATCAGATCCTGTGTGTGTGTGTGTGTGTGTGTGTGTGTGAGCTGGTAATAAAACAAGAATCAACATCAGATCCTGTGTGTGTGTGTGTGTGTGTGTGTGTGTGTGTGTGTGTGTGTGTGTGTGTGTGTGTGTGTGTGTGTGTGTGTGTGTGTGTGTGTGTGTGTGTGTGTGTGTGTGTGTGTGTGTGAGAGAGAGCTGGTAATAAAACAAGAATCAACATGAGCTTGGCTTCAGGAGATGGAGAGACCTGAGGGATGTGAAGTGTTGTAAAGCGAGGTGGAGATGATGGTGTTTTATTCCTCATCAGGAGAGGAAGTGTTTTATTGAACAGATAAACTGTCATATGTGTCTCTCTAACAGAGTTCACTGTAAAGCGTTATCTGTTGTGAAGATCAGTTCATTATGGTTGTTGTGCTGGAGTTTATTCTCGAGGAAGTATCGTGTTTATTAATGTGTAAATCTACAGTAACGTCTTCATCTAGTCAGCTGGAGATCTTTCATCTAAACTGCTTATTTCTCTTAAGACTAGCAGTGAATGTTAATAATCTGTAAATGAGCAGGAGGATAATAATCTCTCTCTCTTTAGTTATGCAAAATAATCATATTCATCCGCAGTCATTCATCTGCAGTCACGCAAAGCACAACCAGATCCCCGTTCACACGGATCCACGAAAACGCTGTATTCTGCTGCCAGGCCAGTAGATGGCGATGTCACTTTATAAAGAAACACTACGCGTCTATACACTGAACATGTAACACACATGCGCATGATATCACCGTTTACACAAATTCACGTTTTTGTAGTTTTACACGGAGACGATACTGGTATCGTTTTCAAAAGTTTGCGTTTCAGGCCCCAAAACGCATTTGTCGTGTGAATGAATGACCAAAACGCAGAAGTTGTTTTGTTGAAGAAGTGTGTTGTGGTTGTTTCAGTGTGTCTGAGTCCGTGGTGAGCAGCCGTGGCCAGGAGGGCATGAACGAAGAGAAAGCCTCGGTGGAGGCGCCCGTCGTCCCGTTCGGAGTGGACCTTTACTACTGGGGAGAGGAGCAGCCCACCGCCGGGAAAATCTTCAAGTACGCTCTCCTTCATGAGAAACATGCATCCATCCGTCTCTCATTGGAGTGTGAATGGTGTGAAGTGACCACTAGAGAGCACCATTGCATGACTTCACATCAACTCCTGTTCTCCTAAATTAACTGATGAAAACATTGATCTGGAGATTTACTGTTTGGCATCATGATGCAAGATTAATGTGCACAATATAGAGTCATGAAGAACCTGGAAATATCAGGAAATCATCATTTCACGGGCTGGAGAAGTCATTGAGATCAATGACAGTCATGCACAAAATGCACTTTGTGAAGGCAATTTCTACATGATGATGTGATGTGTGTTTTTTCTTTCAGTCAGACCTGTTTTTTCCACTGGTTTTCAGGCACACATCACAGCACCAGTTCTGGGTTCCTCACGAGGTGGAAGAAGAAGTGGAAAACGAGGAGCTTTCTGCAGAGATGAAGTCGAGATACATCACGTTCGCTGGGAAATTCAAACCTGTGGAGCACAAGTGCAAAGCACCGATGCCAGATGGATCTTTGTGTGAACGTCAAGATAGAGTAAAGGTCAGACGAGCAACAGCGTGCGAGCGGGACACACACTGAATAAAGTACTGAAATGAAATGTGATGTAATTTCAGTGCCCGTTCCATGGACGCATTATCCCTCGGGATGAGCTGGGAAGGCCCGTTAACCCGGAAGATGCTCTGCGGCTGGAGAAGGAGAAGTGGAAACGCCAGGAGCAGCAGCCAGGTCAGACAATTCATGCAATATACAGTCAAACCAACATGTATTCAGACACATTCAACACATTATCACAGTTTATTCGCTATAATGGTGATAAAATATGAGCAGAACTCAGAGTTCTCAGATCAGTTGATATTTGACTGGTTTTGTCCGTCCTTCTGTTAGACTGTCTCACACATGAATTATGTTGAATATCTGTCAGCTGTTAAATTTAACTACACTATTAGATAATACCAGTTTAGCTCAGCCAATCACAAAGCAATGCTTCATTGTGTTCAGTCTGTGTGTAAAAAGAGCATTAGTTATTAAAGAAAAAACACTTCAGCAAAACATGATCAGCTCAAAGTGTCTGAATCATTTTTGGTCCCAAATTTGTATAAATGTTACTGGGTAGTCACTGAATGAAGAATTTTTGGGTATAATATGTCACAGTTTACTTTATTTTACTCTCCTCACTTACAGAAATGAACTATAGTGTCCTGAACACACTAGTAAAAAATGATATCTGTTGTGTGAATAATGTCTGGATTGACTGTATGTAACTTAACTAGTCAGAGCACGTTCTTCTGGCGTTCTTTGAGTAACACAAAAGGTGTTCTTGAGGTTTTTCTTACTATGATGACAGGTAGTAGTGGTACCTTTATTTAATCTTTAGGTAGATGTAATTTACAGTGGATTACTTTTAATGGTGTTTTTGTGATTTCGGAGCGTGACAGTGCTTATATACAGTCATTGAATGGAAAAGAGCAGCGTGAGCATTCTTCATAGTACCTCCTTTTGTAGAAGAAAGTCTTATCTGGGGAACTGCCTCTTAAAATGTTTGCCAAACCTCTTGTCTTCAGGCAGGGTTTCCCAAACTGTTTTGTCCGCCAATATGCACCCTGTAATTAAGTGTTGTGTTTTTATTTTTTATTTTTTTATTATTTATAAATATAGGGATTATTGTTATTATGGAAACATTTTAAAAGATAATTGCGACTTTTTCTCTCACAATTGCGAGTTTATATCTCGCAATCATGACATCTTTTCTCAGAATTGTGAGAAATAAACTCGCAGTTACTTTTTTTATTTTTTATTCTGTGGCGGAAACAAGCTTCCATAGATATAAATATATTACTGTCGTAAATTAAAATGGTCCTGTAAAATAACTTTTTTTTTTATAATTCTAATAATTATTACATCATTAATAACTCGCATCATTAATATTTATGCCTTAAATTCTCACATTCAAATCCTCAAACTTGTATTTTGGAGGAATGCTGGTGAAATGCTGTAAACTTCTGTCCACAAAATGTTGGGAATTATGCAAATTAAGTGAACCAAGCGCACATCGCATTCCCTAAATGCACGTCAAACTCGCTGTACGTACATAGATGGAGTTGAAAAGCAGCATTTACTTCATATTAATTGTGCAGTCATGTGTTTTTATTAAAATGTCACATTTGATGTAATTATTAGCTTCTTTTTTTTTTTCATTTGTCAAACCCTGTGTTTAATGCATCCTTGCCAAATCGACCTCACACACACACCAGACCTGAAAGCCTGATAATCTTCTTTCATTTCCCCTCGTGTTTCGGAGACCCCCAGCCCTTCAGTAGCCAGTGTCCAGGCCGAATCCCAAATCCCAGACATCCATCACCCACAGTCTGCGGGACTCCAGGAAGAGATGAACTGATGCAATCCCATCCAAGTCATCATCAATACTCAGATAATAGGACAGGCTGCATCTCACTCCTTCTCTTTCTCTCCCTGGCTTCTTTTCTTGTGGAGTCGGGTGCTAAAAGCCAATTAAGCGGCGTCTCCATGCTGTCACTGGAGCGTCGGATGTGCTTTCTTTGGCCACACTTTACTTGTTAACAAACAGTTATCTGAGGCAACTGACTTCAGGGCCCGCTGACCACTGGCTTGTGAAATAGCATCTTTTGTAACTAAGTAAGCTATCGATCCCCGCGACTCCGTCACGCCCTGTGCCGTGGACATGCCGGTTCTCAGGGTAACCGCAGGACCCCCCCACACACACACACACACACACACCCGCTGCCGGTGTCCATCAGCCCCTCGACTGAACACTCGAACCACTGAATTCTGCTTCAGCCCGACCAAACACTTCTGATGCTCGTGACTCTCAACACTGTGCTTGTTCTGTGTGTCTGACGTTCTCTTGAGTTTAAACAAACCCCTGATCTACAGTAAGTGTGATCTAGCAATCTTGCAATTTGATGAAAAATCATATTGATTTACATTCAAGTAGGGACCTGAGGCATTTCTAGAGATCAGAATATCATAGACTCTCAGGGAAAAAATGTTACAATTTTGTCCAAATTAATTAATCCAATTCCAAAAAATGGGTACTTGTAATTAAAGTCCCCCTGTAGTCAATAATTGTATCCCTTAAAACTCATCTTTGATCACTAAAATGACATATTTAAACGTATGTAAATAATTCCTCATGCCTTAAAACAGCTTGAATGTAACTCGACACCCTTGCCTCATTTAGTATGCGCGGTTTTATGAATATGCAAATGAGCCCCGCCTCCACTCACTCACTCAGCTCAGAGATCCACTGGTTGACGATCACACGTTGATCTGATTGGTTACAAGGTAGTTTGTGACGTCAGAAACACCAGCGATTTCAAAGCGTGTGTTTGAGACTGTCTTTGGTTCACTGCAGTTTTAAGGAGGAAATACTCAGCAATGGTGTCGACTTATGAACTTACACATGATGTGTCTTAAAGCATATTAAAAACACCACATAGACACATAAACAACATTAAAAGCTGGATTTTCACCACAGGGGGACTTTAAGTTGTTAGTTAGTTGTAATTAGACTACAGTTACTTTTTTATTGATTAAATCATGATTACATATTTTTCACACAATGTCATTAAATCATTCATAATTTATTGTCTCCCCAATTCTTCTGTTGGCAACACTTTATTGTAATGTGTCGTTGTTACACGTTACATGTATTTACTATAGTAATAACTATAAATTAGGCATACTTACATGCAACTAACCCTCAACCAAACCCTAATCCTGATCTTAACCCTATAGTAAGTTCATGTAGTTACACTGTTACAAGGACACATTAAAATATAGTCTTAACCCTTCTTTTAAATATTCCTTTCTAAGAAAGCATATTGCTTATACGCATTCAGAAAGTCTTCTAGTTTTGTGAAATAGGTGTCTATAATTACATTTGACCACTGGATTTACAGAAATCATTTGCAACATTACATATCAGACTCCTAATGAACACATTAGTTATTATTTGAATTATCACTCAGTGAGTCATTTAACCATGTATTGCTATGTCTTTGGAAACCCTTTTTCTTTCAAACACATTTTTATGATCACTTAATATCCTTTAATTAAACTCACAAACCCTTGCAGTTCCTCCGTGAACCCAGAGGAAACCCTGAAGTAATGTAATGTTTAATGGACTTTATGTTGTTGATAACAAAGATGGAATGTATTTTCTCTCTTTTTGTAGTTTTATGTCAGTATATGGTGCAAGAATATAATATTCAAATCAATATGATAAACAAGTTTGTTCAAAAGTAGTCAGATTATATATTAAATGTGTAATGTAATGGATCAGTATGGACTACAGTTTGTAAGGATTGTGCTTGAGTTCACTTTGGTTTCATATGAACACTTTTCCAGGAAAGGCAAGTATGTTGTATTGTCACCATTGCTACAGCTTTGGTCAGTTCAGTTCTTGAAGATCGGACTGTCTGAAAGTAAGTTGAATGGTAAGTGTGTCTAGAGCTGGAATAATTACTAATCCTGTTTCAATGGCCAATGCTTTTGAAGGAACGTGTCGGACGAACACTTGTTTCTGGTTCTGTAGGTTCAGGTTAAGAACAGTCGATAGCATTTGTTGCATAATGTGGCATACCATAATAATTCATTTACACGTGAGCTGTCCCTCCTTTCCTATAGAAAATGTGTTGCAGTGAGACGATTGAGGGGAACTCCGAAACATTATAGTTAGTGCTGGGCGACGGTTACGATTAATCACATCCAAAATAAAAGTTTGTGTTTACATATATGTGTGTGTACTGTGTATAATTATATAAATACACACAGACATGCATGTATATATTTAAGAAATATTTGCATGTATACTGTATATATATATATATATATATATATATATATATATATATATATATATACAGAATTTATATTATATATAAATATAAATATTTTATGTAAGGGATAATGTAGAGATTTATTTTGTAGGTAGCCATGTAATAAGCGGGATAATGAATATCCAGGCGGTTGAATAGCGAATAACAACCCTGACAGGCTGAACTGGACCCTGACGCGAAGCGGAGGGATTTTGAATCAGCCTGAAGAGGTTGTTATTCACTATAACAACCGCCTTGCTATTCATTATCCCGCTTATTACATGGCTACCTACAAAATAAATTAATAATTTGACACAAAATATTGATTTAAAAAGGAGTTTATTGATTTAAAATCGAGTGTATTGCTTCCGCTAAAGAAAATAGTCCGTTCCGAGTCCATAGCAACGCTCTGTTTTTCATGGCAACGTTCGGTGTTATACTTCGCAGCGGTCTGTTATTTTAGAATTCAACCAAGCTATGTAATAAATATAAATAACACATTTTTCTTAAATACTGTATGCATGTGTGTGTATTTATATACAAAATAGTTATACACAGTACACACATTATGTAAACACAAACTTTTATTTTGGATGTGATTAATCGTAACCGTTGCCCAGCACTAATTAAAACAATCACTGTTTCTAAAGTAGCCTACAGCCACAAGATGTAAACAATACGCATGTTAATATGAAAAATCAATTAATAACCTTTTCTGAGTAAAGTTATATGCAATTTTACAACTTTGTTGCCATAAACCCTAAAATGAGATGAAATAACACAAAGATTAATGAAAGTGCTTTTATAGAAGTATAAGCTTAATATTTATGCATTTCTGTCCTCCACAAAATGATCTCGTTCACTTCCGTTTTAAGTGCCTGATTTTCTTTCATAGAAAACGAGAGATGAGTTTGTTATTTCTTGAACTTAACTTTGATCCCAGCGTATTCCTTTTCCTTTCTGAGGAAGGTGCAAGCCTCCCAGAGAGCAGGACTCCACACGTGTGTTATCTGTAGCACTGGTGTGTGTGTGAGTGTGTGTTGTGCAGCTGTTGCAGATGCGAGCTGTTGACAGAGGAGTGAGTCCTGCTGCTCAGCTCAAGTTAACCCCGTCATCTTCCTCCTCCTCCTCCTCCTCCTCCTCCTCAGCCTGAAGGCTACATTAATCCCGCTAGCGCTCCTCGGGTTCTTCTGAAACGCTGTTTGTTGGTCACATGTCTTCCTCAGACTGATGAAGCGCAGTGCTCTGTGCAATTAAACACTTTAGAGATTGTAAATAATTTAACAGCTACCGTTTTATCATTGCGAGATGCATGTTCGCCGGTAAGGGACGTGTTTAATGAAGAGTTGATGATTCTGAGTGCCGAGACTCACACAAGACAGATCTACGAAGCGTTGGAGAACTGAGAGGAACCGTTACTAAACCTGGACAATATTCCAGATATTCCTGCTTTACCTTTTAAATACACATTTTGTGTGTCACTTTAATTAATTTTTACTCTTTTTATAGTCTATCTGTCTGTCTGTCTGTCTGTCTATCTATCTATATATATATATATATATATATATACTTATCTATCTATCTATCTATCTACTTATCTATCTACTTTATCTATCTGTCTGTCTGTCTGTCTGTCTATCTATCTGTCTATCTTTCTATATATATCTACTTATCTATCTACTTTGTCTATCTATCTATATCTATCTGTCTGTCTGTCTATCTATCTCTATCTGTCTATCTATCTATATATATCTACTTTTCTATCTACTTTATCTATCTATCTGTCTGTCTGTCTGTCTGTCTGTCTATCTATCTACTTATCTATCTATCTATCTATATATATATCTGTCTGTCTCTATCATTGAAATTTTACAATATTTTTTTCAAAAAGCAATCAATATTTGTATTCTGCAGAGATGCATTAAATTGATCAAAAGTGACATTTATAATAATACAAAAGATTTCTATTTCAAATAAATTCTGTCCTTTTTAACTTCGTCAAAGAATCATGGAAAAAAGTATCACGGTTTCCACAAAAATATTAAGCAGCACAACTCTTCTCAACATGATAATAACAAGAAATTATTCCTGACCACCGAATCAGCATTTATAGGTTTATCTTTTTCAACACTGTCAAGTTAAGAATGCCATTACTCTCACACACATAATACCAAACGCAGAGGATGAGGCCGTGATCAGATCTTTATTCCACAGCATAATGTGTTAATGGCAGAAGTGTGTGTGTGTGTGTGTCGATGGCAGAAGTGTGTTGTGTGTGTCGATGGCAGAAGTATGTGTGTGTGTGTGTGTCGATGGCAGAAGTGTGTTGTGTGTCGATGGCAGAAGTGTGTGTGTGTGTGTGTCGATGGCAGAAGTGTGTTGTGTGTGTCGATGGCAGAAGTGTGTGTGTGTGTGTCGATGGCAGAAGTGTGTTGTGTGTGTCGATGGCAGAAGTGTGTGTGTGTGTGTGTGTGTGTGTGTGTGTGTGTGTGTGTGTGTGTGTCGATGGCAGAAGTGTGTTGTGTGTGTCGATGGCAGAAGTATGTGTGTGTGTGTGTGTCGATGGCAGAAGTGTGTTGTGTGTCGATGGCAGAAGTGTGTGTGTGTGTGTGTCGATGGCAGAAGTGTGTTGTGTGTGTCGATGGCAGAAGTGTGTGTGTGTGTGTGTGTGTGTGTGTGTGTGTGTGTGTGTGTGTGTCGATGGCAGAAGTGTGTTGTGTGTGTCGATGGCAGAAGTGTGTTGTGTGTGTCGATGGCAGAAGTGTGTTGTGTGTGTCGATGGCAGAAGTGTGTTGTGTGTGTCGATGGCAGAAGTGTGTTGTGTGTGTCGATGGCAGAAGTGTGTGTGTGTGTGTGTCGATGGCAGAAGTGTGTTGTGTGTGTCGATGGCAGAAGTGTGTTGTGTGTGTCGATGGCAGAAGTGTGTTGTGTGTGTCGATGGCAGAAGTATGTGTGTGTGTGTGTGTCGATGGCAGAAGTGTGTTGTGTGTCGATGGCAGAAGTGTGTGTGTGTGTGTGTCGATGGCAGAAGTGTGTTGTGTGTGTCGATGGCAGAAGTGTGTGTGTGTGTGTCGATGGCAGAAGTGTGTTGTGTGTGTCGATGGCAGAAGTGTGTGTGTGTGTGTGTGTGTGTGTGTGTGTGTGTGTGTGTGTGTGTGTGTGTCGATGGCAGAAGTGTGTTGTGTGTGTCGATGGCAGAAGTATGTGTGTGTGTGTGTGTCGATGGCAGAAGTGTGTTGTGTGTCGATGGCAGAAGTGTGTGTGTGTGTGTGTCGATGGCAGAAGTGTGTTGTGTGTGTCGATGGCAGAAGTGTGTGTGTGTGTGTGTGTGTGTGTCGATGGCAGAAGTGTGTTGTGTGTGTCGATGGCAGAAGTGTGTTGTGTGTGTCGATGGCAGAAGTGTGTTGTGTGTGTCGATGGCAGAAGTGTGTTGTGTGTGTCGATGGCAGAAGTGTGTGTGTGTGTGTGTCGATGGCAGAAGTGTGTTGTGTGTGTCGATGGCAGAAGTGTGTTGTGTGTGTCGATGGCAGAAGTGTGTTGTGTGTGTCGATGGCAGAAGTGTTGTGTGTGTGTGTGTTGATGGCATACAGTGAGCATCCTCACACTGTTTCAGACTGGAGAGACCCAGAGCTCATGAGGGACATCGAGGCGGCGACCGGAGAAGATCTGGGATCATCCAGGACTTACGGGAAGGGGAAGAAGGGCGGAAAGGGGAAGTCAAGGAAAAAGTACCCAAACCTTACAGACCTGAAGCAAAATGCCAATACGTCTCGTTCCAGATTAGAGAAGAAAGTCTTCAACAAGTGAGTGCATTGATGTTCAAGATTCAAATCTAAAAAGGACTCATATTTGTGTCTTATATTAGGAGACGAGTACATGTGTATTGAACATTTCAGTAATCTGAATAATCTGAATGTCAAGCGCATGTTTTCCTCACAGGAGCTCCATGAGACGAGTGACGGACGTCATGAACAAGATGGACAAGAGGAAACATGACAAATTTGCCAATCAGTTTAACTACGCTCTGAACTGAGGCTTCACACCATGAACTTTAGAAGTCATAGATTGTCTTTTTTTTAAATAATTTGTGATTTTTTTTTTTTTAATCTGCCTGGAATATAACTAATTTAAATTTTGAATCCAACTTTTGTCATTGTTTGCTACATTGTAATATTTATATATTTCAGAATTTAAAACATTAGTGTGTTGTTAATGTGTCGTATTTGAATATTAATAGAGTAAACTTGTTTTTCACTTGAGGGTTCCTTTGTTGTAAATATTAAAAATGCCCCACAGCAAACATGTATTTTGAGGATTTTCTTATATTTGTAATGGAGAAGATTGATATATTAATGATAAAGGTTCGCATGTTCTTCAGTCTCACTGTAGACTCACAGTTTCCCCTTGATCCATTAGACCTGCTGAAACACTCACTGCAACTGTTTATTACTATCATATGTGTAGAAATTATATTAATATATCATTTGGTCAATTATTCACAAGGTCACTGTCATTTTAAAACAGCGGAAAACTGTGTTAGTTTTACATCATTTGTTGAACATTTAAATTCAACAGGACACTGCATTGTAGAAAACTACGACATTTCTAATGATAGAAGGAAACTGGCTTAAAGCTTCGCTTATTTCACTCTTTCAGAAACATAAACCCTGTTTTCCTCCATATTCAGCTCATAAACCCTGTTTTCCTCCATCTTCAGCTCATATTCCTCACGCGCGTTTGTTCGGCAGCGGAAATCAAACTTGTGTATAGAGAGAGCCTATAGAAACATGTATAAGATGATTTATAAACGAGCGCGAATCGGACAAAAAATAATCCTGTATCTATGTAAAAATATCATGAACGAGTCCGTCTTTTCATATGTCAGCAATATAACAATAAAAATTATAGTTATTTCACATGCACATTGTGATTATAATATTTATAATAGTTAATAATAAAGATTTCAATTGTTTTAATAATAATAATAATAGTAAACTTGTGAAATGCACATCACAAGCTACAAAACAAAACACACGGACCATTGTGATTATAATATTTATAATAGCTCATAATAAAAAAACGAATTGTAGCCTAATAATTATAATCATACGTAGTAGTAAATATGTAGTAAACTTGTGAAAATGTGGATTTCGCAGCCATTTAAATTGTGTATTTATATTTCTGGCCACGAAACTATATTGGAAAAAAACAATCAAGTAACGAATTTAGAATCATTTACAATTTTGACGCAAAACTCATTTAAAAAAAATCGCTAACAATATTATCCTGTGGAATAGGCTATAATTGATTAAATGAACAGTTTGGTATACACATGGGTGTAATGTAAAATTGTATGTCATTCAAATATTAAGGAAGCAAAATAACTACAAAGCATGCACTGAAAACAATCGCGTGAAGCTGGAAATCACGCGACATTTAGCCGCATATTTGACGATTTCATCTCGAAGTGTTTGACTCTTTAATATCGCAAAAAGTGCGCAGATTTCAGAAACGATTTAATAGAGACCCGTGTTAAACATTTACAATCGAATGAATTGAATTAATACACGGAGATATATTAATAACAGCAATAGCCTAATTGACCAAAACAATATTTTTAACGAACAATAAACTGTAAATTGCGATCGAAATATTTTAGTAGCCTACTTTTCACCTGCCCTTCTAAAGCCATCAGCTGACATCGTTATTGATATTTAAGCAACTCTCAAATCAATAAGTCGATTTAAAGAGGACATTATGTCTCATTAGTGCTCAAATAGAAAAAAAAAAGAACGTAAATATTTAGAATGTAAAATGTAACATTTTCTACATTATATTCTAAACGAATTCGAATGTTTTAAACCTTCTGGGACTGAATTTTATTATTGTATTTGCACTAAAACTGCTTTAAAAAAAAAAGAAAAAAGATCGCATTACATTTTTTAGGTTAAGTTCAAAGAAATTCAGTCGACCACAATATTTCCATAATAATTACACGCAATGGTTTCAAACTTTGAAATGATAACGCGATTTATTCCTGCTATTCGTTAAAGCGGCCTTATGCCAACAGAATAGTTGACAACTTAGTCATTTCATTTCAACATTTTAATTGTGAGACAAACAATTAAATAATAGCATAGTCTATGCAACTTCAGAATTAAATCATGTGGCCCACAGTAAAAAAAAAAAAAAAAAAAAAAACTCAAGATAAACTTTTCATTAGGCCTATGTTTGTTTGTACACGATTTAAGTCCAACAATCTCATTCTTTGTTTCGATACATACCGTTTTATTCCCTACTACATTTGCATTCAAAGTTAAAGTCTAAACACATTTCATAATAACTGAATATTTACAGTCTGACCTAGAGAAATATTCACATTTTATCAAAATGAAGCAATTCGAAATCTAATTATTAGCACGTAAACTGAGTTCTGGGTTTGCCACAGTGCAGCAAAGGTTGAAAAACATTTCGCTTCCCATCACAAACCTATCGAGTGTCTTTGCACGCGTGTGAGAGAATATAGTGCTTCGAGTTAGAGGTGTTCTTTGTCCTCCTCCCGTGATTCTGTTCTTATAAGTGCGGCGCGTAAAACGTGGGCGCGCCGTAAGTCTGCGAGCCCAGCATGAAGGGCGACAGAACCGCGTGACCCGGCAGAAACGGCAACTGCGCCGTGCACACGAGTCCTCCGGGCGCGTGGCCCGGGTAGCCGGTGTGCATGGACAGGTGTGCGCTCATAGGAGGGGACGGGCTCAGGGGACTCAGGGACCCGTTCTGCCCTGCTCCGCTCCCGCCGGTCGGCGCGCTGGTGTCTGCGCCCGGGTTCTGCTTCTTCCACTTGGTCCGGCGGTTCTGAAACCATATTTTGACCTGCGTCTCCGTCAGGCTCAGGGACAGCGCCAGGTTCAGGCGCTCGCACACGGACAGGTATCGCGTCGACTTGAACTTGTTCTCCAGAGCCACCAGCTGCTCGTACGTGAACGCGGTCCGGGCTCTCCTGGGTTTGCCTGACTTCGAGTCCGAACCGGAGCGCTTCCGCTTGGGCTTGGCCGAGTGATTCTGTCCGTTTGTCGAGGACTGTTGCGACTGCTGTCCGTCCGGGCTCTTGCTGATGGAGTCGTCGTCCTCGTGCTGCCCGAACTCGGTGTCGTTGTTCCCGGTGAGCGCGCTCTCCTCGCTGCACAGCTCTCCGTCAGACTCGCGCTCATCTGACCGGAACACGAACCCGTCCTCTGGGGAACACACCAAAACACCCGTCAAAACTCCTGCATTGGACAGGTGAATCACACAGCTACACACACACACACACACTCACTGACATGGATGTGTCTCCACCAACAGGTTCACCGAATTTCGATAAATTATTACGGGGAAGGAAAAAATAGGCATTTTAGTAAGTAGCTATAAATGTTGTTATTTATTTTGCCCTTTTACACTCTTAAAAAATAAAGGCCCTCTTGTTTTTTTGTTTTTCTTTCTCAGTTTTTGTTTCGCCAAAGAATCTTTAAGTGATCAGTTCTTAAAATAAGCTTTTTTTTTTCTTCTTAGTGTGAAAAACATTTAAATAATCTAAAGAACCTTTTGTGCAACTGAAAGATTCCACTGATGTTAAATGTTCTTTGTGGAACCGTCGATGCCGATAAAGAACCTTTTATTTTAAGTGTAAATAAAACATTCAAAAATATTATATTTTATTTTTTCCTAAAATTTCTTTGGCTGTCCACTGGTTAGTGCAAAAATATTTTCTTCCTAAATGTTTGAAATAAACTGTCGCACAGATGCATGGACCTTTTGATTTAAATAATTATGTTACAGCATTACTAGTTTTTTAAAAAAAACACACAGAATGATTTTTTTTTTTAATTGAATTGAAATAAAGCTGCTATTTCTGTATGAGCGTTTTTTGTCTCGTTTATGAAGTGAGTGAATAGATGCCACTTCCTTTGGCGTGTCAATTCGTCTTGACATCTTAAATCACAACTAATCGATAACTCTCAATTTACTCAACCATTTAAAGCGGCTGTTAAAAACAGCACAAACCTTATCAAATTATTGCAGCCCACAATTACTGTTTATTGAGAATTGCTTTCGCGCGCGGCCTCCGATCAATCATAGAGGTTGACACATATTTGTCCTTGCAAACACAGGCACAGAAGATAAGACGATCCTCGTGAAGACTGCGCTCTCTGTTTTCACCATTTAGACTCGAGACAAAGCGCTAACACATCTAAAGCAAAAAACAATTAAAGCCATTCGATTGCGCTTAATTTAAGGCAGGTCTCTGCGTAAAGACGCGGATAATGGGGAGGATCTGGTCGATATCCTATTATAGAAATGAGTATATCTCTTTCAGGCAGCTTGCAAACTCTCTCTCAACATCTAAATTATAGAGGTAAAATTCGGATAATTACAAGATTAAAGCCCATTATACTTATTAAGGGTGATATCGATCACTGGTCACCAAAAAACTAAAAAGTGCAGTCCTAATCACAAGACTCGTCTGAGGGGTTGTTTTCATATAGTTTACCATGGAGTTTACCTGACACACACACACACACACACACACATGCCAAGTGACAAACATTTAGTGAAAGTTTCCACCAGTCTCAAGAAAAGCCGAATTCTATTAAAACTTTCTTTCACTTCACAACAACCACTCAATCAAAGACTTGAAAGACTTAAAATGGCCATTTATAGAGACTGTACTAGTTTAATTAGTTCTGTAAATAAACTTTAGTTAAAGTCCTTCTTTATGGACCTCCAGGTGAAGAAGAAGACGGCTAAAGGCCAAGTTGCATTTGTTAACAATAAAGAAATAATGTAGCTATAAAACGTAGAGGACATTTCAAGCAGTGGCATTCTATACTCAATCTAATAATCAACAATGTTTTTATTTGATGTCCTAAATAATTATGAGACTGCATGAAATATTTGCACGTTTATAAATTCATTTGACACACCACAGGATAAAAGTGATTAAAAAAGTGTGTTATAACGGCGAAAAACTTTTGTGACCGTCCAGCTAAAACACCCATTTCACTTACACATTTTGCATTACAATTTTTAATAAAAGATTCCAATAATTTGAACCTAAATATTCTTGGGGGGAAAAAGAATGTCCATGTTATTAACTATGTAGGCTACTTTAACGCGTCATGTTAAACATAATATTGAACACACACACACACACACACCATAATAAGGGGAATAACCACGGTCACTTACTCAAAATCCCTGCAGTTTTTTTACAGTCGTAGTCCTCCTGATAAGACTTGTGCTCGATCGTGTGATTCGAGTCTTCGCTTCTGTTCTCCGCACCAAACATGAACTCACAACCTGTCCTGTTAGGCGCTTGCCTCTTACTAGTAAATTTATTGGGGTCCAAAATGTCCAGAACCGAGAAGGACGTGGTCCGGTGTATGGTCGGCGGCGCGCCCGCGGGCTCGTGCTCGTGCTCGTGTCTCGGTGAGGTGTCTCTGCTGTCCGCCGGTAACGCGTCTCTCCCCGCGGCGCAGTGAAACACCGGCAGCGCGTCGTCCATGCCGTCCTGCGGGGCCACGATCACTCCGGTGGGGTCTCCAGTCTTCTCCTTCTCCCGGTTCATATCTCTCCAGCTCTCGCACTTCTGCTGTTTACTCAACACGAGACATGCTGCTGAAACGCGTCTGTAAGATGCTGGTCAGGAGTTGATCCAGCTGGAGATGCTGATGTCCCCCTGCTCAGGTCCTTTTTGGGTTTGAACCGTCCCCTCAGGACACCCCGCGTTTATGTCACACACACACACACGCACACGCGCGCGCAGCTGGCTTCCCTTCCCTCCCCTTCCCTTTACACTCGCCAAAACTTAGACACAGGCCGTGGCTTATTTATGCATTCATATTCCACTGTGAGTGGTAATTGGCTACAAATTAATCCCATGCCTCTAATAGCCTATTATCTCCGTCTGGAGTGTGTGAGGAGTGTGAGGAGAGTGAGCGATGATGTGGCCCCTGATATACACAGCTGTCAGCGAGAGCACTGGACTGGAAACACACTAAATAGGCTTATTTTTCCTTACTTTCTCCCTCCCATCTCCCGCACTGCATGGCTTAAGGTTAGGATAATCATTGTTTCCAGAGAAATTAACGAGAGAACGGGACACTTGAAATGCACTTTATAATGCACTTGACCACAAAATCACAAACACACACCTATTATAGAAACGAATATAAATAGGCTGTATATATATAAACATGCATTCTGTTTCAATCACAGTCTAGAATCATCATCCTAAGAGTACATTTATACTTGATTATCTTCTATATTAGTCTACAAAAAAACAAGAAAGCGCAGTAAGTTTTTGAATTTCTAACAACCTCGAGTGAAAATCCTAATGTTTTAGTTCACATGAAAAACACCACAGAAGTGTGACGAAACTGAATCTTCTGTTTGCTTCAGATGTGCGACATGAAAGGTCAGTTCTTCGCAATCACTCAAGGCAATGAGCCTTGGAAGCAACTAATTAAGAGTTGCACTAAATAATAGGTAAAACGATCAGCAGTGAGGATGAAGATGATTATCCCGTCATCATGAAGAGCTGCATTCAACTTTTAATCTCATCTTTCCTGGGGCCAAAAAAACACACAAAAAAAAAAACAGTGTTTCTCCAGACTGTAGGCTAAATTTGCACACAAATCTACAAATCATCCCAAGCTGATTAAATAATGCAGATTTTACAGCACGAAACCTTGTGTTTGCAGGTTCACACAGAACGCGTTTTCTATTACACTACACCTTTCCATTATTTTTCTACACAAACAAGCGCTAGACGGACGTCTTTAACAGTCGCGTATATTCGCGCATCGCGCATGCCACGCTGACGTTACAATAAGTTCAACTTTATAAAACCAGACCAGCCCTAAAGTAGATGTCTTCATAGCCCATGTCTATCCATGAACACTCAATTCATGTGTCTGTTCGGCCAGCTGATTGGGCGAATTGCCGTTGTAATTAAAGAACTCCCTCCCAGCAGCTCATTGCATGATTTTGGCAATTTAATCATATTATGCGCAATAATTTGCATGTAAATTGTCCCATTCACATCGAACCAAGTTCCTCACTGCTTCAGCCTACATCATATGTGAGGAAAATCACCATAATAACATATTCATTATTGACAATTAAATAACATGACACTTCTGACATGTCAGAACAAATCAGTTACATATTCCAGATCATTTGACCAATCTCCTTCAGTCTGGTCGAGTTGATCATTAACAACTCTCCGGTTTCACAAAATCTTTTCAGAAAAGGATCATTTATATAATGCAGATATTGTGGCAGATGAAAAAAAGGCTGTTTCGTGGCAGATTTTTAGGGCACTAAATGATGTTATTTTTGACTATTCCAGCTCTTGTTCCTCTGGCACAACACATGCACATTCTTTGTCAGTTTTCACAGTATATAAATATTCCAGTGCTCTGGGAGAAAGACAGCTTTAGTCAACGCGTCAGAAGCAATCTAATGATTTTAAATGAGCACAGAGCAGTAAAAGCCTGACAATTCTCCATCACAACAGCAGATGATGGTTAAAACGACTAGAAATCAATATTCTGACCGGGTGTCTCCCACTGATAAGAGCTGCCAAGACAATGTTGACTATTAAACTCGACAGCTTGAGATATTACACTATTACTTATGCTATTTTTAATAATCTGTAATATTTGGGCTATAATTAATTAATTCTATGGATCAGATGGTATCTCAGTGTGGGATGAGGTCGAAGGAGTCTATTAAGACTGGTAATGAGAAGGAGAATTTCAATCTCAGCGCGAGGGCTTGTGAACGCACACGAGACGAGGAAAAGAACAACTGCACGGGCTTTATGGATTATGATACATTTATGTTGTTATATTCAAGAAATGTTTTTGGGCCAAAAAAAAAGAAGTCATTAACGTTGAGGTGTTGTTCGTGATAATCTCATTTTATAAGCATTATTTCATGATGTTCTGTATTAGATTTTATTGTGGAATCCGATAAAAGCCTCCAGAAATAAACTCTATGATTTCTACACTTATTCTGCTAAAATCTCGATGTTAGTGCACACAGATACAGAGACATCTGCCCTATGAAGAAAGCAGTGCTGACTCTGGCCAGAGGAGGGCGCGCTTCTCTTCAATGAGCTCAGAATGCAGAAGCTCCACATGAATTATAACTAACAGTTCTGGAGTGGGGAAAAAATGTAAAGATGAAAGCTAAAAAAAAAAAAACTTTTCACTTACCGGCCAATTTGGCTACAAAATTTTTAAGTTACTGGCCATTCAGAACTTCTAGCCAAAAAGGAATAAACCAGATTAACTACGTCACAGCTTATATATATATATATATATATATATATATATATATATATATATATATATATAAATATATAATTATATATATTATTAAAATATTCATATATATATTTAAATATTTATATATATATAGGCATAGGGTAAATGTTTTTTAATCTTCGCTATTGCTTCAATGCAAATGAACAAGCGTGCCGTTATTTGTTGCTTAGTGACGTGCATGTTCAAGCAAGCCAGATATGAGCAGATTCTGCGCAATATGCTGTATTTAATATTTCATGACTCACGAGTTGAGTATTTGAGCTACATCTGCACAGATTTTGGCTTATACGAACTTTCCCAGCAAAGTGAGTAACCTGCCAAATTGGCTAGTGATTTGACAGCATTACACACCACTTCAATATGTACACATAACTTTTATATTAGCCCGCAGCTCTACAAACATCTGTAAGCGAAGCACCCTGCGCCAACGCCCAGGAAGCACAAAACAAAAACAACTGACAATCCGAAAAACAACTGGCAATGAGATGAGTCCGGAGAGGCAAACAGATCTATCTGTGCGGCCCCGAAGTGGTCCCAGATCAGCTGGACCGTCTGGGGATGGAGTCTCCACTCTCCGTAGACCACAGGCTGTCGTGAGAGCTCGTCGGTGGCACGATTGAGCAGGCCTGGAATATGAGTGGCACGAAGCAACCTCAGATGCTTCTGACTCCATAGGAGCAGGTGGCGGGCGAGTTGCGACATACGACGGGAGCGTAGACCACCTTGATGGTTGATGTACGCAACGGTTGCAGTGCTGTCCGTACGGACCAGTACATGCTTGCCGAGCAGTGGCGTTTTGAGGCGTCTCAAGGCAAGGTGTACTGCAAACAACTCGAGGCAATTAATGTGCCAATGCAGTTGGGGGCCCGTCCAAATCCCCGCTACTGCATGCACGTTGTACGGAGAGCACAGCATGCCTAGACACTTGTTCTAGGGGCACTCCAGCCCGGAGAAACGAAGGTTTTGCGGCAGGCTTGGTTAATTTTCACACTGAGCATGCCGCTGTGCCACACCCACCTCGGGACTCGGTCGTGAAGCCAGTGCTGAAGCGATCTCATACGGAGCAAGCTGAGCGGTGTTACTGCGGCTGCCATATGCCCCAGGAGCCTCTGAAAAAAGTTTCAGTGGGACCACTGTTCTGCTCTTGACAGTATTCAGGCAGGTCAGCACCAACTGGACACGTTCCTCTGTGAGGCGTGCCGTCTGTTGGACCGAGTCAAGCTCCATACCAAGAAATCCTCCCAGTTGACCCGAAGACCTAACTGGCTGATATGTTGGAGCAACAAATCCCTGTCTTCGCACAACTCTTCCCAAGCACAACTGAGCTAGTATCAGCCAGTCGTCGAGATAGTTGAGTACACGAACCCATGAGTACATGGGAGCAATGGTTGCCTCCGCGACCTTCGTAAAGACGTGGGGCGACAGGGCCAGCCCGAAGGGTAGGACTTTGTACTGATACGCTCGACCCTCGAACGCAAAACGCAGGAATGGCCTGTGTCGCGGCAGGATAGAGACATGAAAGTACGTGTCTTTCAGGTCGATCGCTGCGAACCAATCTCGGGGACGGATGCACTTGAAAATGTTTTTCTGCATTAGCATCTTGAACGGAAGCTTGTGAAGGGCCTGATTCAAGAGTCGAAAGGTCCAAGATTGGCCGAAACCTACCACCTTTCTTGGGTACAATGATGTACGGGCTGTAGAAGCCGGTCTTCATATCGGCTAGAGGAAACGGCTCTATCGCATCCTTTGCCAGTAGGACTGCGATCTCTGCGCGCATGACAGGGGCACGTTCGCTCAACACCGAAGTGTAACGAACGCCACTGAACTTGGGCGGATGCCAGGCGAACTGAATCGTGTAGCCGAGTCTGATGGTACAGAGGACCCAGCTGGACCAGTTGGGAAGCACACTCCAGGCTTCCACAAACTGGGCCAGGGGGACCAGAGACACCACAGATGGAGTGGGGCAGTGAGGTGGAGGACAGGGACCAGGCTCAGAAGGCCCGGGGGCGGCCCGAAGCCAGGTCTGAGTGTGCGATGCAACACTTCCCTGTCTCCACGGGTCGGCAGGGGGTGCAGGAGAAGGCGTAATTGGGTCCTCGAACCCGGCTGCCGGCTGGCGACACAAGAGGGGACCGAGGGGTGCAAGGCTTTACAGGGTCGCACACCGCCAGTCTGACCCTCTTGGGACCCAGGAATGGAGGAATTCACTCTTTTAATTTGGGTACCGCTGGACTCCGGAGAGCCAGCAGCGGAACGGTAACCATCTGAAGAGCTCATTCCCCCATCCCTGGGTGGCCTGTGTCAGGGACGCTTGGTCTTACACTTGCCACCTGGCTTGGCAGTGTCTGACACAGGCTGGGCGGCCTGCCTGCTGTTGGCTCTCCGCTGAGGCCTGAGGCTGATGCGGTGGCCTAGCGGGAGCGGGAGCGGAAGCAGCGGCAAGGGGACGCCCTCGGCAACGAGCAGGCGGAGGAACTGCCACTGGCGGCGGGGTGATGGCAGCAGCGGGCCGCCGGGGCGGGCTGGACCACTAGGGTGGACATCGCTAGACCAATCGCGCAGGCTGCAATGCCCGTGCTCTGGAGAGCCAAGTCTTCTCAGGGAACAAGGGTTACAGTCGTAACCCGAGACGTTCTATTTGCTTTTGTCACGTCGCTCTGATCACGTCTGTGTAGTAGACATGGTGTAGGTTAAGTTGACATGTAGTTGCCAAGATACTTATAGGCAGTAGAATGACTGTTGGGGAGCATCAAAATAGTGATAGCAGATATTAAGCAGACAGTTCACTCATACTCTAATGACTGATAGTTGACTTTAGCCCTATTCGGATGGGATTAGCTTTACAATGGTATATGGAGTAATGCAATTTTACCACAGGACATCTGTAATATTAATGGCCAATTCGCACAGGATATGATATCTCAGTAAAACTAGCAGAAGTGGGAGGGGTAACTCAATTTGCGCATCGCCATCACTCCTGTCGTCATGTGTGTATTACGCTGCTTCCTGATATCACGTGCGCAAACACATATAACCTATATTTATATATATAAATCAGTTATGTCAGGTTGAACGATGTATTAATTAACTTCAGACTGGATTGTGTTGGTAATAGGCACTTACCTAACGCTAAAAGATGTTTCGTGCCTCTAACAACAGCACGGGATTAGTAGCCTATTACCTTTTACTGAAGGTAAAAGTCGCCGTAATCTTTACTGACATTATACGTAATGATCACTGAGATGCACATTCGGACGGGACTAAAATCACAGAGAAGCTCTGGTAATAATTACTTTACCCCACCTCTCCATGTTAAACTAGTCCCGTCCGAATAGGGCAATAGTTGATAAAGTTACTTAGTTAGTAGAATGTCTAAAGTGGACCATCAAGTGTTACCAAGATAAAAGTTATTAATCAAATTACTGGAATGCTTTTACCAATAACAATGGAAATAATTGTAACTAAAATTAAAGGCAAAAAAAAAAAAAAAAAAAATGTATTCTGTATTATGGCACAATTCACATCATAATAAGATGAACAAATACACTACTGTTCATAAGTTTGGGATGGTTGAGATTTTTTATGTTTTTTTATGTTTTTCATGTTCAACATGGCTGCATTTATTTGATAAAAAATACAGTAAAAAAAATGCGGGGGAAAAAACGATTTAAAACAGTTTTCTATGTGAATTTATAGTAAAGTGTAATTTATTCCTGTGATCAAAGCTGAATGTTCAGCATCATTACTCCAGTCTTCAGTGTCACATGATCCTTCAGAAATCAGTAGGCCTATAATATGATGATTTGACGATCAAGAAACATTTATGATTATCATTAATGTTGAAAACGGTTCGTATGTTTGTGGAAACTGATAGTTTTTTTTTTTTTTATACAATGTAAACCTTTACAGTCACTTTTGATTTATTAACCATTAATTGGTTTATACTGTGACAATATCAATGACAGTTTTGAAAATGAATCACATTCCTCACAATTCTCATTACTGTAATACATAAAAAAGTTGTCATTGATATAACGTAAAAACATATTTACAAAGATGGTTTTAAAAAACTGCAACATAGTGTCGGCCCAGATCCGGCCCGCATCTGGTACACATGGATTCCACACGGCCCAGATGTGGGCCGGATCTGTGCCGACACTATGTTGCTCTCTGGGAATACATGTGAAAAAAAACATTATCACAGTATTTGTTATCAGAATCATCAGTGAGATTATGGTAATCACAAAAAATAAATAAAAAATCTCCTGGCAAATTCATTCTGGTAATGAGAATTTTGGGGTGATATTCATCCAGGATGTTGAAGGCCGGAGACAAACGTGTGCTGGGACGATGTCTTCAGGTGAGAGGCTCTGCTCTCGTGTCACGCCGAGGTTACGGGGCCGCAGTCAATATGCAATACGGCCCTTCGGCTCACAGATAAACATTCCCCGGCCACTGAGGCAAGAGGACATATTGATGACAGTCTGATTCCTCTTATTTCTCAGTGTGTTTGGGGGATTTATGCAGGTCCGCTCTGGTATCTGGTATCTGGAGCTCTGAGTTGTGCATCACAGCAGACAGAAGCTGTTTAAATGCATTGAAACCAGGAGTCCTATAAGCTAAATGAACACACTGGACGCCGCCTGTAAATCCACCATACCTACACACTTATACTGAAGAGAGAACGCCATTCACTCCATCACTAGATCAATCAGTCTGTATTCATATGAGCACCATTGCCTCGCACGACGTCAAATCTCAAGAATGAGTCCAGATGAAACTGGCTTCATCCATAAAACCTATTAATGTAATATTCTGATGGTTCAGTCTTCAGGCCTGTGCTCTGGATATGATTCGACTCATTCTGTGTGTTTAAAGGTTAGGATTAGGTATGAATGATGTATGCACCGTCCAGAAGAAAAACTGATTGCTCATTGCTAAGTGTCAACTGAACCTCCGGCAGGATTTACACTAGTAACCTGTTTACCATTCTTACCTTAGAGCATTTAAATCTCATGACACCAATCCAGTACGACAGCAAGCACAAGATACTGTACACATTATAGTTATGCTACATTTTTAGCTGTGCATTGAATGATTTTAATGCTCGACGTGGAGGCAAAGAACCGGAGTGCTTTCAAATGGTTTAACGCACAGCTAGCCGTGGATTATCCTGCTTATACCATGGCCGTTTGCCAACATTGCCAACTTAAAGCTGTGTTTGCAGTGCAATATAATAGAGTCTCATGAACACAGTCGAGCACAGAAGATCAACGGCAGGATTTTCATTAAATAATACATTAAATCTCTGTTAGTTTTTCACCAAACCCCATCATAAACCCGCAGAACACGTGGAATATGGATCATTCTGGGATACTTTTGCATCTTTTTTTAAAGCTTTTATGCACTGCCATTTATATGGACGAGCACAACATTAAAAAGAAAGAAAGGCGTATGGCATTAGAACAACACCAGGGTGAGTAAATTATGACTTAATTTTCATTTTAGGGTGAACTATCCCTTTAATAAACCCTTTATTATATATATATATATATATAAACCCAATTAATACCACGTTTAAACATCTGCAGTCCATGTGGATTATGAGAGTATACATAACTCCAGAATTACTACATACATTTAATCCCAACATTCCCAATCAATGTCTAAAATGTAACTTATATAGGAACTTTATATCATTGCTTATGGAAGTGTCCCCAAGTTCCACCTTTTTGGGAAAAGGTTTTAGACTTTTTATCATTGGTGTTGAAACAAAATGTCCCCATGTCCTAAACTTTGTATATTAAATATTTTCCCTGTGACTTGCACTTTAACTAGTTCTGGTGAGAAAATGTTGATCTTCTGCTTATTACAAGCTAAACTTGTAGTCGCTCGTCACTGGAAAAACACAGAAAGACTTCATTTTAAACAATGGTTTCAGGAATTATTGTTAGGCTTTGGAAAAACTCTGGATTTTTGAAGGGAGGTGAACCTAATATTTCAGTTAACTTATGTAGGCTACCATTGTTTTAACATATGTATAATATAGTTTTTTTTTTATATATATATATTCTCTATATCCACTGTTGGTATATTGTACTTTAGTGAAATTCTTGGCTGATTTTCATATTTCCCACTAATAACAGTGGTTGAGCTGTGAAATCTTCAGGCCACGAGTAGAGAGAGGTGAAACACTTACGCGATGTCTCTTTATAGAGGCAGATTATCATTATCTCCAACTCGAGAGATATCTGTGAGTAATCAAAGACATAAAGACAGAGCCAAAGAGATGTCTTTTCACCAGTAGATAAAGTCTAGAAAAAGAAAACAGCCAACAAAAATAAGTTGTCTTCACAGCTTTGCTGGTTTCAAATAATTGGTTTCCTCTTTTATTGTCCCTGCCAGCTGAAACTACCATTAATCCCTTTTATTTGGCTACAGTTACAACCTGTAAAGCATGGCTTTACTGCGTCAGCAAAATGACATTTGGTGTGCAGAGTGTGCTTTACGCTGAAACCAGTGAAACAGATGTATAACTTACGGCGTAATGAGAAACGGGAGAATAAAATGTGTGCATGAGAACACAGAACTAAACCACAGGTTTGGACACACAGGAGGATGGGCTGTTAAAATCAGAGTATGGAAATTAATATATTTGAATGGTCATTAGGATTGCACTGTTGTAATCTCCATTCACAAACCCTTCCCCGGTCACGTCAAATTCAATCAAGCCTCTGAATAGCTCTATCTACGGCTTCAGTGTGGATAATTAAGACAAGATGTTCCACTCTGGAGCAGTTGTACAATATTCACAACTTGCTCGTCATTAGTGGCTCCTAATGACGGTTCATTTGGATGAGTGGATTGAACATCGCTGAATAATTGGGGATGGGGGGTCAAGAAAGCAAACAATATGAAATGATGCCATTAATGATTTGTGTATCCGTCAAGTACTGTAGCACTGATGAACGACAGAAGATGTTTTAGCTTACGAAAAGTGGCAGCGTATAGATGTATAACACTTTATTTGAACAATAAGTGGAGTATATATTGCATACTGGCCACTTTATTAAGCAGACAGCAACATAGTGTCGGCCCAGATCCGGCCCACATCTGGTACACGTGGATTCCACACGATCCAGATGTGGGCCGATCGTACTATGTTGCCGTTCAGCTACTTGTTAACGCAAATATCTAATCAGCCAATCACATGGCAGCAGCTCATATCTAATCAGCCAATCACATGGCAGCAGCTCATATCTAATCAGCCAATCACATGGCAGCAGCTCATATCTAATCAGCCAATCACATGGCAGCAGTTCATATCTAATCAGCCAATCACATGGCAGCAGCTCATATCTAATCAGCCAATCACATGGCAGCAGCTCATTTAGGCACGTGATCAAGACGATCTGCTGAAGTTCAAACTGAGCGTCAGAATGGAGAAGAAAGGTGACATTTTAAAAACACAAAATATGTAGTAACAAATGAGCATCTCTGAAATATTCATATATTTTGAGGGGGAAAACGCTTTCATGATGTTCAGTTTTCATGATGGTGATGATTAAAAAATAATAATTAGTGAGTGAAGTGAAGTTTAGTTAAACGCCCTCAAGCTGACCCAGGAAAATTGAATTGAAATTGAAAATTGAACCTAGAATTGGAAAAGCCCAACAAAAAAAACATTGCATTGAATTGAGTGGATTTATTGTGAAGGATGTTGAAGGTGAACCACACGGACTGCTCAAACACTGAAGGATTAATTAGTCAAGTATCCTTGTATAAACACTATACATCCATACAGTAGTAGCCTATAAACTCGGTGACTAAAAGCAGAACAATACAGGAGTTCTTCTAAACTGTTTAGTAAAGAGGTTTCAACATGCAAAAAGTGATGAAAATCAGAATCAAGGACTGGAACTAACCGTTTTACAAATCATTTATAAACCCACGCCAACACAGGAGAATACATCAATCTGTTTCTAAATATGCAAACTGTTGTTCATCGCAATTTCAGAATGAAGTTAAAACCCTCTGGTGTTGTTCGGTCATTTTAGATTATTGTTAAAAATCGCTACTTCATCGGATTGGTGCGAAACTTTTGTGGCAGTCACTATGTGAACACACACAGACACACACACACGATGAAATTAATGGGAAATATGAAAAAAGAGACATTTTTGGGAGCAATATTTAGAAAAGCACACAGCATTTGAAAGCACACAAAGCACATGAAATACAGCTTTAATTGAAAAGTAATAAAACACTAGATTTTTTAAAATTATTTTCAGTGAATATTTATTGCATAAATATTAACAAAATTCTCTCAAAATACAAAAGAAAAAATTATTATTGAACAAAAATATATTTTACTGATTTTACTGAAAATAAAAGGTACATCATGAACAACACAAGTGTGATTCCCAAACGAACAAAACCTGAGGGCTGATCCCTTGTTGTAGCATTTCTGTCTTAAACAAGCGGATAAATATAAAAGATTAAGTGGACAAGTGAAATAAATGTTTTTTGGCAAATATTAAACAAGGATTTGATCTGCTGTAAAGTGTAACAACAACAATCAGCAGATGTTGGCGCCCTCTGCAGGCATTTGTTATAATACTTCATGTACATAACTTGATTATGTTTATTATATTAGGCTATGTATTTTAATAGTGTTGTTCAATATGATTACTTGCTTATTGATACTTTTTGAACAAATAATTACCTCATTGTTATATATATATATATACAGTACCAGTCAAAAGTTTGGAAACATAACTATTTTTAATGTTTTTGAAAGAAGTCTCTTATGCTCATCAAGCCTGCAGTTAAAAAAAAAACAAACAAAAAAAAAAAAACAGTAAAATTATGAAATATTATTACAATTTAAAATAATGGTTCTCTTTTTTAATATACTTTAAAATGTAATTTATTTTTGTGATGCAAAGCTGAATTTTCATCAGCAAGTACTCCAGTCTTTGGTGTCTTATGATCCTTCAGAAATCATTCTAATATGCTGATTTATGATCAATGTTGGAAACAGTTGTGCTGCTTAATATTTTTTTTATAACCTGAGATACTTTTTTCAGGATTATTTGATGAATAAAAAGTTAAAAAGAACTGTATTTATTTAGAATAGAAATCTTTTGTAACAATATAGCCTACACTACTGTTCAAAAGTTTGGGAACAATAACTTTTTTTTTTTTTTAAAGAAATTTAATTCAACAAGAATGCGTTAAATTGATAAAAGGTGATGGTAACGATTTATATTGTTAGAAATGTTTTTATTTTGAATAAATGCTGTTTTTATGAATAAATGCTGTTAACGTTTTACTCATCAATGAATCCTGAAAAAAGTATTCCAAAATAATATATTAAACAGCACAACTGTTTCCATCATTGATAATAACTGAGTATCAAATTATCATATTAGAATGATTTCTGAAGGATCATAAGACACCAAAGACTGGAGTACTTGCTGATGAAAATTCAGCTTTGCATCACAAAAATAAATTACATTTTAAAGTATATTAAAAAAGAGAACCATTATTTTAAATTGTAATAATATTTCATAATATTACTGTTTTTTTTTTTTTTTTTTTTTTTGACTGCAGGCTTGATGAGCATAAGAGACTTCTTTCAAAAACATTAAAAATAGTAATGTTTCCAAACTTTTGACTGGTACTGTATATATACAGTATATATATGTGTGTGTATGTGTATATATATATATATATATATATATATATATATATATATGTATATATATATATATATATATATATATATGTTTAAGTCATTTTTTTTTTACTTAGATAATTTGTGTGGTGATAAACATTAGACCTGATTACTCGATTACCAAAATAATGGTTAGTGACAGCCCTACAGAGGCCAATTCCATGTGCTATTATAGTATTCTAATGCATTATAGTGTTTGAATGTGTTAAAGTGTGCTATAACTGGAGATACAATAGTTTATGAAAAGATATAATGCATTGCAATGCATGTGTGGATAGCTTCATAATGCATCATATATATAGGCAGCGTCAGATGTGGCTTTGGCCTCTTAATGATCTGCTGAAGATGCTGAACTAAACTGTTGTCCACTAGCTCAGTTAACCACAGTAGAGCTCTACAGTATTGTGTCTAATCTGCATCTGTATCATCAACATAAACTCATCTGACTCTACTGGATGAGATGAATATTATGGGTTATTCGTGTGACCCCGTCAAGCATTTGAGAAAGGAAAAGTCAGTCAACATATTATTTGCTTAATAACGGTTTATAGATGTTCGCACACAGAAAACAAAAACAAAATGTCAAAAAAGACTGCATTAAGTACATTGAGTTCATCCGTTCTATCAACCCTCGCTATTAAGCAAAATTATTACCAAAAATAAAAAGTCACTGAAACAGAAGCAGTAAAATCCCAATATATCTGTGTTACTCACCAGAGGCTGGCAATTACTGGACTCATTTATGTTTCACTGCCCTGCACATATTTTCACAGCCATTGTTAATTAAGACAATGCTCATTGAGAGCCTAATTAACAATTAGCATAAACATAATTAGCGAGTGGTGACATTTCACTCGTTACATTGTTGAAATAATTTTTAGAAATTGCCCTCAGAGAAATACTGTCACGCTTGCATAATGGCTGCAGTTTGTCAAAGCGAGTAAGTGACGGCCTCGGCTGTGTTCTCCCCGTCTCCTTCTGTCCGGGACGCTTTATTTTCAGATGCCCAGCGCTGGCATTCAGCTCACACCAGGGGAAGATCCCTGTCTAATCCCGCTCTACCAGGATCATAGGATTCAAACCCCATGACCACAAATCTAGTGCCATAGAATCACAGGTTAGAGAAGTTCACCCAGTGTCATCATTCTTGAACACAAAAGATGAATCTTCATGAAGTTATTCTCTATACGACGATCTGTGTCACAAAAGAAGAGAAGGGGGCACTTTATTATAGTGTCTGTGTTACACGTTACATGTACTTACTATGGTAATACCAGTAGAGTATGTATAATTACATGCAACTAACCCTAATCTAGCAAAAACGGCCGAGTAGGTCATTAAAGTCCCCCTGTGGGGAAAATCCAGCTTTTAATGTTGTTTATGTGTCTATGTGGTGTTTTTAATATGCTTTAAGACAAACCATGTGTAAGTTCATAAGTCAACACCACTGCTGAGTATTTCCTCCTTAAAACTGCAGTGAACCAAAGACAGTCTCAAACACACGCTTTGAAATCGCTGGTGTTTCTGACGTCACAAACTACCTTGTAACCAATCAGATCAACGTGTGATCGTCAACCAGTGGATCTCTGAGCTGAGTGACGGAGTGGAGGCGGGGCTCATTTGCATAGTCATAGAACCACGCATACTCCTAAATGAGGCAAGGGTGTCGAGTTACATTCAAGATATTTTAAGTCATGAAGACATTTTTTCAAGGAAAGAACATTTAAATATGTCATTTTGGTGATCAAAGATGAGTTTTAAGGGATAAAATTATTGACTTTTTATATGTTACAATTTTGTTCAGTGTAATGACTACACTCTTAAAAACAATGGGTTAAAAACAGCCCCGTTTTTACAGTAGGCCTATAGCATATTTCATATAGTTTTAATACATATTGCCTACATTTAAACTCGTTTAACAAATATTATAGGTAAAAATACTAATTAATCTACTAATTAATCTAATCTAATTAATCTGAAAATAATGTTTGGTGGTGGCTGGCCAACTCTTGCCCTTGAGTGGTTCCTCATTCGGCGGGCGCAGAGGATGCCCGTGACTTGCTGCCATCTGAGCCATGCCGTGTTGACTCGGGCGTCAGGGAGGGAGTCGCCGTCGCTCCCAATGAGCGAACCCAGATATTTGAATTTGGTGACTTTGTTTAATGGTTGCCCTCTACCTCTGATTGTCCGGTCTGTCTGGGGTCCGCACTCCATATACTCAGTCTTTTTGCTGTTGAGGCGCAATCCGTGCACGTCCAACCGCTCATTCCAGTCTTGCACTTCACGTTCAAGCCCACGACGGGCTTCGTCAGCTTGGAAGATGTCGTCGGCGAATAGAAGTGACCCGGGCTGAGACGCCTGAGTATCCACCGTGGCAGTGTCCATGCGAAGGATGAAAAGGAGCGGGGAGAGAGCGGACCCCTGGTGCACGCCGACGGTGGTACACACTTCCCATAAATCCTGATGTACTTGTTACATCATGAGAAGAATGGCATCTACGCTAATTTTAGTGTCTTTGTTTATCCCGAGGTTTTCCCGCAGCCTGCCGGATCCAGGCCGTATCCAGATCTGACGAAGGACCTTCGCCTGGACCCGATGACAACGCAGTGCTGAAGTGCCAACTAGTCTCTCCCTATGGAGGATCCCTTTCCCACTCTACAGATAAAGCGTCGTCGGGAAAATTAGTTTCGCGTACCTACCCCGAAGTGACAAAATAAAATAAAATTCTGTATCAAAATTTTTAAGGAAAGACCAGTACTTTGTTTAGGCTTGGTTTGTAGGGAATTCCAAACCTGCGCACATATATTCAAACGCACATAACTATAGAACCCGTTCTTAATGCGCATCTGAACGCCATCAGCGTTTCTCACAGGTTCGCGTTTAAAGTCTGTGTAGAGGGAATGGTGTCGTGTTAGCGGCCCCTAATTTAATAACAAATGATCGTTGCAACAGAAGCGAATCAATCAAAACTAACTTTAGCTGGAAAATAACTTTATTAAAGAACCGCTTTAAAGCCAAAACAATCTCTGTTACCTTAAATTATACGTTTATCTCTGTGAAGCTGCTTTGAAACAATCTACATTGTTAAAAGCGCTAAATGAAGATGACTTGACTTGACTTGACAGGCCCGCGGGGCATCGGATGATGTTGGTGTAGAGGAGCTGGATCCACCGTACGTACTCTTCGGGGGCACCGTCAGAACGGAGGTCCCGTGGCACACGGTCAAATGCCTTCTCGAGGTCGAGGAAGGCCATGGGTAATAATAATAATAATAATAATAATAATTCATTACATTTATATAGCGCTTTTCTCGGCACTCACAGCGCTTTACATTGAAGGGGGAGTCTCCTCAACCACCACCAATGTGCAGTCCACCTGGATGACGCGACGGCAGCCATACTGCGCCAGAACGCCCACCACACACCAGTTTATTGGTGGAGACTGGTGTACTTGCTGGTTCTTCTCCCGGTGCCTCTCCTGACGGCATGGATCGCATCAAGAATCCTGCTTCCTCTAACAAATCCGCACTGATTGGGACTGATGGAGACGATCTTCCGGAGACGGGTGTCATTTACACGCTTGAATATCTTCATGGCAGAGCGGGCGAATCGGGCAGGAGGTGTTGCAGTCGCCGACGTCGCCTTTGCCTTTCCAGATCGGGACCATACCGCTGGCAGCCCACGCTGAGGGAGTGGTGCCTTCGTCAGGCAAGGACTTCAGTGCCTCGCGTCCGAGTGGCTTCCACGCCTCAGCGGGAATGTTGTCCCGGGACCTTTCCTTTCTTCATCTTTTTGACGGCAAGCTCGACCTCGGCAGGGCTGATCTGCGGTACTGGCCCGGAGATGGGGGCGGGACTTGTGATGCCGGAATTCCTTGTTCAACATCGAGTCAAAGTACTTTTTCCAGCGTTGCAAAATGGGATCACGGAGGACTTGGTGGTCGGCATCTTTGATATTCATTACTTGACCGATGTCCAGTGTCGAGCGATGGCGGGCGTTCGCGAGGAGTTTGTAGATTAATTTAAATTTTTACCTATAATATTTGTTAAACGAGCTTAAATGTAGGCAATATGTATTAAAACATATAGGAAATATGCTATAGACCTACTGTAAAAACGGGGTTGTTTTAAACCATTGTTTTTTAGAGTGTAGTCATTACACTGAACAAAATTTGTCTGATCTTGTATTTTATTTTCAATGATGTTGTTGCCTTGTTGTCATGTACTGTATGTTAACTTCTTTGCTACTGCAGCAAAACTAATCGCCCCTTGGGGACAAATAAAGGTCTTGAACTTGAACTTGAAAAAATAGTAACATCTAAATAAACTAGTTATAATTAAGACAAAAATGTTCTCAGAATGTTCTCTCGAAGTTGAGAATGTTCTTCCAGTAACGTTAGAACGTTTGTTCAGTGCTATCTGGTCATTGTTCATGAGTGTTTTTATTACATGTTTTAGTTGGATGTTCATCTAATGTTATTCAGATAGTACTATTTATAATGTGTTTCAGAACGTTCAGAGAACATTCAAACGTAACGTTCCCATAATGTTTCAAAAATTATAAAATGGAACGTTCAAGAAAAAAAAAAAAAAACATTTTTAAAACATTAAAAAATGGATGTTTAGAATGTTCTGAAATTACGTTTTCATAGCAAAACATTTTAAAGAACATTTTTGTTACCTGAGTATTAATTTACAGCAGCAAAACTCATTTTTATGGGTTAAATCAGGTACAAATAGCAAAGAATTGAATGTGAGCACTTTTCATAGTGCAGAAATGTCATGTGTCGCTCGAGGGTGTTGGGCAAATGATTGTGACGTTATCTGATGTAGTCATCATCACTTTCAGAGTCTCCTGCGTTTATGGCCAGACATGCAGAAATCTGCGGTGGGAAGATCTGCTCTTCTCCAGCAGCACCAGGAGATTAGCTGACAGTCAACATTCAAGCATTGACAAAATCTGGATCTGCCAGAGCTAAACTGTTTGTCTTGGAGGTATAAGACACTTAGACAAGACAAATTTGCTTCAGGAAGACGAAGTACACTGGGAAAGTTGTGTAGTCTGAGAGGAAGCCTCATTGTCAGAGAAGATAAGTGAGTGTGAGTGGATTAGAGCTCTCAGGAACAGATCTGTTAGTCTTTCATTCTGTCCATCTGATTCATTCTCCGGAAGAGAAACCGAGAGTCTGATCGTGCTTTAGCACTGAACTTGTGTAAACAAGACACACAGTTTTTATATCAAAGTCCAAATCATAGGTTTTTCACTTTTTAAAAATGTTCTGACCTTGTAATGTGTATGCTATCTATCTATCTATCTATCTATCTATCTATCTATCTATCTATCTATGAAAACATCTATCGCTACTTCCATTTCATTGCAACTCAGACAAACGTCTGTGGTCAATTATTTCCGATATTTTTATATATTAATATTTAGAATGAAATACTATTTCCTAAACACATATATACATGTACAGTACATATGTATATATATATATATATATAAACCTAATATTTGGATGAAAAAGTTGAAGCCAATAATCTGCATAAAAAAGTTGGTGAACCAAATATGATAACATCACAATCATTTGCCGAACACCCTCGAGCGCCACATGACATTTCTACACTATGAAAAGTGCTATCATTCAATTGTTTGCTATTTGTACCTGATTTAACCCATAAAATTAGTTTTGCTGCTGTAAATTAATGTATTTACCCAGTTAACAAAATGTTCTTTCAAATGTTTTGCTATGAAACGTAATTTCTGGATGTTCTGAACATCCAAATGGTTTTTATACAAGTTTGTGTTTACATAATATATGTGTGTACAGTGTATAATTATTTTGTATATACAAATACATACATATGCATGTATATATTTAAGAATTATTTGCATGTATATATACTGTATATATATATATATATATATTTATACATCATTTATATTATATATAAATAACACATTTTTCTTAAATATATACAGTACATGCATGTGTGTGTATTAATATATACAAAATAATTATACACAGTGCACATTTTTTTAAAACGTTTTTGTCTTGAAATTTTGTCATTCCATTTTACAATTTTCCAAACATTGGGAACGGTCTCTGAACATAATAAATAGCACTATTTGAATAACAAAGTTGAAGCCGACAATCTGCATAAAGAAAAGTTGGTGGACAAAATAACGTCCATGCAAATGTGCGAGTTCAGAAAGGATCCGGCTCAGTTAAATCTGGCCGTGTCTCATCTCAGCCAATGAGAGTTCATTGCGTGTGACAGGACAGGTGATGAGACTCACTAAACTGCATCTGTTTATCAAACATCGGATGCGAATCTCGTGTGCTCAGAGAATCATGATTGCCGTAATAAGGAAGGTGCGAACAGACGAGAGATCATCATAACCTGACGTTTGATTGACAAACTATGATATGCATTGTGACAAAAGATATCAGATATGCCGGCAAGTTGATGGAAACGATCCGGTACAGCCAGAAAACACACTCTGAACGTCCACAGGAGAGACTCTTCCGAGGTCGAGGCCGAAATGAAGGCGTTTGGTGTCAGATATAGGTGGTCTGAAAGTGTTTGCGTGAGCAGGAAAACTCAGTCCCATCTAAAGCCCACTGGCAAATTTCTAATTTCCGTTTGGCGGGCGGGCTGTCTAATTGCTATTTAGCTTCGCCAGTCAAGTAATTCGGGCCAATGTCTTAAAAGCAGCCACTTGTAGTTAAGCCTCCATGCCAAAGGCTCGGCTGAACAATAGTGACATCTCATCAGGGCCCCGGGCTCCTGGACAGGAGTGCGAATCAGGTCCCTCTCCTCTTGAATGGGCAAGCAATCTTCAGAAAATTAAGTGTGAGAATCCAGGGAAGAGCTGTGCGATTCATCACGACTGACTCTGTCAGGCACAGGGCTATTAGAGGATCTGGATGGCGTGTTGTCATCTGTGCAACATCTGGATCAGCGGACAGATGTGCAGAGCAGGAACAGCTTCATACAACCCTTGATGTCTCATTTGTCAAGTGGGGAATCGTTTCACTGAAAAGCGTTTCTGCTAACCGATGGCAAATGATGGTCTAAAGACATCTGATGAAAAGTGCCGCTCGTGTAACCTACTGTACGGGTAAATGCTGGGTTTTAAGGCATTAAAAAGATCAGAGCTTATGCGAAATGGCTATCGTCACATTCAGAAACTAAAAAATGTAAGCTTTTCTGAAAGTTTAAAACCATTTGAATCATATTAGACGCTTGAACAATTAGTGACCCATACCCGATATCTGCATTTACACTCGGCGAAGCAAGCCAAGGTAGACGTCCGGCAGAGGTGTAACGAGTACCTGAAAATCATAACTGAGTAAAAGTACAGATAGCTTACAGTGGAAATGACTCCATTACAAGTTACCAAGAGTAAAAGTCTTAGAGTATCTGATTTTAAGAGCACTCATACTGAATGTAGGCTCAAAGATGCACTAGTCCTCAACACCGAAGAGACAAGCTAGTGAAAATAAGAAACAATTGATTTGTGAGATGAGAAATCAGGAAATAAATAAAACTGAATATTGCAATGAGTGTTGACACAACAGCCTCTTAAACGTCTACAAACTCTCAAGTCTCAGTTAAGCTCAAGTGCACGAAAAGGCCATAGGTAAACCAATATCCCTCTAAAAGGCCTCTTCAATATAGCGGATAAAAAAATAATACATAGTCAAAGTCTACTTGTCTTGCACTGGACGTGCTGGTTTCGGCCTCATCATGTTCTCATCTCCTAAATCAAACACCTGTGATACTATCTGTGAATGCACTCGAGAGTAAAAGTTGCTAGGATATTTGATACTCAGTAAAACTACAAAGTGACCAAAAAGATACTTCAGTACAGTAACTAATTACATTTTATCAGCTTTTTGTTCATGATTTTTTTTTGTCAATACCAGTAGATATTTGTTATGGAAGCTTGTTTCCGCCACAGAATAAAACGTTTTAAAAGATAATTGCGACTTTTTATCTCACAATTGCAATTTTATTTCTCTATTTTCTATTTCTGACTTTATTTTTTCATTGCGATTCTTGCTATTCTGATTTTATAACACGCAATTGCGACTTAATATCAAGCAAAATTCTGACTTTATAACGCGCAATTGCGAATTTATATTACACAATTCTGAGATCAGACTTCTGCTTTTTTATTTTTTTATTCTGTGGCGGAAACAAGCTTCCATAATCTGTCATACCAACATAACACCAAAAAATTTTTTTTTAAATCCTTGAACGAGCGGTGAATAACAGTCAAGGTCAACTAGCCTTCCTCACCCTCACCGGATAACTGGACGCTGATTGTTGATAAAGCCATCTCACTTATCCCTAATGATGCCTATACCGCAAATCCGCAACAATCTTCTCATTTTTTTCAGTCTTAATACTAATACATCAATTTAAGGTAATGGAAGCGTGAACATGAGAACGCTCTATATGTCATGGTGGGAGAACTGAATGAGGACTGCTTAACAATAAAAGCACCTTGGCTTAGCTGGGTGGGTTAAAGAGGCCCTGGGAGGAAGAACCTATTGATTTTAATTACACTGAACAGCCCTTGGGGACACAAGGACTTTGGCTGTTTATTTAGCCATTGCCTCTCACTGTGATTGTACAGGCTGAGATAAAATCAGTCTCCTAATTATTACCATAATAAGCTTGCGAAAGGCTCCAGGCCTTGTCTTTTCTATTTAAAGAGAAATCACTAGGAGGAAGAGGAGGATGAAGCCATCAACATGCACTTACCAAACTGTTTACTTTGACAATTTGAATTATTCTTTTTTTTTAAAGCCTATACAATTGGTTTGATACCTTTTACCACACAACAACATCTCACAGTGTTTGCACACATTTTATTGACGAAGGCCAGTGCTAAATGGAAAGTTAAGCTGCTTTTCCACGGTCGGTTTTAAGAACGGTAAGGAATAGCTCCAGTTAAGTTTATATCTCACAATTCTGACTTTATAACACACAAATGCGACTTTATATCTCACAATTCGGACTTTTTATCTCAGAATTGCATGATTTAAAGTGTAAACTCACTTAAATTGTGATGTAAACTCACAATTTAAGCAAAGTTAACGCTACCCAGCAAGAAATTTTGCGTTTAAAAGATGTTTTATAGGATCCAAACACAGCCCTGATGTCAAGGCAAAATTTGAGCTGTCAGTGAACATATAATAGACGTCTAAACCATCGTCCAAGATTAGGCTAGTCATATATTAGATAAAGAAATGAAATGAGTGAAGAAATGAAATTAAACACCACATCACTGTTGGCTTTGCTTACATGATGGAGTATCATACATCTCGCAAGTTATTTTTGGTAAAAACGACATGCAACCAAATTCAAGGTTATTTTGTCTAGAAGTGTGTTACTCACAACCGGACTATATCGGGTCTATAGTTAACCTAGACGGTGAAATGACGGCTATTGCTGGCTGGGTAGTTAATAATAAAATTAAAAGAAATATCTGATCATCCTCCTTAACGTGGTCGCTATGAACATCTGTAAACTCTTGCCTTACAACAAGGCCACGGCTGACGTGTTTGTATTACGGCTCCGTTATCAGACCCACGGTGGAAAATGAACGGTTAAGCAGCGAGAACGGTGGAAAAGCGGCTTTAGTAGCTGGAGACCCCGTGTCATGGACGACTCTTGTGGAGTATATCAAGATTTCTGTGCCCTGCGACTGGACAAGGTTTATTCCATGAAGGTTCAATTAGATCCAGATCTGATAATAGTCTGGACCAAGGTTAGATGGCAGATGAGATTGTACTTTGGAGAAGGCTGAGCAAGATTAGTTGAATCTGAACAAAGCTAATGTTTGTCCTCCTCACCAGCAGAAGCCGTCAGAAAGATGACGGGGCGTCATAAACAGCCCGGCCGACTCGATTAGAGGGGGAAATAAATGCTTCGCCGCGATTGTGTCTGAAAATATGAGAAGTTTTTGATTTAAATCTGGAAATAAGCAATGTTTTGCCGTTTTTAAAGATGTAAAATAATGATGCAGGGATAAAGAAGAAATATTAATATTCTGCACATTTCCTAGGTCACTAATCAAATATAAATAAACAGATATTTAGACAAATTTGCTAAGGAGAGATATTAGAGATCCTCAAATTCATCTTGTTATTTGACATTTGACTTTTCAATCCCATTATTATACTGACAATATCATTTGGAATTTGTTTTTAATTATTATTAAAATGAATCCAATAAACAGCAGCATTTTTCTCCAGTGAACACGACGAACTGCAAATTTACTAGTTTTAGCTGTTAACAATTTGTATATACATGCAACCATACATATTTTAGCATATATACCATATATATATATATACAGGGCTTGACATTAACTTTTTTTTGCTCATCAGTCACTGTGGCTAGTGTTTTTTCTAAAGTTACGAGCCACTCAGCATTTCCACTGGCCATAATTTTGACACTGATACCATGAATTGTTCTAAATATTATCACATAATTTGGCAGCAGGAATATTAGGCTGCTGTCACTTTAAGACCTGACGCACTGATCCATTACACTGTTACACGTGTGTTTTCTTTCTCAACTGTTTACATTCACTTAAAACACTTAAAACTGACGGTGTTTACATGCATACTCGCCAAGACCGGCATTTTGACATTATTTTGTGTGTGTATTTGACCGTTTAAGGGCAATAAGCAGCAAAAAATAGCTCAATTTAGTCCTGAGAGTGTGTCACACTTTGGGTTTGAGCACAAAATCTGAGGGAATGAGTAAAATTATGCTCAATACACACAATCTCACGCCGAAATTCAAGCCCTGTAACAGCAACAATATTCATCCGGAGCAAATGAATGGAGTGAGTGAGGAGAGGCGGGTTTGTGTGTCGGAGAGATCATGAGAGAAAGAGACGCTGGTATCGTGTATATATTCTGTGGAAAACACTACATTGCACTCAGTTTATTATTTCAGATGTCTTTTTAAAAGACTACAATTGAAAAAAGTATATATTATATATATAATTCAACCCGGCGAAGTGTCTAGTAGGTCTGACTGTGTTACACGCCACTGCTGAAATACACACGCGTTCGGCGTGTAGTCGTGTGTTAATGTCAAGCCCGGTATACATATATATTCATATGTACACCAACCCTATCTTATTCAGTTATCAGTTTAATACTCACACAACCCATTACAACGCGGCATGCAGGACTGGTGCAGTGGCTTTTGGTTGTGATGGGATCCCGGCGCTGCGTGGGATAGAATATTTCAGGACTGCCGCACGTAACCTTTAAATTCGGCAACGGCAATAGCCTTCCCCTGACAGGCTTGAGACGCCGTCCCTCGCTTTCCCTCAGCCAGCATGCCTAACAGAGTGAAATTGACCTGTATTAAGGTCCTCTCACTCTGGCTAAATTATTTGATCATAGTCCCTGACAGTTGTTTGGGTCAGTAATTGCCTGTTTATTGGAGGAGAGGGGAGCTGGTCAATGGCGGGCTGTGGGACAGGTCCCAGACCAGCGCTGGCTGGCACAGATAAGCCTCTCCGCTGGGTTTGTGCCTCTATCTCTCCGCCATGAGCCGGGTAATCTGACGCTTTTCGCCATCGGCATCCTAACCTATCCCACACACACACTGGCCGTATTGCTGTCTATACGCCTGAAATGTGCCTTGCAGAATTGCATTATTTTCCACTTGTCCAGTTATTCTTAAATGTCAATTTCATGGAAGTCTGTTGGGGAGATTATGATGACATGGGAGCATCCATGTATTTTTCTGCTAGATAGTTAGGGGTTTTGAGACAATGACACCAAAACTGGTCCATCCAAAGTCGGAAGTGGTAAATTCCTATGTGTGATGCTCAGAAAATGGCGCGCGAAGAAACTGTAATGCATTTGGTCAACGATTATCAGCTATTTATGTCATTGGCTTAACAGTTTTAGTACAGTAGCAGCTTTGACTAATTAGTGCTTTTTATTAGAATAAAACTCCAGGTTGATCCTGCTGAAAATCCTGCTGGTCAGGATCCAGGTTGTTGAAGCTACTGTATTAGTGTGGTTTAGCTGGCGGATATTGTCTTACCAGCAAAAGTAACTGGAGAAACTGGTTGACCAAGGGTATTTGGCTGGTTTAGTTCACCCAAAAATGAAAATTCATTCCAAATCCGCATGGCTTTCTTTCTCCGCTGAGCACAAAAGAAGATATTTTGAAGAATGTTTCAGCAGTTGCTGTCCATATTATGAAATTAAATGTCATCCAAAACTTCCAAGGTTCAAAAAGCTTGATATATTCCATATTACTTGACTAGTATGTCCCAAATCTCCATCGATCACGTCGTACGATGAACAGATTGAAATGTAAGCCTTTATTCATTATAGGATAAAAAAAAATTCTTGCACATCATGGCATTTGGTCTATTGATGTCTGATGTTTCGTGTCGCCATATTCAATGACGCAATTTTCATCATTGGGTGATTCCTTTCAAAACCAGCACCAACCAACATCAAAAACGGCTCCTTTGCAGCAGGAGAATGAACCAGAGATTGTGTGTATTTGTTCATTTTTGCAGCACATTAGCAGCACGAGATCCCGAACAACCCGTCGGCTGGCTAGATTGACATATACACCCTTCATGCGTTCACCGGAGCGCGAAGCAGGCCGGCCCCCCCCGTGATCTCTGGGATCAGGGAATACTCTTAGCCTGCGCTCTCCAAACCTCCGAGCAATACACAGATTTGCCGGAACAAACACTAGTGTCGACCTCGGACAAGAAAGCCAAGAATCCCATATGCCCCTCCGGAACGCAAACATGCACCAGCCCATCATTCACAAACCCTGCACCGTATGCAACACATGCAGATAGCGCTGGCTTCTGGCTCTCCGGCATCAATAACAGCAGGTTATCAGGTTTGGTGGTCTTGACGGCCTCACGGGGTCCCTGTAAACAGCCGGCTCATATCCACGTGATCCTGGTTAACAGGGACCCTCCTCTGTTCCACTGCACTTATAGCAGAACCACGGGCAATTTATCTAAATCTCCCCTCTCCTTAAACAGTTTTATCAAAACTGGCGGTCGGGCGGCTGGCGTATGGCGCTGGCCTCAATCCTAAACGCGGCGGCGCGGATTTTAATTTTGGAAAGATTAATGTCCTTTCCCATCCTAATGCTGCAGGTCTCAGTTATCTGGCTTGATGTCTATCAGCTAATTTCTACAGTTGGGTTGGAAACGACCCACATTTGTCTGCGGAAAACACACACCCGAGCAGAGGAAAAAAACAATCTAGCCGTTTTACCAAATTTCCTCTAAATTAGAAAGTGTCTGCCTCACTTGGACCATACACTTAAAAATCCGAGCAGGAACCTTTTTCATTACAGAGGCGCACATCCCAAGGGGATCCGAGGGAAACAGGTATTCGCCATCGAGGAAAGCACAACGGAAAGAGCGGATACACGGTGCATTTCAACGGATTTGGGATTGTTTTAATCCTGTAATGTCTGAAGAATCACTTTTTTATTTTTAAATGGACACTTTACTGAACCTCTAGGCAAAATCTAAAATACAAATCTAAAGAAAGTTTGCATATATTGGCCATTTAGGAAAACACAACAGAAAGAGCCGAAAGGAAATATATACGGTGAATTTCAAGGGATTTGGGATTGTTTTAATCCTGTAAAGTCTGAAAAGTTCTGTTTTTTATTTTTAAATGGACGCTTTATTGAACCTCTAGGCAAAATCTAAAATACAAATCTAAAGAAAGTTTGCATATATTCGCCATTTAGGAAAACACAACAAAAAAAGCCGAAAGGAAAGATATACGGTGCATTTTAAGGGATTTGTGATTGTTTTAACCCTGTAAAGTCTGATTTTTTTTTTTATGGACAGTTTATTGAACCTCTAGACAAAATCTAAAATACAAATCTAAAGAAAGTTTGCATATATTCGCCATTTAGGAAAACACAACGGAGAGAGCAGAAAGGAAAGATATACGGTGCATTTTAAGGGATTTATGATTGGTTTTAACCCTGTAAAGTCTGAAAAATCCCTTTTTTTTTTTTTTAATGGACAGTTTATTGAACCTCACAAAATCTAAAATACAAATCTAAAGAAAGTTTGCATATGTGTTTTTGCATATCAGTACATGAGGATTTGATGGCTCATTTAGTATAATATAGAGAGAACATGGTTTTATTCTGAAGCCAAAAGGAAAATAAGCACTTTGATGCAGATGTTGATATTTATATGGCTAAAAATAAGATGAAATGATGATACTTTATAGCGTTAAAATAGTCAGCATAACTAATATCTGGAGGGAAAAGAATGTTATGCTATACTTCATCTAAAACTATTTTAAATAGCATTTTGCAAATTAATTCTGTACTTATTATGCATGCATGATGACCTCACATTAAGTGAGAGACGAATGGGCAAAACGATGGGAAAACACTTTTCCTTGTACATTTTAACTTCAAATCTCTTCCCATTTACAGCTGATCTAAAGATTTCTGGCTCTGTGAAAAATGATCATAGCCTCTTAGTTTCCTAATAGTTAACTTATGGTTCAAGTTCAAGCCTGGCTGAACCATGCAGGTACACCGCGTGCAATCCATTTTAATTATTATACACTGTTAGTTGCACAGTCAAGAGTAAAATTAAAATGGCAATCACAATTAGAAAATTGCAGAGTCAATTACAACACATTAGCCAGAGCTAGCGACTGTGGGAGGGAAAAACGTTCACCGTTACATTTGGTTTTTATTAATTAAAAAAAGGCACGCGCTACACCTGCATAAGATATGCTGGGATTATCTCGAGCGCATTGGTCTCCGGTGAATGACACAGTCGTTCGCTACGGGCCGGGAACGCTCTCTCCGTAGAGCACCTTGCCGTGTGAAGGTTAATAATATATCTGTGATGTATAAGTGTTGGCATGCACTCCTGCTCCTTCTCTTTGTTTCTGAAAGCGCTTTATGTTGGCTGGGCACATTATGCTGACTGCAGACTGTACCCTGGGGAATAAAGCCCTGATTGCCATTGTTCTCTATTATCATAGGATGGACTTTGCATTTTCGCTGTCTGAAATGAATTTGTAGGGTGTTTTTGTGTGATGGCGCCGGAGGAGGAGGTGGGGGTCAGCGGCTTTCTTTTATCCGCCACATAATAAAATTACCACGCTTACACCGGCCTCTGCATTCTAAGATATGTTTAATTCTCTAAACATGAAGAATTAATTACATATCTGCATTTAAAAGGATTTCATTGCCACAGCGAGAACTTTAAAGGCCTACGCCGAGCATGTCGCATTGATATTACCAACAAAAGAAGAGCCGTGTAATAGCTTTTCTCTTTCTCACAGGGCTGAGGCTTTAATCTCGCAGCAGATTTACTTGGATATGGCTGTAAAAGAGCATGCTTGACTGCTTTCTTTTAGTTCAGCTCCTGAACTGGAAAGTGCAACATGAGAGAAATCTGATGGTTTCTCAGGAGTGATGTGGTCAGTGGTCAGTGGAGGACCCCGTGTCCCGTTGACGGCCCGAAATGACCGACGTCTCTCTGAGCAAATCCCTCCAGAGACGCACAGACCACCAGAGAGACGTGATGCATTATGAACTTTATGAAGACTGCAGCACATAACTGGCAAGAATTACTATTACTGTGGTTTAGGGAACAAACCCCTAAACTGGAGTAAACTGAAGAAGAAAAAAAAAATATTGATAATAATCAGAAATCTTTCTTGAGCAGCAAAATCATCATAATGATTTCTGAAAAATCATGTGACACTGAAGACTGGACTTATTATTTTAAATAATATCTCACAATATTATTGTTTTACTGTATTTTTGATCAAATAAATTCAGCTTTGGTGAGCTTAAAGGGATAAAACCCACAAATTATCCCATGATTTACTCACCCTCAAGCCATCCTAGGTGTATATGACTTATCAGAGTTATATTAAAAAAATATCCTGGCTCTTCCAAGCTTTATAATGGGATTGAATGGGGGGCAAAGTTCAAAACATAATAATAATTAATCATTTCTGAACATTGACTCTCAGGGCCCTATTTTAACGATCTGAAACGCAAGTGTCAAGCGCGAAACGCAAGTAACTTTGTGGGCGGATCTCGGGCGCTGTTGCTATTATACCGGCGGGATAAATGACTCTTGCGCCCGACGCAAATCTAAAATGGGTTGGTCTGAAGTAGCTTCATTACTCATAGGTGTGGTTTGGGCGTAACGTGAAATAAACCAATCAGAGCGACATCTCACATTCCCTTTAAGAGCAGGCGTGCTTGTTCCATGGCGGATTGCTATTATAACGGCGGATTTGCCAGGAGCAGTTCACAGCCGAGGAGACCGACGTTCTCGTCAGGGCCGTAAAACACAGAGAAGTGACATTGGGGATGGAGAAACCCACCCAAATTAGCTTCGGTTAAACAGGCGTATAATAATTTGGGTAAATGTGTAAGCTAGATTTATGCCTATTTTTTCACATCTTCATGGACACAACAATGATTTCCCTCGTGTGGAATATTTTTCCTTCTAATTATGTATGGTTTGCAAAAATGAGAACTGCTGCGTCTGTGTGTAGATGAGAGAAGCAAAGTGTGTGTGTGTTGTGCACACGCTACATTATGGCCAAGCATGCGCCCTTAAAATAGCATCTGAATAACATGCGCAACGCGCCACTGACTTTAGACGAGGTTTCTCCTGGTCTGTGGCGGAATTGTTTTCTGAAACTGCAAAATAGCACCAGGGAACGTTTGTGCCGGAACACGCCTCCTCTCTTCGCTGAACCGCCCCCGGGAGCGCAAGTTCTTTCCCTAATTTATCGACGTGCGTCTGTGGAGGGAAAAGTCCGCTGTCCGTCGGGTGCAAAATAGGAATCAAACATGCGTTGTGTACAAAGTCACTTGCGCTGGGTGCAAGATAGGGCCCTCAGTCTTTATTCACCTTTTTATCGTGGTTTCTCAATAGAATTCATAAAAGTATAGAATGGGGGCTCATTGTAACGCAGTGTGACAACATGCCCCACCTGAGCAACTGAGATTTAAACCCAGCTAGTGTCTTCCGCTGGTTAGATCAGCATTAAAGAACCATATCAACTGTTAAATAACAGATTGGAGATTAAAATAATATCAGATTTATATAATTTTAAATAAACACAAAAAACAGAGATTAAAAATGAACAAGAAATTTACATTGCTATGGTTAAATAAATGTTCAGTGATATCTTCCAAAGATTTCTGAATTCTGGCGCATTTTTTTTTCTAATAAAAAACACTAGTAAATACACTAAGTTTCGTCATGATAGCCTGGAAGTATTTAAAACAAGTGTGTGACAACTAGCCCCGCGTTAGTTTGTCCCGCTCACCCATACTTGTTTGTATACTGTTGTTTAACAGTTCTGTCTATTAACGTATTAGATAGGACTGTTAAAAAGATGTAAACCAATGAAGACGGAGAATGGAAGCACGTTCTCAGCGCCGTCAAAATAAAAGTCCCACACAACATCCAGAGCGCAGGACACACACTATATTGGCAAAAGTTATTGGACATCTGCCTTTACATGCACATGAACTTTAATGACATCCCATTCTTTATCCGTAGGGTTTAATATGGAGTTGTCCCACCCTTTGCAGCTATAACAGCTTCAACTCTTCTGGGAAGGCTTTCCACAAGGTTTAGGAGTGTGTTAATGGGAATTTTTGACCATTCTTCTAGAAGCGCATTTGTGAGATCAGGCACTGATGTTGGACGAGAAGGCCTGGCTCGCAGTCTCCTCTCTTATTCATCCCAAAGGTGAGGTCTTGGCTTGAGGTCAGGACTCTGTGCAGGACAGTCAAGTTCCTCCACACCAAACTCGCTCATCCATGTCTTTATGGACCTTGCTTTGTGCACTGGTGCGCAGTCATGCTGGAACAGGAACATCCCCAAACTGTTCCCATAAGGTTGGGAGCATAAAATTGTCCAAAATGTCTTGGTATGCGGAAGCATTAAGAGTTCCTTTCACTGGAACTAAAAGCCCAAGCCCTGAAAAACAACCCCACACCATAATCCCCCCTCCACCAAACTTTATACTTGGACTTATTGCACAGGTGTCAACCTATCACGGTTCCACGCTTGAATTCACTGAGCTCCTGACCCATTCTTTCACAAATGTGTGTAGAAGCGTCTGCATGCCTAGTGCTTGATTTTACACAACTGTGGCCATGGAAGTGATTGGAACACCTGGATTCAGTGATTTGGAGGGGTGTCCCAATACTTTTGGCAATATATATAGTGTATGTGACGGATTAGGTCACCTCAGTGTTCCTACTGCCGGTGCGGATGCAACCAGGAAAATGGCCCTAGGGGAAAATGTAGTCTCCCTGGTGACCAGCTCCTATAACTGAGATCCTATAACTACCCGCTGAGAAAGACTTGTGATGTATAGAAAAATGAAGAAGAGAGAAAGCCACACACATCTGGAATGACATGAGCGTGAGTAAAGTCGTTTTTTGGGTGAACTATCACTATCGCTTTAAGTGTTGGGTGATTTGGTAAAGTGCAGGTTAAAATGCATTCAGGGCTTTAACAAAGCTTGGGGTAATAGACTGAGTCCGCCATTATCCATTCAGCAAAAGTAATAAATTACTCGGCCAAAGCGTCTTATATACCACCAAACAAAGATAAGAGCTCAGTGGAGGAAATGAACTTCAGCTTTTGTTGAAACATTATGATTTATGTATTGGTAATAAAGCTATGTGCTGTTCATGTGTGCATCTATCTTTGTGTTTGTGCAAGTGTTAATCTGTGTGTGTAAAGCCGTGAACTTCAACGCATTATAAAGCAGACAGAATATTCCAGTGTCTTCAGTCAAAATACAGAATGTCCATTCATGCAGTGAACTTCAGTTCAACCTCCAAAATAGATGCAGTCATTCAGGATATTTCATTTAATTACATTATTTGATTACACACACACACACACACACACACACACACACACACACACACTTTTATTTATATATATATATATATATATATATTTATATTTATATATATATAATATATATATATATATATATATATATAGACCCACACACACAGACATATATATACATATATAGACACACACACACACACACACACACACACACACACACACACACACACACACACACACACACACACACACACACACACACAGACATATATATACATATATAGACACACACACACACACACACACACACACAGTATATATATATATAAACACACACACAGTATATATATATATATATAGACACACACAGATAGACATATATATACATATATAGACACACACACACACACACACACAGACAGACATATATATATAAATATAGACACACACACACACACAGTATATATATATATATATATATATATAGACACACACAGACAGACATATATATACATATATAGACACACACACACACACACACACACACACACAGACAGACATATATATATAAATATAGACACACACACACACACAGTATATATATATATATAGACACACACAGACAGACATATATATATATACATATATATAGACACACACACACACACACACACACACACACACACACACACACACACACACACAGACATATATATATATATATATATATATATATATATATATATATATATATATAAATATATAGACACACACACACACACACAGTATATATATATAGATAGATATAGATATAGATATATACAGGAGTTTGTGTGTGTCTCTCTCTCTCTCTCTCTCTCTCTCTCTCTCTCTCTCTCTCTCTCTCTCTATATATATATATATATATATATATATATATATAGTTTGAGGAGTAATGCAAACATTTTTAATCATAACATACATATGTATTATTAAATGTCGTATTTTTTATAAATTTGACATTTTTTCCCAGAATATCACACGTTTTTGTCCCCATTTTTAAACCGCATGTATTTGTATGCATTTATAAAATACTAAATCAAAAGGTCTTTTATCACAAAAGGCTACAAATACTGCTTTTCCATATCATAATTAATGTATCAACTAATACTTTGTAAAGGGTCACCGGAAAGAAAAAGAAAAAGAAAAAAAGAAAACCGACCCTTATGTTCAATAATTGCATCCACTTCTGAGTAAAACCCGACATGATATAAAATCCATACAGGAGAAGAGCAGACTCAATCTCCACGAGCCCGGCTCAAACCCGGGCCGTTTAGTGGGCTAATAAATTGACTTTAAAGGAGGAGATTTCATAACAAACAAATTTTAGGGTCTTCATATCACATTAAGATTGAGTCCAGGTAAATGTGATGTGCGTGGCGGGTCAGGGGACTCAGCTAATGGTGCAAGAGTTACAGGAGCTGCAGTCAATTGACCCGGGGGCAAATCACTTGACCTGCAGTCCTCAGCGCTCGCCGTCGTGACGAGACCTCTGAAACGCTGGCATGCTCATGCAATACATTCATATGGACCTGGTACGTGACAACACACACACACACACACACACACAGACCTGAGCAAACCTCAGAGCGATGCATTAAAGCAGTCGTGTGTGTGCCAGCATCCATATTCCTGCAGTGTCTGCTATCTGCTGTTTCAATGCAGAAGGTCACAGCCAGTGAAATTAACACCATGTAGCTGGATTCATATTGAAGCGATATCAGAATGGCGTTATTAATATGTTGTTGCAGGAGTCAAGCCCCGTCTCAAGGGCCACGGGGGCCAAACGGACCCCGGCTGAAGATGAAACTGAACACAGGCATTTCATACCTTGGAGTTTGTGATTTAGACCAACCCGGTCCCGCGTTATACTAAGTGTCTTTAACTGCACACATTCAAATTAGTCATGTGATACAATGCACTTGTATACATGTTTTTACATTGTACTAATATTGCATGTAATTACAGCTATTATTAATGTATGTAATTACATCTATAATTACACTATAATTACACCTTAACCCACCTTAACCTTTACCATACCCAGCTCAATAGCAGCACACGTGATTTAACATCACAATCAGCGCACTGAACCTCACTATTAGTGTTTTTATCTAAGTAAATAGTAAAGACACATTATATAAAGTGGGATCCAAACGCCTAACTAGAGTAAACCCCCTCAATGAATTAAAATGGATATTAGAAATACAATATAAAAAATGTTGGGTTGTTTTTTAACCCAACCGTTGGGTTACACATATTGGGTCACTATATTGGGTTATTTTCCCAAAAAATGTTGGGTAATTTCTAATAACCCGGCTGTTGGGTTAAATACGTATGTTGTTTGTACACTTGTGTGTTTGAATTTATGTACACAATTATGTATATTTACATTAAATTCTAGACTCCCCAATATTTAATTTGTATTTATAATATTTTTGTAAATATAATTGTGGAGACATATTTATTGTTTTATACACATAAATAATCTGTATTGAAAACAAAGTGTATTTATTAATGTAATAAATAAAAACAAATAGTTAGCTTAACTGTTGGGTTACTTTTAACCCAACTGGTTTTTAACCCAATGCACTAGGTTAAAATAACCCACAGCTGGGAAGGTGCTACACCACCCCATAGTTGGGTTACTCGCTGGGTTACTTTTAACCCAACATTATTCAGAGAGAAGGTGCATGGCATAAATGAAAACACATAATACATTAATAACATCTCAAATCATGTGACTTGTTAAAGAGAGATTTGTTATTGCTTTTCTACTTTACATTAGTTAACTACAACATTTACTAATGCATTATTCAAATTAAATGTTGCATCTGTTAATATTATTTAATGGACATGAACTAACATGAACTATCAATGAACCGTTGTGTTTTTATTAATTAATGATAACAACGATTATAAGTACTGTAACAAATGCATTGTTCGTTGTCAGTTAATGCATTAATATTAATTAATGGGACCTTAATGGAAATGATCGTCATTTGGTGATAAAACAGATGAAAATCGTTCAACAGCACCTGCATTTGGTTTCAGGTGTAACTGAAGTTCATTCATGTAACCATATGAGTCATAAGGATCAAATCTCTGAGTGTTTCCAGTTAAACATTACAGTACAGTCTGCTGCCCTCTAGTGGAAGATGTCACTGTCAAACACTTCACTCATCTGCCTGTGTGATCCACACCTGTCTGTGTGATCCACACCTGTCTGTCTGATCCACACCTGTCTGTCTGATCTACACCTGTCTGTCTGATCCACACCTGTCTGTCTGATCCACACCTGTCTGTCTGATCCACACCTGTCTGTCTGATCCACATCTGCCTGTGTGATCCACACCTGTCTGTCTGATCTACACCTGTCTGTCTGATCCACACCTGTCTGTCTGATCTACACCTGTCTGTCTGATCCACACCTGTCTGTCTGATCTACACCTGTCTGTCTGATCCACACCTGTCTGTCTGATCTACACCTGTCTGTCTGATCCACACCTGTCTGTCTGATCCACACCTGTCTGTCTGATCTACATCTGCCTGTGTGATCCACACCTGTCTGTCTGATCCACACCTGTCTGTCTGATCCACACCTGTCTGTCTGATCCACACCTGTCTGTCTGATCCACACCTGTCTGTCTGATCCACACCTGTCTGTCTGATCTACACCTGTCTGTCTGATCCACACCTGTCTGTCTGATCCACACCTGTCTGTCTGATCCACACCTGTCTGTCTGATCCACACCTGTCTGTCTGATCTGATCTACACCTGTCTGTCTGATCCACACCTGTCTGTCTGATCTGATCTACACCTGTCTGTCTGATCCACACCTGTCTGTCTGATCCACACCTGTCTGTCTGATCTACACCTGTCTGTCTGATCCACACCTGTCTGTCTGATCCACACCTGTCTGTCTGATCTACACCTGTCTGTCTGATCCACACCTGTCTGTCTGATCCACACCTGTCTGTCTGATCTACACCTGTCTGTCTGATCTACACCTGTCTGTCTGATCCACACCTGTCTGTCTGATCCACACCTGTCTGTCTGATCTACACCTGTCTGTCTGATCCACACATGTCTGTCTGATCCACACCTGTCTGTCTGATCCACACCTCTGTCTGTCTGATCCACACTTGTCTGTCTGATCCACACCTGTCTGTCTGATCTACACCTGTCTGTCTGATCTACACCTGTCTGTCTGATCCACACCTGTCTGTCTGATCCACACCTGTCTGTCTGATCTACACCTGTCTGTCTGATCCACACCTGTCTGTCTGATCTGATCTACACCTGTCTGTCTGATCCACACCTGTCTGTCTGATCTGATCTACACCTGTCTGTCTGATCTACACCTGTCTGTCTGATCTACACCTGTCTGTCTGATCTGATCTACACCTGTCTGTCTGATCCACACCTGTCTGTCTGATCTACACCTGTCTGATCTACACCTGTCTGTCTGATCTACACCTGTCTGTCTGATCCACACCTGTCTGTCTGATCTACACCTGCTCAAGCACTGAAACACATGCTCCGGGTGCATCATTCCTGGCCTTCTCAAGTGGCCATTGACTGATGATTGAGTTTAAACATGTTTGCCCATTAAAGAAGTCCTGATTTGTAAATCACACCAGCAAGATTCACTGAGGCAAACGGCCAAATCACGTCATCTTTTTACTGTAAGTAATATTACAGCAATGAAGACAAACACAGAGCTGAGAGCGGTTATTAAAGCTGTAGAGGACACAGAAACAATAGAAAACTAAACCTATGCAGTAAAAAATGTGAGATCGAGTCTATTTACTAACCATGTGATACAAACAGGAATGATAAGCACTTTCATAATCTGGCAAGCTCTTGTCTGATTGGCTGAATCAGTGTGCAATGTTTTTTATCAGCTGCCTGGAAATAAAGTCATAGTGTACGATAATAACTGAACTATTTAAAGCAAACTCGCCCATAAATGACAGACTGAACTGTGATTGGTCGCTTTACATGTCCGTCAAACATTCTCTTCTTGTCTAAATGAGTGTTTCTTCACTAGAACAAACTGTGAAGTGGACTAGTTTATGCAGATAGCTGATAATTAATGCCATCTGATTTATCTAAGACCTCATGGGATCTGCATAATCCATGTAAATATAATCATGACAAGAGTTTTATTTTTGTCCCAAAAAAAAACCAGCTTTAAGCTGCTGATCAGAATGATTTCACGATGAGTTTAATTGAAAATAAAATCTTGTTGCTAATTGTAAGGCAGCCTCGTCATGCCTGGTGATCCTCACGGTCGTTAGTGTGTCGTAATCAGAGCTAATCATGCAATAATGATGCCGGCCTGGAACAGAGGGATTCCTATCAATTAGGCCGACACAGACACACACACACACACACACACACACACGGGCCCCTGCTGAACCGTCGAGGGCCACACCAGCACACACGTTCACACGCAGGATCTCTGGGTCTCACTGCAGGGGTTCACTGCACACACACACACACACACACACACGTTCACACGCAGGATCTCTGGGTCTCACTGCAGAGGTTCACTGCCCACACACACACACACACGTTCACACGCAGGATCTCTGGGTCTCACTGCAGGGGTTCACTGATATCAAGAGGTGTAAAACAACATTAATATTCTTAGGAGGGGGTTAGACTGTATGATTCTGCTTATACACAAACATTACATAAGAACTGTGCACTGTCCAAACTGAAAATATGTGCCTGAACACTTCCAGAAGACATTGTACAGCTCTGAGTTCTTCTCTATATCAGTGTCAGTGTTTCTGAACTCCCTGAAACGCCTCCATTGTAGTCTTGAGTTTTCTTCCGGGAACGAACACGTCACAATATTCCTCATTATAATAATTAATGCGCAGAATAAAGGGGCGGGGCCTGGTTGAGTTAGTCAGTAGTGTGTTAAACTGGTGGTTATGGTAAGGGGCGGGACATTTCCCAAACACACTCGAAGCGCTCGACCAATCACAACACACTGCTCCAGCCGACCAATCAGAGCACAGTGTGCTTTTCAGAAGGAGGGGCTTCATAGAGACAGGAACTAAACAGAGCGTTACTGACAGACTGGGAAGAGAGGAGCCGCAACAATGGAGAATATGAGGAAAATAATCAACATTCAAGCAGGAAAACCTGTTCTAGTAGAGCCTGAAACATCAAGACTGTGTAAGTGGCCATCATCTTTAAAGGCATCATGTTTTGTTTTAGTACTGGTTGTTTCTCCGAAAATTCTTTGTAGAGATGAAACAGCCACAAATAAGACAATTGTTGATTTACAATAAGAGTAGAGCTTTAATATGGGGAATCATCACCAAGTGTTTTATATTCATATTTCATATCTGCCATGAGCGACGCCGTGTTGTTCTTCACGACGAGGCAAAATGTGACTCTCCAAAACTATTACCCTCTCCGGTGGGATGAGGAACTGATGAGACAGAAAAAATGTAATTATGCCAAGAAAAACGTAATTAAGTGTAGTAAGTCTATTGCATAGTTGTGCGATTGTCTTATTTGTGATAATGACGCAATGAAACGTGACAAATTGTGTGACCACATATTAATAACTGATTATGGGCTTTTTCAGGTGAGCTTTTTGTTTTTCTATGCATTTGTTGCATATTAAATAAAACCTGTAACTGTAGTTTGCCTAATAAGTTTGTCAGATAAATACAAGTTTAGTGTTTTGTTCTTCCCTCATAATTAAAATATTTTCCTCATAGTTTGATAGTTTAATCAAACTTAGGGTCATTAAAAACTATTATCCTCTCCGGACATCACTAAATCACTGCTCAAAGAAAATATTTTCTGATTATTATCAATGTTGAAAACTTCATATTTCTGTGGAAACCGTGACACATTTTATTTTCCAGGGTTCTCTGATGACTAGAGAGTTCAGAAGAACAGCATTTATTTGAAACAGAAATCTTTTTACTGTCACTTTTGATCAGTTTAATCATTCCTCACTGAATAAAAGTGCTCACTTAATAATGTTGGGTTAAAAATAACCCAGCTATGGGGTGTGTAGCACCTTCCCAACTGTGGGGTATTGTAACCCAGTGCATTGGGTTAAAGGCTAGTTGGGTTAAAAGTAACCCAACAGTTAAGTTAACTATTTATTTTTATTTATGACATTATTTTAATAAATAAAATACACTTTGTTTTCAAATACAGATTGTTTAGTTGTATAAAACAATAAATATGTCTCAACAAAAATATATTTTTATATTACAAACTAAATATCGGGGAGTCCAGAATTTAATGTCAATATAATTGTGTACATAAATAAAAAATACACAAGTGTACATACAACATACATATTTTAACAGCCAACAGCCGGGTTATAACTAGAAATTACCCCGCGATTTTAATTTTTTTGACCCAATATGTGTAACCCAACGTTTGGGTAAAAAAAAAATAACCTTACGTTTTTTACTGTGTGGAGAAACATATGAGACCGAGGGATAATCTCGTTTGTGACTTTCCCACATTCCGTTTCTCCTGGTTTGTCACTATGAAACTGCCGCAAACACACACACACACACACACACACACACACAAGTGCCAAATAAGCAGCGGAGGAAGGAAGGCACACAAAGAGACCCGGAGCATGTGCCCGTGCCGTAGCTCTTTCGGGAATCACTGATCCCGTGTGTTCCAGTGGCCCGGCACCGCTGGTCCCCCTGCCAGTAGATACAGGCTATTTAAATGCTCCATTGGAGAGAGATTAAAGTTTATGCAAGGTCACTGGGGATGTGATAATTATAATCACAGGTTTTTGGCTCTGCAATGACAGCCATTTGTTATTTTCACTTGAGTAATTCCCGCAGCCCGAGGATGTTGACAAGCGTGCACTGATTTAGTGGCCTGCAGTCCCCTCTTCCCTCCGGAGCCCCCCCACACCGGCCCGGACCAACCAGACCAGAGCCGGAGCCTGACACTCCCTCTGGGACGCCTCGACACCTCCTGGAGGAAACCACATCTGAACTCACACATATGGAGGACTGTACTGTTCTGAGTTTCAGGTCATACAGCGACTGTGTTCATCATTTTAAACATAGTAACATGAAAAGCTCTCGCTTTAACGCATGCATTCTTAAAGTCCCCCTGTGGTGAACATCCAGCTTTTAATGTTGTTTATATGTCTATGTGGTGTTTTTAATACGCTTCAAGACAAACCATGTGTAAATTCATAAGTCGACAGCATTGCTGAGTATTTTCTCCTTAAAACTGCAGTGAACCAAAGACAGTCTCAAACACACGCTTTGAAATCGCTGGTGTTTCTGACGTCACAAACTACCTTGTAACCAATCAGATCAACGTGTGATCGTCAACCAGTGGATCTCTGAGCTGAGTGAGTGAGTGGAGGCGGGGCTCATTTGCATATTCATAGAACCGCGCATACTAAATGAGGCAAGGGTGTCGAGTTACATTGCAAACTCTGACTCAACATGCACCAATGATACATTTTCTATATGTTATAATCATTATGTTTACAACTTGTATTATGCACATGTCTGAAATACATAACTTGACACAGTCACCTCTGATAACAGATCACTCTAAATTGTAATGTAATGCGTTTTCTGTGAAGCTGTATTGCGAAAAGCGCTCTACAAATAAATGTGAATTGAATTGAATTGAAGGCTATACGGTAGATGTCATTTTTCCCAGGCCGGGCATCACTGAACCAGCTCTAAAAAGACAACAGTGTTATTAGTCAGTGTTGGTGTCCAACGATAGTGTCAATGCAGTCAAATCAATAATATACCTGAATATTAAGTGTCTTTTAAATACACTTCCTACATGAAGACAGATAACCATATACTGTAGCAATAAGGCCCGTTCACAGCAAGAACCATAGCTATAACCATAACTATATTAGATATCGTTCTGGGCCCGGTTCCCCGATAACGCTCACTCTTACCGCGCTAAGAAGACTCGAAAGATATATCTTACCAAAGTTGTTTATGTTCCTAAGTGTGTTCCCCGAAGTGTCCCTTAGGAAGCTTCTCTTACGCTCGACGTTACAAAGGCGCCGTCCCAAGTGAAGGTGCTGTGAATTAGTTGGCATCAATTGCTCAGGATTTTCCACTTCACGCGAAGGTGCATCACGGCGTTAAGAAAGACAACACGTTCTATGCAAATGAAACATTCCTCAAATTATTCCAGTAACATTTATTTGAACATAGTTTAAGTTATCAGTAAAATATAGACTATTAATTAAATTATCAAATTGTCAGTAATATGTTCACACGATATGTTGTGACGGGTAGACGAACCGGGTATCCCTCGCTAATCATCCACCCTCCTTATCCCGTTGTGCCACTTGTGCCGCTTCTTGACATGGGTTTAACGACTTCTAAAAATTATGTAATACACTTTTATATTAATGGTAAGGTACTTTACAATCAGAATTGATTGGCAAGCAGCTGCAGTTACTTCTGTTTAAGACGGTATTGATTGCCATTGGTTAATGTTTTCAATAAAAAGCAACCTATCTACAATGAACAGAGAGAGGGAGTTAGATACAGAATATGGTGGGGAAGCAAGGTAAAAACAGGGCACCAAGCTTCTCGTCGGAGGAACTTGAAGTTTTGCTGGACGAGGTGAGCTTGCACAAGGTGACACTGTTTTCCAGCTTTCGGAATAACTTGTGCAACAGCAACAAAAAAGAGCTATGGAGCGACATAGCAAGGAAGATGGCTGCCTCCGGATCAGGCACACCAAGGTCCTGGCAGGACGTCAGGCAAAATGTCAAAAGGGCGTAAGTTTTGCAGAATAAAAAAATTGACATGGACTAAACGGCTCCGCGTCCGGCGCCGTCTTTGATCGCTGTTGACACGTTGGATCGCTGCCATAGTTGGTCGCTTACTGGACACCACCATGCTTACCCATTTATAGATCTTAGCCATTTAGAGCCAAATTGTTTGCCAGATTTTAATTATCAAAAGTGATTGCCAATTTAAACGCTTTAATGACATTACGAAGTAGCCTAGGCTAATTACCACCATATTAGTTCTGATACCAAATAAAGTCAACTTCATAAATAGGCCTGTATCCATTGCGAACATATTTTATAAAATCATTGTTGAGCCACAACTTTGTCAACATACCATAGTTTGCGCTGATTTCTAAAGACTGCTGCACAGTGGCGGCGACTAGCGTCTTGAGCTTAAACAACGCTGAGAGAGAGCTTACGAATGGTCCAGACCAACCTTACGAAAGTGTGACTTACAGAAGATATACTTAGGGTACGAACGTGTCGGGAATCGTGCCATAACGTTAAGAGAGAGGTTAAGGAATAGGTTAAGAACTACTTAGCGATAAGAACGTTTTGGGGAACCGGGCCCTGTTTATTCTCAGTTTTGTTCTGATTGGCTGTCAATGTTTTTATTGTTCATCAGCAGGATAAAAAATAAATAAATCTGAAAGTGATTCCAACTTTATTGTTTCTCTGTGCCGTTATCGTTAAAGTTGTGCTGTGGACTCTGCTATTACTCAGATAAAAACATTGGGTTCTTTTTTTAACCCAGCCATTGGGTCACTATGTTGGGTTCTTTCTTTTTTTCAAAAAACATTGGGTCATTTTTTTAATTGTTGGGTAATTTCTAGTAATAACCCAGCTTTTGGGTTAAATATGTCTGTTGTATGTTCACTTGTGTATTTTGAATTTATGTAATTATGTATATTTACATTAAATTCTAGAAACCCCACTATTTAGTTAGTAATTTGTTGAGACTTTTTATATATATATATATATATATATATATATATATATATATATGTATAAATAAACAATCTGTATTTGAACATTTTGCATTTTATTTATCAAAATAATGTCATAAATAAAAATAAATAGTTAACCTAACTGTTGGGTTACTTTTAACCCAATGCACAGGGTTAAAATAACCCAGTTGGGAAGGTGCTACACCACCCCATAGCTGGGTTACTCGTTGAGTTATTTTTAACCCAACATTATTAAATGAGTACTTTATATTAAGAACAATTTTTCTCCAATATCTTTATGGTTATAGTTTTCATCACTGTTGTGGACGGGCCTGAAATAAGATGCGATATACTGTACAGTCAGGCCAGGGACACACATTCAAGCCACATTTACAACTTACTCTCAGCATATTTCCCAGTCAACAAATGGAGGACGACCTATTTGCCATCCAGCAGAAAGAAAAAGCACGAGAGAGTCAAAGAAGAAGAAGAAGAAGAAGAAAGCACTCATTAAGCATTCCACTCCAATGGCCTTAATCCCAATTGGATTTGTGAGAAATCTGAAGGCAATGCAATTGTGCAATTTGCACACAAAGTGGTCTGAATTGATCTAAAATAAACCCTCAACTTTAAATGTGCAAAAAAGACTAGCAGATAATTACATCATTTAGGAAATTGATCGGCCAGGAGTCAATGCACGAGCTTTCGGAAACTGAAGATAAATGGCAGCACTGGCTGTTTTAAGGGAGCCATTGACGTTGACGATGACCAAAAAGAGATTAAATATTTCAAACGGCGCAAGAAAGGTGAGGACGAAAATCAAAGCGCTTCGGGGGAACAATGGAAGACAGAATTAGGGCCAACAAAAGATTTCATTAAGCCAAACAAGGCTTAACTACAAAATCAATATGTCATAATTAAAGCTAGAGCCATGCCTTTAGAGCAAAGAAAGAGAAGAGTTAAAAGGGACTTATTTGGCCTAAATGATGGTCAGGGTTATTAAGATCAGACGATAAAAGTATTTCCTGCACAAAAGACACTACTTAATACATACTATATATTTTCTTTCCAGCTCCTTTGAGGCCGGGCCTTCCTTTCAGAGCATCTCAAAGAAATGGCGCTTGATAAATCTGTGAATGCCAAACAAGCCGAGGATTAAAACGAACCCGTCGTACTTAAGACAATATGGCAGACGCTTTCACTCAGACATTAAAAGCCTTTATATTCTGTTATGAGAGTGAAAGAAAGGATACGTTTTCTGATGTGCAGCATTTTAAGATGAACTTTCTATTCGTCAAAGAATCCCAAAACCGTGTATTGGGTTAAAAGCCAGTTAAGATAACTATTTATTTTTATGCATGACATTATTTTAATAAATAAAATACACTTTGTTTTCAAATACAGATTGTTTATAGTCTAGAGTCTAGAATTTAATGTAAATATACATAATTGAGTACATAAAGTGAACATACAACAAACGTATTTAACCCAACAGCCGGGTTATTACTAGAAATTACCCAACGATTTTAAAAACGACCCAACATTTTTTGGGAAAATAACCCAACACAGTGACCCAATAATAACCCAACTTTCTTTACTGTGTAATTTGCTTCTTTTTTCTTATTTTTAATAACAGAAATTAGATAAAATAACACAAGATAACTATATTGTGATATATATCGTTATCGTGAAACAAGAATTTAGGCATATGATCCACCCCTAGAAAACAGCTATTTAAAATTGTAATAATATTACACAATATTACAGTTTATGTTTACTTTATCCTTGATCAAACAAATGCTCAAAAACATTTAAAAATCCAAACTTTTGACCACAAGTGATTTTTCGCCTGGCGACAGTCAATGGCACACATCTCCTCAACAAGTCACATGATTTGAGGAATCACGCATGTCTCCGGCACAAACGGCGCGGGACGAACGGCACACTTAAGTTTAATACTAAAGTTAGGGGTTTGTTCAATTCACTAACTCTAAACGTGAGCGAAAGTAATAGTGATGCTCGCCTCAGCAATAACTAAAAACTCATATCAGCATCTCAGATAGTTGGGATTCAATTTGAAATGCATTCTGGGTAATGTTCTAGGCCTGACGTCCTCACAGCCGCACGTTTCGTTCTGTCACTCTGAAGTCATTAGACGCAAATGGTGTTTCACGAGCGCAGCCCTGATCAGTCTCCGTGATGATGGCTGCTTTTTAGGGCTCATCTGTGTAGAAAAAGCTCATAATCCGCACTGTGCGCAAGAGGGCGGTTTAATACATTACACTTGAATGGGAGTACAGAATACCTGCACACACATCTGACAAATGAACATTTGTTCTGCTTCATCTGAATCTCATGAATACAGCGCCACAATCCATCAGAAAGCCTTTGTTAGCCTCTCCCCAGCTCTCATCTCTCGGACTCTTCATTAATCTATATTTGTGGGAGTAGCAAGTTGCACGGTTTCTCCTCGAATGACCCGTCATTAAATATGTTTCAGGTCGGGAGATACAGGAGAAGTATGGATATTTTTCCGCTGGGATGTACGCTTGGCGTCCAGGTCGCGGTGAGGTCACGCGACAAGCCCTTAGGCTACGAGAATGGTCAATACGCTAGTCCGTCTGAACAATCAGCGTTTTATCTTTCCATTTCCATTAATTAGCTGTTATCAATTAATAGACTTGTAAATCTAAAAAACCTTTTAAAAAAAAAATCAATTTTTAGAGTTTGACCTAAAGCTATTGTGTATATGTTTTCTTTTGTTTTCAGAAAGTGTCTCGATAAAAACTCAATATGAATTCATGAGGTGTGAAATCCTCCTACTATTAATTCTGATATTTTTATGAATTCAATTAGCAGGTGAAAGTTGCTTTAAATTCAGCTTGAGTATAGTTTAGCAAACATATGGTTTATGATCTTTCCATGCCAGTTTAGGATGAATATAATGCAGATTTTTAGTAATTAAAGAATATACAGACAATGCAAGACAATTGTGCAATTAAGTGTGTGTGTAACACTTTACAATAAGGTTTCATTTGATAACATTAGTTAACATGAACTAACAATACTTCTACATAATTTATTAATCTTAATGTTGATCTCAATATTTAATAATACTTTTTTAAGATCAAAAGATTAGTTCATTGTGATCTAACATAAACATCAACATTTTTATTAACTAACATTAACAAAGGTTAATAACTGCTGTAAAAATATATATTTTGTTAAACTTTACTATTATCATTACTTTTACTATTATCATTATTGATATATATATATATATATATATATATATATATATATATATATATATATATATATATATATATATATATATATATATGTGTGTGTGTGTGTGTGTGTGTGAGAGTGTGTGTGTGTGTGTGTGTGTGTGTTATCTATGTTTATGTATTGACTTTAGTTGTTATTTATTGATATTTTGGTTTAATTGTAATTTTATTTTTGTTAAGTTTTTTGTATATGTTGGGGTGGGAAAAAGTTGTTCTGCATCTGTATTGTTCTTGTGCATTTTGTTGTTGTTGTTGTTGTTGTTGTTGACAAAATTAATAAAAAAATAATAATATATGGGATTCCACTTTATTTACAGTGTTACATATAACTGTAAATGATGCGTAATCACATGTGACTAAGCCTAAATAAACCCTATAAGTACATGTAGTTAATTACTTAATGTATGATTACACTGTAACAAGGAAACCTTAAAATAAAGTGTAACAATATATATATATATATATATATTTTTGAAAGCATTAACTAATGAGAGCTTACTGTAAAATATTTACATGTGTTTACCATATAAATAAGCATAAACATGGATTCATGTCTAGCAATGTAAATGTCTTGAAGAAAATATGCCTTTGTATTTTGTAAAACATTACATATTTAGTTTTATAATAAAACAGAATTTTTCAAAACTGAGAAATGTTGACTAGTAAATACACACAATCCTTATAAAGCAGTTGCTTTAGTAGCCACAACATTAAAAAGGCTAATGCATTTTACACTTTATTTCTCGGTCTCTTAAATAAGTTATTAGTGATGGAGTGCATGTTTAAGCGCTGGATATTTCTAGCAGGTGTAGATATCTCTAATGAACACACAACAACTCAGGATGTAATTCTGAAATTAAAGATGTATTGAGTGTAAAGTGGTGTATTAATCTGCAGTGGGTCATGAGGAAGGGCTTTCATTAGCGCTGGTGTTGATCTGCTCATAAATAACACACACCAGCCGCTGCTGATAAGAGGATCTGCTGGTGATACTGGTCCTCCACCGCATCGGTCTCGTTTCAGGGGTCAGCGTTCCCCACACAAATACAGGAATTAATGGCAGTAATACTCACTGCTCTTCTGAAGACACTGAATGCACTCTTCAGATCCCCACTCATTCTTTATACGCAAATCAAAGACTTTAGATGTACTCTGATGGTGCACTGCTATTACTTATGGATGTGAGAAAGTGCAACGGCGGAATAAGTCCCGCCTTCCAAATGAAAGAGCCAATCACTAGCCGCGTTTCCTTTACCATTCAAACTGCACGAACTGAAAATATGGCCAATGGAAACACGTCATTTCAGCAAAAACTCCCACATATCGCACAAAAGTGTTACGCTCGCATGAGGTGGTTTTTCAGGCAACTCGAAATATTTCGCAAAACTCCAATGGAAATTTTGTGCATTTACAGTCACCTGACGTACGTTAAAGTCGTTCATGATGTTCGTAAAAGTCAGCGCGGTATATTTGGACAGAAGACGAGACAGAATTCTTTATTAAACTCATAAAAGACAAAAGTATTACGGGAATTCTGGATTCTAAACAACAAAGAAATGCCACAGTTTATCAAGATGCTGATTAGACAGCATGATTATTGCACAGGTGTGCCTTAGGCTGGCCACAATAAAAGGCCACTCTATAATGTGCAACCTATGGGGAAAAAAATAACATTAGTAACTCTATTCAGTGTTTTGTTATAGTGATAATGCAAAATATTAGTGTTTCATAATTTTGAGACGACTGATTTTGACTTATAATTGCGTTCGCTTTGCGACAGAAGTGTTAGTTACTCATGATTCTGATCCAATCTATCCAAGACTGATTACCTATTTTTAATTTTGAGTAAATATTTTATAAACTTATTGGAGTTGACTGAGGCTAATTACCACAGTTTGTACCGCAGTGAATATTTTATATCATATTGGTTTATTATTATTAAGATATTATATTATTATTATTTATTACTGATAAGCACTTTAGCACTGTATACAGTATTATAAATATGATTACATATCATCTGGATTACATCATCAGATTCCTAAAAAGAAATACTTGTAATTAATTATATTACATTTTCAAATACTCATAATCAGAGTACAGTTACTTCTTTATTGATTACATGATGATTTAATATTGGCAGTAAATTATTCATAATTCACTGATTCTCCCTAATTCTTCTCATTGAAACGTCAGGTCAGTTTGAGAAAGCCTGGCGTATGTTTAATGCACTTCATGTTGTCATTAAAGAGTGGGATAATTGCTCTTTCTCTGTGCATTTTTATATCAATATGCTACAATATTATTCTCTTCAAATCAACATGATAAATTAGTTATGTCAAAAGTAATCTAAAAGTAATCAGATTATATTACCTAAAAAGTGTATTGTAATGGATTACGTTACTAACTACAGTTTTCATCATATTTTGTATTCAGTAATGCACAGCTCATAATGTACAGTATAATGCAATGTATATATTTTTTTAATAAATAATAGCAACCAAAGTTAAAATACATTATAATATTTGCAGATTCCTTGTTTTTTTTTCTGAAATTGGTTGTTTGTCGTGTTTTAATGCACTATACTTTCTAAAGGCGTAACATAAGGTATTATAACTGTGGTTTCAATTATTCATGAGATCATACAATGCATTATAAAGTGCATTACAAGGCATAATTAATGCATTAATAATACTTTTATAATGCATGCACATAAAATAGACTAGTGAGAGTATGAGAAGTGTGTTCAACAAGAGTTTACTTTCTGAAGGCGTAACAAAAGGACTTATGTATTATAACTGGTTTCAATGCTTCATGAGATTATGAGATGCATTATTAAGTGCATTAATAATACTTTTATAATGCACATTGTTAGTGGGCATCTTAAATAGACTAGTGAGAGAATGACAAGAATTTACTTTCTAAATGCTCGCAGGGCCAAAAGTGCGAAAATCCCTTCGCTATTTACGCATCTGAGCCTGAACTTTCATGCCAGAAGCTTTGATTTACGGGGCTTTTCTGAGAGAGCGAGCGAGAGAAGCTAATGTCATTATCTCACACCAAGATGGAGCCGGGATTAGCGGCCAATGTAAATGAGATATGAGAAGGGTCCGGCATTAGCAGCAGCCTTTCTTCAGCGGAATAGCTTCAGCAAATAGAGGGAGATAAGGAAATCCCTGTAATTACACAGAGACACATTGGTCAATTCAGCGCTGTGAGTCCCTGAGCTCTGTAGCCTCTCGGTGGGAGGGGAAAAGTGTTATCCCGGGCAATATTAAGTGATTCTGCGGGATCAATAGAAGTACACCGAGCCAAATGTAAAGATGAGCACTGGCCCTGCTGCCTCTTTGTGTCCTGCTATCGCTCCATCATTTTTTGGTAATATCATTTCTGAATTAAATTTTATGGCTCATTACTTTCCGGCGCAGACTGTCTATAATGGAATCTCAAGCGGGCGAGCGACGTCTTTGTGCCGTTGTTAAGACGTTATTTATTTCTAATTGTTGGAATATAAAACGGTAGCTTATCATTTTTGCTATTTACATGCCAAAAGTCAATCACGAATAGGTCCAAACATGGCCAGCAAACACTCGCTTCAGTGATCCGCGTCAAAAGCTTCGACCTTCATATTGCGGTATTGTGCGAGTCATGACTACACACGACTCTTTTCAAGAGAAAAGGAGCGCTTTCGGACCAAACGCTTTGGCTGAGCCTGTAGCAATACAGATAAAGGCTCCCGGTTTTTTGTGGCGCAGTAAATAATGGCTGTCGCGCCAAACAGCCCAAACTAAATCAGTTGTTCCAGTGTAAAATAGCTTGAGCTTTACAGTTCCCTCACACAGTGATTTTGGCTTCAGAAGACTCGCGCTGGTCAGTCATCCAGAAAGTGCACTCAGTCCCAAACTTGCTTTCTCTCTTCAGAGATGACTTTGTGAACAAGAGAGCTGAGCGAATCCCTTAAGATTCATTTTCTTGCAGGTCCGTCTCATGGAGTTAAAATTGAACCTATTCTGCGGGCGAGATAACCTTTTCTAGATCCAGCCCGGCTCAACGGAGTGAAATGAATGGTTGTAAAGGAACTCTATTAGGATGACAATTCATGTTTTAGCTCTGAAGCACAGGCTTTCCAAATTAAGGGTGAGCGAAGAGATGATATAAAAAAAAAAAAAACACAAAATCAAGCTGGAATATCTCTCTGAAGAAGAGCTGGTGAATTAGGATCACTATAAATGATCTTTCATTTACTGTATAATACACTTTATAACAAGGTCCTGTTCGCCACGTTAATATTATATGCAACATTTTCACGTTGCATCTGTTAATATTACTCAATGGACCTGAGCTAACATGAACTCACGATGTACAGTTGTGTTTTTATTAACAAAGATGCTGTAACAAATGCACAGCTCATTGTTAGTTAAAGCACTAAAGGGTTTTTATGTTTAAATGTGAATTAAAGCCTTAAATTCAATCTGTTCGGTACGTAAAGCGATCGAGTCTCTTCAGAAAATCCGGACTAAACCGCATTCGTTTTACGATCTCGTTATGAACTTTCTGAAGTGTCAAAACGGTAGTTGCGTAGCTGTCAATGGAGCGACAGAAATTCAAAATATCTTCATTTGTGTTTCAAACAGGAACGAAAGTCAGTGAAACTTTATATACTGCGCTGGTCCCCATGTACATGTTTGCTATTACAGTAATTACAATAACTGGGTAATAACTAGGTACCTAACCTTAACCCCTGTAGTTACCTTACGTTCTTAGGTAAGTACAGTGCACATACTGTAAAATAAAGTGCAACCCGACAGTCTTACGGGTTTGGTTGAACTAACCCTTTAACAAACGTTAACTTTTGGGTCCTTATTGTAAAGTGTACCAAAATCTTATGAAAACAAGACTGGGTCATATTTATCGACTGGACAGATAGTCTCGCCCCAAACTCACACCACTGGATGAGCCAGTGTTATATATATATATATATATATATATACATTATTACTTATATAACTATAGGTTATGGTTTAGTTATAGCCTTCTCTGGATATTGAGCTGGTAAGTAACACCACAGTTACAGCTCATTTAGACTTTATCTTACAGATGTTTGTGTTACAGATGTGGTGTAACTCTTTTACATTTAAAATAATTGTTTGGTCCCACTTTATATTAACTACCTTTGTAAGTACTATGTATTTACATTAAAATTAATAATTTGATACAATTGACTTATTGTGTACATACATGTTTTTACACTCTACTTATATTTTGAGCTGTAATTAATTTATGTAATTATGTAATTACACTGTTGACCTTCCCTTACACCTTAACCCATCAGATTGTTTTGTCCTATATCTTTCTCGTTATCGTTAGTTATGGTGTGGACGGCCCTTTAGATTAGGCTTTGGGTTTAGGGTTGCATGTAATTATGCATAATATTACTATAGTAACTACATGTAACGTTTAACAAGCACACTGTAAAATAAAGTGTTACCCACACTTCATCTTTAAAGGTCATGCAATAATATATCACTCACATTACAGTAATGAAAATGTGGTTAATTTTCATGAATATAATGTTAATGTTCCTAAAATAGGCTTCATTTTCTTTATGACCTTTTTGTATTTCTATTTGATTGTATTGTATATAGTATTATTAATGTTATAGATATGACTACCACATGAAAAAGAAATTTACTTTAAAATGCACATTTAATCAGAAAATACTCCATTTAAAGAAAGCTGTCCTGCCCTGTACATTCAGGCCATCAGCCGTGTGTGAACGGGCCGAACCCCCACACACACTTTCCCGTGGACTTTCAGGTCTTTGCTTGTCACAAGGTCACCGGGAAGGTTTTAATTGCTGTGGGCTGTTATGTGCTTTCACGGGCTTCGCCATGATAAATTACTCATTGGTTGAAAAGCAAGTCTATATAAACAAGCTTATCTCGTCTCCTCTGCAGTGAAAAATGAGTTGTGAGTATCATTGTTAATCACAGTAATTGTTAATGTTAAGAGGCCTGGATTTCCAAGTCTCCTCATTATTGATCAAATTTCTTTTTACATTAAAAGTCTGCTGATTCCCCGACACATCCTACTTCCCGGTAATTCCTCTAATTAGTTATTTTTAGCCCCCGCGCCTCTCGTACCAGCCGCGAGAGATAAAGCGAATTACGTGTCGGACGGCTCACACTTGATGTGGCGTGGTTGTATGGCGGATGAATTTACCCCGACCGCGGGATGAATGGAGGGTCTCACCTCTCGCTCCTCACTAGATTACCACCTAGAGCCGGGCCGGGACAATGGCAAAGGCTAATTAACTTTAGCCGTTTAATATCTGCAGATTACAGAGTTCAGCTTTTCCACATGCGCTTGCGGTCGCACTAAACGCCAGCTCTGATGATTAATAAAAGAAAATATTTAAAGTCTGCACACTGTAAAAAAAAAACGCTCGTGATTTTAACGGTAAAAGACTGTAAAAATGCTACGGTGGAAAACTGTTAATTGGTTAACAGAAAGTTTCCGTACTATATAACCGTGATAGAGCTAACTGTACATTTAATGTCATTTTACAGTAAAATACCATTAAATTTACAGTTTTTGTAAGTGAAAAAGAACAAGTTATAATTTGGTTATATGTTAGGGTTAGGGTATAGGGTACTTAAGGTATATACTTAAACTATAGGGTATTTAATGTTGTTAAATTAATGTTACATTTTTCAAATGTCATGTGTGTTATGATGGTGTTTAGTGTGTGTGTGTGTGTGTGTGTGAATGACACTGTGCAGCTTCTATATATTAGTATTAACTGTCTTGTGGAAAAGCTGCTTGTGATGAGCTTTGATTCATCATGTGACTCTCATCACCACTGTGATTGGTGGTTTTCAGTACAAAACAGATATTAGTACTTCAATAGGTCGGTAAATTAACATCATATCAGTTAATAAAATACGTTGTTTGTTTTTTTACTGTAAATTTAAGTTAAGTCTGTAAAACCTTAAATGTTGCTACCGTATTTTTTTACGGTAAATTTCTGGCACCCACAACTGCTGTAAATTTAACAAAAACATTTTTTCAGTTCAGGCCATCAATGGAACGGTTTTTCTCATGCAAACACAACAACTGAAAGTAAAGCTAATATTTCAACATTTCATGCCACAAGAATCACAATTACATTGCTAATTAATTATCCGACTCGCGGTTAAAACAGGCCGTATGTGTTGTAGCACGGTTGGCGCTCTGATGTTACGCAAAGCCAACTAATTAACCTTTCCTCTGCAATTGGATTTGCTACAAGATCATCACCGTGTTGATGAAATAATTAATGTAAATCCCATCTCTCCATTCTGTTGACATTGTTAATTACTTGTCAGTGATCAGCCACCGTTGACTGCGCTCCGCTGAAGGGACGGGACGGGACGGGTCGACTCCTGGGAAGCCCGACGGCTCGTCACGTGATAATGGCACCGGCACTCATAATTAATTATCTTCTCACCCGAGATCTGCTCCAGATCACAAACTCTCCCATCTAATGAGATGGCTTCTCCAATTATCCTGAGCGGGAGCCAATGCCCACTTGTCAATAAATCAGGGAAAGCGATGGAAGCTCATTGAGGCTAAATTTCAGAAATTATCCTATTTGCAGGCAATGCCAATAAGTCACATTACTGCGCTGAAGACTCTTAAACACATTTTGCCATGTTTCCCCTTAGTGGTAATTGGTTTAAAAGGTTCAAGAGCAATTTTCAAGAGCAGAGGGAGGGGATGATGACAGCTGGTTGGTCCAGACTGCGTTTATTAATGGATTAGGTCACTTTTCAATTAAAATTCCCTGATAATTTACTCTCCCCCACGTCATCCGAGATGTCTTTCTTTCTCCAGTCGTAAAGAAATGAAGGTTTTTGAGGAAAACATTCCAGGATTTTTCTCCATATAGTGACTTCAATGGGGTCCAACGGGTCCAGATGTGAGTTTCAGTGCAGCTTCAAAGTCTCGACACGATCCAGCCGAGGAATAAGAGTCTGATCTAGACAAACCAGCGGACATTTTATAACAGAAATAAACATTTATATACTTTTATCCACAAATGCTGGTCTAGCACTAGCTGTGATGCGACACACATTACGTAATCAGGTTGAATCGTCCGACATCATTGTTTTACCTTTCATTTATTTATTTTTGTAAATGGCGCTTGACTTAGTCTTTGCACGTTCACTTTGTAAACACTAGGTCGGTACTTCCGTCTACGACACGCTTAATTCAACGTGATTAGTCTTTATTAATCAATAATCTGCTCCTATAATCATAATTGGTGTGAAAAGGAATAAAAATGGTCTTTAGCTGCCTCGAATGTTCATTTCAGCTGAGAACTGCAGTGAACTGTATGAATAAATAAGTGTATGGTGTTTAAAAAAAAAGTAAATAAGAGGTACATAAAAAAACAAAAAAACATTGAGTATAAAATTTTTATATTTTAATTTAATTCAACTGGCAGTAATGTGATAGTCGCTAGTGGAGGGTTTGGGACTGTCCGTGTTCTTGTGATGTCATCAGTCATTCAGTGCTGTAGTCACATGACATTCACAGCTCAGGTGATTAATGTAAAAAGTGATATGGTTCCATGACCAAACATGGCAGATTTCAAACCATGAACTTCCAGGAAGTCCGGCACCAGTTGAGTGACTGCCACTGAAATGAATGGGAATGCTAATGGACAGCTTTCTCCAAGTTAAAGATGGCAGTAAAATTGAAAAATTTCTCAAAGTTTAGTTGCATAATGAAGCGTTTTCCCAAACCCTTGTGTTTTTCCTCTACCAGGGCTGTACGGTAACTTTTTTTGCACATAGCACAAGTATAAAACGTCTGTTATCAACCCTGAAAAGAAACACACCATCACAAAAATGAAAGAGTGCAGAAACATAACACCTCTTACCCCTCAACATTACACATCAGAGTAGAGCAGATCTGAGGGCAGACATCGCTAAATAAAACCACTAACCTATCCCATGACACTCATTAATTAACTCACTAATACTGCCAACAGTTGCATCTTTTCTTCAGTTTAGTGTATAGTGTGTGTGTCACAGATCTGGCATGTCTGCTGCCCACTCTTTTGTATTTCCTTTTTCTATCGGGGTTATATCTATAAATTTTCCTTTTTTTCACGGGCTCGTTTGGGGTTTTCGCGGATCACTTGACAATATCGCTTCATTTTCTCGTCAACTAGCAGCTGCGTAGAAATTATGGGCACGCGTTACTTAGGAATTCTGGGAAATGGAGTTGGACAAAATGACTCAATGCAGCCGGGACACGAGTTTTAATCACACAATAGACTACAACTACCAAGTATAATAGCAGTGCGCCATCAATCTCACACACAAACAAGCACAACAATCACTTCACGCTATAAAGCGGCTGCGGTATGAACATGCAAAACTGTATCGCACGCGTGCTACAGTGGTACATTTATTCATCGCACAGACCCATTTTTTCGTAGCACACAGCCTTGTCTATGTCCTTCAATCAAACCAAAGTTGGACTCGAAGATCAGCTCAATCTGAATGATATTGAAGAACAAACAACATGATCAGACTAGAAGAAAACCAAGATTTGCATCATTCAGACAGCCTTCTTGAGGATCCAAATTTGTTAACTGAGTGTATTTTTTAAGGTTTGAGTTTTACTTGGATTCCTTTGATGACGCATCACTTCCCCCTCTCGCTAGTCACATGACTCACACACACACACACCGCACAAACCCCTGGCCTTGTAATTACTCAAACCCAACAGAACCTTCAGAATAGGACTTAAGGTCCCGTTTCATGATTTTAATTAAAGATAAGTTCCTCTTTGTCTAAGTCTATGCTTAGGTTACTAATCTGAATTCAATACATCCATATGTTGCTGGTGAGAGGCTAATGTGCGAACAGGGAAAATATTGAAACCCACTGCATTTAATTTGGTTCTGATCAATTCAGATTGACCACACTTAACATGCAAATGCCTCTCAGGTCAAACTTACCCTGCTGTTATTTGGCCGTGATTCAGAAAGTCTTACAGCACAGCCAGATATGCTACACCTGTCGTGTTGGATACACATGCTGACACTAATATTATAAGAATGCCAATAATCACTCGCCGGCTGTTAAGCCAACTTGTCAGAGGCAGTAAATGCATGCATTGGTATTTTACCCCAGACATCCTCATTGGCTGAAATCACTTAGCAAGTAAAAACAATGGCTCTTTTCCAAATTCAATGCAGACGCCTCATTGCCTACATAGGCAGCTCCCTTATCAGACAGCAGTTCACACCATAGTGAAACCTCAGAACTGGCAGTTTTGTAACACTTATCGTTATAGGCCAGAACCCCAAACGAGTTGCTTTTTAGCACGTCTGGTGACATTGTCCTGAAGTCAATGGGGTTTTGGTTAAATGGCTGAAATAAGCACTTATAACGATATTTTCACATTTTATTCTGTAACATAAAACCAGTAAACCCTCTCAGGGAAAATGTGTGTTTTTATAAAGACTAAAAGAGTTGACTGAAGCTCAATGGTGGTGAAGTTGTGCGACTGTAGAGTAGTTTGTTTATTTAGCTTTTTGAGCTGCCGACTGGATTTAGGCTTTAAAATTGGTAAAAGTTGTGTTTATTTGTGAAGATTATCATCATGATGAACAAAACTTACATGACTTGTGTTGGTCACAGAGCTTATTTTCGACAACAATCCAAAAGCCAATGTTTTTGTCAAGGGAACTGGGGTGATGCAAGTTACAGGTTGAGAAAAACACATGCATGTGATGAGATTTCTGCAAAATTATGTTGCTTCTTGCACATTTCGTGAGATAAAAACACCATGCTATGTTATCTGCTTCTTCAAGTCTCTGAGGTCCTTGATCATGACACATGTTTAAAAGGACTCGCACCTGAACACTTCGCATCACAAGTGTACTGTGCCAGATGAGATACTGAGCAAGTTTAAACATGACTTGTCTATTAGTTTACAAATCATGCAACGTGAAAATAAGTGTTTATTAATCGATAATCTGCTCCTGTAATCATAATTTGTGTGAAAAGGAATAAAAGTGGTGTTTTACTGCCTCTAATGTTCATTTCAGCTGGAAAGTGCATGTAAGTAAAGGGACGTTTAAAGTGAAAATCCAGCTTTTAATGTTGTTTATGTGTCTATGTGGTGTTTTTAATCTGCTTTAAGACAAACCATGTGTAAATTCATAAGTCGACAGCACTGCTGAGTATTTCCTCCTTAAAACTGCAGTGAACCAAAGACAGTCTCAAACACACGCTTTGAAATCGCTGGTGTTTCTGACGTCACAAACTACCTTGTAACCAATCAGATCAACGTGTGATCGTCAACCAGTGGATCTCTGAGCTGAGTGAGTGAGTGGAGGCGGGGCTCATTTGCATATTCATAGAACCTCGCATACTAAATGAGGCAAGGGTGTCGAGTTACATTCAAGATATTTTAAGGCATGAGGAATTATTTACATACGTTTAAATATGTCATTTTGGTGATCAAAGATGAGTTTAAAGGGATAAAAGGATTGACTACAGTGGGACTTTAATAAACATTAAGTATAAAAATGCTAAGTACACAAATATAGGGCAAAATAGTACATTTAATTACACTTCTTTTGATCTATTATCAATACTTTTCCGTTCAGCTTGTTTGATCACATTCTCAATGAAATACACATGTGATTGTGCCTGAATTTGGCCAGAACAAGGTACAGTATCTTAGGCCATGTTTCTGCCGGCAAATATCAGATTTTTTGCATATCCACATTTTATCCAGATGAGGTTTTTGAAAGTATGGACAGCAAAAAAACACATGAAATCTGTTTAGTTTTTTTCCAAATCTGATTCAACTCACATTTTTAGGTGGTTTGAAATGCGTTTCCAATCAGATTTTCACAGATGCGTCTCAGTCCGGACGCTCTGGACACTCAAATTGTAATTGGAAAGCCGGAAGTATTCATTCATATTTCCAGTTCTGCACCAGGACTCGACAGGGCGCTTCATCGGAGAGCGAGATGATGCACCTCCATTTGTCCTGCATGTGTTCGGAAAGCCTCGTCACATTCGTGGGCTCTGTCCTCACCGACTTCTAACTTATTGATCACCTGCAATTAATAGTGCAGACGGTCTTCCTGAAAAGATCTGATTTGAGGAAAAAAAATGCCGCTCACTGGGTTTCAGAACACGGTGCAACTATCATTAGAGGCGGTCAATCATCTCTTCGTCCATTTGCATTGCTTTGTCTAAACGAAAAAGTAAAAGTAAGGCATTTGAACAGAACAAGCGGCAGAAGAGGATTGTTAATGATATAAGCCTCGGGCAGAAAGCAAAGAGAGCTTTCTAAAAATCAATAAAAATGTTACATCCATGTCGACTCCTTGATATTTTTCCAATTACGCATTTCCACACTGCTCCTCTGCAAACCTGTTTGTTAGAGCTCTAATAGATGAACGCTCAGCACTGCCTGATCAGGAGTGACTGGAACAATCGCACTGTTTTACAAGGTAAGCGTTTTGAAATTGATTTGTTAAACAGCATTTTTAAAGACACTCAGATTCACTGACGGAGCATGAGACTGAGACGACTGCAATTACAGGCTGCATCTGTGAGACATCTCATAACTTGACATCGGTTTCCCACTGAGACGGATCCAGGAAACTTCACATCTTTAATTCGCAAATTAGCGCCTCCCTGGAAAAGTGGGAGTGTGTATAACGCTAAAAACAAGTAATGGAAAGATAATGTAGCCCATCACTCTCCAGATGACTAATAACACGCCGCGCGGCGAGAGCGCATACGCTCGCATATCAGTCACAAATACCACTTAAATCCCATTTAATGACCTCAACTATGAATTCTGCCCTGCAGAAATGTTCATGTTCCTTAAAAACAAACAAAACAACATTAGATTTTTATAATGCATCAGCTAACTGTTCTGGTTTATGGACATGTTCTTGCTGTACTTAAATGAGAACGCATGCAAGTGAAAACATTTTCAACAAGGTCCCATTAGTTAATGCATTAACTAACATTAACAATGAGCAATACGTTTGTTACGGGATTTATTATTCTTTGTTATGGTGAAAATAAAACTGTTCATTGTTAGTTCACGTCCATTAAATAATATTAACAGATCCGAACTATTGATAATGCATTAATAACATGTTGAAATGAATATTAACTGAGGTAACACTTTAGATTAGGAAACACATGAAGACTTCAGATGCAAAAGCCTCTAAGTGCCATCTGAAATTTTCTTCTAGAATGATCATTTTTATCAAGCTTGTATATTTAAGTTCAGTAATTTCACTTAAATGGCAATAAAAATTACCTATAAATTGTCATTTAAGTGAAATAACTGAACTGAGCTTGATAAAAATTTCAGATGGCACTTAGAGGCTTTTGCATCTGAACTCTTCACATATTCACTATTAAAGTTGCTCATTATCATGCATATTACTAGCACACTGGCTGTACTTATGAAGCACATACTAATGCCTTATTCTGCATGAACATATTCTACATCCCTTAATTCATAAACATAACCACTACAGATACCTTACTTACTACACTCTAAAAAATGCTGGGTTGTTTTAACCCAATGTTGGGTCAAATATGGACTAACCCAACGTTGGGTTAAAAAAATGCAGTTTAAAAATGGACAAATTGCATTTTGGACAAAATCAAAAATGGACAAAAATGCAATTAAAAAATGGACAAATTGCATTGGTTACATTAAAAATGTAACCCAACGGCTGGGTTTGTCCATTTTTAAATTGCATTTTTAACCCAACGTTGGGTTAGTCCATATTTGACCCAACATTGGGTTAAAACAACCCAGCATTTTTTAGAGTGTATCAATAGGTAGTAATTAAACAGATTATGAGTGAAAACTCCTATATAATAGTGAAGGCGTTCCCTAATCTAAAGCATTACCTTAACTGAATTAACAGAAGGGCAACACTTTATTTCACAGTGTCCTTGTTACATATGTTACATTACCATAGTGTGAATTATGCATAATTACATGCAACTAAATCCTAATCCTACCCTAACCCTATAGTACATTTAGTTAATTACTATCACTCAACAATGACACCTTAAAATAAAGCATACCCAACAGAAGCTCAGTAACGTTAACAAACGGAAACTTATTGATCCCGAATATTTAATGCAATAATACATGCATTTTTTCAGGTTTGTGTAATTTATTCAAGTGCATTAGCAGTAGTTGCCCTTTTGTGTGTTTCAGTCACATCATTGTTTCTGTCGCACCACTCGCTTCTTAATAAAAGGTGCGAGCGTCACCGCTCGATATGAAGCGAAACGCTGCTGTTATTCAGTCAAATATCATAGTTGAGGCTAAATAAAGAGGGACACAGATGAATGATCAAAAGGGGCACAAACCAGCCCAAAGAAGACCCCGAAACAAACCCTTCCCTGGTCCCCGTGTTTATGGGGGAAAAGGGATGGTTTAAAGGATGAAATTGAACGGATTAGCATGAGCCGCGCGAGCTCTGATTGCCTCTGACTGGAAATATTTGAAAGCCACCAGGGGCCCCTCAGATGTTATGATATGGTCAATTCACAGCCCTGTGTGTTTTGCTACAGGCTTCGGTTATAGAAATTGAATTGATATTTTGTAAACTTCATTTGCGGATAATATGATCTGACAGGGACAAATGCACAGGCGAATTGTTTTCAAACCGACTCCAAATGAAACTTATTACGGGGGTAAATGTGTATTTCTTTGTCTTCCCTCCGCTCTCTCTCAGGCTCTCTCTTAGACCCTGAATATGTATCCATTTTCAGGGTAATTGAATTGATACTGTCATGTGTGCGGGGCCAACAGATTCACGCAGCAGGGCGGATGGCCCCGGTGATTGAATCGAGAAACAGGGGGAAAAAAAATTTCCTTGGCCATGAGCCCGCTAGGTCACAGTGCCATCATAAGATAGACACACCTCACTGTTTTCTGATTACACCGACGGCCCCAATTGTCTTTCCAATAATCTGCCCCTGTGATATAATGCAGACTTTTCCAATTCCACCGGCTCCGGCCAGACCTCAGATGTGTTACATATTAATTTCCTTCCCCGTAAAATTTGCTCAGCTTTAGCTCAAATTCAGTTAGCCGGATTGATGAAAGTGGCAAAAGGATACGACGTTTACTGATTCTCCCTTTTCACCTTTGATTAGCTCCACTTGTGAATTATTCCTTTGCTGTCAGTCTGCTATTTAGCAGCCGGGTGGGCCGGTCTCAGGGCCGGGGGAATAAGAGCTCGCCGAAGAGCTTCTGCTGCTGCGTCCTTACGGCGGACGGAGGAAACCCCGAGTTTTTTGTGATTGGGAGAGAAAAAAATAAATGTTTTATGTTTATGTTGAAATGGTGCTGGATTGTCAGGTTTTGTTTATATCAGCTCGAGCGCTGCTGTTACAGCTTAAACGCGCGTTATTATGAGACAGGGCATTGGTTCCGGGAGTAAAAACGACTAATTTATATGTAAATCTTTTGGAACAAACAAAAAAAGCGCTGAAAACATGTAACGCTTTGAAAGCTCTGGATTTTTACTTTTCATTTCTACTTTTGTTTTTCTTTCATTTCCTGGCAGATAATGTTAATTTAATATTGTGAATATGTAAAACCTCTTGTTCTCATGTCATTGAATGAATAAAATAATAATAATAATAATAATAATTAATTAATTAAATTGGTTCCAGGAGTATTTTATTTTTTTATATTTTGAATGACGTATAATATATTAAATATAAGTATTATAAATAAAATAAATGAATATAATAAATAGGGCCTAACAAAAATATTGGTTTCGGGAGTATTTTTTTAATAAGAAATTAAAAATAAGTATAATATATTAAATATAGGGCCTAACAAAAATATAATAAAAATACAAGTACGATATAATAAATATATTGTACTTATATATTATTCTATTATACTATATTTATAATATAAGTAGCCAATTATAAATGACATTTTCAGTTCCATTTTTGGGGAATAGACCCCAAAATGACATTTCCCACTTAAATAGTTATAAATCATGAATTCTTCGGAGCACAGACTTAGTTTCTTTGTAAAGACAACACTTGTAAAAAAATATATATACATATGAAACTGAAATTAAAAAAAAGTATAAGAAAATTTATAATTTATATAAATATTTTACAAAACATGTTTTACTCCAAATCCAAAAATCTGAACAAGTTGTGTTCCAACTTTAAGGTTGATATCTTAAAAATAAGCTTCCAGTAAAGAGTTTGTTTGGGTGCAGTCCCTCACTTTTCCTCTAGATTACAGCCAGACTCCATTACTGGACATTTAAGTGCATTTCCATATATGGTTTGAGTGATCTGAAACATATATTTCCATCATTTTTATACAATTCATGAAGTAGACATCCTATTCAGAAGTAGTATGGGCAGTTTGGCAGTGTACATGTAAAAGACATAAAAGACACGCGGAAAAAACACATTGCAAATGGAGAATCTATCTAACATTTTTAGAATGTTCAATTTCAATTTTTTTTTTTTAATTATCTTTCGAACTCTTGGCATTAAAACAAAAAGTTTTTTTGTTCATCACAATTTCAAAATAAAGGTCTGAACACGCCTCATGAGTGAAAATATTCTAGCCTCTGTAATTTGTATTGAACATCACCAAATATGAAAACTAGAGTTAGCTTTTGATATATAGTTTGTCAAGATTACTTCAGGTTTTTGACTAAGATATTATTGTTGTAAATATATAAATGGCAAACGTCCCACCAGTTAACAGGTTTAATTAATACATATAAGTATAATAAATGAAAGTAAAACAAAATAAGTTGAAATAATGCAAATACATGTTTCGTAAAAGATAAATGAAATACTATGAAAATAGTTTATGTCTTTTTTCACTTGATTTCGTCAGTTTGACTGCAAGCTCGCAAAAAACATGAAGATAAACTCAAGTTGTTCTGATAGTAGGAAAGTTTACGGACTTACGTACGGGTCGGGGTCATGATTAATGACATTTTATAATAAATGAACGTGTAAAAACTGACAGCTTGAACATGCCTGAACATAGTTCCAGTAAAACACGTGCTGTTGTGCTTTTAGCATTCATTCTTTAGCCTCTTTTGTTAGTGAGTAAACATCAGCCTAATTGCCTATCTCATGTTAAATTATCTTTTATGGATATTTAGAGGGCATGTAATTGCCATGGTAATAAACATTGACTTCTGTCTCCCAGACATGACTTGAATCCTCTCTATAAAAATCATCTGCGATGGCAACCTGCCAGCCTCCCCTGATGTTGGTGAGCAGTTTGTCATAAAATGCTAATTGCTTATTGACCGAGACCCTATATGGAGATAAGAAGGCAAGGTACACAGCAGGCATAAAGCTGCAGATATCACGGATCATTTGAAGACGGGATGGGCTGAAAGGACCGATTGGAAGTGCGGGATTTTGCTCGTAGCTCATTTTAGTCACTCAGTCCTTTAGGCTAGGAAACGGAAAACCTGCAATACCAATTGACCAATTTAAGGCAGTGTTTCCCCACCCTGGTCCCCAAAAGTACACATTCTCAATGTCTCTCTGACCTGACAGACATCTCAGGTCTTGAAGTGTCTACTAACGAGCTGATGAGCTGATGGGCTGATGAGTCAGGTGTGTTTAATAAGAGACAGACATACAACATGTGCAGAGTTGGGGGTCCAACAGGACCAGGGTTAAGAACCACTGATTAAAAATATATATTCTGTCATCATTCAAGCCCCGATACACTCACAGCGAAGTTCATTTTCATTCTTCACTTTGGGGTAAAAAGAAGTTTGAAATACGTAACCAACAATATAGCGTTAGCAAACATCCAGACGCTGTCCGCGCTGCTGATAGTGGCGTTTAGATGAATATGTAAATATGTGCTGTGCTCGTTCCTCTCAATAACACAATAAACACAACAAAAAGGAGAAAACAGCCGTTCAGAAAGCATCTGATTGAAGCGAGGTGGATATGTTTACACCAGCTCTGAGATTCGGCACTCCAGTAAAGTCTACAATAGATTGAATATGGCTTTACAGTATTAAACATGAAATACAGTGTCTCTTTCAATTAGAATTACAACATTTTCTAATATAAAGTGCCTCTCCAGTGTGTTCAAGTTTTCACTCGTGTCTGATCTTGACGGACTGAACAGAAGAAATTAATCGGAGAAGATTTACACCTCAAAGAGGGCGGAGCCTCAGAGCCACACCCACATATTACATCATCACCATGTGGACCAATGGTAGCTGGAAGGTGTTTAGCAGATAGAGCGAACTTTTCCGGAAAGTTCACTTTGGCAAGCGGTTTCAAACTCCCAAAACGAACACAAAACAAACTTCGTTTTGGCCTGATTTTGTTCGAAATTACGTCACACCAGTTCTTCGATTTCGCTTGAAGTATATCGGGGCCTTTGCGCTCCCTCATGTTGTCCCAACCTGTATGACTTTTCTTCCGCAGAACACAAAAGAAGATATTTTAAAGAAATGCCACCAAAACTGTTTGGTTCCCAACATTCTTTAAAGTCCCCCTGTAGTCAATCATTTTATCCCTTAAAACTCTTTATATCAATTATTATCAAGATATCGCACATATCAATTACATATTTAAATGTTTTTTTCTTGAGAAAATGTCTTCATGCCTTAAAATATCTTGAATGTAACTCGACATGCCTCATTTAGTATGCGTGGGTCTATGAATATGCAAATGAGCCCCGCCTCCACTCACTCACTCAGCTCAGAGATCCACTGGTTGACGATCACACAATGATCTGATTGGTTACAAGGTAGTTTGTGACGTCAGAAACACCAGCGATTTCAAAGCGTGTGTTTGAGACTGTCTTTGGTTCACTGCAGTTTTAAGGAGGAAATACTCAGCAATGCTGTCGACTTATGAATTTACACATGGTTTGTCTTAAAGCGTATTAAAAACACCACATAGACACATAAACAACATTAAAAGCTGGATTTTCACCACAGGGGGACTTTAAAATATCTTATTTTGAGTTCTGCAGAAGAAAGAAATTTGGGTATAACATGTAAATGATGAATTTCAATTTTTGGGTGAACTAACCCTTGAATGTTTTGAAAGTAGAAGGAATGTTCTGGGTTAAAGAACTAGTGAAACTTCGGCATCTGTGGTACTTGCTAATTCATGAACACATTTACTTAATGCGAGACTAAAGAGCCGTTAATGAAATTGCTTTCCACAATGTTATAGTAAGTGAAAATATCCAAAATAATGTAAGTGAGACAAATATGCTAAGTGAGCTTTAAACGGCTAATCAGCCACAGGTATTTAAGGGGAAAATTGGACTAAGACTTACAACACCATCACAAAGAGCCGTAAGGTGAAGGTCTTTCTGATAAGCCAAGCTTCTGTGATGGTATTGATTTCACATTGCATTTTTTTACACACTTGTTTTGCTGCTATGTTAAAGAGAAGCAGTGATTACAGTGATCTTAGCAAGCATCACACACACAACACACCAGCAACTGTATAGAAACCAGCTCACAACACCTTGACAATTAAATAGCGATGCCACTGAAACCTCCCAGAACACCTTGGCCCAACTTCAACTCAAACATAATAGTAGATCTTCAAACTGAGCCTAAATGGCTGATCTAGATGCGACTTTTCATGTATCGGGTGAGATACTAAACATTTCCCTTTACAGTTAAGGTGTAATTGTGGAGTCTAAGTCTTCTTCTTTAACTGATGCTGCATTTATCGGACGGTGTGTGGATTTTTATCTAAGTGCTCTTAAAACAGTTGATCAATGAATCAATCTGGAGCCTTTGCTCTTTGTATGAAAGCACTAAACCCGCTGGCTGCTGGAGAATAGTGTCCTCTGGCCGATCCGATCCTGCTTAATGTGATGTGAATATTCCTCCAGCAGCCAGGATTCACTCGATAATGCTGCTCTCACTACACAGTAAAACCCTTGGGTTATTTATTTTAACCCAAATGCTGGGTTACACATATTGGGTCACTATGTTGGGTTATTTTTCCAAAAATGTTGGGTCATTTTTAAAATCGTTGGGTAATTTATAGTAATAACCCGGCTGTTGGGTTAAATACGTATGTTGTATGTTCACTTGTGTATTTTGAATTTATGTACATAATTGTGCATATTTACATGAAATTCTAGACCCAATATTTAATTAGTCATTTAAAAATATACTTGTTGAGACATATTTATTGTTTTATACAAAATAAACAATCTGTATCTGAAAACAAAGTGTATTTTTTTATTAAAATAAATGTCATGAATAAAAATAAATTGGTAACTTAACAGTTGGGCTACTTTTAACCCAATGCATTGGGTTAAAATACCCCACAGTTGGGAAGGTGCTACACACCCCATAGTTGGGTTACTCATTGGGTTATTTTTAACCCAACATTATTGAATGAGTAGCAATCCACAGCAAAAGAAACACATGGACAGAACGGGATTTCTACATGGAATATTGATAAGTACTCGTCATACAACAGACGTCTACTGAAGTTCTCACCAGAGAGGTTTTACTGTGTAGACACTGGAAAATTACGGGAAACTTAAAAAGATGGAGTTACAGGGTCATCGGAACAGTTGTGCTCTGAATGTTTTTCGAGCATTATTATGCATTTTTATACGTGTTCTGGGTTGGTCGCCAAGTTGTTACTTACTGCCCCAGGTCAAAACGAGCTGACCTTCACTTTTCTAATGACGGTCATGGCGTAGCGTAAATATCAGCAGTACGTCGCATAAGTTGCGCTTAGACTTAAGTTGAATCCGTAAATCATGGGCTAGTTTTCATTTTAAAGTGAACTACTCCTTTAACTGTTTTGCTATGGGGGGTTGGGCAGGACTGACAGTTTATTTCAGTTTTACCCCTCTGTTTGGCCTAAAACACTGTGATCATGATCATCCAGTCTGAAATGTTGACTACAACGGCGGCGTTTTCTTCGTATTCACGATTCTTTGAAGCCTTTATCCACTGCCTACAACACACTCGATCCATCACTGAAACCCACAGTAACTCACTCCCGCTAAATGATCTCTCTGAACTCTTGCACTGGGAACAACACAAGTCGACACCACTGTGACTTAAAGTTTGCTAAGAAGTATTTCCTACTAAAGCAAGGCGGTATTTGACTCTGTAAGCGTATCCAGAGCAGACTGGTGGGAGGGGCCTTAAACAACAACATGCCCAGTGCATTATGGGTGTTGAAGTTTTTCTAACTATTTTGCAAAAGGGAAGACAACAGCCTTTTTTCAGTTTTTTCTAGTCAGGCAGCACCGATTTTAAACGTTCTTCACCTTTCTACTGCATAGTTTTATTAAAAGCCCATTTTGCCAGCGGTGAAGTCTTGCCAAGACAGAACCGAGTTTGAATCCGCCTTTTCCCAATCCATGATCTAAATAGAATCTGCTACTATTATAAATAACATCTATTTACACTTAAGACATTTTTTTTTTTGGTATATTGACATTGCTTAATGTAAAAAGCCTCTAACGTTATTTGCACATAGTAGAAATCGCCTCTGCCTAATTAATAATAAATGACATCTATTAACAATGTGACACACTGTCATGTCTTTTTCTTGATCATGTGTCTACAGTTCCTCTGTAAACATGGCATCTGCCGTGACGAGTGCATGCACACAGTGCTGCGGACAGCAGATTAATGGCAAACTTTCTTTACACTCCGGCTGAAGATCAGGAAGCGTCGAGCACTTACAGCAAGAGATAACGTTAAAACCACACCGAGATATAGAAGCACAGCAGCGATGAGGGTCATGATTTCTGCCTCATAACTCCAGAATTATTTTGCTCAAAAGGACCAGGCTTCACAGATAATTAAAAAAAAATTTCACAGTGCAGATCCAATTTGAGATTATCCTACATGAGGAATATCAGTGCGAAGAAGAAAAAAAATATAAATTATCTATGTGTGTGTAAGAATGCGGTACTGTGTATCTTTTTACACACATGCAATGTGCACTGAATTCATATGCGTGTATTAGCAAGGTTACACTTGGAAATGATGGTACAGGCTGGCTGTTGTAGCTGATGAGAATCTAATGCACAGAGAATAATGTCTCTAAAGTCACACGACACTTTCCAAACACAGACTTCCATTCATACGTATGCGAATGCGGGAGACCGGAAGTGCGAGCTCATGCGGATTTCACTGCATTCGAAACGTTAAAGCTGGAGGTTTTCACCATTGCAGGAAAATGGAGTAGAGTGCATATTTTTACATTTTGGATTTATAATTAAATTTGTTAAATTTGTTTAAATATGTGAAAGAGTGAACAAAAATTAGTGCATTCGGACACAGTTGTACATTAACACACATGCTTCTCATCCTTCCCTCGGGTCATTTAATGCAAAATTCATTTATCTAAAAAGTAAAAAAAAAAAACAAAAAAAAAGACTGTTCATCGGAGGGTTCCAAGACCCTGGGACTTTTAGGACAAGACAGTTTTTGATTCGAGGAGTTTTGTGTCAATTTGACCCCCTTAGGAATGAATGTAATGGTTAGGGTTAGGGTTAGGTTAGGGTTAAGTGCTTCAGTACACATAGAAAAACCTAAAAAAATGCTCAAAATTCAAACTAATCATTATTTTTCCACAAGAAGTCGGTAAAGACACCCAATATAAGATATTTTGAGCTGAATTAAAAGGGTTATCTATGAAATTGTGAGTTACTTTGAATTCAAGTTGAAAGAATGTGAGGAATGTGCTTAAATTATTTATTTATTGATAAAATCTAGTTATTTAAAGGTAAATAAAATAAAAAAATAACAAAAAAATGTCATTAAAAAATAGTATTAAAATCAAATGAAAAAAGCTTTCTGGTTAAAACATTTTTTGGCATAATTTTATGGTTTCGGGTCATTTTGAGCATGAGGGCGAGAGAGTGTCCCACTCAGATCTCTCATGTTCAAGCTGGTCACGTGAATTTGCCGCAGTGACTGGACCTTAAGTCAGAAAGTCAGGATAGGAGTCAGGAGTTTGCTAATGCACGCATATGAAGGAAACACACACTCAGTTCTGTGCATTGTTGCGTTCAAACCATAAAACGCCTAAAACCCATAATTAAAACCAGCAACAATTTTGCAGATTAAGTAAAGGTATTCAATCTGTCAACATGCTTATATTGAAGAAAAAAGCAAGCAAGCCCAGCCTAGGTGAGAAAAAGTAACACAAATGTAACTTATCATATTACTTCCCATAAAAAGTAACTAGTTAACGCAATAAGTTTATTTTTATGGAGTAGCGCAATATTGTAACACAGTACTTTTAAAAGTAACTTTCACCGAACACTGCTTATTAGATCGCGATCGGAAGTAAATACAAACACTCGATGGTGGTTTAAAGAGAGTTTTGAGTAAAAGTGTAATATTTGTCTTTTAAATTGTGTTATGTTATGTAGCTTGATGCTAATGTAGCTCTAATGCACCCGTATTCCATAAACTAATTTCATAAACTGAGTTCACATAAGGTCCAGGAATATGCTTTTTTGTTTGTTTTCCAGAAAGACTTCAGATAATAGGAGGGTTAATGTATAGCGGGATCAGAGTGGTGGTGATGGGCAAGCTGTGTAATGCCAGAATAAAGGCTATAAATGTTGAATACAAACAAAAGAAGAATGATGAAGATTAGGGGCCCTATCTTGCACCCCAGCGCAATTGACTTTGTACATGATGCATGTATCATTCCTATTTTGCACCCGACACACAGCGGGACTTTTCCCTCCACAGACGCACGTCGGTAAATTAGGGAATGAACTTGCGCTCCCGGGAGCGGTTCAGGGAAAAGAGGAGGCGTGTTCCGGCGCAAACGTTCCCTGGTGCTATTTTGCAGTTTCAGAAAACAATTCCGCCACTGACCAGGACAAACCTCGTCTAAAGTCGTTATTCAGATGCTATTTTAAGGGCGCATGCTTGGCCATAATGTAGCGTATGCACAACACACACACACTTTGCTTCTCTCATCTACACACAGACGCAGCAGTTCACATTTTTAGAAAACCATACATTATTACAAGGAAAAATATTCCACACGAGGGAAATCATTGTTGTGTCCATGAAGATGTGAAAAAATAGGCATAAATCTAGCTTACACATTTACCCAAATTATTATACGCCTGTTTAACCGAAGCTAATCTGGGTGTGTTTCTCCATCCCCAATGTCACTTCTCTGTGTTCACGTCGGTCTCCTCGGCTGTGAACTGCTCCTGGCAAATCCGCCGTTATAATAGCAATCCGCCATGGAACAAGCACACCTGCTCTTAAAGGGAATGTGAGATGATGCTCTGATTGGTTTATTTCACGTTACGCCCAAACCACACCTATGAGTAATGAAGCTACTTCAGACCAACCCATTTTAGATTTGCGTCGGGCGCAAGAGTAATTTATCCCGCCGGTATAATAGCAAGAGCGCCCGAGACCCGCCCACAAAGTTACTTGTGTTTCGCACTTGATACTTGCGTTTCAGATCGTTAAAATAGGGCCCTTGGTCTTATTCACAGCACAAGTGTGACAAGTTGGTTGAGTGAGAACAATAGAACATGAATGGAGCAGTTAGAATAGACAGCAAGTATGTGTTTACAGGCCAACATTTTTTTTTTTTAATTATTAGATTTTTTTTTGAAAATTATTAAAAATAATTACTTCTCTAAAAACTCAGATGACATGGACATGTAAAATGTTTCATAAAAATCATAGTTTTAGAGATAGCATCCTCAGATTTGAAATGAAGCATGACCACACTTGTGGCTTCAGCTTTATTGTGTTTCCAAGTTTATACAACACAGACACATCATATTTTTAGACATTTAAAAATATATCCTTAATTTTTGTTTTTACGTTTATATATATATCCATATTAATAACAGTCTGAGTAATTCTGAGTCTTGAACTGCAAACTCTCAAGTGTTGGCTTTCGAAATATATACGTTGGTTATGTGTCTATCCAGAATGACTTATGAGCAGCAACCTTTTTATTTTGGGGTATGTCATTTATGCCCCACTTGCCAAAATGGGGGTTATAGGTAGCTACCTGAATCATGACACACTTTTAAGGTTGCATCCAAATGTGTAATGGATTATCGCAAAAATAAAAAATTTTTAGGGCAGATCTTGGTTCTGTGCATCATATTTAACATTATCAGAAAAATATGCATGGATTAATCTACAACATGTATTTAGAAAATAGACTAAAGGAGTTGTGAAGTGTGTTCAACATGCAAACACTTGCCTAAAGCCAGACGTTTCCGATGACCGTCTCACCAGCGGTGTCAGACTCTGACGGATCTTCAGCGCTCTCTCCTGTTGTGCGTATGGCTCAGTGCCACCTCCTCCATAATGCTGAGAAAAGCCTTGCCAAAGTAAGAGAAATGAGATTCCTTTTTTCCATTTATACAACATTGATAGTGAGTAAAAAGAGAAAACATTCTCTAAAGATAGAAGATACACGCGGAGGCCGATAAGAGAGCGCCGGGCCAGGACACGGTGGCGCTGTAACTATTTCATCTTCCATGGTAACTTAAACAGCAGACAAAAGCCTTCACACTCCAGGGCCCTCTGCCAGCATGCCAAGATTGACTGGGATTGTAATAATTCATAGCCTTTGGAGGCTTGACTCTCCCGAGGTGAGCGACTGCATTAAGCTCTGATGAAATGGCCACTTGGCCTCCATGTGTGCCGCATGTGGTCAGTTCATCCGGGCGGTGACCCGAGATCTGCTGGTGTGAATGTCAGCCGGCCCGCTCAACGGGAGAGCGGAGCGCATCGGCTCACGGGGGGCTGTGGGGTCCGGGCATGGCATCGGGGAAGCGTGCAAGATTGCGCTAAAGATGACTCTTGTTGCATGTGCCAGATGTGTGAGAACATAAGAAACACGCGCCACCTTAAAACCCTTGTGGTTTAAAAAGAAAACGCTAACACTTTACAGTTAGGTCCATTAGTTTAGTTACCTTAGTTAACATGAACTAAGAATGAACAATACTTCTACAGCATTTATTAACCTTAGTTAATATTATGTATGTGAATGTACATGAACAAACAATGAACAGCTGTATTTTTATTCAATAATATTGACAGAGATTAATAAATATTTTGACAAATGTATTGCTCATTGTTAGTTCATGCTAGTTAATACATTAACTAATGTTAACTAGTGAACCTTATTGTAAAGTGTTATCAAGAAAACATGTCTTAGCATAAATTAAAAGAAAAGAAGAAAATTCTTCAAAGAATATGAAGCATATTGTAGGACCATTATGATTTGTGTTTGCATTTTTTGTGAAATTATTTTAAATGACAAAGCATTTTAAATTCTCATCATTCTCAATGGTTATTCTTATGAATGTTTTACAAAGATGTAGTTTTAGTCAAGATCACCTAAAACCGAGACCAAGACCAGCGTTCCTCAAATCCATCTAAAAGATCTGCATCTACTGCCTGAGAAATGTCGTATATTTTAAATGCACTACTTTAAATCCATTGTTATACTGCTCATTAGCCTAACTTATACATATATCTATTTGTAAAATTCTGTTTATAGTAATAGCCATCTGTATATTATGCTCACATTCTGTTTATAGTAACAGCCATCTGTATATATATTCATAGTACATATCTATCTGTAAAATTCTGTTTATAGTAACAGCCATCTGTATATTATATTCAGTACATATCTATCTGTAAACATTCTGTTTATAGTAATAGCCATCTGTATATTATTATATTCAGTACATATCTAGCTGTAAATTCTGTTCACAGTAATAGTTATCTGTATATTATATTCATAGGACAATCTATCTGTAAATTTTTGTTTATAATAGTATTCAACTCTATATTTATTCAGTACATATCCATGTTCTGCACTTATGAACCACTGTATATCCTGCACTTGCTGCTATTGCACTTCTGGTTAGACCTAAACTGCATTTCGTTGCCTTGTACCTGTACTTGTGTAATGACAATAAAGTTGAATCTAATCTAATCTATATTTAATCAATAAATGCAGTTAGAGTAATAAGACACTATATAGAGCTGTTAACAATCAGACGAAATCACTAACAACAAAACTCATCTTTGCACAGAAGCTGCATCTGAATCTATGGAAGCTTGTTTCCGCCACAAAATAAAACATTTTAAAAGATAATTGCGGCTTTTTATCTCAGAATTGTGAGATATAAAGTCAGAATTGTGAGATATAAAGTCAGAATAGTGTGTTATAAAGTCAGAATTGAGATATAAACTCACACTTGCGTGATATAAAGTCAGAATTGTGAGATATAAAGTCAGAATTGTGAGATATAGTCAGAATTGTGAGATATAAAGTCAGAATTGTGAGATATAAAGTCAGAATTGTGAGATATAGTCAGAATCGCGTGTTGTAAAGTCAGAATTGTGAGATATATAAAGTCAGAATTGCGTGTTATAAAGTCAGAATTGAGATATAAACACACAATTGCGTGTTATAAGTCAGAATTGTGAGATATAAAGTCAGAATTGTGTGTTATAAAGTCAGAATTGTGTGATATAGTCAGAATTGTGAGATAGTCAGAATCGCGTGTTGTAAAGTCAGAATTGTGAGATATAAAGTCAGAATTGTGAGATATAAAGTCAGAATTGTGAGATATAAAGTCAGAATTGTGTGTTATAAACTCACAATTGCATGTTATAAAGTCAGAATTGAGATATAAACTTACAATTGTGTGTTATAAAGTCAGAATTGAGTTATAAAGTCAGAATTGTGTGATATAAAGTCAGAATTGTGTGATATAAAGTCAGAATTGAGATATAAACTCACACTTGCGTGATATAAAGTCAGAATTGTGAGATATAAAGTCAGAATTGAGATATATAAAGTCAGAATTGCGTGTTACAGTATAAAGTCAGAATTGAGATATAAACACACAATTGCGTGATATAAAGTCAGAATTGTGTGTTATAAAGTCAGAATTGTGTGTTATAAAGTCAGAATTGTGTGATATAAAGTCAAAATTGAGATATATAAAGTCAGAATTGTGTGTTATAAAATCAGAATTGAGATATATAAAGTCAGAATTGAGATATATAAAGTCAGAATTGCGTGTTATAAAGTCAGAATTGAGATATAAACACACAATTGCGTGTTATAAAGTCAGAATTGTGTGTTATAAAGTCAGAATTGTGTGTTATAAAGTCAGAATTGTGAGATATAAAGTCAGAATTGAGATATATAAAGTCAGAATTGTGTGTTATAAAGTCAGAATTGTGTGATATAGTCAGAATTGTGTGACAAAGTCAGAATTGTGAGATATAGTCAGAATCGCGTGTTGTAAAGTCAGAATTGTGAGATATAAAGTCAGAATTGTGTGTTATAAACTCACAATTGCGTGTTATAAAGTCAGAATTGAGATATAAACTTACAATTGTGTGTTATAAAGTCAGAATTGAGTTATAAAGTCAGAATTGTGAGATATAAAGTCAGAATTGAGATATAAACTCACACTTGCGTGATATAAAGTCAGAATTGTGAGATATAAAGTCAGAATTGCGTGTTATAAAGTCAGAATTGCGTGTTATAAAGTCAGAATTGCGTGTTATAAAGTCAGAATTGCGTGTTATAAAGTCAGAATTGCGTGTTACAGTATAAAGTCAGAATTGAGATATAAACACACAATTGCGTGATATAAAGTCAGAATTGTGTTATAAAGTCAGAATTGTGTGTTATAAAGTCAGAATTGTGAGATATAAAGTCAGAATTGTGTGTTATAAAGTCAGAATTGTGTGACAAAGTCAGAATTGTGAGATATAGTCAGAATCGCGTGTTGTAAAGTCAGAATTGTGAGATATAAAGTCAGAATTGTGAGATATAAAGTCAGAATTGTGAGATATAAAGTCAGAATTGTGTGTTATAAACTCACAATTGCATGTTATAAAGTCAGAATTGAGATATAAACTTACAATTGCGTGTTATAAAGTCAGAATTGAGTTATAAAGTCAGAATTGTGTGATATAAAGTCAGAATTGTGTGTTATAAACTCACAATTGCATGTTATAAAGTCAGAATTGCATGTTATAAAGTCAGAATTGTGTGATATAAAGTCAGAATTGTGAGTTATAAAGTCAGAATTGAGATATAAACTCAAAATTGCGTGTTATAAAGTCAGAACTGTGTGAAATAAAGTCAGAATTGCGAGATATCAATACGCAATTACCTTTTTCATTTTTTTGTTCTGTGGCAGAAACAAGCTTCCATATGAATCAGTACAATTACAGCTGCATAAATATCATCCAGATTAATGTTTTAAAAATAACATTGCTTACTGAACGTTTGTATAAATCAATATCACGTTTGCAGTCGTGCTCATATTTGTGAACACCGCTCTCTTGCTCTTGTGATATTGCTTAATTATATCATATGTTATCATATAAAAATCAAGATCTCAAACAAGTACTATTATGCAGCCAAATCTTGAATTTTGTGGGCATTTGTATTCATTTTTGGTAACATTACACAATCCTCCATTAGTTTCAGTTGTGGTTTTGACTGGACTGTCCAAGTCTGAGACAGAGACAATACCAAGACCTTCATAAAACACTCCAAAGACGCATTAAAGACAGTAAAACAAATACTACCGAAGCCAAATACTTTACTATTTATTGATTTAATGCATTGAAGTAATGAGAATTATATTTTTTCCCCCACAGCATTAAACAAATGGGAGTAAAATGTACTTGTCATGAAAATGTAAATCATGTAAAACACTAAAATAGCAAATAAAGAAAAAATTGGAAGAAAAAAGAGGATTAATTTTCTTTAAGCACAATATAATTCCTTCAAGTCCTTTTAAATGATATTGAGTAAAACATTTAATTCCAAAATAAAGGAAAGGTCAACAAAACCGATTACAGAAAGACATCGACCTTATGAATTTATGTAAATTACAATATACCAATATAAAGTGTGGGTAAACGTGACTAAATGTATGTTTCTTTAAAAAATATCTTTATTTAAAGGCTAGTGCTTGAATGTGATTTTGCAGATCATGCATGAATTTCTTTACCAACTAAACTAATACTAAATGGTATTATTAGTATTGTTATTTTGGATGTGTTGATCTAAAAGCAGACCCGCTGACCCTCGCTGTCCTTCAGGAGATTGAGCGTGCACAGTTATGCAAAAACACCACGGCAAATGTGCGTAATGAGGTAAAATGAGAAAACCTTTAACATGAAATTGTAAACCCAGGGACCATTGAAGACATAGCGTCTGCCTGCCCGCAAACCTTCCCACAATCCCCCACCTTATCATCATTAGCCACTGGATACAGATACAAAATAAGTAGCCCTTACAGTGGGCCATTAAAGTGTCATTTGGGCAACTGTGCATGAAGAGCCCCAGATAACACGCAGTGCTGATGCAGATCCAAGTTTTTGAATCATAGCCTCATATACAGCGCTTAAATCACACTGCACACTAAAGCAGTCAAGGGTTTCATTAAAGAGCCAGTCACTCAGCAAGACAAATACTTTCAACACAACCACACAGACCAACTTACTGAGGGACGCAAATGTGTTTCGGCTTTTGTTACATCCTTTGCATTTGATTGCACTGAATGCGAAACGGTCTCCATTGTAAAAACACATACGAGACATGAAATTAAAGGTGATGCTATTTTTTTCTCTAATATGCGGACTTATACGTAGCATATTTGTATTTTGACATCTTAAAAAGCGTGACACGCATTCAAGATGGATCTGTTTTTCACGGCTAACCTCGTTTTCTTCTGGGTAACAGATCGCAAACCAAAACTGGACCAATCAGCTGTGAGCAAACCATCTGATGCAATAAAGCCACGCCCCCTGTATTTACATAAAGACAGTTCACAGTAAATGCATGTTAGAAACAAAACTGTAATTATTCATTATATTTATTTTATGTGAATTAATTTGGTTTACATTAGTTAATGTATTAACATGAAATGACTATAAGCAGTACATTTGTTTCAGTATTTATTAATCTTTGTTAATGTTAGTTAATACAAATATAGCTGTTCATTGTTTCTTCATGTTACTTGCATTAACTAATATTAACAAAAGCAAATTTTGATTTGAATAATGTATTAGTAAATGTTGACATTACATTATTTATTAATCTTAGTTAATGTTAAAGTATTGTTCATTCTTAATGTTATCTAATGAAACATTATAAAGTGTTACGGAATTATATTATATCCTTAAAGCGTTACACATAAGCAGTTCTATTTTGAACTTTTAAGGTAAATTAAATATTCAAATTACATAAATTTCAATTAAATATGCATAATTTAAATTACATATTAATATATACTACATATACATGCAAGATTTAGAATTTACAAAACTTTAAAAACTGCTAAACTTGCATGATATGAAACTATATAAATTATTAATTAAAAAATTCAATTGATTCGCTTGCATTGATTTTCTTTCTCAAACTTTCAAGTCTTTTCCTGCCTTGTAAATGTGTTATATCCTTAGTAAGAAGGATACAACAAATTGGCGACGAGGATGGGGTTTTCTGCATTCTAACACTGTATACGGAGAGAAAAGGAAAAAAACGAAAGAAAGAAACCGGTCTAGTAAAATACTATGCGTCATGAGCAACGGCTCCCAGTAGGAGTTGTTTTCTTATGTGCATATTGGCCAGTAGGTGGCGGTTCGTGATGTGTGTACATTGAGAACCTCTACCGCCACCTACTGGCCAATATGCACAGAAGAACACAACTAAATGTTTTTCAACTAGTGATATTTTTTCATAACAATATGTTCATCTTTAGCAGAAAAGTGAATCATGACGTACTTTCAGGTTGACAAAAACATCTCTGGATCAAACCCTCATTTAACAGAATTACGCGCTGAATGTGATCGAAACCCATTTGTTTGGTTTCCACCAGCTTCGAGCAACAGGCCAAAAGAGGGAGTTTTTTTGAAAAACACGTTTGAAAACAATCATTACATTGAATCAGTTCCATCGGGAACCACTAGGGGCTCAGAAATCACGCACTGCAGCTTTAAGAGGCGTCATGCATACATGATCGGAACAACTATTGCTTTGTTCTGACCCTTTATGGCATGAGAAATCACAGCCTGATGCTCAAGTGCAGATTTTCTCAGCCTACTTCGCATGTAGGCCAGTGACCAGACCAGCACTTCTGATCGTTCTTTATCATTATCATTTTATAGGCCGAAAAATATGATATTCCTCCCCCGTAGCATGTGAAGGAGAGATACAGATTATGAATGGTGTGGTCTGGCTTAATAAACAGCTTTGGCTGACACAATCTGCAGCATGTTGTGACCCGCTCTACATCTGTAAGAGCCATACATTCAGCTCGCGCTTGTCCTCACGCCAATGCATTAAATACATCAGAGCGCAGAGATAGCATCGCTTATAGCGCGCGCTCCTGATGTGTGGCCTGTCGGCATGCTAACATCTCCTCGGAGAGTTTTCTAAACGCACTAAATCAGGCCTTGAAAGAAGTGTATATATATTTTTTTTTTTTTAGCTGATAACCCCCTTCTTCAAGAAAGTATTCATTGAAATGATATAATAACTGGCACGGAAGGTAGACGGTGTTAAAAAAAAAATGGCGAGTATTTGCAAGTTCCTTTTCTGACATGGGCTTTTATGACGGGAAGAGTTTAAGCATCCCGAAAGGCGAGGTAAAATTGAATGCCAAAAAACTCTAAGCTCGTGTGTCTAAAAAGAAATTCAATTAAAGGGGATTTTAGCGTTGTGAATGCATGAGAGTCTTTGCGCCGCTGATAAGGGTAAGACCACCTTTATGCCAGCAAACGATCCGTTCCCTCTAAACGTGTAATCCTCACTCGCAGCACAATATGGAGAGCTGAAATATCAATGCGCTCGGGAACCAATTTAACCATGTTGAATCAAGTGAGGGGACAGTTGAGGATGGACTTCATGTGGCTTAGAGAACAGCGCTGAATCCAGCTTGATAATGTCCCACTAGTGGCAAACAGTCTGTATTATTGCTCTCAATGGACGATTTTGTATTGTCCTTCATTTTCCAAGGCAAGTGCCAGTTAAGGAAAACTCGAAATTCCCATTGAACATCCCGGCGAATGTGTCGAGGGATCAAGCGCTATCAGCCAAACACTCTTTCAGGGATGAACACGAAATATGGGGGGTTTGAAGATGGCTCTGATTTATAATGGTACACATAATTTAAAGATGTTGCATTGGACACAAGAGGGTGTTGTTGGTGTTTAATGCCATCGAGTCAGTGGGGAACTGTATATTTTCATCTGTAGCAGCATGTGAATGACAAAATACACAGATAAAGCATTAGATAAAGTCCCCCAGTGGGGAAAATCCAGCTTTTGATGTTGTTTATGTGTCTATGTGGTGTTTTTTTTAATATGCTTTAAGACAAACCATGTGTAAATTCATAAGTCGACACCATTGCTGAGTATTATCTCCTTAAAACTGCAGTGAACCAAAGACAGTCTCAAACACACGCTTTGAAATCGCTGGTGTTTCTGACGTCACAAACTACCTTGTAACCAATCAGATCAACGTGTGATCGTCAACCAGTGGATCTCTGAGCTGAGTGAGTGAGTGGAGGCGGGGCTCGTTTGCATATTCATAGAACCGCGCATACTAAATGAGGCAAGGGTGTCGAGTTACATTCAAGATATTTTAAGATATGACAAAAAGTTTTTTCAAGGAAAAAAAACGTTTAAATATGTAATTTTGGTGATCAAAGATGAGTTTTAAGGGATACAATTATTGACTACAGGGGGACTTTTTGCCCATAATAAAATAATTACTTTTACCTCAAAGCAGGGTTATTATAGTTAAAGCTACACTGTGTAGGATTTTCTCCCATCTAGCGGTGAAATTGTTTATGACTACCAACTGAATATAACTTTCTAGCCCCCTCACTCCGAGGGCGTTTTAACTCTTACGTTGGCCGTATTAATTCAAATCTGCAGGCAGTCGCGAGTCATGAGTAATCTCCCCCTCGCATTCGTCACGGTGCCACTGAGTGTAAAAACGCGAAAGGCGAAGCTTGAATTTCCAGGTATGTCCCTCTTTGGCTAATGTATTTTCAAGATGGAGGCGCAACATGGCTGCCGCCATTCCAGCGACTCACTCGTATGTATTCTGAATGGCAGATTCTACGCTTACGAGAATACTTGATTAGTTGGTAGAAGTAATTACACATTAATGAGCACATATCATTTTGAAAGAACAAAGTGTTTTTTTTGCTAAGAATCAACTTACAAATTACACAGTGTAGCTTTAACTAAAAAAAATTTTGTTACTTGAAATATTTTTTTTTTTATATTTAAACTTTATTTCAGCTAGTTGCCAATGCAACATGTCTCATTTTCATTCAGTTTAATTTGATGTTCAAAAATAACTAGAAATAAAATAAAACTTAATAAAAAATATAGACATTTTTAAAAATAATTACAAAACAACAAAATTACTCAAATTGTAACTAAAATGAAAACTAATGTTTTCATAGTCATGTGATTCCCTCTCCCGTCATGTGATCTCATGTGTTTTGTTCTGATTGGTTCATTGTTTGATTACTTGTTAGTGATTATGCTGCGTTCATGCCTTTCGTAATTACAACAAAAATAGCATCTACATTACCACTCCAGTTACCACCAAAATGATTCCTGATGCATCTCAGTGAGCTGCTGCCTTTACTGGTGAAGTTATCCACAGCCTTCTGGTATCTTCTTCATGTGTGCTTGTTTTCACCCATCGAGAGCTGAAACAGACGCGCCTAAAGACAGTGCATGTGTTTGACCTCACAGCGTTTGGACCTCACTTTCAAGACACCCGAGAGACCGAAAATATAATGTTTTCTAAAAGAATATCTGTTTAAATAAACACTGATGTTGGACCCACAGATTTGAATGAAACACCAAATCACAAATTCAGGCCACTAAGACAATAAAAGAAGATCTAAAGGCCAGTGTAATTGCTTCAGTAACAGTTTATGGACAGTGTCCACTCTTTAACTGTGTAATAAAACTTCAATTACCTTCAATGAACCTGCATGACATCCGGAATCCTAATACTTCAGTGGCGCCAAACAGGCAAGAGGTTAACAATCTCTAAAAGACGTTTTCTAAAAATAGATTCAAACATTTGTGTAAGGAGAAGTCTCTGATTCAGAAGTGCCCCGCACACCTCTAAATTACCCATTGCACACGAGTAATTGAATGCCTAAGATTACGCTTAATTAATAAATTACCGGCGCACGCACAATGAGCGGTCATTAATGTTGATTCCATACATAAATGTTTTAACGGCTTACGCGATCATATTACGCCATCTCAAATTATTAATTAAAGAAAGCCGATTAAATTATTTGCTCCATTATGTATTTTAGGGATTCAGAGAGCATTGTGGAGCGTTTTCCCCTCCACCTTTTTAGCAGGCGGGATTTAAGTGCCTATTTGAAATCAATTTCTCTAATAATGATCCTAATGAGCTCATCAATTAAGTCTGCCATAATGGGATGTTAGCTCTGCTTGTGGTTATCACTTTAAGTCCGCCACTAATTTCCATGCTTCATCTATCAAAGATGATTGGCTAATACGGTGTCGGCCTGTTAGGGGTGATATGGAGATCCGGGGAGTCCGAAACCTTCCAGAGCGGATCACGCGGATATCTCGGAGACGGGTCGGATACGGGTTCACGTTTGGGGGCGGGGCTCGTCCTGCACAAGCCATTATGCAAATGAGGCTGATAATGGATTTCAACATCGCACTCTTATTTACATAAGCAAGCTTTTCAGTGGTCGTTCCACATCAGGGATCCCATTATTTGTCTGCTTTCAGGGCCGTTTATGAGCTTTGCCCTCTCCTCTGACCCTGCCGTTTCACACACTGACAGTGACAAGCTAGCGCTCGCGTAATGTATGCTTTGCTTAACCGTCGAGTGTTTTCTCAAAGCTCAGGGTACGGAGCAGTTGTTTAACCCCGGGGTCTAAACCGACACACACACACTCACACTCAGCCGGTGCTGGTCCAGACGGCTCGTTTCACAGATAAACTAAGGAATGTGCACCAATCGAGAGGAAAACCCAGTGCGATGTTGTTTGCAAAAGAGTTGTTTTCCAGCTGTTTTATCATTGCTTTTTGTTGTTAGGTTTAGTAACTTGCTGTTTTGTGACATTTGGAGTTCATTTTCTACTCAGAATCACACATTCAATGATCTCAAAAACGATTCGACGAACATTACCGTTGTTGTTTATTGTTCGCATGCATTTTTTAAAGCTGCTTTGAAACTATATGTATTGTGAAAAGCGCTTTACAAATAACAAATGTGAATTTAATTGAATCGAATTGTGTACCAAGTATTGAGATGTCTGCGTATCACATTATTAGATATGTTGTCTACACAATATTTATACTGTATTATTTACTTCAGTAAAGCAAACACTTTAAAAGCGTGGATTAATTCAGTGTTATATTATTTTGAGTAAAGTGCATTACGTTATTGCAAAGTTAACTTTTTCTTTTGTCAAATCAGCTTATATATATAAGCTGATTTGACAAAAGAAAAAGTTAACTTTGCAATAACGTAATGCACTTTACTCAAAACAATATAACACTGAATTAATCCACGCTTTTAAAGTGTTTGCTTTACTGAAGTAAATAATAAATGCACTCTAAAAAATGCTGGGTTGTGTTAACCCAATGTTGGGTCAAATATGGACTAACCCAACGTTGGGTTAAAAATTCAATTTAAAAATGGACAAACCCAGCCGTTGGTTTACATTTTTAATGTAACCAATGCAATTTGTCCATTTTTAAATTGCATTTTTGTCCATTTTTGATTTTGTCCAAAATGCAATTTGTCCATTTTTAAAGTGCATTTTTTAACCCAACGTTGGGTTAGTCCATATTTGACCCAAAATTGGGTTAACACAACCCAGCAGTTTTTAGTGGTTCAGATAACATCATATGTTGAGTTTCTGTTGATTAAACCAATCTCCTTCACTGTATAAACTCAATTTTTGTATTTCAATGAACTCAAAATCGTAAGGCAACTTTTTTTTTTTTTTTAAGTTAAACCAACAATATTTTTTTTACACTGTAAAAATCACTCAAACTTTAACTGACCAAGTTAATTTTACTTAATTTAGTTGAATAGATTTAGCTTAATTCCATATGTGAAAAATATGCATGCAAATACTTTATGTCTTGTGTTTTTCAGTGTACATATACACTCAAAATAACACTTTTTTTTTTTTTTGATTCATGCAATTTAATTAATAGTAAAATTCCATCAAACTGAATTGAATAATCCTTACGTAATTTAATTGAATAAACTGAACAATCCTTCAATCAATTATTCAATTAAATTATGTAAGGATTATTCAATTCAATATGATGACATTTGTTTTGAGTGTATATGACAGCGCTTAAGGATTTCATATTTATTATTGATATTTGTGTGCAAACATACACCTGATGTTCAGTCTATATTCTGCACGCCTCCTCCACATTCAGAGACTGTATACCTTTGACCATTTTTTAGGACTACAATGAAACCTGCATTATTTATGCATTTAAAACATTGACTTCTCCATTAGATTCATCGATTTTCACTTTAAGGTTTTAAAACATTGTTTAATTTTCAGAGTTTTGAATCAAACAGACAGCCAAAAAATGTATAAAAATGCATGTGATTTATACTTGCAAAATTAAGTGTGACACAGCCAAATGAATAAATGATGCATGGCTCTGTTTGATTAATTGGTTTATCACAAATTTTAAAGAACTCATTAATTATTTCATGGTAAACTAGGTAAGTAGTGCAAACAACCAAGTGAGTAGAGGTGACAGATATTTCGCATTTTATGGCGCAGTCTAATCAAAAAATAAAACAGGTCAGCAAACCGATACCAGATACCACCGTATTTATCCGTGCATCATGGTCTTGATGTTTTGATTCATAACCAAACCATCAATTCCAAGTTAAAGAAATATATATATATACCCACTCTAAAAAATGCTGGGTTGTTTCAACCCAACTTTGGGTCAAATATAGACAAACCCAGCCGTTGGGTTAAAACAATTCAATTACATTTTTAACCCAACGTTGGGTCAAATATGGACAAACCCAAACATTGGGTTAAAAATTTAATTTAATTTTTTTAACCCAATGTTTGAGTTTGTCCATATTTGACCCAACGTTGGGTTAAAACAACCCAGCATATTTTAGAGCGTATATGCACTCAGCCTTTCTGTCTGATCAGCATTTTTTTTTTATTTTAAATCATGCATTTCATACTAGAAGCGCAATTTATTGATGCAGCGGTCGCATTTTGTAAATGCTAAAGCGGAGGACAATAACTGAAATAAGGGGGAAAGTGTATTTAAGCGCAGGGTTTGCACATAAGTGGGGCTGTACATAATGAAATGCTAAACCTGTGCTGCTAACAATCGCAGGCTTGTGTCGCAGCTTAGCCTGTTGGTCCAGGGCTATTCGTCATAATCAGCGGCACTTTTCTCATTAGTAAAAAGCCATTACTCCTGGACTTTATCAGCCACCCAGCGTTATCGGCGCGCGGCAGCAATCCTAGCATGCAGCGCTGGGACGAAAGGTGTCCCGCGCGCCTTAATAACGCTGGTGTTTCAGGAGTCCTCGGTCAGGTGTCACTTCACGCTCAGAGTCGAGTGTGTTCCCTGTCCCAGCGCAGAGCAACAGGCACTCAGACCGAGAGGAAAGTGTTCGCTGTGGGCCGCGGTCAGCACACACACACACACACACACACACGAGGAGTCTTCAGGGTTTACAGGCCCAGAGATGGAGCTCATTGTTCGGCTGTCAGGAAGACGAGTGAGTCCCAACACACCACTGGGACCACTGGGACCACGCCACTTAAACACTGGGGGATTTGATGCACCAGCGAGCGTCAGTTAAATTATCAGCAATAATCCAGTATTAATAATCCAACAATACCAACTGATGTTCTGCATCAAAGTTTTAGTTTAATACTATTCATCACACTGTTTCGGTCACACTTTATTTTAAGGTGTCATTGTTACAGTGTAATTATGTATTTAAGTACTGAGTGATAATAATTAACTACATACAAAGAGGTGGTAATAAATGAGTACTTTAGTACAGGGGACTTTAACTGAGAAACAAATATTTGATCTCAAATTATTTTGAGTAATTAAAAAAATTTTTGGTTGAAAATGTTAAACAGAAACACAATATTAAATTCAGCTAAAGTTTCATTGTCCTTCCCAATGTATGATGTAAAATTAGAATACACTGTACATTGTAAAACAATGATTTTTCAAAGTTGAAGATGATTAGAGTAAATACTATTTCCGTTTTTCTAATGTTAAATTCAATCTGTTACTTGCCTTTTTTGTTTTGTTTATGAAACTTAGCGATTTTTTAGTACGATTAGTTTCTACGACAAACTTTTATCAGCGTACAACTATGTGACTGTAAATCATTAATAGTTGTTTTAATGGCTTTGCATCATAATAAAGTATGTTAAATTATCAGCAACAATAACTGATGTTCTGCATCAAAGTTTTTAGTCTTTGCATTTCAATCCTATCTGTCACGCTGCTTTCTTTTTATTATTAACATTATCATATATTTTTTGTTTGTTTAAAGGTTTATTATGTTTACTTTGCAATATTTATGTTTCCTAGGGGGGTGTTGCCAGATAAATAGGTGGTAATAAATGAATACTATAGTAAAGGGGTCTTTAACAAAGGAACAATTTATTCTTTGATCTCAAATTATTATTGATTATTGATTTTTTGTTGTTGGTGAAAATATGTTAAACAAAAGCACACACTATTACATTAAGCTGAAGTTCAGCTAAATGTAAAATTAAAATACACTGTAAAAAAATAAAAAAATAAATAAAGTTGCACATACATTTTATTTTATCAGAGTATGTTTTACAAGAAAATACTATTTCCGTTTTTCTAATGATAAATTTCATGTTAAATTCAATGTGTTACTTGTTCTTGTACAATAATTGTTTGTGAAACTTAGCAATTTTTGAGTTTCTAAGACAAACTTTTATCAGTGTACAACTATAAGTGTGTTGTTTCAATGGCTGTGCATCATAAAGTATGTAATGTACATGTTATTACAGCAAACGAACACTAATCTGAGTGGATAATGTTGATTTAACACTGAGGGTTTCGCATTTAAAATGCACCACTCAGTTTTACAAAATATGTATCAAAGGTCTCTAATCCATCTCTTTACAATGCTTTTTAAATGTGAATTGAGGACTAATATAGGATTTACTTTGTTTTTATTCTTGTCTGAACTAACTTTTTCATAGAAATTACATTTGTTTTTTTCTGTGTGTGTGGATAATGTTGAGTTGACACTGGGGGTTTTGCATTTAAAATGCACCACTCAGTTTTCTAAAATCTCTAATCCATCTCTGTAAAGGGTTGAAGATCCCCTGATCCTGCTGTGAAAGCCTCTGAAAGCCCGAGAGCAGATCTGCACTAGTAAACGGCGACTGTGTCCCAGTGCTAACCGGCGCTGCGCTTCACCTTGATTGTAACACATGGCCTGGCGCGCTCAGAGGTCATTACGGTGTGAACGAGCAGTCTGTGGGCATGTAATTAATACTGTAGCGTTAACATTTCAGTGCTGAGCGAGTTAATCACCAGAGGAGTTACCAATGCCTCCGCATCGCCCCTCTTAATCTGTATTTTACGAGTGAGAAACTTTGCATTATGCAAATCGGTGGATGGGAACAGGTGACATTTCGACGGAGAGCAGGAGCAACAGCCCAGTCTGGTCTGGGACGCTGATTTAGACATTAGTATCTGTCATCGCTGAGTGCCCAAGCCTTGATCTGCATAGCAGGGGGAAAAATCCTGTCTAATCCATCAGATTTAAGGTGGAAACGCCGTGAATGTGACTCTGGACAGATATTGGATGAGATTAAATAGACTGTTTGTTTTCTTTTCAAATCTTTCCCGTAAAACCATCCCAACACATACTGCGGTTCAAGCATCCAATGAAAAAGCACATTTAATGTCCTGCACTGACGTATTTGTTGTTGGATTTGGCCAAACAGCCAATGGCCTTTAGTTCACGTCACATCCGTGAATATTATATGCAACATGTTATTGCTAATATACACATTAAAATCTCAATTAGTCTGTGGGACTAGATATCTGAACCCTGAAGCCCACACTGTAAAATCCAACATTCTAACTAACACTTTTTTAGTTAACTTTACTTAATGTCTTACTTTAATTGTAAAAATTGGAATCTACTATTCACATACTATTCCTTGTTTGCTCAAAAAAATAAAAAAATAAAAAAATAAAACAAGTTAAGATGCCATTTTGTCAAGCAAAAATAAATAAATAAATAAATAATTTTTTATACAATAAAGGCAGGGATATTCTTAATAGACTTTTCACTCATTTCCTCCACTTCTGCCGTTATTTTTCTCTGTTTGTATTCACTGAAATATTTGAGAGAACATCACATAAGCTGACTTCATAAATTGATTTTGATTTTCCTCAAATGTTTTAGTTTGAACTCACCATTATGATGATCAGTGTTCCCTTTGGCAATATATATATATATAACAAAACTATATTCCATGTCAAATAACAATCTTTTTTTGTCAATTTTTTTTGACAATATCCTGCGATTATCCGTGCTTGAGTCACACACAGACTTCAACATTCAGCCTACAAACCAGAACAATGGTAACCATTACATTTTATTTATTATTTACTCTTTTTTTAGTTTCAAGAACTCTTGTGTAAGTGAACTATACTAACTAAATATTTTAGTCAGTACAACATACTATTCATATTTCACTTTACTTAGCCAATCGATTTGCATGCTTTTTTAAGTAAGTCTAACTAATTAGATTTTACAGTGTACAAGAAACCTGCAGAATAAATACATTTCACAGATTTTCTCCAAAAATTAGCACAAAAAAATAAAATAAAATAAAAAATTTATCTGGACCAGTCTAAAAGTCTTAGACATAATAAACTAAAAAATAATTCAAACAAATCAATCCCAACAAAACAAAATATAATTGCCCAAAAAAAGGCACTCAAACAAGTCCCAAATGCTACTGAACTCTCCCGTCAGACAATATTTACATATTTGCAATTTAACTACTATCGTATTGCATAAAAACAACACTAATAGTTAGGTTCAGCGTACTGATTGTGTTGATGTTGTTTTGTGAATCACGTGTGCTGCTATTGAGCTGGATACGGGTAAGGTTAGGACAAGTTTAAGGTGTAATTACAATGTAATTACATAATAGCAGCTGTAATAAAGTACAATGTAAAAACATGCATGTACACAGTAAGTGCTCTGTTTCATATGATTCATTTAAATGCAAGATTGAGTATTACACATATTGGCATATATGACCAAATTCTAAATGCATTTCAAATCCAAGCAAACAAATGCAAATTTGAGGTTGCACTTTATTTTAAGGTGTTGTTACAGTGTAGCCTACTGAGTAATATTAAGCAACTACATGTACTTACTAAAGGGTTAGGGTTTGGTTGAGGGTTAGTTGCATAAAATTATGGATCATTTGCTGTTATTACTATGGTAAGTATGTAACAAGGTTTCCAATTTTGAATAAGCAGCTAAATTCAAACAAAAGCAAGAAAATGCAGTCCTGAAACAAGGCCCTGTAATAAACCCCCGTTTCCAAGCACAAAGTCAAACGCATAAGATCCTCTCCTCTCATCACAGGCACGAAACACGCCGTTCCACCTTAAATGAGAGCATCAGCTCAAGCTTGGCTGCCCCTGGCTAATGTTTGCATCCAATAAAGAACAAATCAGCACCCAACTTGACTCATCTTATCACGCAGTCATAACTGATGATCAAAGAAGTCATAAAGATCCCATTTAATCTTCCGCCTATCTATCACGCTGATGTCTTCATCGTCTTTGTGCAGCGGTAATATCAGCCCATTACCAAAGCAAAATAGATCTGGCGTGCATACAAGGCGAATGAAGTGCTCACTTTGACGTGACAGCGTGATCAGTGAGAGCGGTAATCTGCGGGAATAAAAAAGATCTCAATTATTGGCCCGGCGTAATGTGGGAGAGCAGCTTCACGCACGCACATCTGCTTTCATATATTGTGACACGCGCTGATAAAACATCCTTGCCAATTTACAGTCTCTCTGCTTGAGTAATCTCCAACAGCTCTAATCACTCCATCAGCCGGCGCAGAGACGGGCCGAGTCCGCACGGGGACAGAGACATCTCCGCACACAGGCCTGTTCAATCGCCACCCAAATGAGTGGGATATTGGAAGACGATCCTCAATTCAAATTACATTTGTAAATGAGGCAAGCTCTTTTAATACGGAGGCATTAGGGATTTTTATCTTGCGGGCCGCAAATATAAAGGGACATTACTGGGGGCCGAGGGTGTTGTGTTTGGCTCAGGTAAATTACAGCGGATCCGCCGACCGCACCAGTGGACACCATTACTGTAATAACTTATCTGAGGCGCGCCGGAGAAATGCATGAAATAACCGCTAACCAAACACACATTTTTCATCTCAAAACACTGCCGTTTAGTCAGTGAAAACCTTTCGAAACGTCAAACCTACATACATACGGCCACAGTATTACTGTGGAAACGGTTCTATTTTGCAGTTGTTATTTCGTTTTACACACACACAAAAAAAAAAATCATTACAGTAATGGCCAAGAGTGATGTATATTGTGTAGTTGTGCTCGGAGTTTGTGATAATGACGCAATGAAACAGGCCAAATTGTGTGTGCGTGATTTTTGGCCAGAATGTCATATAAAGAAAGTATGAACACATGCAAAAAATAAGAGAGAAGCAACATTTTTCCTGTTAGCTTTATGTTTTTCTATGCATTTTTTATTATTTTTTGCATAGTAAAACAAAATATGTATCTTTAGTTTAGACCTTAAGTAATCAAGAGTACTGTTTTGTATTATTTCCTCGTATTTAAACATACAATATTTTCCTCATGTTTTGATGGTTTAATCAAATTTGTAGGTTCATTCAAAACAAATTGGCCACTAGTGTATATTATACCAGCATAATAATTATAATAAAAGGTTTAGCTGAAAATTATATATTTATTTTTAGAATTGACCGTCTTTACAGAGAAGTTCAAATCATCAATGTTGCTAAATTACTTTAATTAATTAGTGGCCTAGACATCTGTGAAAAAGTGCAAAATCTGAAATATTTTCATATATCATTTTAAACCGAAACTTTAAAAAATAAATCATAATCCTAAACCTTTCTGCCTAAAACAAAATTCAGTGTGGTTTGATATGTAAGCTTGTTTCCGTCACTGAATAAAATAAATAAATAAAAAGGGTTATTGCTTTTTCTTTATTTTATTGAGTTTATATCTCACAATTCTGACTAATCTCGAAATTGTGAGATAAACGTCAGAATTGTGAGATATAAACTTGCAACTGCGCAAATTATTATAAACTTTGAATTTATATCTGACTATCTATGACTTTTTCCTTAGAATTGGGAGATTTAAACACACAATTGCAAGTTATAGTCTGAATTGAGAGATAAAAATGTTCTTTATTTTTTCCTTATTCTTTATTATCTTTATTCCATGGCAGAAACGAGCTCCCATAGTTTGTCAAACGGGTGAAAACCCACGAAAAAAACGAGACAAAATCAAACATCATCAGAAGACTGAGGGAATCCTCTGAGCAGTAATTAACAGCAGCGCACGAGACTCGTCGTATTTTATAATTACTCCTGCAGGCTTGGGAACGGCCCCGCGCGCAGCCATCATTACCCCAATTATCATAAATTTCCCTGTGCACCAATTAACAATATGGGAGGGCAGTGCTGCATGTATTTTAAGTGTTATAATTAAGCCAGGCTCTTTTGTTAATTAGCCTGTTCTGACTCTTTGCTTTTTATGCTGCTCGTCTACTCATTACCGGAGTCATTTAATTCAATTAGCACCTTAATTAGATGAACAGCCATGTTCTGATGTTGCAAGTCTTGTTGGAGGAGCACGGCATGATTAGCAAAGACAAACACGGCATGCAAATCGTGGACGCCAATGCTGGAGGTGGACTGGAGACGAGCCAGATCTCACACGCACACACACACACACACACACACACACACACACACACACAGGAGAAATATAAACGGCTCACTGACAAACATCGTGATGGTTCACATTTACATGCATGAAAATGGGAAAGTGTCCTATATACTGAAACTGGTCCACAGCTCTTTTAAATTCCACCATTTTTTAAATCAAATTTTTAAAGGACTAGTTCACCCCAAAATAGAAATTCTGTCATGTGGACTTATTTTTTTGGGGGCACAATAAGCAAACTAACACTTAGTAACACTCATCCCATTTAATCCATATATTTTAGCATGACAACAACCAGTGCCGTGTTTGAGGAGTGTGACGTATGAGGGAACCCGCGATGAATCACACCTGGAATAGAGAAGAACGACAGTCCTCAGAGAAGTCCTCAACAAAAATACTGCATGTTAACGTGATTAAACAAATATTTAGCAGATAATTACAATTATTTAGCGATAATTACCAGAAGTTATTACTCCCATCACCAGCACGTGACGTATATTTAACGAGAGTCCTATATTGTCATTGTACGGGAAACGCACCCCTGTTTAGTTCCTGTCTCTAGGAAGCCCCTCCTTCTGAAAAGCACACTGTGCTCTGATTGGTCGGCTGGTTCAGTGTGCTGTGATTGGTCGAGCGCTTCAACTGTGTTTGGGAAATGTCCCGCCCCTTACCATAACCGCCAGTTTCAACACACTACTGACTAACTCAACCAGGCCCCGCCCCTTTATTCGGCGCATTAATTATTTAACTGAGGAATATTGTGACGTGTTTGTTCTCGGAAGAAAACTTCCGTTCCCCTTCACTAAAGCCGACCCTAAACCTAACCGATGGTGTGACGTGAGATAAAAGCACATTTGCTGAAGCAACATGCCTTGTTAGCTTGTTTCTAGTCTTTGTGCTCTTTGATTGTCACTTGTGTTTCACGGGACTCGTACCTGAGCGCGTCGCCTCACAAGTTGTACCAGGTGAGCTACTGAGCAAGTTTACGAATATTGCTATGAGGTAAATGTGTTTTGAGGTCATGACACCTTTTTATTAATCGATAATCTGCTCCAGTATTCACAATTTGTGTGAAAAGGAATATAATTTGTTGGTGTTTTGTTCAGCTGGAAACTGAAGTTAATTTTATGCATAGTTTTTGGAGTTTTGAAAACATGCAGGTGCAGAGACTTGCTTTGACAGTGAGCCTGAGTTGCGTTGTTCACTGATGAAGAAGCTCTCACACTGTAGCACTGCATTCGGTTTCGGCACATGCAAGAACCAGTTCCAAGAAGCCATTCTTCACACAACACAAAACTCACACACAGTCAAGGTCCTTGCACACCGAGTCCGAAAAACACCTCCCGAAATGCTTGCTACGGATGAAAAAAACACCGCAAATCGAACCCGATCCGATTTATTTTATGACGGACGAAAGTTTCGGAGGCAGTGTGTAAACATGATTGACACAACGTGAGGTCGTATTTATTTTTTAACGTGAAAATTCAAGATGAGAATTTCGGACTCAGTGTAAAAGGACCTTTAGTCTCGCGTAGGCAGATCTTTAGACTGGCGGCAGAAGGTCTGGACTTTCATTGGTTAAGGGCCATCTGACTGACATGTACAGCAACCAATCAATTCAATTCACGTTTATTTGTATAGCGCTTTTCACAATACACATCATTTCAAAGCAGTTTTACAGAAAGTGCATGAGTCCATATTACAATTTAGAGTGTTCTGTTTGTATTTCAGTATTTCAGAAATGTACATACACAAAGTCACAGTCACAATCACAATTCGTTTAGGGGTGTGAAAACGTAAAGTCGATGTCTCTACAATAACCGAGCGCTGTGTAAAACTCTTGGACGTATTTTTAAAGAGTCTATGCTGTGAACTTCTCACACTTTTGAAAATCAATCCAGCGTTCAGATACTCATGACAAGCGCTCATTGTCCCAGTTGTAAACATGACGGCTTTCTTTTTCCATGAGGGGGTTTGGCATCACGGCATCTTTACTTCCAGGTGTGCTTTATGCATCAGACGTTCAGCCGGCGGTCCGGGGGCAACACATCTAAGGCTGAGACTGTATTAACATGTTACTGGCCACTCTTTTATTATTTGGCGCCGTGTTAAACATCGTAATGCCGCTGTAACCGGGGTTGCCTACGCTGCCGTCGCATTCAGAAATAATTAGGGCTGTAACAATACATCGTGTCACAATATATCACAATACAAAAATGCAACAACATGTATTGTGTGTAGTTCACCCAAAATAAAATTTACTGTGTGAGGAAAAAATTCAGGTTTTCAGAGTTTTAGTGTCAGCACTACATTAAACTACTATATATAATGTTTAATATAATGTATAATAATGCAATGGGGGAATATTTGCCAGATGTCTGATGTTACCAGTAAAAGTGGCCTACATTATTTTAAATATATGAAGACTTCAGATGCAAAAGCCTCTAAGTGCCATCTGAAATTTTCTTCTAGAATGAGCATTTTCATCAAGCTTGTATATTTAACTTCAGTAATTTCACTTTAATGACAATTAATAGGTCATTTTCATTGCCATCAAAGTGAAATAACTGAACATAAACATACAAGCTTGATAAAAATGATCATTCTAGAAGAAAATTTCAGATGGCACTTCTTCATAGTCTTCATATCTAGTCAGTGAAAGAGTTCAAGCATATTCATCTACAATAATTCAGTATTTTCATCTTCAGAATCATGAATATTGTTATTCTGGCGTCTCTATTGTCCTGTGCTTTGGGTTTCAGCACCAAGTCCAAGAATATTCATTTACACACACAATGTAACACCAAATTTAGCTTTTTAATCAACAGTACATTTATGTCTAGGAGTATCGCAATAATATCGTATCGTGAGTTCAGTATCGTGATGTGTATCGAATCGTGACATGAGGGACTCGTTACACCCCTAGAAATAATATAACTTCAGAATAATGTCACTGAGTTCATTCATGAAGTTGTGTGAACAACACACGTCATCCGTGTACCTCATACATGGTGATAATGATGTCTTTACATGCCTGTGATCGCGATTAAATTCGGCGTACACCACACAGTTTGATGCGATTATGGTTACTACGATTATGAGCGTTAGTTTGATCGAAGTATTTTGTAAAGTTTAATCACAATATTGCCAAAATCCCATTATAATAGCAGTGCAAGGGTGCATGTAAACGAAGTCAGCGACGTCTAAATGCACATCATTTTTAATATCAGCAAAGAATATCAAATCGAATAAAGATTCAAATCACATGACCATTACATGACATAAGAAGAGTCTACATATAGCGCACAAGTTGAACGAACTTTTACTATTCTTATATATGATGCTATTCGGAGTTGGACAGCCACTATGAACTGACATTATATGTAAAAGAAATGCGTCAAGATTTTTTGTTCTTTTTTTAAAAGCACAAATATTACATACTGTATATTCTCAAGTAATATGAGGTGATAAAAACAGCACTCATAATGATTACTCAAACAGATGTGATAGACCAACTATATTTAGTTCTCCATTTGTAAAATTGTCTCTGCTTGTATTATCACTTTGCACAAAAACACTTACGGTTACAGTGTAATTATGCATTTAAGAACTGAGTAATATTAATTAACAACATGTGCTTACTATAGAGTTAAGATAGGAGTTGAGGGTTAGTTTATGCATAATTTACTGTTATTACTATGTTAAGTACATGTAACATAAGTAACAAGGACATAAAGTGTTACCAAAGTTACTAATAAATGAATAAATGTAAATGTTGTCCATTAGTTTCTCGATGGAAATATTTAGCGTGTCACACTGTAGGAGATTTCATTCCCACTCACAGTTTGACGTCATGCCCACAGCCACGCATAAACAACACGTTATTACTTTTCCCGAATATTAAGTGGGAAGAGGGACGTTTATTGCGGAGCGCTCGCAGTCGTAGCCCAGCGCTGAGACTGACATGTGAGATTAAGAGTGTGGGATTGGAGCAGAGGTAGTCTACTCTCACATCCCTGTTGACTCCGATAAGAAAGCCCATTCGATGACATGGAGGGACAAACTCAATTAACTATAATGGAGAGAGGCCATTCCAGCCCTCTGTTGACGGATGGCTACAGAATTCAGTTTTCTTGCTCAGAGAGATCTTAAAACCCGCTGAAAGGACGGGAGACAACAGGGACAAGCTGAATCAAAGGCTATCAATGAGAAATATCCTAATCTGTGGATTAAATGCCTCGCGGCCACAGTTTAATTTGAAGTGGAATACAAACCATCTCGGCGGAGTAACTCCAGCCGTATCGTTGGGCGAAAGGATAAAGAGAGCAGGCCGGATAAAGGAGGCAGGTCACGCTGGGGAAAAAACACTGCAGCCGATCAACAAGCGGATCATCAGAGACACACGTCATGACGTACTCAACAAAGCCTTGTTTAATGCATCTGTTGAACAACTGTACATCTCATTGTAAAGGTCAACACTTCTAAATGATTATTAACCTGTTGATAAACTGCCACAGCCCCAACTAATATCATACATGCCATATATACAACATATGTTTTTTGACAATCTCTGAGGACTTGGAAAGTTTCGGATTCCCTTTATGAATGACGAATATTGATACCTGCTGATATAGACAGATGTTTACTTACATTAGGCACAGAACGCACATGCTAGTTGACAGTCGCCTTTAGTCCTTTCGGTGTGTTCAAGCGCAGCTTTTTGGCTAACGCAGACAACACAGTCAGACTTCTTAAGGTCCTTTCACACTGGACGCGATTTTGACGCACGAATAATTCGCACGATGGTTTTATTTTTTGACCAGCTGTGTGTGTAATGAGTGCCTCCACACCGAACGCCAATGTGCTGCGGCGGAAAAACTATTTTTTTCGCTTCAATGTCGATTTTTTTTAACTTTAGCGGCGACAGAAAAGGCTTCAGCCAATCACACACTACAAGGACAACGATTTGAAAGACAATGTGTGGCGTAGCATTGCCAACCAACTCGGTTATCACGACTGTGAGTGTGTTGTGTGATGGTTTTAGTCGTTGTATAGTCCTGTGCTGTGTAGGCTAGCAGGCTAAACTACATTTGGGATAGAAAGCTAACACTATTATCGTCAAAGATAGAGACAGAGACCGTGTTTACTTTGAACATGTAACAAAATGTAGTGAGACTATTTAGGGCTGCTTTTAGTATACTATACATTCTTTGTGTGATATCTACAGTTTCTAGTCGAATGATTTTAACTTGTTACTTCGTGTGTTACACGTAATGTGTATTGACATTACAAAACGCACTGTGTTTAGTTGAAGACGCAAAAAAACAGTGGAAAACCCTCAGGGACGCCTATGTGAGGAAAAGGAGAGAGGAAAAGGAAACTAAAAGTGGACATTAGCATACTCCCCTTCAGACTCTCTGTTCTTTTCTGTCTTTTAAAGAAAATGAAAAGCTCGTCTTCACTGGATGATGATGATGATGATGAAGTGTCCATGTTTTCTCAGCTGTCGGCGTGAAAGTTTTGGAATGTTGAAGCTCTGAACGTCACAGACGTCGCAAATTCGCGTCGCGGCTGATGTGAATGGTTTTGACGTGAACTATTCGCACACGAACTATTCGCTTCGCTTTTTCGTAACGTGTCCGGTGTGAAAGGGTCTTTACTCTCAGAACGGACACTGAATACCTCATAATTAAAGATGCCAAACTGTGTGGAGTCCAAAAAAAAAAAGTGCTTTGAGAAGATGATTTCTCATGGGAAGTTACTCCCAATTTTCCTGGAGCCAACTACTTCAAATAAAACTCTTGGCACAATGAACCTCTCAAACCTCGTCAAACATGACAACAATCCTCAGAAGAGCTCACTGTAACAGCCTCATAGCTTGTAAACACAAATTTGTTTCCTTGGACAGATAATAAAACAGGTGCAATCTGACTCCTCTCAAGCGGTGAGGCTTTATCAAACCTGAAACGACTCTTTTTTCCTTTTCACAAGGTCATTATTCTGCAGCTTCACTTTTTCCATTAATGACTATGATTATTCATTCAATGAAATATTCAGTCAGCTATTCATGAAGAAAAGCAGTTTCCACATCAGGTGCGACTAGAGTTTTTCCAGCCGCCATAAAACGAATCACTGACTTACTTTTAATAAATCCAGTGCTTTCAAAATCTTTTAAATCCCACAAATTCAGTCTGGAGTAAAAAGCTCTGCCGTGCGTGTGTGCTTTTGTGACAACTCTTGAGTGTGAGATGAACATCAGGTCAATTTAGAGCATGGAATTGATTTATTACCCATAATCCCATTCACAAAGCAAAGCAGGTCAGATAGGTGGAGGAAAGCAGATTTATGTTCCCGTTTCTGTCAAAGCCGCTGGCACACAGCTTGATCATTTTAAATCCAGAAAGTGTCTTTAACCAGGTAACCATGTGGAACAGACATGGACACTGGGCCGCTAAAATAAAGCAATCCAGCAACACTTGTTAATTGCATGTCAAAAATATACCGGCATGTTTCGGCATGAGAGCCTTCATCAGGGTATTCAACGCAGTCAACACAATGTGTTTTTAATATGCTTTAAGACAAACCATGTGCAAATTCATAAGTCGACACTAGGCTTGGGTACCGTTCACATTTTAACCGGTATCGGTACCTGAAATTCAGTGCCGGTACCCAACGGTACCCTTTTTCGGTCATTTAGGCATGTTTACCTCAATAACTGTAAAGAAGTCATTTGTAGAAGTGTTATTGACATTATACCAGAGCTGCCTTGGTCGCTGTCTGCCATTGTCTGTGATGCTTGAATATTAATAAAAACAACAATTTTAGTAATAAAAAAAAAAAAAAATTCTATCAAATGTTTTGTTTTCCACAAATTTGTGTTGTGAATTTTCTAGTAATCAAATGAAGACATAAAACATTAAATTAATTGATCTTTTATATGAAATTAAACTTTTTTCTTTTGTCAAACAACATAGAAGAAAAAGTGTGATTATTCCTTAAAAATATATTTTTTTGATAATTTATTATTATTATTAGTGTTAGTATCATTATTAAATTGAGATATCTAAATTCTACTGTACAACAGTAATATATTATCAAGTTAAACCAAACTTTTATTTTGACGGGTTGTGGCGAAGACCTTTGAGTTTCCGTGTGTTAAGGATATAACAATAGGTTTTCTTAAATGAAACTGTAAAATGCTGATGAACTTTAGTGACTCTCAGAGCGGCTCTGGAGAAGAAGTTCATGCATTCATGCACTCATTTGCATATTCATAGAACCGCACATACTAAATGAGGTATGGGTGTCAAGTTACATTCAAGCTGTTTTAAGGTATGAATACATTTTTTTCAAGGAAAAAACGTTCAAATATGTCATTTTGGAGTTTTAAGGGATAAAAATTATTGACTACAGGGGGACTTTGACTTTTTTTTTTGTGATTACCTCATCTAAATTTACCCAATGGAGTTTGGATGTTGGGAATGGCTTATTCAACTCTACTTTTAATGTTTCTAGCCCATTTTGTAATCCTCTATAACTAACCCACAATACTTCAAGGACAAGTTGTTCCTCTATTCCAGAGTTGATTAGTTTTCAGCCGCTACTTTAAAACGATTGTTCTCACTTAAGGAAAGCCATCTGACTGTTAACTGGTTGTGAAATTCCTCCCTCCAGCTAATTAATTAGTGTAATAATCAAGTTAATGGGGAGACATAAATGGTGGTGTGTGTGTCTAAGTGCTTAAATTACAGTGCTTTAGTGATCTTTAAACACAATTCAAGAAGTGATGTAGGAACAAATGAACCTTGAGATTGTTTGGCCTTAATTTGGAAGAGCTCCAGTATAGTCATTTTAGGAAGTACCTCTGAATTTTCTTTGTGATCAGAGCGGATCAAAGGTTAAGATATTTCTGCATGCATTGGAATGAAATTAAAATAGAAATCTGTATACGGGCTTGGGCAACAAGAGACGTCCCATCTACTCAAGCCAATCAGCCCCATTATTGACACCCCCAGTGGAATGATTACAAGAAAAAAAAAAAGGGATCTTCACACCACCGCCATCCCGACGAAAAAGGCTGACTGTCAAAACAGCTAAACAATAGAGTGGGCTTGTAAGTATCCTGCTTGTATCAACTGATAAATGGGCCGCTCTTTAAGGAACTTATCTCTTTAGGACTTGCAGCATGAGGAATGGCATCATTTGTACTGTTTGCCTGGCTGGACGAGTCAAGCTGGATCCATTTAAAAGATAGTGAGATACTGTCGACAGCAATAGACAGGGTAATTGCAGAGCCACTACTGTGGTATAAATTACATCACTCCAAATGGCAGAAGGGCCCGCAGAGAGCGGGAAAAAAATCTGACAATTCACTCCACCTGCCACCCTACCATCGCTTATCACTGCTTAACAGAGAAAAAAGAGGCAGGTGAAAAAAATTAGGTATTGATCAAATTAACAGTTTTAGCAATCTGTTTAAAATGGGCGGGGGCAAAGGAGATGGAACAATTAAATTCCCTCGGGATAACTCTCCACCTCCGGACGAAACGACTCCAAGATATATACAGCCCTGCAGAACTGAAACACAACGACAGACGACACTAATAACGCGGGATTCAAAAGCTACGACGAAGAGCATTTGTGAGTGTGTCCTCTATAAGCATGTTCGAATATACAAAAAACATAAAGACTCATTGTTTTGGAGCAATACGATGCCAATTGTAGTCTATTTAGTATACTTTGACTTGTGAGGAATATGACTCAGCTCAGGTCCCTCCTTCAAGTTAAATAGTTCAATAGTATAGTTCAAATACTCCAATAGTAACTCACTTAATAATGTTGGGTTAAAAATAACCCAACGAGTAACCCAACTATGGGGTGGTGTAGCACCTTCCCAACTGTGGGTTAATTTAACCCAATGCATTGGGTTAAAAAGTTTATTTTTATCTATGACATTATTTTAATAAATAAAATACACTGTTTTCAAATACAGATTGTTTATTTGTATAAAACAATAAATATATGTATCAACAAATATATTTTTAGATTACAAACTAAATATTGGAGAGTCTAGAATTTAATGTAAATCTAAAAAATGTTGGGTTGTTTCAACCCAAATTTGGGTCATATATGGACAAACCCAGCCGTTGGGTTAAATTTTAAATTACATTTTTGACCACACGTATGGGTTTGTCCAAATTTGACCTAAAAATGGGTTAAAACAACCCAGCATTTATACACAAGTGAACATACAACATATGTATCTGACTCAACAGCCGGGTTATTACTAGAAATTACCCAACGATTTACATTTTTTGGGGGGAAAATAACCCAACATAGTGACCCAATATTTGTAACCCAATGGTTGGGTTAAAAAAACAACCCAACATTTTTTACCCAACGCAACGTTTTCTATTAATAGAGATGATTGCCTTGACTTTATTTTTTGATCTATCTATATTCACAAAGCTGCAAGACCCTCAACCCTGACCTTAGTGGCAGACAGATAAAACGTATTAGGTTATTATTTTTCCGCCCCATAAAATAATAAGTAAAAGCCTGCAATTAGTGATGAGCCATAAATCTAAATATTCTGATGTGTATTTTCAAACGTGAATTGTTGCAGCCGTCTATATGCATCTCTGGACATCCTTCATTTGGATGAGCTGTATAATACTTCCCATTTTAAACATTTCCCTTGCCATTGTTCCGGAGAGAGAGGGCGAGGGGCTACGGGACGGTTTGTGTTCTGCATGGTGGTTTTATGCATCAGCTGCTTGATTTCAATTTACATGTATGTCCTGGGTTACGGCTATATTCATTTGGCTGAGGTAGTTAAATCAATGGAGTACAGTGTAACCTTCCCCGCCGAGACAAGCCACACATTAAAATGGGCCTTTGTGGCGCGGGGCAAAGGTAAATAAAAGGCTCGTTGTCCATTCGTGTCATTTGTTTTGACCTGAGCTCTTCAAAATCAGGGGAGCAGCACAAGCTCCTGATGATAAATGATATTCTCGCTTTGTCTGTTAAACCAAACTCGCTATTGCCAATCTTTTTTATATTAAGGGAGATTGTTTGGTTAGCATTTCACATTTTTTTAGGGTACGCTCTTAAAAATAAAGGCCATTGAAATACCATCGGTTCCCCAAAGAACCTTCCAGTGATCAGTTATTAGAAACACTTTCTATGAAGCCCATGCTTATAATGAATTATAGCTCCATTTATACTTATAGGTATTACTATTTTATAAATACATGTATAAAGACTCATTAAGACCTATACTGCTTTACAAGAACAGTTATAGTTATGTTTATATTATTTTTATGATTACTTATAAGTCATGCATTTCCTTTTTCAATGCTCATAATCCATTATACACTGATTTATAAGTATTAATTAGTCAGTCGTATGGTTCCATGAATGCATTTATGAAGATGCAACCTGCAATGCTATAACGTTATTATATTATAGTTACAATGACTTTTTAGTCATTCAGATTTTGGGTCAAATAAGTGAATATATTGTTATTAATAGCTGTGTTGTGTTCTTATAAATACTTATCGTGAGTGATAATACAGTTACTAACTCTATAAATGCATCATTGATGGCTTTATGTAAAGTGAAAACATATGCAATTTTCCTAAAGCAAATGTTAAGAAATTATGAAGATGTGCTCATCATACATCACGTTTTTACATGTAAATGCAACTAATGAAACATAATTCCTGAGATAAAATAACAGAAGTCATTAATACAAACAGTTGAAAAATGTTGATATTTTTTAATGTTACAAACTAGCAAAATACTGCAATATTTTTAAAGTATAATTAAACTTTACAAATCATAAATCACCATTCATGAACTCTAATGCAAATATTAGCCATTAAAGACATAACTGATAACTAATTGGTGCAGCAAACAAATGTCTCTGGATCTATTTTCAATTATGTATAATTAAATCAGTGTTTAATGGATTATGAGCATACGTATTGAAAAAGCAAATGCGTGACTTAAGTAATTATATAAATAATATAAATGTAACTATAACTGTTCTTATAATGCAGTATATGTCTTAATGAGTCTGTATAAATATATTTACAGAATAGTAATACTTATATATTTATAGTATTTAGTAATACTAATAATGAATTATGGCCCCATTTATACTTATTTATAAGCAAGGACTTGATAGAAAGTGTTACCGAACTATTTTTAGAACCTTTTTCCAGAATAAAGAACCTTTTGTCCAACGGAGAGATTCCATAGATGTTAAAAGTTCTTCATGGAACCATCAATGCCAATAAAGAACCTTTATTTGTAATAGTGTATGTCGATTTAAATAACTAGAAATACAAAAATAAAAAAATAAAAGCTATGTATAGCCGAAATCCATGGCAAACAAACAGAGATATATTTCAAATGACGATATAAATCAAAAGTTTTCAAATCCCAGTCTGTTCTGTGGACGTTCAGCCACATTTGTCACAGCACTATCACACCGTTGTCTCTCCTAACCATTTCTGGGACGGCCATTTCTCAAAAAAAGATTTTTCTAAATGCAGTAATATCTTTCCCGATAGGATGCCTTTCCTTCAATGCATAATGTCTTCAACAAAAAAATCCCAGATCTGTGTTGTAAAAGCTCTATCTCCCTGGCTGGCTGAACCGCTTTAATTCCCAGACACCTTATAGTGATGGCTTCAATTTCCAGGGCTTTTGATAAAATCGGGCAGTCTCTGGTGGATTGGGATTGAGTACCCCGCTATGGACGCCGTTTAATGAAGTGTCATAGTTTCAGCGCCTGATGTTTGACATAACCTCATTCAGTGCACTTGTGATAAATGTGAGCCTGGCAATCATAAAATATATAGCTATAATTGAGTTAATATGATTTAAAATACTAACCATTTGTACCATGGGATTGTGCTGTCATTTGCCTTCCACAGGTATACGGTGCAGACACTACAAAGTGTAAATGTTTCATTATTGCGCTATCGACTCATCTTGACTGTCAACTAATTCATTAAAATACACATAATGATGCTAAAATGATTATGGTACAGATGTAAAGATAAGGTCATTAGGATCGCTATGATTTCTCAAAAGGAATTACAGATTTGCAGTTTACCAAAAGCAAGCCTTCTGGTTTCACACTTAGCAAGACTAACACAGGGACATGTGTGATGAAATGACTTAAAGTCTCCCTGTAGTCAATCATTTTATCCCTTAAAACTCATCTTTGATCACCAAAATTAAATTTTAACTTTTTTCCTTGAAAAAAACACTTCATGTCTTAAAATATCTCGAATGTAACTCGACACCCTTGCCTCATTTAGTATGCGTGGTTCTATGAATATGCAAATGAGCCCCGCCTCCACTCACTCACTCAGCTCAGAGATCCACTGGTTGACGATCACACGTTGATCTGATTGGTTACAAGGTAGTTTGTGACGTCAGAAACACCAGCGATTTCAAAGCGTGTGTTTGAGACTGTCTTTGGTTCACTGCAGTTTTAAGGAGAAAATACTCAGCAATGGTGTCGACTTATGAACTTACACATGGTTTGTCTTAAAGCATATTAAAAACACCACATAGACACATAACATTCTGACTTGGTGGCACTACACGCCCTTGGGCTGCTCTTAAAGTCCCCCTGTGGTGAAAATCCAGCTTTTAATGTTGTTTATGTGGTGTTTTTAACATGTTGAAATCGCTGGTGTTTCTGACGTCACAATCTCCCATGAAACCAATCAGATCAACGTGCCGGCGGACTTTAGCATCTCATTAACAGCGACTGAGTCAGACTGAGATGGCGAACGGGAACATGGTTTGTGTAACATTAGCAACACATTATTAGCTGTTTGATAAGCAAAAGGCTAATCATATTAATTACCATTTTGTGTTCGACGTTGTAAAGATTTCAAGAAAGACGAGCATGAATGCAACAGACCGCTCATCATGAGACAGGCTCTCTAACTATAATAACTATTTAAAATACAGTGAGCATTAATAACCGCGTCAGCCGGTGTTGAACTCCCTTCAAGCCAGTCGTGATTGTCACGAGTTATAATCTGTAGGTGATCCAAAAAGTAGTATCCCAGAAAGCCAAACACCAAAGCATGTTATTTTCATCTTAAAGGTACACTGTAACTTTTGGCCCTCTAGAGGTTAAAATAAAAACTGCATGCATTTTGTGGAAGAACATTGTTTTGGTTGTGCTTCGGCTCTGTGCGACTGCGGATGAATATGATTATTCCTCATAACTAAAGACAGAGAGATTATTCACACTCAACTAACCCCTGACACTCCCACACCATCACACACACACATGCATCAAAGCAGCCGGAGCAACTTTACTCTATTTACGGATATGACGAGACACACACACATGCACGAGTGACGCATGTACGCAATTTACCTGTGACAACAATGCCGTCAGGACTCAAATATAAACACTTATATAGGCTTACCATAGTGAACCAGGGTAAGACAAAAACACGTCTGGGAAGAAGAACTGATGATGTATCGATGTAAACAAACAAAAGTTACGTAGTGTACCTTTAAGAAAAGAAAAATGAGATGTTTCTAAGACGATTTTTGCGAACTTCTTAAGAATTTTTCAAGAATTGCAACATTCTCAAGAACATCCATGGAATTTGTCTGGAGTTTTCCTGAAAAATCCATATGACCCAGTGGCGTTTAGGACAATGTGTTGTGGTCAGAATGAAACACTGCCCAGCTCAAAACATCATTCTGTACTATAGGGCTGTTTTCTTCTGCATCTTCTTATATCATACTGTATAAATTCCGGTGCACAATACAAATAAATACTGTAAGAGAACCTCGAAGTAGAAATATTCTAGGTAGGTAATCTAAAACAAAACTGCAAGAAGACTGAAACTTTAGCTGTCGGCATTCTCCTCAGTTCAATGGGCAGTGATATTGTGTTCCTGAACAGTAAAACACTGTGGCACAACATTGCTCTGATTGACCAAACTCAACAGTTTCTGAGCACAAAAAAATGTTTTATCAAGAATTTGCCTCGTGACTATATTTACAATATAGCACGGCCTCTCTGATCTTATTGCATACATAATACATTATGTATAGTATTTCCTAAAAAGCAGCTTTACCAGTATTGCCATGTGTTCATAAATGTCAGTGAAAGTGCATCGGCTGAGTGTCTGGCCATCATAGAAAAACACATGATTTCATCTGACAGCTCGAAAGAATCACTTTCCTGTCCTAAAACCCCCTCAACACGGGCTGATATCTGCTTGTTTATTGTGTATCTGGTGGGATGACCATTGTGTGGTGGAGGAGCTAAAGGATATCTGGCAGGTCACATCATTGGAGGGGGGTTGATGACTGGGTTAGATCTCCATCACTCTCCACTCGAGCGGAGAATATGTCCCCAGCAGAAGTACACTGTTTAGATGGTGATGGGATAGTGAACAGGTGACAGGCCGCTGACAGCCGTTTCCCGGGGAGAAGCCTCCATTAGCCCTCCGTTACCTCTTCACTAGTGTTTGCATTGCGACACAGTAAAAAACGTTGGGTTATTTTTTTTAACCCAACCGCTGGGTTACACATATTGGGTCACTATGTTGGGTTATTTTTCCAAAACTGTTGGGTAATTTTTAAAATCATGGGGTAATTTCTAGTAATAACCCGGCTGTTGGGTTAAATACGTATGTTGTTTGTACACTTGTGTGTTTTGAATTTATGTACACAATTATGTATATTTACATTAAATTCTAGACTCCCCAATATTTAGTTTGTAATTTAAATATATATTTGTTGAGACATATTTATTGTTTTATACATATGTCATTAATAAAAATAAATAGTTAGCTTAACTGTTGGGTTACATTTAACCCAACTTGCTTTTAACCCAATACACTGGGTTAAAATAACCCACAGCTGGGAAGGTGCTACACCACCCCATAGTTGGGTTACTCGTTGGGTTATTTTTAACCCAACATTATTAAGTGAGTACAGTCAGCGGTAAGTAATGGTACTGTCAGTGTAACATAACCAGAACTGGTATGATTCCCTTATACATGTGGTGTATCAGAGAAAGAAGCTTGGCCTTTAGATAATGTTTGCATGCTTTGCTCACTACTTCTGTTTTGACAGACAAGGGAGATGGAGATTCACATTGACATGAAATGGCATTCAGAAACCATTTTAGTTCTGAAATGTCACGTATCTTCGAGTTAAACAGGATATTCAACGAGATAAAAATGGATCATGACTGGATCATGAAGAGTGGGCATCCCATACCAGAACAGAGGCAGGGCTGTGAATGCAACAATGCAAGTTGCTTGACACATTGATTGTTACGATTTATTAGTGTTAAAGGGGCTGTATGTAGAATTCAGAAGCCCTTGTTATTAGCGACACCGGTGGCCGTTAAGTGAACTGCAGCAGCACTAATTGCTCGCGCTCGTGCACACGTAACGTACACTGAACGTGATTCAATACCTGATTATACTCACAGCGAAGGTCTTTTACGTTCTTCGCTTAGATGTAAACAGACGTGTGGAACAGGGGCGGTTCTAAGGTCAGTGGATATTCGGGGCTTTAGCCCAAACTAAAATTGGGTATTTTTATATAAAGGAATTAATTAATTATTTATAATTAATAATAATAATAATAATAATTCGTTACATTTATATAGCGCTTTTTCTGAGACCTCAAAGCGCTTTACATAGATGGGGGAATCTCCTCAACCACCACCAATGTGCAGCATCCACTTGGATGATGCAACGGCAGCCATATTGCGCCAGAACGCCCACCACACACCAGCTTACTGGTGGAGAGGAGACAGTGATGAAGCCAATCAGTATATGGGGATGATTAGGAGGCCATGATGGACAGAGGCCAAGGGGCAGATTTGGCCAGGATGCCGGGGTTACACCCCTACTCTTTTACGAAGGACATCCTGGGATTTTTAATGACCACAGAGAGTCAGGACCTCGGTTTAACGTCTCATCCGAAGGACGGAGCTCTTTTGGCAGTATAGTGTCCCCGTCACTATACTGGGGCATTAGGACCCACACAGACCACAGGGTGAGCACCCCCTGCTGGCCTCACTAACACCTCTTCCAGCAGCAACCTGGTTTTTCTCAGGAGGTCTCCCATCCAGGTACTAACCAGGCTCAGCCCTGCTTAGCTTCAGTGGGCAACCAGTCTTGGGCTACAGGGTGATATGGCTGCTGGCTGGCTTATAAAAGCGATGTATGGGAATAAAGACAAATAAAGGCTTATTGTATGACATGGTTTTTCCTGGCTCAAAATGAGGCGGAGGTGGTAAAATCCTAATAATGTATTTTAATAATAAGGTAATTAAATGTTATTTTTCATAAATCATCATATAGCCTAACGTGTTTTCGCCATTCTTTTTGTGGGTGGAGCCTGGTACCTCTAGGGGGGTCCGGGGGCATGCCCCCCCGGAAGAAATTTTGGTACATTTTAAAGATAAATTCATTAATCTGGTGCACTTTGAGCCACCCAAATCCACAGTTAAAAATAAATAATCCACCCGCAAACCGCCCACATTCTTTGATTTAGATATCTGCATCTGATCATCACATTACAATTATACAAATTCTCAGGGTTAAGCATGATAATATGGTAACATATACTGAAGTTGGCTAATTAAAAATGAACATTTGTTTAAAATAAAAGTTCTTCTTTTGGCAAAATTACATTTCCTTAATAGCCTAAACAGAGGCTTTACTCCATTCAAACTTAAATGGTCAATGTTTCATTACATCACTGTTTGAAAAAACTCAGAATAATTTTTTGTACCTTTATAAGGTTTTATTTTATTAAATGTTTGCTCCATCTTTCATTTCAAATTCTTAAATTTGATCAATATATTCAATTAAAATGATAAGACACTAGGCTGTTACCAATCAAATTAAATAATTTACATTGAAAAATTATAACTGTATTAAATTAGATTATTTTAAATATTTTTGATATTTAAATAAAAAAAGTAGACTAATTTGCGTCCCCGGATACTGTCGGTAGTTGGACATTTTTATTGTAAAACAGTCAAATATTAAATGTTTATCTACTTACATTTTACCAGGCATTCGTTCACTTCTTTAATCATTTTGACATTGATGAGCTAGACCGCTGAACTTTTAGTCATCCTAACAAACAGAGCGGTGCGTAATGTAGTGCATCAGAGCAGCATCAAGAATATAAAATACATTGCAGTGAATCTCTTATTTGCATCTTAATTTTATTGCCAATAATAATGACAGGTTTGCGAAAGTGTAGAACTCTGTGAGCTCGCGCAAAATACATCTTCAGCACAGCGACTCATTTAAACGCCTCTGATTGGCCGATGCGTTCAACAGACATGTCTGTGATTGGCGACAATGCTCAATGCTGCAAAAGCACGTCGTAAGTACCTTTAATGCAAAGGGAAAAATAAATAAAACTGTAATATGCACTTTTCATGATTAGGTAATCGCGGCTGCTGTAGGCTAATCTTATTCACATTTGTTTTTCTGATTAATTGTTTTTCTCTATGAGAAAGACAAGGTAACAAATTATTCGGGGCTTTACTAAAAACATTCGGGGCTTAAGCCCCCTTAGCCCAGCCCTAGCGCCGCCCCTGGTGTGGAATACCTTTACAGTGATATACTGTTAGCAAACACCCGACGCCGTCCACGCTAATGAGAGCGACGTTTAGATGAATATGTAAATATGTGCTGCACACTTTCCTCTCTATAACAAAATAAACGGTGAGAAAACAGCAGTTCAGAAAGCATCTGATCACAGTGATGTGGAAATGTTTGCAGCAGAGCTGAGAGTCAGCAGCATCATGTCGACAGATGACATGTATATTTAAGATATTTGTATATTTGAGACTATAGACTGTATAAATCTGGCTATGTGAGACTATAGTTTGAATTAATTACTCTGAATGGATTTTTTTTATGTTTTTTTAATGTTTTGAAATGATTCAATGACTCAATCATAAATTCTTCACTTGTTTCATTACTGGTTGAATCAGCATTTTTGAACAAATCTCTTGAATTAATGATTCAATGACAAATACTTTTATAACAGTCACTTGTCCCCAAGAACTATAAAGTTTTAATAACTGTTCACAAAAGTCCACATCACAACCACAGTGCCTTGCAAAAGTATTCATACCCCTACAATGCTGTGCTAAAGTGCTTTTAAAAAATTCACATTAATCTACACTCTATACCCCATAATGACAAAGTAAAAAAAAAACAAAAAAAAACCGATTTGCCCCTTTATTTGTAACATTATTTATTTGTGAACCTATTTACAAGGACACTGAGGAATTTTTTTTTTTTTTCAACTGATGAACGATAAAAACTTTGACAGCCAATCAGAATCCAGTCTGCTTTAAAGAGCTCGGAATGGAATAGGCCTATTGCAGCGTTTATTATAAATGATTTATTCGAGCACATCATTGTTTTTTGTTAAATTCATGTTTCTGGTAATCTTGAATCAGAATAACTTCAGCGGCATCTCTTCTCTTCTCTGATGACGAGGGCGGAGCTATAACCTGTCACTCACATGAGATCCACCAATAGCAAACCACAACCATCCAATCAATTCCTCACAGACACAATCAAGCCCCGCCCTACATTTGTTCTTGTTCCTGAAGCGTTTCAGTCGGATATACGTCACAATAGGGAAGAAAAGACTTTAACCGAATAATCCTGAGTTTATAAAGTGCTGATGTGAAGAGGTTATTCACTTAGTGCACTGGTCGGCTGTAATTTAAAGCAACTAGCCCCCAGATTTCTGCCCGCTTTCCCCCCCCAACCTTCATGGGTCTCCCTGAGCGAAAGTTTTCAGCAGGACATTACACACTAGAGCAGGCAGCAGATTGTGTGAGATTACGACAACATCCCGGCTCTGTAATATCTCCATGTTTGCAGTCATGGCCCGTCACCTCAGCTGACCAGTGGGGACGCCCGCGCCTCAATCAACTCCAACTGTTATTAAATACTGACCTCCATGAAGAAAAGTACAATGTAATGATGGCTTAAACAAACACAATTTATCATCGTCCTCACGCTGACATTACTTTACCCTACCAAACCCAGCCAAGCAGGCCCAGTGCAATTGGCCAGACTGACCCCGAAACAGCCTCCCACAATCCCCTGTCCACAGTTCAGCGGCGCTCGGCCTGCTCGCTCACACCCAAACAAGCGCTCGGTGGAGTTACTGCGTTACATGGAATACAAGGATCAAATCATTTACAGACAAACCAAAAATTATTCAGACATCAGATATTATTTTTGTCATTTATTTTTTACTAGTGTGTGCAGGACACTAGAGTTCATTTCTGTAAGTGAGGAGAGCAAAATAAATATAAATACCCAAAAATGTATAAAATTTGGGACCAAAAATGATTCAGACACTTTGAGCTGATCATGTTTTGCTGAAGTGTTTTTTCTTTAATAACTAATGCTCTTTTTACACACAGACTGAACAAAATGAAGCATTGCTTGGTGATTGGTTGAGCTAAACTGGTATTATCTAATTGTGTAGTTAAATTTAACAGCTGACAGATATTCAACATAACTCATATGTGAGACAGTCTAACAGAAGGACGGACAAAACCAGTCAAATATCAACTGATCTGAGAACTTCTGCTCATATTTTATCACCATTATAGCGAATAAACTGTGATAATGTGAGAAATGTTGAAGGTGTCTGAATAAATTTTGGTTTGACTGTATTTATATACTATATAAATATGTTGAAGGTGCAAATTACCAGTAAATGGTGATATTATTGACTAACTGTAAACATTACAAAACCAAAGTGCTAATAAATTCTGCAAAATCCATTAAAAATGTAATCGCTCAAAGGTTTCTCTTTCACAGCTCCAGAGATCTGCACATGCAGTTCTTAGTTGCTTTTCTATTTAATTATGAACGTTGTCTCAGATGTGCATCCTAAAATTAGTTCGAATAAATAACAACAGATGCAAATGAGGTAATTGTTGACATATACAGTACAAAGAGATACGCAATTAATGCAGATAGCATAACTCAGATCATGTGATTAAGTATTTGATGAGAAATGTTTGAGTCCATATTAAGATCTTTAACTTTGTCTGAACACAATTTGAAACACTTTTGAGGAGAAATGTGAGAATATTTAAGATATTTTAAAGAGATAAAGTTTGATCCCAATATTTTTCCGTTTTTTATAAGGACTTCCGTATTTTTCGAGCCGGGAGTGAAGTGAGCAACGGTAACACTTACTAAACAGACGGCAGATTCTGCATTTTCTAACACATTTATTTCATGGCATCTCTATCTAGTATATCCTAATCTCTCAACACGATCACTCATCAAGCGCCAAGCTCGTGATCCATGATCAATGTTTTTCCTTCTTTTTTTGTCTTTAGCCGATCTCGGAAGTCATCTCCATTTTTTTATTTTTTTTTTATCTTTGTGACTTTGCACCATTGATTTCCATTGTCTAGCCAGTGTATTGTGACTGTATTATGTACAGTATTTATTAGCGATGCATCAAATTATATGTGTTCTAAAATCGGCTCAAAATATCAAACATGTTCTGATGTCTTCCGACTGGATGGAGTCTGTGCCCATCATACACTACGTGACTTTCTGTGCATTCTGTCAACTCCAAATGCACAAAATCTGCAGACCGGCGCAGACATTCGGCCACTCCTGCCGACTCTGAGCAAAAGTCGTGTAGTGTATTCCAGCCTTTAGTTAAACATCACATTTGTGTTTAATTTTTTTCGTTTTTACTGCTGAAGTAAGAGCATTGCACTCTCTTCTTCTGTGATCCAGAACAGCAGAGCAGCTGAGAGGTTAGTTTGAGCAGCGCCCTCTACTGTACAGACGCGGATTCAGTTGCCTGGGGCTTATTTGGGTTTTTCTACAAGCAAGCACAGCCCAGCCCTATCACATCTATGCAGATGATACCCAGCTCTATTTACCATTAGACTCTGGTAGAGATTCTATTTCCTTCCTGCTAGCATGTTTAAAGGATATAAGGATATCATTTTTTTTTTCCAATTGAATGAAAATAAGAGAGAGGTCATCCTGTTTGGCCACATTTCTCCCACATTAAGCGCTTTTAAAGCATCAATTAAAACCTATCTATTTTCTCAAGCTTATAAAAAATATGTTTTTATTTTGTGTGCATTTTGTACAATGCTATGGGTTATGGGTAATGCTAAACTTCTTTTGCTTATTATAGATTTTTTCTGTTCTTATTGTTTGGTTTAATTTTTTTTGTGTGTATCTTTTAATTAACATGTGAAGCACTTTGGTCAACATTCGTGTTGTTAGAAGGTGCTATATAAATACATTTTGACCTTGATCTTGACCTTGAGACGAGAAAAACTAACGTATAAGTAATGTCACTCACTCACTTACCATAAAAAAGGGATTACTTTTTAGGGAGTAACGCAATTTTGTAAAGGCCTGTTCACACCAAGAGCGAGAACTATAAAGATACAGACCTTAAAGGCCAGAGAAACAATCACAGAATTGTGTAGAATTTTGTGTTTGAACTTCTGTTTTTGCGGTAGCTCTGTATATTTCTATGGCATCGCTGTCGAAGAGTGATTAGCTGGTGAAGTGGATTTACTTATTGTAAAGTTAAGGAACGTTATCATGAGCATTGTAATGTTTGAAGCGGATGTCGTAACAAATGTCACACACCGGGATGAGTTTAACAATAACAGCACAGAGAAACGCTGGGATCACTTTAAAAAAAAGACCAAACTGCAGCGCTTAAAATAAACAGACCGATATCATCAACTGGTGAAGACAATAATACAGTTATTGTTATAGTTATCGTTCTTGGACATGTTGCAAACGCCAAAGTCCTACATCAGAGGTTCTCAACCTTTTGACTCAAAGGCCCTCATTGTCCAACACAAAGCCCAATTTTAAGGTAAGATATTTCTGCTATAATTATGATGAAGCTGCTTCATTTTAATCTTTTTCACAGGCTAAAACAGTTTAAAAAATCATTTTAATCATTTTGAGTAATATTATTAAAGGTGAAAATCCAGCTTTTAATGTTGTTTATGTGTCTATGTGGTGTTTTTAATGTGCTTTAAGACAAAGCATGTGTAAATTCATAAGTCGACACCATTGCTGAGTATTCTCTCCTTAAAACTGCAGTGAATCAAAGACAGTCTCAAACACACGCTTTGATATCGCTGGTGTTTCTGACGTCACAAACTACCTTGTAACCAATCAGATCAACGTGTGATCGTCAACCAGTGGATCTCTGAGCTGAGTGAGTGAGTGGAGGCGGGGCTCATTTGCATATTCATAGAACCGCGCATACTAAATGAGGCAAGGGTGTCGAGTTACATTCAAGATATTTTAAGGCAGGAAGACATTTGTTTTCAATAAAAAACCGTTGGTGATCAAAGATGAGTTTTAAGGGATACAATTATTGACTACAGGGGGACTTCAATATTAATTATAGCAATATTATATTAATTTGAATAGTTTTAAGTCATCCCCTCTCGTATGTTTGCTGAGGCTCTGTCGTGGGCCCCTGATTAATAACCGCTGATCCACATGCACACAGGAACTCGTAGAGAAAACACTTTTGCCAAAACAAATAAAAAAACACAGGACTGCTCTTCTTACAACACAAACTTTTGCTACTTCCACTGTGCATCTGAAGTTTTTATAACTTTACTGCCATAATCATTACAGGTATAAAAAGTTTGCTTTATCAGTTAACCAATAAATGCAATGTATTGGTCAGACCCATCAAACAGGTCATTCGGGAAATGATGTGCCAAGTGGATTTTTATGAGTGTATTTTCCAATGTAGTATACGCTGCGGGTCAATGCTAAGCTGAAGCTGCTTGACACTTCATCTATGGCGCTATGATTTTTTATAAACACTATTGACTGGGCCTTTATTGATTGGCGTGAATGTATCACACAAATCATTTTGCACCAAATCAATAAAGAAATCTTGTGGAAAATTTATATTAAAAGGCCTTTGTTTGCCTAAGTGAGTTTCAGACATCAGGCACACTGAATGCTTTGCTGATTAATTGAATTAGTTTAAATTTGGGAATGGCAAGCCCATTAAACAATGCATTCTTAAATCATGCACTGCCATGTGTGATTGAAATGAGATTTTCAACACAATAAGAGAGCTGTTAAATAAATCACATATGCATTTTACACAGTCAGAGAAAAGGAGCATAACTCTTATGAACGTCTCTCAATCTTTAGGTTCAACACTTGCTGATGGCCATTTGCCTGCAGTGGTGCCAAACGCTTCTCGCTTATATGAACGTTTGAGGCTTCGTGCAAATTATGTACAAATGATCTATTACAAAACGGATCTGTATAGAGAGTACGGTTGGATTGAAGAGGTTTTTAATTAGTACAGTTGTAGATTCAGGGGAAGTATTTCATATTCAAGCAAATGCATGCTCACTTAATAATGTTGGGTTATTATATAACCCAACGAGTAACCCAACTATGTGGTGGTGTAGCACCTTCCCAACTGTGGGGTATTTTAACCCAATGCATTGGGTTAAAAGCCAATGAGGTTAAAAGTAACCCAACAGTTAACTATTTATTTTTATTTATGACATTATTTTAATAAATAAAATACACTTTGTTTTCAAATACAGATTGTTTATTTGTATAAAACAATAAATATGTGTCAACAAATTTATTTTTAAATTACAAGTGGAGGATAGAATTTAATGTAAATATACATAATTGTGCACATAAATTCAAAATACACAAGTGAACATATACGTATTTAACCCAACAGCCGAGTTATTATTAGAAATTATCCAACGATTTAAAAAATGACCCAACATTTTTTGGAAAATAACCCAACATAATGACCCAATATGTGTAACCCAACCCAACGTTTTTTTTTTTTTTTTTACTGTGTGACAATTTGTGCATTCTGGTTTAATTTGCCGAGACTAAAATGTGCCGTGACCAAAACATCCATCTCTTAAAAATATTCTGCTGTTTTCACATGTTCATCTGTCTTTAGTGTGTAATGTTGCTGTTTGAGCATGAAAAAGCTCTGCATATTTTTATTCTCTATATCAGTGTTTCTGAACTCCTGAAACGCCTCCATTGTAGTCTTGAGTTTCTTCCGGGAACGAACACGTCACAATATTCCTCATTATAATAATTAATGCGCAGAATAAAGGGGCGGGGCCTGGTTGAGTTAGTTAGTAGTGTGTTAAACTGGTGGTTATGGGAAGGGGCGGGACATTTCCCAAACACATTCGAAGCGCTCGACCAATCACAACACAATGCTCCAGCCAACCAATCAGAGCACAGTGTGCTTTTCAGAAGGAGGGGCTTCATAGAGACAGGAACTAAACAGAGCGTTACTGACAGACTGGGAAGAGAGGAGCCGCAACAATGGAGAATATGAGGAAAATAATCAACATTCAAGCAGGAAAACCTGTTCTAGTAGAGCCTGAAACAACAAGACTATGAAAAAGAACATTGACCTTGACACAACAACACAAATCGGGTGACTTTGGGGCGGGACTATATGTTTCACTAACCAATGACAGACAAGGAGGAAGTGTTCAGGAAACCTGTTTGTCATTGTTTTTTGCAGAATCTATTTTGTGCCGTGTTTCGCTAACATAATTGTAGGTTAGATATTTCCGCTATAATTATGACAAAAAATGCTTGTTTTTTTGGGGGGAGTTTTATAGTCAGAAACTGGAAAAACAAACAGAAACAATAGTTATTTTGGGGGTAAAAAATTTATATTATTTCTTCGTTTAATGTATTTAAATTTTTTTTTTAAATAAGTTTATATTTTACATTTATTTTAAGCTATTTTTTATTAAGTAATTATCTCTTTCCCCGCCATTTACGGAATTTTCTGTCTTTCTGTGTTTTCACTGTTATATAGTAGGGGGCGCTATTACACATCTTCTGAAAGAGTACTGAATCTCCGGATCAAACACAGGCGAAGAAGAAGCAGAAACAAGCGATATCATATGTAAGCATATGCATATGTAAAATAACGAGATCATCAACATTAAACAGCATATAAATCAAAACTGCTTAATGTTACTGAATGAAATGTCGACCCAGGACGAGCTCGATCTACTCCATCGTTCTGAATCTGATCTGGATGTAGTCTTTGACAAAAACATGATTTCCTCAGCTTTTTGCTCAAAATGTTGATTTTTTTTATGAAACTTACCCATATTTCAAGTGTTGATAAAAAATAATGCATGAAGCTAGAATAAAACGGGTTGAAAGAGTAATTTTTTTTATCATTTCATATCTATTAATATTAATTTTATGATTAATAATATATTAATTTGAATAATTTTATGTCATCCTGAGATGTCCCTGTTTGAGAGTCACTGGTGTTGCAGAACAGACTTTTACACACCTTTAAGAAAATTAGCAAATTGTGGCCAAAATTAAGTTTCCTCTGGAATTTTTTTTTTGAATTTTTTAATCATTGAAATGGTATGAAAAATCCCCTAAAAATACAAAGTATTAAATAAAAAACTTTACCGAACTAAAATATAGTAAATTCATTTCATATGTTGGTCATTTTTTTAAATTGGTCATTTTGCGAAACGAGCACCAGAGGGTTAACAGTCACTTGTCGCCACCTACTGGTGGAATTATGTAACTGATACAATCTTTATTTGAAGCGTCAAGTTACTTTCAATGGGTGATTAACTATTTTAATCGCTACTGTAGACATCAGTGTTTTTATCTGAACTATAAACTTTTATCCCAGAACTTCTGTTTAGTGTGGCACACAATCTTAAAAGCACTTGGTGAAAACTCTTCCTGAAGATGTGTGATTTTGTGTGAAGTGTCGAGGAGATCGAGTCTCGCTTCAGTGGCACTGAAGGACTGCTGAAGGAGGACACTTTTATTTTTTTATAACTATCAGTTGATCATTGCTGTTTAATTATGTCGGGTGGATTTTGGAGTAGATAACATGCTGTTATCTCCCGGTGAGAAGGCTAGAAAGGATATCAAAAAGATAAGTCCCATTCCAGCACACGCGCGCGCGGCTGCTGTTCAAAATATTGTAATGTTCTTTCGTCTTTCAACATATTTAATCTTCAGCCGAACCGAAGCATAAGAACACTCAAAGGGAAGCCAGAAAAAAATGTGGCGTATTCGTGCATATCTATTAAGCACAGGTGCATGTAGCCTTTAAACAGATAAAGCCAATGATGGAATAAGGGGTGGTGGGGGGAGAGAGGCTCATGGCAATAATAATAGCCCACAGGGATTAAAAGATCACAGGAGTCAAGAGGTGTGTTAACCACCATAAAATGCAGAAATGATGAGGCGAGATATGCACTCGACGCGTAATCGAGGGCATGAGCTCCGGCTACAGTATGAGCTTCAGTGCGGGGTCATCCCTGTTCAGCAGTGCCTTATGAACCCCAGGATTAATCCAATATGCAGTTTCAGGAAGAGTGTATAAAAAGGCCATAGCAGAAACATGCTCTATTCAAGCTCAGGCACACAACAAAGATATGAAGGTTAAATTAACTTCAGCCAGTGGCTCACTCAGTAAGGGATTGACAGCGGGCTGAAATTCATTTAGATTTAAAATAATAATAATAATAATTAAACAGAATGGAATGTTTTGACAAAATCATCACAGAATTCATCAATTCCACTGACTGATGTTTGCATGGTTGTTTTCCCTCCAAAGTGATGTCACTTCCTGGAAGGCTTTTTTTAAAAGTCGAACAGGAAGGACACACATGTAAAGGACAACAACACTATAAATTGATTATCAATTGAGGTCCCCCTGTGGTGAAAATCCAGCTTTTACTGTTGTTTATGTGTCTATGTGGTGTTTTTAATGTGCTTTAAGACAAACCATGTGTAAATTCATAAGTCGACACCATTGCTGAGTATTTTCTCCTTAAAACTGCAGTGAACCAAAGACAGTCTCAAACACACGCCCCTGTTTCCTGCAAACATGTGACCAATTCCAGGCTCGTTTGCATATTCATGAGTCTGTGTATACTAAATGAAGCAAGGGTGTCAAGTTACATTCAGGCTATTTTAAGGCTTGAAGACTTTTCCACAGGGAGAAAGTGTTTAAATATGTCAATATTTTAAGGGATTAAATGATTGACTGCAGGGGGACTTTAAGACGATAGTCCCAAGAACAAGTTTTGTTTGAAATATTTAAATTAGAAAAAGATGCCAGATGCACAAAAGTATAAAAATAAAACAAGTCTTCATAACTGCTATTTTATTCTTATTTTCTATCTAAAGAATAAAGGTAAGAATATTTTGCATTCCCAAAACATTTTCTTAAGGAATGTTCTTATCGTTTTTCTACATATTTTTCTGTAAGAATAATTTGAATTCCTGAAAATAATGTTTTTAAAAATCATTGTAAACATCCGTATAACATCAGACTTGTCTCAGATCCTCAAAGGTTAGATGTTTAATCAATTTAACAGCTCAGTTCAAATATTAAGCATTAGATTGTTATTATGATTATTATGGTAATCTGCAAAAAGATGTTGCAACTGAGTCGATCAGCAAGAATAACACCAAAACCATTTTCTTTTTAAGACAATATTTAAGAAGAATTGATCTTAAGAAACATCCACTCAAACCAAAGTGAAACCATTTAAATTCACCCGTGTGTTCACTAAACTGTGATTAAAGGCAACTAATACAGTACTTACGATTTACGCTAATATATATCAAATTATAAATTTTATTGATAATTTAAAAAATAAGTAAGTTTAATTTATTTTTGGTCACACTTTAGTTTAGGGTCCAATTCTCACTATTAAACTATGTCTTTTGCCTCAAACTCATAATTACTTCTCATTAAAAGTTAGTAAGGTAGTTGTTAAGTTTAGGATTAAGGGATGTAGAATATGGTCATGCAGAATAAGGCATTCATATCTGCTTTATAAGTACTAATAAACAGCCAATATTCTAGTAATTTGCATGATAATAAGCAACTAGTTATGGTAATAGTGAGAACTGGACCCTGTTACCATATTTTTATATATTTTATCCAATATATTAAGACTTAAGATAAAAGATGATGAGGACAGACACACACGTTTATAGAGCGACTAAAATCACATCATTATTATTAATACTGGAGCTGACACACATCAAATTACACATATTTCTCTAACTCACCTTCACAGTGAAGCATTTCATTCACAGCCTGTCTGTACGAATCTGTTGAAAATCTGCCCATTCTGCAAAGAAACGACATTTGTTAGAGTTTGTTACGTTTGTAACTAGAGCAAAGGACTGAACAATGCAATGAAATCAACAGATGCACAATAGCAATACACAGTCAAATCATCATACAACTATCACTTCTTTTTTTTTAAATGAAATCTTAAAAAGCCATAGAAATCAAAAACGTCTTCAGATGAGATTTTAAAGGTTAGGATGGATTGAGTTTGCAAGTTTAAAGGAAATCCGCAAACATTTTCCCGACTCCCCGCGAGGGCCGGAGAGAAGCACACGCGAGCTATTGGGACGGGGAATCGGATGCTCCATTAGCAGCGGATTTATTCAATCAGCTGGCTCACCTCTTAATTAAAGGAACTAATTATGCTATCGAAGGCCTTGGCTGGTGGCTCCAGGAGTGTTTTGGCTGGCACACACACACACACACACACGTACCTCGCTGAAGGTGATGACCTTGTGATAACCCGTGTGTTCATCACTCAAATTACTGTCCCCTGTAATGGTAATGCCAGAGCACTGGAACACCGGGGCCGACTAATCTGTATTCAAATTACATGCCAGCAAACAGTGAGGTGGCCCGCGCGGCCATAACTCAGTCGCAGTGCATGCTGGGAAGGGAGCTCCTCCATGGCCAATCAGGCTTTATCATACATTTCCCAGGTGTGCGACGGGCCTTCTGGGGAGCCGGTGATATTGGGAAAATTCATCACAAGTCTCCCTCGCAGCCGTAATGGTCAATTTAAATTAATTACTAGTGGGACGGGTCAGTCATTCACGGAGCTAAAGCCAGATGAAGCTGCGGAGATCTTGTGTCTTCCATTGTTGGGACGTCACATTGACTTTAATCAGGACAGTTCACCCAAAAATGACATTTCTGTCATCATTTACTCACCCTCAAGTTGTTTCAAACCTGTATGAATCTTTTGCTGAACAAGAACAAGAATATTGGTAAACCAGACAATTGATGGACCCCATTGACTTCCATAGTATTTGTCCTACTATGGAAGTCAGTAACTGTCTGAATACCCATATTGTTTAAAATATCTTCTTTTGTGTTCAGCAGAAGAAAGAAACTCATACAGGTTTGAAACAACATGAAGGTGAGTAAATAAATGATGACATCTTTTCATTTTTGGGTTAATGATGTAGTGATCATAATGTCTGTTAATGACTTTTAATTCGTTTTCACGCAAGACTATAATGAAGTGAGGACACTTCTCATCAGGTTTGATTTGCTACATTTATTCCCAGATGTTATGATCTGTATTAAGGCTTAAGCAAACAATATAGCTATACGTCAAACTAGCATCTCTGTTGTAGCATATATGCTACAAACTGCTAAATGTTTGGTGGGGAAATTATATTTGTTCATAATTTGACAAACTAAGCCATTATATACTTCATAAAAATACTTGAGTAAATTGGCAACTAGAAAATAATTAGATATTATAAATCGTAAGTAAATTAGCATAAACAGTATAAACTTACATCTGGTACAAATGTTGGTATTTCTGCTCCAAGTTCTCGATCATTCCTGTCATTTTGTCATAAATGAACACCAAATATAAACAGGTAAAGGAGTCAACAAGAGAGAGAGAGTGTGTGTGTGTGTGTGTGTGTGTGTGTGTGTGTGTTAAATATCGTACGTTCAGAGATTATTGTAATGCTCCACAGCTGACCGTGTGTTTTCATGATGTTTTGTCGCCATCTTCCGGTCATGTGAGATTACACTGCCCTTCATAAAGCTCCTGAAACTCATTAAAATGCTTGATATATGTTCTGTCAGACTTCTGCGATATTCTCCTGAGACCCAGAAAAAAAGCCCTTTTGAATTTAGTATTTTTACATGTCATTACATTGTTTAGATCATAAGAAACATTTTTATTTAACATTTTTAAACAAGATATTTTATTCATATCTCATGCTGTGTCTTCTAGTGACACCAGGACTCAGTTGTTTAAAAAAATATACATTAATGACATTCAATATGACTGGGATCTGTTATGTTTATTTTATATATATTATATAATTTATGTTTATTTTATTTTGGGAGTTTTTATGTTTCTGGATTTTTTAAACAAACTTTGAATAAAGATGATTCTCAACAATGTAATAAAAAATATAATAGTATGAATTGATACACCATTTTACTTCATACAATATTTGGGTAAAATGGCCATAAATGTGTAGTCCCGTTCAATTCAACATATCTATACACTATTTCATTTGCATAGTAATGTGTTCTTGGGGAAACATGTAATGGGAAATAAAGTGTAATAATGGGAGTAATAATTGGCAATATTTTCATAATAATATCTAATATGTTATAGGAATATTGATCTATAATTTCACTTGTTGTGTGATGAACATGCTGTGAGTCCTGGTGTCTGTACGGTGGACATGTATGAATCAATGTCCTGTTCTGTGACAGAAAGTCATATTTTGATGAGAAAGCCCATAACATTTTCCCAAGATGTTCAAAAAAAGAGCTTCAAAAAGGAGTGTAAAAATAAATATACAAGTTTAAGTTTAGTGTTACACAATGTCAATTTTCAAAACAGTTTTCAGTTTTCGAATTACACCTAATTTATGATTATTAATGTGATAGGGGAAAAGGCAATAAATGAGGCAAAAAAAAGTTCAGTATTAACAGACTCCAATTCCTCAAATAAACCATACACTTTTTTTTTTTTTTACATTTCAGAGCAAAATAATAAACAGATCAAATGACAATTTATTACAGCTTATAAAAAACATTTGCCGTCATTATCCTTATAATACATCATGTATATCATGCATTTGTGACAATATTGTAACAATATATTGTCTCAATTATGGTTGAAGGTGGACAGGGGTCATCATAGGCACTCTGATTGGTCTTTGGCCCCATACGCAGCAGAATGTGATGCACTGTGTGTTGTGACTCATTCCTCCCATGTAAAGCAACCTTGAGCTATTGAAAGTCGCTTGTTTCTGTTTGAATTAAGATTATTTTTCTTACCCCATGGACAGATCATTTTGCTTATTTTAACCAAAAACTCACTTAATTTGATTTATTTCCCCAGAAAACAAGACATAATATCTTATCTAATTTCACTTATCTAGTAAATGCATCTTGATGTAGAAGTTTTTATTTTTATTTTTTTTGTTTGATATTTGGACTGGAAACCAGACCAAAATACTAAGTAAGAAAAGCATTTTTTGCAGTGATCATAAATTCCTCCCTCTTACAACACAAAGAAGCAATAAATAAAACATGTATAAGCATTTTGAGATAGTTTATAATTAATAGTATTTGTATTTTAATTGTTCTTTTGTGTTTTATTCAAGGTTTTACAGCATTATTTTTTAACATTTCAGTGCAGGTCCATTTTAAATACATTTTACCTGAAGAAATCCTGACGTTCCTGTTTGTAAACCCAAAGGTGATCATAAACTCCTCCCTCTTACATCACTAACCAGGAAGAGACTGACTTGTTATTTCTCCTTTCTGTCACACCGACTTTGTCTCAACAAAAGCAATAAAGAATAAGCAATCAATGGAGAACAAAGAGAAAAACTTTACAGAAGGACTTTTGTGATGTTCATTTCTGAACCGACAGCAGATCTTTGATTCTCATTGTGATTCATTTTTGAAAACCATCGTTCAGAAAGTGAAAGTAGAGTTTAGTTTGCGAGACTCAAACGGTGAAAATGGCTTCAGCAGCTGAAGATGATTATATTTGTCCTGTTTGCTATGAAATCTTCAATGTTCCTGTTTTTCTGTCCTGTAGTCACAGTTTTTGTAAAGAGTGTCTACAACAGTTCTGGAAAATTAAGGAAACTCAGGAGTGTCCTCTCTGCAGGAGAAGATCCTCAAGAGATGATCCTCCAGTTAATCGCACATTAAAAAACTTGTGTGAGTCGTTCCTGAAGGAGAGAAATGAGAAACGTTCATCAGGATCTGAGGAGATCTGCAGTTTACACAGTGAGAAACTCAAACTCTTCTGTCTGGAGGACAAACAGCCGGTGTGTTTAGTGTGTATTAATTCACAAAAACATGACAATCATATATTCAGACCCATCAGTGAAGTGCTTTCATTATATAAGGTAAGACTAATGTTTCTTGTTTCACATGTAAAGAACAATAATTAGTCATAAACATAGATATCATCACATTCATGCATTACTATTTCAATGTCATTTTACTCAACTTTATACTGTGCTGTAAAAGTATTTGCCCATCCTGATTTCTTATGTTTTTGTGTCTCATACTAAATAGTGTGGCCTTCATTATAGATATCATTACTTTGCGAAACAGTCGTTCCGAAGCTTTGCGAGATCCCGAAGCGCAGATGTTTCGAAACACTGATCCGAAGAAACGCCCATGTCACGTGACTATATGGCCAAACGAAGCCTCGAAGTGTTTAGGCTTGTTCGACTTGAACCGGCGCTGCACAGAGGTTTATGACATCAAAGTACCGCGAGAGCAATTCAAAAGCATATAGGAGCCGTCTACTTTCTATTCGCTCTCGCGGTACTTTTTTGTCATTCACCGATCGGTCTGTGCAGCGCCGGTTCAAGTCGAACAAGCCTTAAAGGTGTGTTCGACATCGGCTGCGGCTGGATGTAACCGATCGGCGAGAGTAGCCGCGTGCAGGCGGGGAGGAGCTGCAAACGGAGACGTGAAGTCGGACACTTTCTGGTTCCCGCAGTGACCGCTCACGTGGTGTTTGCATACTTTACGACAGCAGAAGTGAAATAAATGCAATATTTGCCAAATAATACACAGATGTTTCAGAGACATTTTCATTCAATACTTTATGTACTGCTTCATACAGCATCTGTTTGAACAAGAATAAAGTTCAACATAAGCTACTATCAATGAAGTGGAGTCTACGTTTTTTAATCAGTTTTAATTTGATAAACATGACACAATATAACATCGCAACTACATGAAAAGAGTGTTTACTGTTATAAAAAACTGATTTGTGAGGTTTAGAGGAACTAAAGGTGATCAAATAAACACGAAACACACGTGATCGTTGTCATGCGGTGAATCCGGCCAATCGTGGAACAGCTGTGTCGTCATCAGCCCTCGTGCAGCCCAGTGCAGCCATAGATATGAGTGCAGCCGCTCTTGAGAAGCTGCGCTGGCTGAGTTCTCCGGCTACTCTCGAATCGCTCTCGCGGTACTTTGATGGCATACGTCACAGTCACGTGGCGTCGGCGCTGTATCAAGTCGGACAAAATGCACTGCTTCAAGTCAGCCGCCGATCGGTCTGTGCAGAGCTGCATGAAGTCGAACAAGCCTAATGTTTCATCAGGTGTGGTCCGCCGAATCAGTATTTTATTGACACGGTCGGGAACAGACCACACAGTCGCACATCTGTATAAAAGTGAAATCAACGCATATTGACCTCATGGGTTTTTGTGAGAGGAGTTTGATTTTGAGATAGCGGATTTTTGGTGATATAGTGACATAGTAGGCTAAGTCCTTCCACAGCAGAGAAATTAATATTTTTGAATAAAAATCTCTAAAAAAGTGAGACATTGTGGCTTGATTTATTTTATTAATATTCATTTTGCAGGACCAAAATAACATTATGCACAGTGAGGAGCCTATAGGTTACAAGCTTCACATATTAGAAAAATACTACGGTGACGCATTGCTGCCACATACATATTATTTTTTCCCATCAATTATGTCGTAATAACGAGATCTTATGTCGTTTTAACGACATCTTTTCTCGTAATAACGAGATCTTATGTCGTTAAAACGACATCTTTTTCTCGTAATAACGAGATCTTATGTCGTCAAAACGACATCTTTTTCTCGTAATAACGAGATGTTATGTCGTTAAAATGACATATTTTTTTGCCCTTATAAGGACATGTGTAGTCATGTACAAAATATGCCTTTATCCACATAAAATTGACAGCCTATCGCGCCTTTATCACACGTTCAAAAAGCTTAAGCAAATATAGCAGCCCCCAATCATGCAAAATTAATCAATGAGGCCCTTTTTGGAAAATATTTTAAATAGGCCTATAAGTTTTTTTTTATATATAATATATTATATATAAGATTTATTTTTGTTAATAGGCTATATCTTCATTCATTACCTAGAGATATAATTAACCAAAAAGTAGTCAAAACACAAAACAGAAAATTTTACAACATTGTGTTCTTATTTTGTTTAATTAACGAAATGTCGTCTTTATAACAGAAGATACAATACAATAAATACAAAAATCTTCAAGATACAGCCTACAATCTTCACATGTATAACGGATGTCACCTTATAAACAGTCCTTTGTGTGGTGGAATAAGCAATGCTATTTAGAAATATATGGTTAGTATCTTAATTAAAATGTTCTTTTATTATTTTATTAGTTCATTAATTATGCTAGCTCAACTAATTAAATGTGAAGAGCTGGATACTAATTACTAATGAAATAATGTCAAATATTAACTGTAGGCTATTGATTAGAGTTGCCATAGACTAAAGGATTTTTCTAGACTAGTAGTCATTCATTTAAGCAATTAGGACTAATCGCACGTTTATATTCAATGCTGGGTGCATGTAGGCTATAGCCTATATTCCGCGCTCAAGCGCAAGCATTAAACTTGCCGCAAAGCGCCGGCAAAAGTAGGCTAATGATATAATAAATGTATCTGAAAAAAATAACGAAGCATTTTAATTGTTTATTAATGAACTAGTCTTTTCAGTGTAGGCTGCCTGCACTGTATCTCCATACATCTCCGCTGTAATGTAGCCTAGATGCGCCTTTCATACAGACAGGATTACATTATCAGATGGTGCCGTATTTGCTTTCGATTGGATTTGTTTTTCGTTGGTGGACTTTTTTTTTTTTAAACGTTATAGTTATATTTCTCATGTCTGTGAGGCTTGTCTATACACTGTTTTTCAGTTCATTTTTGAGGCGCGCTCCAATTCAGAGATCATGAAAGCTGCCCTGTTCGTTTTATTTTATTTTACAAAAGCACACCGTTTTCTTGTTGTTGTGAGTTTACACAAATAAAAGTAGTTGCGACTGATGTATTATTATTTTCTGTATGACCAGAAATGATGGAGTATTTTAAGTTGTTTCCACTGTTGATAGGAAAATGCGAGTGATGGCACCGGCGCCTCCATCCATGTCATAGTGCGCGCTCCATACTCTGCACAAACACTCGGATATGCGCTTCATAATAGCAAACATTTATCTAGGTTAACGTTAGAGCGAGCGGCCATGCCAGACGGATAATCCTCTTCATGTTTAACTAATCAAATTCTGTTGCATTTTATTGCGGCAGTTTGAAAAGGGCGGCTGAAACACTTTAGCCTATACAGATAAACGCCAAACGCTGGTGTTTTTCTTTAAACAAATTCGTTTAGGCTTTAAAATAAATATTGTTTATGGGCTAATTAATGCCACAATAATTTGTTTATTTTATTGGCTACTTGTATTTTTCATTTTTGTTTTGCATTGAATACCATTGAATATTTGCATTGAATGCATTGAATATTTGCTGTGCACCGCAATGCCATCCTCCCATAGAAAGACACGTTAAGAGCCACCTATTTTCTTTATAATAAAGGGTTTCTATGGAAGGAAAACGCTTAACGTATAATTAAATGCATTGCGTTCATATTCTTTATCACTGAAGCTTTTTCTTTATTATAAGGGTGTATTATTCCATAAAAAAATGACTGTTTATAAGGTGACAATCCGTTATCTTGAAGATTTTTGTATTGTATTGTATCTTCTGTTATAAAGACGAAGATTGACATTTCGTTAATTAAACAAAATAAGAACACAATGTTGTAAAAAATAAACAACTTAGGCTATGTTCTGTTAGATGTGTTTTGACTACTTTTTGTTTAATTATATCTCTAGGTAATGAAGATATAGTATATTAACAAAAATAAATATTATTAGGCCTATATAATATATCATATTAAAAAAAACTTATATATAAAATATAAAATATAAAAAAATCCTAGCCTATATAAAATATATTTTCAAAAAAGGACCTCATTGATTAATTTTGCATGATTGGGGGCTGCTATATTTGCTTTAGCTTTTTGAACGTGTGATAAAGGCACGATAGGCTGTCAATTTTATGTGGATAAAGGCATATTTAGTACATGACTACACATGTCCTTATAAGGGCAAAAAAAGATGTCGTTTTAACGACATAACATCTCGTTATTACGAGAAAAAGATGTCGTTTTAACGACATAAGATCTCGTTATTACGAGAAAAAGATGTCGTTTTAACGACATAAGATCTTGTTATTACGACATAATTGGGAAGAAAAAATAATATGTATGTGGCAGCAATGCGTCACCGTAAAATACAATAATAAAAAAACAACACATTTTTTTTAATGGCTCGTCAAGGTTGTTTCAGATCAACACCTGCAAGTGACCACTAGGTGTCCCCGTTGAGACGGGTGTCGGATTGATTCGAAGCCTCGAAACAATATGGCCCATTTGGTTCAACTGTTTCATTGCTTCACGAAGCCTCAATCTGCCCACCACTACAATTTGAGCGGACAACTTTAGTTCAGCCTCACTGGAGGGTTTTCAAGCATGAACTCCCTGTTTAAGGTCCTGCCACATCATCTCAATTGATTTCAAGTCAGGCCTTTGACAAGGCCACTCCAAAACTGTAATTGTGCTTTTTTGAGCCGTTCAGAGGTGGATTTACTCACTATTCTTTGAATCATTGTCTTGTTGCTTGAGCTTCAGTTTGCAGACTAAAGATAGGATATTGTGCTTTAGCATTTTCTGATAGAAAATAAGAAAATTCAGTTCCTACGATGTTGTTCTTGGCCCTTTGGTGACTTAAAGCCACTTCTGGGAAGGTTTGCCATTTGGATATAATGTACAATTGTTACATTTAATTTATTGCCACACTTTAATATGTGAATTATATTATCAGAAAACTGAACATTTAGCATTGTCAGGCTTTTATTTGTGCTTAATAGATAAAACAACGGCGCTGCGCACTCAGCTGCTCATAAACATGGCTGCTATAAATTTGACCTGCCACAAGGTGGCGCTGGTTTCGAATCTTTTCCCGAAACATTCAGGGGAAAGCCTCAGTGGCAGTGCTTCATGAGGCTTCATTTGCCCATCCCTAATATCCTCCTGAGACCCCAGTTTTTTTTCATGTCATCGCATTGTTTAGAGCATAAGAAATTAGTGAACAAACTCCATCGCACACCTGCAAGTGATAGGTGCGTAGGATAATAAGACCAATCAGGTGGGTCGTTTCAACAGATAAGAAAATCCTGCACACTATTGTAACTTGCAATTTAAAAATAATATTTATTAACACACAACGCTTCGGTCACACGACCTTCATCACTCCTGATGAAGGTCGTGTGACCGAAACGTTGTGTGTTAATAAATATTATTTTTAAATTGCAAGTTACAATAGTGTGCGGGATTTTCTTATCTGTTAGAGCATAAGAAACAAATGGTAAAAAAAAAAAAAAAACATTTTTGAAAAATAATATTTTATTCATACGTCATGCTATGTCCTCTGTAGGGGACACCAGGACTAAGTTGTTTAAAAAAAATAAAATGACATGAAATTATATGTATAGGCAAAACCAATGGGATTTTTTCTTCAATCACCAATAAATTTTGGGGTTGCAGGTTTTTTTTTAACCAAAATTTGTATAAATATGATTCTCAACTATGTTATGAAAGCTATAATGGAATGAATTGATAAACCATTTTACTTTATGCAATACGTGGGTAAAATGGCCATAAATTAATATTTCCATTCAATGCAATGTGTCTATACACTGTATCTAATGTGCACATTAATGTGTTCTTGGAGCAATATTTAATGAAAAAAGAAGTGTAATAATTGGAGTAATAATTGGCAACATTTTAATAATAATATCTAATATTTCATAGGAATATTGATGTATAATTTATTTCCATATTCACTTGTGGTGTCTCCCAAAATGCCTGATAAACATGATTTAAGTCCTGATGTGGACAGTGGACAAAAGTCTATTCCTGGGTCCCAATGGCTCTCGATCACCGTCTTCATCATTATTCCTGGAGTTTCTTTCACCGTTGTCAATAGTGTGTTACTGTTTAAGACCTTTTAACCAACTTCATGCTGTTGAAAAAGTCCTATTTAAGTGTTTATTTGATTGAACAGGGCTGCAGTGATCAGGACTGGCTGTGTTTAGTCCAGCTGAACAACATTATAAATACAGTTTCAGAGATTTGAGGAATTAGTTACTATGAGGCCAAATACATTATCACGCAGGCCCAGTAAGTATTGGATAACTTTTTTGCTTCAGTAAATAACATTGTCATTTACAAACTGTACTTTGTGTTCAAGGCTCTAGGCTTCCTGCTCAGCTACTGTTTGGACGCTCTTGCTTACTGCTCCGCGCTTTGCTCTATCGCTTTTACATTTTATCTCCTATATTTTTATATTTTATTTCCTTTAATCACCTAATTTTATCTTCAGCAAACAGCACAGTGCTCAGACAACAAAGTTTGGATTACTACAAAAACGCAGAATTCTTTTACCCGACCAGCTTACATTCCGGGAAAGGAAAACACAACTGCCTACATTCAGGATAAGAGAGAAAATGCCTCTTCAGGTTCAAGAATCTTCTTGCTGCACTAACTGCCACAGACTTTTACAAAGGATTGCAGTTCTTGAAACAAAGTTACTTACGGGACCACCAAACCAGACGGAGCACACAACAGAGCTTCGTCATGGACAGCCTCAGCATACAGCCGGTGAGTCCCATGAAACTAGTGCTCCTCGACAGGTAGAGAAACAAGCCGATCGACTTACAAATCGATGGCACAAACAGGGAGCGAGACCCAAAGGCACTCGAGACATCAGATTGTCACGAGCATCACATATTGCCGCAGTAGCATGCTCTACCCCAGATACAGCTCTCTGACAAGGATCGCAAACACTGGTCTGCTACCACCGCCTTGAGAACATCTTGAGAACAGGTTTGAAGTACTAATGAATGTAAATGAGGAATCCCCAAATGTGATGAATGTGATCGAACACAGACTGAATGGGCCAGTAGCTAACACTGATGCTAACTGGCGCTCAAGGTCGAGCAGACAGCGGCACTCAGCTCAGAGCGCAGCCGGGCCCAGGACTCTAATAGTGGGGGACTCCATAATCAGAAACATTAGCAGCAGGGATACAACTACGTGCTGCCTTTCACAAGCAACAACTTCTGATATAAACAGGGAACTTCAGAACATTCTGATGAAACATAAGACTGCAAATCGACTCATAATCCATGTGGGGAAGAATGATATTCATAAAGAGCAGTCAGAACTCCTTAAGAAGGATTTCAATGAACTTTTTGAAACACTTAAAAGACTGAAAGTTCAAACATTCATCAGTGGACCACTCCCAGTAAGAGGAACAAACAGGTTTTCACGGTTGCTTGGGCTAAATACATGGCTGCAAAAAACCTGCAATATAAAAGGAGTAAACTTCATTGACAATTTCAATCTTTTCTGGAGTCAGAGACAACTTTTTCATCGGGATGGCCATCACCCAAACAAACTTGGTTCAAGAGTGTTAAAGGACAATTTCTACTTCTCCCTCAATCATCCTTCTGCAATGTGTGCCAATCCACTCAATCTGAATGGCACACACACACCTGGACACAGTATGAATGACCACGGGACTTCACTTCAGCAGCAAAATGGACATGCGGTTGACATATCACACAAGGACAATGATAACACCACTCCGCCACAACAACCTCTGCTCACGGACTCAATCTCAGCTGAGCCCTGCACACAGAGCTCACCACAGACAGACATATTAGAGCTGCTCCAAGATTCAGCACCCAAGGACGACTTCCTGGAAAACAGCCAGGGAAGCCAGGACAGCATATCACAGCCTCCTTTAACACCAGAGCAACAGCACCTTTCACCAGACACCTTTTCCCTCTCCCCAGCATCGCCACTTCTGTGCTTCTCACAGAAAATGGAAGAACTGGTGTATGCTGGAACCAAACTATCCTACTCTTTTGCTGCAAGCCCCCAGATAACAACCAAAAAACGACAGGCACCGCTGCCACCAAAGCCTGCGGTCCCAGCTCGCCCTCCCCCTCCTATGAGAGCTCTTCGGCCTCTGCCACAACGCCAGGGCCCACACCCTCCTCCTTCTGCTCGAGGTGAACCAAAAACAACTGATACCAGCTCTCAGTGATATGTGTCGGGTCCCCGCTCTGATAACAGTAACTTTCTCAAATGTTTACAAAACAAGCGGGAACCCAGTGTGCCTGTATCTTTCTCTATTGCTGTTCTATTACATGATAGAAAGTCTAAGGCCTTCAATAGCCGTACAGCAAACCCAACTAATCTGGTGCCTATTACATGTGAAAGTAAGATTGATGTGGGGACAAAAAGTACGACTGTTAAGTTAGCACTTTTAAACATTCATTCACTTGAATAAATAAATCACTTCTAGTTAACGACTTAATAACCACAAACAACCTGGATTTTATGCTTCTAAATGAAACCTGGCTAGAAGACAGCTACAGTGCAACAATCCTCAATGAAGCAGCCCCTCCTAACTTTACTTTTATGAGTGTCTGCAGAGCTGTTAAGAGAGGTGGGGATCTAGCTGCTCTTTTTAAAGATATCTCTAAATGTAAGCAAATATAATTTGGGAATTACCCTTCTTTCGAATATCTGGGTATTGTGTTAAAAGGTGCTCCACGCATTTTACTCATCATTATTTACAGGCCTCCAAAATACTCTCCAGCCTTTGCTGAGGACTTTACAGAACTGTTATCAACAATTACCTCAGAGTTTGACTGTTTTGCCATTGCTGGAGATTTTAACATTCACATAGATAATGCAGAAAACAATATGGCAAAAGAAATCAAAACTGTTTTAAAAACTTTTGATCTGACTCAGCATATACATGGACCCACACACAATCGTGGACACACTCTAGATTTACTTATCAGTAAGGGTCTAAACATTTCATTGATTGTTACTAAGGATGTAGCACTGTCTGATCATTTCTGTATTTTCTTTGATATATTGATCTCTCCTGCCATTGAAGCTAGATCTGTGTCTGTCAAGAAGAGATGCTTAAATGAGAACACTAGTTTCCTATTTATGAAGGCTATATCCTTAACACCAAGCATATCTGCAGACTCTGTTGATTTTCTCCTTGATTCTTTTAACTCAAAAGTTAAAGGTGTAATTGATGATATTGCTCCTGTGAAAGTCAGGAAGAGTGGCAGACAAAAGGCACCTTGGAGAAACTCAACAGCAGTGCAAAATATGAAAAGACAATGCAGAAAAGCAGAGCGCATGTGGCGGAAGACAAAACTTGTAGTCCATTATAACATCTACAAAGACAGCCTTCATGCTTTCAATATGGAACTAGGCAAAGCTAGACAGACTTTCTTCTCAAATATTATAAACAGCAATTTAAACAACACACGCACTCTTTTTGCTACTGTAGAGAGACTGACAAACCCCCCAAGCCAGATTCCCAGTGAAATGCTCTCAGACAGCAAGTGCAGTGAGTTTGCCTCTTTCTTCTCTGAGAAAATCAATAATATCAGAAAGATGATCAGCACATCCTTGACTTGCACTGGGGTCAGACAGATCAGACCACCTGAGAAAGTAGTTACTATGTCTGATTTCAAAGAAATTGATGGCATAATTTTGGAAGAAACCGTACAGCACCTTAAAACATCAACCTGCGCTCTTGACACACTTCCCACATCTTTTTTCAAAAGTGTGTTAAACAGTTTAGAAGCAGATCTTCTAGAAGTGGTAAATGCTTCACTTCTCTCTGGGAGTTTTCCAAACTCCCTGAAAACTGCAGTTGTCAAGCCCCTCCTGAAAAAGAGCAATCTGGATAAGACCATATTAAGCAACTATAGACCGATCTCAAATCTTCCTTTCATAGGCAAGATCATTGAAAAAGTTGTCTTCAATCAGCTGAACAAATTCTTGAGCTTGAGTGGATCCTTTGACCAGTGGCGGTCTTAACATAGAGGCATAGGTAGGCGGCGGCTTGGGGCCCCCTACCAGCAGTCGTAGTAGAGGGGCCCCCAACCAACCTCAAAAAAAAAAAAAAAAAGCATCTTATCATCATGAACGCTTCAAAAGCATGGTAAATTGTATTAATATTCTTAAGAAATACGTTGAAACGTTGAAGTAGTAGTTAAAATGTTCAGTTCATGCCTTCATGGTTATCCGTCTCGACACATACACCCCCGACTTTCACAATGAAATGGACTAGTCCGTAACGGTGCGCGGCGCGAAAGATAAACACGCAGTGACAGGAGGACTGGGACGTACACAAACAGAGACGATATAAAACGAGTCTAAACGTGAAGATGAAACGAAGTTACCCAAGCGGCTCAAATAAAAGAAAAAAGCGAAAAGACGCAGATAAGTATTTGGCAACGCTGCCAAAGATGACAATTTTTTTACGGCTACTGTTGGGGATACAGACAGGAACAACAACGTCCAAAGCGTTGAACATGCCTCTACAGCAGCAGCATCTAACTTAACGTTAGCTGTGAAGTGGCGCTAGGTGAGAATAATGTTAACACACTCACATGGATATACGTGGATTTGCTTGGAGCAAAATGCAACATCACCTCTCCCAAGTTCGCCCCTCTTATGTTACCCCCTTACTATAAATACCGTTTTGCCGCTTGTAAATGTGACGTGACAGATCACTAGCAGCAGGTGAACCGAATCGATCCTCTCTACTAGCTAATAGTGAATAAACACGAATGAACAATGTTGAAAGATATAATACATTAACGCCTATCTTGCGTACCTAATATTTATCCAAATGAGTCAATATTGAATCAAATCACAAGAATTGAATTGAAATCGTGACATTTGTGTCAAGCAAAAAAAAAAAAACCCGTAGCTTACCAGAAATTGTACCATGTAAACATTGTAACATGTTTCTGTTTAGTTACTAAAATGTTTTGATATCACAATACACTTATTGTGATGCTAGATTGTTCTGGTGTTATCTGAAACCGTATTCTCTGTTGGGTGCCATTGTGACTATTAGTTTGTGTAGTGCTACACTTTGTGTGTTCTCTGCTTTTTGGATTAAAGAAAATGTATGCAGGATTTAAAGGGAAAGTTTTTTTTTTCCTCTCCAACCTTTACTTCCCTGTAGATTAGCTTTACCTGCCTATCCACCATTCAGTCTGTAAAAAAAATTTTCGTTCTCTTTTAAAGATCGAATGGGGGGGCCCCATACATACTTTCGCCTTGGGCCCCCAATTTGCTAAATCCGCCAATGCCTTTGACCATTTTCAATCTGGTTTCCGACCGCACCACAGCACAGAGACAGCGCTCATAAAGATAATAAATGATATTCGCTTAAATACTGATTCAGGCAAATTATCAGTGCTGGTGCTACTCGACCTCAGTGCTGCGTTTGACACTGTCGATCATAACATACTTCTTGACAGGCTGGAAAACTGGGTGGGGCTTTCTGGGACAGTCCTAAAATGGTTCAGGTCATACTTAGATGGGAGAGGTTATTATGTGAGTATAGGAGACCATAAGTCTGAGTGGACATCCATGACATGCGGAGTCCCTCAAGGCTCAATTCTTGCACCACTCCTGTTCAACCTGTATATGCTCCCAATGAGCCAAATAATGAGAAAGAACCAAATTGCTTACCACAGCTATGCAGACGACACACAGCTCTACTTAGCCCTATCGCCTAACGACTACAGCCCCATTGACTCCCTGTGCCAATGCATTGATGAAGTAAACAGTTGGATGTGTCAAAACTTTCTTCAATTAAACAAAGACAAAACTGAAGTCATTGCGTTTGGAAACAAAGATGAAGTTCTCAAGGTGAACGCATACCTTCACTCTAGGGGTCAAACAACTAAAAATCAAGTCAGGAATCTTGGTGTGACACTAGAGTCAGACCTTAGTTTCAGTAGTCATGTCAAAGCAATAACTAAATCAGCATACTATCATCTGAAAAATATTGCAAGAATAAGATGCTTTGTTTCCAGACAAGACTTAGAGAAACTTGTGCATGCTTTCATCACCAGCAGGGTGGATTATTGTAACGGACTCCTCACTGGCCTTCCCAAAAAGACCATAAGACAGTTGCAGCTCATACAGAACGCTGCCGCTAGGATTCTGAGCAGAACCAGAAAATATGAACACCTCACACCAGTCCTCAGGTCTTTACACTGGCTCCCAGTTAAATTTAGGATTGATTTTAAAGTATTATTACTGGTATATAAATCATTCAATGGCCTAGGACCTCAATACATTGCAGATATGCTCACTGAATATAAACCCAACAGATCACTCAGATCATTAGGATCATATCAGCTAGAAATACCAAGGGTTCACTCTAAGCATGGCGAATCTGCTTTTAGCTATTATGCCAGCCGCAGCTGGAACCAGCTTCCAGAGGAGATCAGATGTGCTCCTACATTAATCACATTCAAATCCAGACTCAAAACACATCTGTTTAGCTATGCATTTAATGAATGAGCACTGTGCCAATGCTCGTCCGACTGTTTGTACTGTACTGTATTTTATTTTTCTAAACTGTTTTAATTATTTATTTTATTATTTTAATTTCTTCTATGTAAAGCACTTTGAATTGCCATTGTGTATGAAATGTGCTATATAAATAAACTTGCCTTGCCTTGCCTTCACTCAGGTTGCCTGAGTGAAGTAAGTTTTATGGTAAGTTTTAATTTCTGAATCAATTTAGTATGAGATTTACACAAAAACAGAAGAAATCAGGGTGGGGGTCAATACTTTTGCACAGAATTGTATGATCATATCACTGTATTTTCTTCTCTTCACTGTAATCTGGTGTTTAATGTATTTTTGTTCAATTCTAGGAGGAGCTCAATACAGCACTGAAGTCCTTACAACAGAAACTTCAACACAATGAACAGAAGAAAGGAGAGTTTGAGGAAACAGCTCAACACATCAATGTGAGGAAACAGAATCAAGAGTCATTTTCATTACAGCTGGAGGATCACTTTATACTGTTATGAATTGATATATTTAATATAATGTATTCCAGTTGATTATTTCTGTAAATGACGAGCATCTTCTGCTTCTGGATCCGTTATATGTCGGGTATCTGAGATTTGTGTTGATTGAGATGATTGAAGTGAATGTGATTTGATTTCAGTCTCAAGCTGAGCACACAGAGCGTCAGATTAAAGAAGAGTTTGAGAAGCTTCATCAGTTTCTCAGAGACGAAGAAGAAGCTACAATCACTGCACTGAGAGAGGAAGAGGAGCAGAAGAAGCAGAGGATGAAGGAGAAGCTGGAGGAGATGAACACACACATCTCAGCTCTTTCACACACAATCAGAGACATGGAGGAGATGATGAAAGACAATGACGTCTCGTTTCTAAAGGTGACAAATCAATCTGGCTTCATTCTTTGTGCAGAAAAAAACTTGTATAGAGAGACTCACTGACACTGAGAGTGTTTGATAAGATATTAAAATGTTTTCAAACTCTATATTTTCCAGAACTTTAAGGCCTCAATGGAAAGGTAAGTGAGCTGCTCGTATCTCTTCTCTCAGTGGATCTGAACTCAAATTCACTGCAGTTCTGACTCCTGAATGTTCCTCAGAGTCCAGATCTCACAGCCGGATCCACGGATGAGTTCTGGAGCTTTGATTCATGTGTCGCGTTATCTGGGTAACCTGCCGTTCAGAGTCTGGAAGAAGATGCTGGAAACTGTCCAACACAGTGAGTCTCAGCAGATTTGACACCAGTGCAGAAGATAGTTCACATATAAACACACACAACATTAACATTTGATAGAAATATATTTAATAATCACTTGAATTACCAAGTGAATCTAAACTGCATTTCAGAAAATCATCAGATCATACAGCGAACTCATAATGAAAAGTCTATTCCTCATGGTTTATGTTTATATATTAGGATACAATAGTGTTTATTGAATACTGATATTAAACCTGAAGCCTCTATCCATTCTGACAGTAACTGAGAGACCATTGTTATGATAGCATGATTTATGCTCTCTTACAACAAAAGAAAAATGTTTTACATTTAAATTTCTAACACATCATATTTCATCCTGTAATCTGATGTTATTCTCTTTGCAGCTCCGTTGACTCTGGATCCAAACACAGCACATCCTCGTCTCACACTCTCTGCTGATCTGACCAGTGTGTCGGTCAGTGATGTATATAAAACACTTCCTGATAATCCAGAGAGGTTTGATGAGTATCCCTGTGTCCTGGGATCTGAGGGCTTTAACTCAGGAACACACTGCTGGGATGTGGAGGTTGGAGACAATACACTCTGGGGTCTTGGAATAACCACAGCATCACACCAAAAGAAGGGAGAGGATTTCTTTGAGTCTAATGTCTGGTATGTGCGGTACTGGAACAGCAAATACATCTCACATTCCCCAGAGCAACGCGCCACTTACTTCACTGTTAAGCAGAAGCTTCAGCGTGTGAGAGTTCAGCTGGACTATGACAGAGAAACAGTGTCATTCTCTGATCCTGTAACTAAAGACTGTCTGCGCAGATTCAGGACATCCTTCACAGAGACTGTCTTTCCATTCTTATCTAATGGCTGCACAACTTCTCCTCTGAGGATCTTACCAGTTAAACTGTTTATTACAGCAGAAAATCACAGTTAAATCTGCTTCTGCTTAAGATTAATACAGTTTTGCAAATTATGCTTCAATAATAACACTATAATCAAAGGGTCTCATTGATCAATCACACTTCAATGTAAAGTTTAGAACCGAATTAACCCTTGTGTTTCCTTAAGGACATGTTTGCCTCTTTCAGTAAAAAAAATAAATAAATCCTGTGTTAATGCAAACTGCATAAATTTTGGCACAAGTGTATATTTTTATTTGAATTTTCTTCTTTCCTTTCCACATTCTACACAAAATATTTACACTCAGGACAAAACTTTCCCCATTGAAACCCATTAAAACTGCCAATTTATTTTTATCCCAGGGCCATTTAACTATAAAATGATGCAGTCTTTGTTAATAGAGGTTTGTTCTGTTGGCCTTTTCTTGTATATATATATATATATATATATATATATATATATAATTTTTTTTTTTTTTTTTTTTTTTTTACAAGATGTTGCCGTTTTCTCAGGTTTGGCCTATTGTCACGATTTGGTCTTGTCTTGGTCACGTTTCATGTCTGTCATGTGATCCCGTTCAAAGTCATGTGATCCTGCCGTGTGTTCCCTTGTCTGATGTGTCATGATGTTATTGGTTCATTGTTCACAGGTGTCCCTTGTTTAGTCATTAGTCTTGTGTATTTAAGCCCTCATGTTTGCCCTGTGTCTTTGTTTAGTATGGTTTTGGGTAACTGCTGTTTGTTCTTGTTTCGAGTTTTCATGCCTTTGTTTTATGTTTGATCACGTTGGTATTAAAGTTGCACTTGGGTTCTCTACATCTTGCCTCCTTACGTTACACCTATAAAGCGAATACTCACTTTTTTCCTGTTTTCTGCTTCTGCATATTAGAGTCAGTTGGATAAATTGTGTAATAATTGTGTTTGTGTTGCTGTGAGGTTTGTTTATATGTACTAACATTTTTATCTGTGCATGTTATAGTTGATAAAGAAAAATTATTGTATTGTAAATCTCAAATCCCAAAGTAATTATTATTATTATAAATTCAGTACTTAAGTAACCTTTAAACAAGTCATACAATAATCAAAGTATGTTTAAATTCATGTTTACAATATGTATGTAAGGGATAATGTAGAGCGAGGCGTTTGTTATAGCGAATACAACCACGACAGGCTGATCAGGGGCCCGTTCTTCGTACGTTGCTTAAAACATCCGAGATCAAATGAGACATCCAAGATGATATCATCGTGCTAATCATGATCCGGCTAATTGGGTTCTTCGAACACACCTGTTGTTTATGATTAGTATCGCTGGATTAAGTTATCTGAGATAACTGCGCGTTCATGCGCTGGTTTAAAAGGGGATATGTATCGATAGTAGAAACATTGATCAGCAACGCTGCTATTGGCTGTTCAGCGTGGCCAAAGAGCGCGAACAGTTTTTCTCCTCAGCAGAGCAATAACTAATAGTCGAAGTTTATTCGGAATTTTAATGTTTAATCAAAATGCCAGGGAACACCTCAAAGTCTGCAAAAGCCAGGAGAGAGGGCTGGCAAAAAGTAGCAGACAATTTAAATCCGTTAGAAGTGGCCATGTTAGATGTTTTTATCACTTATTAGCCTATATTTTTGTATTTTTATAATTGCATAATTACTTTGTTGTCATTGTAATTGTAATGTCAGAGTCACCACACTAGAACATGGGAACAAATAAAAGTGAAGTACAAAAATATTCTACATAATGTAAATTTTTAGTTATATTATAGTCTCTTTTATAAAAGGCACTGTTAAATAAATGGTTGTCTGTTTATAAAAGCAACCAAGAAAAAGGCTGAGAAAAAACAAAACAAAAGATCTTAGTAGCCTACACTGTTTGTTGCTGCATTAAATTAAGGCCGTATAGTCATTTCAACTGTTAAATCTTGAGTAATGATGAATTGCTTTGACTTGTGAAAGTGAAAACTGATAAACTTTTTATTTTGCCATGAGTTATTGATCACATTTTTCCAGAGTGTAGTTCATTGTAATGACATTGTGTTTTCCTCTTTTGTGCACTTTTACATAATACAGCACTTGTATTGGTTCCCAAGAAAGTGGTGGCTGAAATATGTGCAGTAAGTGGACATTTTCTAACTTTCCAAAGGAAAGAAAGTATAAGACTTTGTAATGTCCATTTGTTTCCATTGCACTGGACATTGAATAAACCCTCTCAGATAACTGTCATAATGGAGGACCTACCTGCAAGTGCATAAATAACTTTACTTAATTTATACTTGTATGCTTTATGGCTGCAATATAAGTTGCAGGATTCCACATCTATAGAAAGGCCTACAGAAGAGTCTGCACAGACAGAGGAGACATACAGTAGGCCTACAGGTGGGCAGTGTATAGCCAACTTTTCCTTTTTATTTGTTGCATGAGGCATGTGTCTAATATCTCTTGTTGCAGGCACTTGACCACTGGCATTCCTTTACAAAGAACAATTGAAATAAAACTCAAGGAACTAAGCATATTTGTCTTTTATTAAACATTGCTACATTCATTGTTTGTATGCCCTGAGGATGGTCTTTTGACCGAAAGCTTGGTGATTAAATTTGCCTAAAGGATTCAAGTGTGCAGACAGTTAATTTTTTGAGATTAAACATTTAATGAAAAGTTTTTTGTTTGTTTTTTTGGCAATGTTGTGTAATATGGCATATGCAACAATGTCACAGGCCCTGTCACGTGTGCAACCCTCAGACTTTTCAGACACTGAAATCTTCCCTTTAGTTAGCCAAAGTTCATTTCATTGTGTGCCCTTGTCCTGGCCAGAGCTGCATTGTAACTGGTCTGGGTCAGGGAATGGGGTCATAAAACACCTGTCTGCAGGCAGGAACATGTCATAATCAACTATGAAAAAATGCAGTTCTGTTAGGATCAGCATAAGTGTATGTAATACAGTGAGCTTGATATTTAATAGTGGAACTTTCCTTACCACTTTCAAATAATGTGCATAAATGTGAATCTCTGAAAATTCATAAGTCATGCACAGATCCTGGCCATTTTGCTTTCACATTTGTGATATGGAAGATTTTAGTCAACTGCCTTTTTTTGTTTAAATTGATTAATCTGGAATATTAAGAATCCCAATAGTAACTGGGCTGCACATTTACATTGTGACCCCCCTTTCTGTTCACATAATCCCCTTCATTGAGGCCTTGATGGCAGTCTATGGTCTATAGTCTATGGTACCAATCACGTTAGTGAAGCCTGAGTGACATATACTGTAATCGTCATGATTGCATGATCTTCATAAAAAATTATGATAGCCTTAAAAAAAAAAAAAAAAAAAAAAAAAAAAAAAAAAAACTGCTTTACAACATTGGGTTTTAAGTGGCTTGGAAATGCCACAAAAAAACCTAAAACTGTTTTTTTAAACCTAAAAGCGCCAGGTAAACTCCAAATGACACGACAGACAGCACTTTCCATCAAGTTCTCTGCATCTCCAATAGTGTAAAGGAAAGAGCCACTCGCAAATAATCTTAGGGCAATGCAAACAGTTTGTGCTGTGGTTAAAGCCAGACTCAGACAAGTCGAAAATAAATGTGCATTTCCAACAAATTAATAATGTAAACGACAATCTCACGAGTCACGAGAAAAAAAAAAAAAACTATATATATATATATCTCTCAGAAAGTGCACTATCGCTCTGCGCTGGACTTCAGCTCGGCTTATAAAGCCGGGATCTAATCCTGTTTACATGAAATAAGCCTGCTCCCGAGCAGGTTTAAGCTTGCGCACCTGTTGCTATGACAGCAAGTCCAGGATGAGCTTCGAAGAACCAAACAATCCAAGATCATGCCAAATCGTCAACAATCAAATCCAGCTAACTGAGTTAGCGACGTACGAAGAACGGGCCCCAGGACCCCGACGCGGAGAGGAGCTTGAATCAGCCTGAAGGTGTTGTATTCGCTATAACAACCGCCTCGCTCTACATTATCCCGCTTATTACATGGCTACCTACCAAATAAATCAATAATTTGACACAAAATACTGATTTAAAAAGTTGTATTGCTTCCACTAAAGAAAATAGTCTGTTGTTCCGTCTCTACAGTTAGAATCCTGCGTCCATAGCAACGCTCTGTTTTTCATGGCAATGGTGTGTTATACTTAGCAGCGGTCTGTTATCAAAAAATAACCGACCGCATTCTACATTAGAATTCAACCAAGCCATGTAATAAATAGTATTAAGCATTGTATATATATATATATATATATATATATATACAGTATATATATATATATATATATATATATATATATATATATATATATTAAATATAAAAAAAGATTACAATTTTCAAACATTTTCAAACTGTTTTAAATAACGGTTTGAAAGTATGTAGTTTGTCTTGTTATTCTGTCAATCAGGGACGGATTTTGACTTGTGGGGCCAGTTATCTCCAAAGGCTGACTGGTGATTGTTGAAATCTCTCACACAGAGACGCACTCACCACGTGAGTGATTTCAGCCTATCCTAGAATATCTCCAGGTTCCCTTTCGAGAGGTCTCTCGTATTGCGTAAGGCTAGCTTACGCTATGGGAAAACCTCTTTTTCTCGAGAATACTGAAGTTACACTTTTAAAACGCATTGCAGCTGCACTGCGAGCACAACTGAGCGCGAGAGCGGTCATTGGCTGTGCTGCGGCAACTGCACGAACCTATGGCGAGGTGGCTCTGACGCGAGAACCAATCGGGGTGCTTGGCGCCCTGGCGCTTCATAGCCCGCCAGTATGGGCGTGGTCAGATGCTATATATTGGCGAGATTTGCCTAGGTACTTCAGATTTGACTCCTTCAGCGACTTCTCCACTTCGCTGACCTCCGGAATACGGAAGCATTCACCGCCGTCGAAACGCCACACAGTAAGACAGAGCTTCTGAGGATGCCGGCTTCTTCTCCACCTTCAGCAAGCCGTGTCGCTGTTCCATCCGGCACGCATATCCTTTTCACTGCTTTTTGTGTGTTCGCTGCTGCGTCCACACCAAAATATATTTCCGAAGGCGTTGTTCCAAATGCCTTGTACTACCTGCACCTCGTTTAGAGGCCCACTCGTCGGTGGAGACCGCCACATTCTGTGCGCTTCCAGCCTGGGCCGTGACCACTCGCTCACTCACGAAGGGCGGCTGCCTGGAATGTGATGATATGGATCTTTCCAATCTGCGGGCGCGGCTCGCCAGCTTCACCGACGAGGACCCACTCAACGGATTGGTATCGGTCTGGTGTGAGACTAGGTGTGATTTCAAGGAGAAAAACAATCTCGACAGATGCCTCCAGCTCAGGCTGGGGGGGCCCTTTACGAGGGTAGGCCCGTTTCTGGTCTATGGTCAGACCCAGAGAAGCGCCTACATATAAACTGTCTAGAGATGAGGGCGGTAGCCTTGGCTTTGAGAGCCTTTCTCCCATACTTAAAAGACCACCACGTCCTGGTCCGGACGGACAACAGGGCAGAGGTGTCATACATAAATCGGCAGGGTGGTATCAAGTCACACAACCTGCACTACATGGCCGAGAATCTCATTCTCTGGTCCCAGCACAACCTGCGTTCGCTAAGGGCGACGCATGTACCAGGCGTTCTGAACCAGGGTGCAGATATGTTATCCAGACGCAACGTTCTCCCAGGATAATGGTCTCTTCACTCACAATGGTCTCTTCACTCTTTTGGGATGCCTTCGGCAGGGTGGAGGTCGATCTCTTCGCCTCAGAAGACAACGCTCACTGCCTAATATTTTTTACAAAGAACAGAGACGCGCTCACCCACGATTGGCCGAGCCGCCCTGTGTACACATTCTCCCCTGTCACGATGCTACCACAGGTCATCAAGAGAATCAGGGAATGCAGGTGTGCAGTGCTGTTAATAGCCCCCCTCTGGAAAGCCCAGTGTTGGTACCCAGAGCTCGTACAAATGCTGGAAACAGCCCCTTGGCCGATCCCTCTGAGAAAAGACCTCCTCACAAAAGCGATGGGAACGATTCGCACCCCCGCCGAGACTTATGGGCCCTCCATGCGTGGCCCTTCAACGGGTACCCGGGCATCTCCTGGATAAGGTGCTGAAGACCATTTCGGAAGCTAGAGCGCCCTCGACGAGGCGCCTGTATGCTCAGAAATGGACGGTGTTTGCTGGCTGGTGCACTGCGCAAAACGTAGACCCTAGGACTTGTGAAGTGCCAAGTGTGCTCACTTTTCTACAAGAGCTGCTGGATGCGGGTCGCACCCCCTCCACACTCAAAATCTATGTGGCAGCCATAACAGTGTTTCACGCTCCTATAGCAGACAAACCGGTAGGGAGAAACAAACTCATTGTGTATTTTTCTCAGGGGCGCTAGAAGGCTGAACCCTCTGCACCCCCCGTCTGTGCCTATCTGGGACCTCTCTAAGGTTTTAGAGGCCATGAAGAATCCCCCTTTTGAGCTGCTTCAGTCAGTAGACTTGAAGGCGCTATCATTCAAGACTGCTTTTCTGCTGGCACTCGCCTCAGTCAAGCGAGTAGGTGACCTGCAAGCGCTATCCACAAGCGCTTCCTGCCTAGAATTCGGGCTGAACGACTCTAAGGTCATCCTTAAACCGAGGCACGGTTACGTCCCTAAAGTGCTCTCCACTCCATTCAGAGCGCAGGTCATCTCACTAGCTGCTCTCTCCTCGCCAGACGGCGAGAGTGACGCACCCTGTAAGGGCCCTGCAGTCAGAGCAGCTCTTTATATGCTTTGGTGGTCGCGCTAAAGGTTTGGCTGCTACAAAGCAAAGACTGTTGCGCTGTATAGTAGACGCTACCGCGTTAGCTTACAAATCCAAAGGCCTTCCTTGCCCCTTGGGCATCAGAGCTCACTCCACGAGAGGCATGGCCTCGTCGTGGGCATGGTCCAGTGGTATACCCATTGAGGACATCTGTGCGGTGGCCGGCTGGGTCTCGCCATCCACATTTGTAAAGTTTTATAACTTGGAGGTACCCACCTTACAGGCTAAGGTTCTCTCCGTATAGAAAGTATTAAGCACCCCCACGATGTTGTAGGGTTCATACACATCTGGCACCGCTATAGCTAGCCACTATATATCCCTTGTACATGGAACTAGATTCCTAGTTATCCAATATTGAAGCCCGTTCTTCACCGGCTCATATTAGGATTATGCTTCTCTGTGATTCATACATATGCTTGGTCACGGTAAGCGAAGTCAGCACGCACAGCGTTTTGCAAAGGGTTCCCATAGCGTATGCTTACGCAATACGAGAGACCTCTCGAAAGGGAACTACTTGTTTACTAACGTAACGTCTCGGTTACGGATGTAACCCTCGTTCCCTGAGTGGGAACGGAGACGTTACGTCGGATGACGACGATTGGGGTTTCGCTTAGAAGCCTATCACCTTCGAGTATATAAAACGAGCCAATGGCAATGAAATGCCATGGGTCTGCGGAATTTGCATAGCGTATCTCCGCCCACCGCAGGGGGTATAAAGGAAGTACGCTAGCATAATGCAGATATGTCTTCGCTGAGGAGCCGAGACTGAACTCAGGCGTTTTTCAGCGGTACAGCGGAAGTGGCAGGAAGACGTAACGTCTCCGTTCCCACTCAGGGAACGAGGGTTACATCCGTAACCGAGACGTTCCCTTTCGTGGTCACTCCGAGTTACGTCGGATGACGACGATTGGGGTTCCAGTCTAATCACGCCACCTCGGCTGTCTTCCAGTGCCCTGCGTAAGTCTGAGCTCCCTGTTGTGAGACTAGCACGAACGAAGGAGTCCTACTTAACACAGGGATACCAAGGTACACTGGGAAGCATATCTCCAGAGAGAAATATGCAATTATGCCCAGCCATTGATGGGGGGGACTTAGAATACACATATGACCCAGAGGGATGCATATGGAAAATCACTGGGGTGTCCAGCCGCAGGTGGAATTTTAAACCCCAGGGGTGGCAAGGTGGCTTGCCAAGGGAAAGACACACGCTCACAAGGAGACTTACAGTGGAATACACATGTGGGGGTCGCCCAGAGGGGGAACCATGCACATGGAGGCACCTAGTCAAGCGCAAAAGCTGCGTTATGGCAGAATGGCATAAGTCAGGCGTTGACGTCACCAGTGCTGGAGGAAACTCAGAGCTTATCAGACTCACCTGAGAAGAAAATCGCACGTATCCCGTCCGTGGAGAGGAATGGCGAGCAAGCGAAGACACCTGAGCAGAATCTAGCACCGGCTGGTTGAAGCGAGTACATGAGAAGAAACTGGCTCTACGCGGAGATTATAGAATCTCGCGAATGTGTTGGGTGTCACCCAGCCTGCAGCTCTACAAATGTCTGTTAGCGAGGCGCCATGCGCTAGCGAGTGGAGTGGGCTTTCACACCAAGGGGGCATTGACGGCCTTGCTGCTGGTATGCCAAAGCAATGGTATCCACTAACCAGTGTGATAACTTTTGCTTTGAGAGAGCCTTTCCCTTCAGCTTCCCACCATAACAGACAAGAGCTGGTCTGAGGTCCTGAACACCGCGTTCTGTCTACGTAAGCACGAAGGGCGCGTACTGGACAGAGCAGTGCCAAGGCTGGGTCTGCCTCCTCCAAGGGCAGCGCTTGCAGGTTCACTACCTGCTCGAAAGGGTGTGGTAGGAACCATGGGCACGTATCCAAGCCGGGGTCTCAGGATCACGTGAGAGTTAGCCGGCCCGAATTCCAGGCACGCTTCGTCAACCGAAAATGCCTGCAGGTCCCCTACCCTCTTGATGGAGGCCAATGCAACCAGGAGCGCTGTCTTCATTGACAGGAACTTAAGCTCCACTGATTGTAAAGGCTCAATGGAGCACTCTGCAGGGCAGTTAGAACCACTGAGAGGTCCCAAGAGGGTACGAGGGGAGGACGAGGAGGATTTTGTCTCCTCGCTCCCCTCAGGAACCTGACGATCAGGTCGTGCTTCCCCAAAGACTTACCATCAACTGCTTTGTGATGTGCGGCAATGGCGGCAACATACACTTTCAGGGTGGAGGGAGACAGCCTTCGCTCCAACCCTTCTTGCAGGAAGGAAAGCACGACACTGATATGGGGCATTTCGTGGGATCTTGATGTTTAGAAGAACACCAGTTGACAAAGAGGTTCCACTTCAACGCATAGGCATGTCTCGTGGACGATGCTCTAGCGGAAGTGATGGTAGCCACCACCGCAGGTGGTAGGGTACTCAAACCTGCCTCGTCCCGTCCAGGAGCCACACGTGGAGGTTCCAAAGATCGGGACGAGGGTGCCAAAGGGTGCCCCGTCCCTGAGAAAGGAGGTCCTTCCTCAGAGGAATTGGCCAGGGAGGTGCTGTCGCGAGGAGTACTAGTTCGGAGAACCAGGTCCGGTTGTGCCAATACGGGGCAACCAAAATGACCTGCTCCTCGTCCTCCCTGATCTTGCGCAAGGTCTGCGCAAGAAGGCTCACTGGGGGAAACGCATACTTGCGAAGGCCCCGCGGCCAGCTGTGCGCCAGTGCATCCGTGCCGAGCGTGCCCTCGGTCAGGGAATAAAACAGGTCGCAATGGGACGAGTCGTGGGAGGCAAACAGGTCTACCTGTGCGTCGCCGAACCGATCCCAAATCAGCTGGACCGTCTGGGGATGGAGTCGCCATTCTCCAGCGAGAGGCCGAACTCGAGACAGCTCGTCGGCCGCCTGGTTCAGGTGTCCCGGGGTATAAATGGCTCGAAGCGACCTCAGATGCTTCTGACTCCATATGAGGAGGTGGCGAGCGAGTTGCGACATACGGCGGGAGCGTAGACCACCCTGATGGTTGATGTACGCTACTGTTGCGGTATTGTCTGATCGGACTAGTACGTGCTGACCCCTGAGCAGCGCATGGAAGCGGTGCAGGGCGAGACGTACAGCCAGCAACTCGAGGCAATAGACATGCCAAAGGCGCTGGGGTCCTGTCCAGGAGCCCGCGGCAGCATGACCATTGCACATGGCGCCCCAGCCCGTGGTGGAGGCATCTGTTGATACAACAACATGCCGGGAAACTCGTTCTAAGGGCACTCCGGCCCGTAGAAAATTGAGGTTCATTCACGGGGTGAAGGTCTGACGGCAGGCTGGAGTCACTGGGACTCGGAGCGTGCCGTGTTGCCATGCCCACCTCGGGACTCGATCGCGAAGCCAAAGCTGAAGCGGTCTCATATGAAGCAATCCCAGCGGCGTTACTGCGGCTGCGGATGCCATATGCCCCAGGAGCCTCTGAAAAAGTTTCAGTGGAACCGCACTCTTGCCCTCGAACTGACGAAGACAAGTCAGCAGTGACTGCGCGCGCTCGCTCGTAAGCTGCGCACACATGGCGACCGAGTCGACCTCCATACCGAGAAAAGAGATCCTCTGCACGGGGCAGAGTTTGCTCTTCTCCCAGTTGACCCGAAGGCCCAGACGAGCTAGGTGCCGGAGCACTAGGTTCCTGTGTTCGCAAACCTGGTCTCGAGAGTGAGCTAGGATCAGCCAGTCGTCGAGATAGTTCAGGATGCGAACCCCGTGTTCCCGGAGGGGAACAAGGGCTGCCTCGACGACCTTCGTAAAGACGCGAGGAGACAGGGCTAGCCCGAAAGGGAGAACCGCGTACTGGTATGCCTGCCCCTCGAAAGCAAACCGTAGAAATGGTCTGTGTCAAGGTAAAATGGAGACATGGAAGTAGGCGTCCTTCAGGTCGATCGCTGCAAACCAATCCTGCGGCCGCACACACTGGAGGATGTGTTTGGCCGTTAGCATCTTGAACGGCAGCCTGTGAAGGGAGCGGTTCAAGACGCGCAGGTTGAGGATTGGCCGTAACCCACCGGACTTCTTGGGTACAATGAAGTAAGGGCTGTAGAAGCCGGACTTCATCTCGGCTGGAGGGACAATCTCGATCGCACCCTTCGCCAGTAGGGTGGCGACCTCCGCTCTCATGACAGGGGCATTGCCACCGACCATAGTGAAGCGGACTCCCCTGAAGCGGGGAGGAGATCTCGCGAACTGAATCGCGTAGCCGAGCCTGATGGTTCTCGCGGGACAGTCTGGGAAGCTCTAGCCAGGCCTCCAGAAAGTGCACCAGCGGGGTCATACGAACCACAGACGTACCGTCGGTGGGGCAGCGAGGCGGAATGACCGGCACCGGCGAGGGTGGCATAGCGGCCCTGTGCGGGGGCACGGTCATTAACCGCGTCCTGCCAGAGGAGGCCAGGGGAGGGCGCGCGTCCCACGGGGGCGTGCTCTGGCAGGGGTCTGGCGACAGAGGGGGATGAGAGGAGCGTGGCCCGTGGGCGGCGCGTGCTGTCATCCCGCACCTCTGGGACAGAGGAGGGCGGCAGTGGCGGGACCCGAGGGTGGCGCGCACTGCGGCCCTCGGACTCTGTCGGCTCAGGATTGGGGAATTCAATTCTGTCTTCAACCACATCAGAGTACTGCTTGTCGTTGGACGAGCAGCGGGGAGTGGAGAACAAAAGATTCTCCCCCGGCCCTCCACCGGGGGAAGGAGTGGCCCTGCTACCAGCTCCTGGGACAGAATTGAAGCCAACCTTGAGCAGCCCGTCTCAGGAGCGCCGCTTGGCCTGGCGTTTAGCGGGCGGCGGGGCTGGAGAGGGCTGTGGCGCCTTCCTGCGGCTTCCTCCACGACGCGGCCCAGATGAAGGCTGCTACTGGGGCCGTGCGGGAGGAGCGGGAGCCGCGGGAGGGCGCCCTCGGCGGTGGGCAGGCTGAGGATTCTGTGCCGACGGCTGAGCAACGAAGCGTCGGGGCAGAATGTGCTCGCCTCAGTCTGCTTCTGGTGGCCGAAGCCACCCCGCCGAAGAGCCCAGCCTGGGACATGGGGGAGCTGAGAAAGTGAACTCCCAGACCCCCTCACATCAACCTGGCTAAGCCCATAACTGGACCACTCTTGTGGACACCACCTGACCCAGGAACACGCAGGTACCGATGTCGCCCGAGAGCGAGGTCAGTAGTGTGCGTGGCGGAATGACCAGGCCAGGCATGGGAGGCAAAGCGTCCCAGCAAGGGGGCGTGGTCGAGTTTCCGCATTCTGTCAGTGTTGGCCAGGGAAGGACCAGCGTTCCACTGCGGCTGGTTCTGACAGAACTCCAGAGTCAGCACTGCCTCGAAGGCGAAGGCGACACACAGGACTGCATGCCTGTGTCATAATAGTGACAGAGAACATACAGACCAGGATCGCCCCACGATCAAGGGCAGCGAAGGCGGAGGACGCCCGCGGGCCGCAAAAGTCACGTGGACTCCCGCAGGCCGGAAGCGTCCTGATGCACATCCGGGAAGCCTACAGCGCTCGGGGGGAGGATGCCACTCCAACCGATGCTTTCAGCTGCCCGGGAAAGCATGGCCATCAGCTCTGGATCTGACTCGACTAACGCTGACACTCCCGAGGGAGGCAGCGCAGTCGAATCCTCATTTCCAGAGGAATCAAGCCCGCCTTATGATGCTGTGAGTGACATGACACCATCTGCTGGAGTCCCGAATGAAAACACTGGGTCCCTGAGAGGAACCAGGCACACACGGAAGCTCCACAGTTTGCGATGTGGAGGGGGGCGTGGCCCGAGGAAAGCTCGTCGGAATTATGCCACACTATAACCCTCAGATCACCCTGGCCACCAGCCAAAGTATCCTTCACGTTTTAGGAAGAGATAGATTGGGGTGTGGCAGAGGGGACTCTCACACAAAGATCATTGAGTCTCGATCTATAAACATCGCGATGGTCATGTTCCCGTAATAAAAACATAACTCATCCACGAGCGCTGCCGAGCGCGATTAAGCCCAACACGCAAAACAGCGCTCGCGACCGTTAAACAGATGAGTCACGCGCCCACATCCAGTAATACACGGGCGAACCGTCTTGAAAAAGACGTGCCGCGTGCAGCTCTTTTAGAGAGAGGAAAAGCTCAGCAATGTGCTGAAGCGCCCAGGGAGAAACACACTCACTGTCGGCAGATCACTGCACAGATCAGCAGCAGGCAATGCGATCTCGCTGGAATACGCCATCACACAAACACACTGAAGAGCCGCTCGTCTCGTAGAGTGAAGATGATACAGAATGGCTTGTAGGAGTGAAGAAAACTCTTGGCTCCGAAGCGAAAACATATCTGCATTATGCTAGCGTACTTCCTTTATACCCCCTGCGGTGGGCGGAGATACGCTATGCAAATTCCGCAGACCCATGGCATTTCATTGCCATTGGCTCGTTTTATATACTCGAAGGTGATAGGCTTCTAAGCGAAACCCCAATCGTCGTCATCCGACGTAACTCGGAGTGACCACGAAAGGGAACCTCAGTTCCCTGAGAAGAGGGAATGAGTATTGCGTAGCCTGCCGTGCTACTGTGCTTGGATCAGAGGTCGCTTCAGTTGTTTAAACCTGAAGTACCTAGGCAAGTCTCGCCAATATATAGCCTCTGACCACGCCCATACTGGCGGGCTATGACGCGCCAAGTGCCCTGATTGGTTCTCGCGTCAGAGCCGCCTCGCCACAGGTTCATGCAGTTGCCGCAGCACAGCCAATGACAGCTCTCACGCTCAGTTGTGCTCACAGTGCAACTGCAATGCGTTTTAAAAGTGTAACTTCAGTATTCTCGAGAAAAGGAGTTTTTTTCCCATAGCGTAAGCTAGCCTTACGCAATACTCGTTCCCTCATCTCAGGGAACTGAGGTTACGTTAGTAACCAAGTAAATTTGTGCACAACAGCAAACAATCTCACAGCAATTAAAAAAAGACAAAAATAACGCAGTCAGCACCGCCACACAGTCCTCTGTCAGATAAGATGTTTTCAGGCTATATGCAGGGACGTTTCTAGGTTTAAAAAACATCAGGGGCTGAGCCCGAAACGTCAGGGGCTGGGGTTATAAGATAACATGATTAATTTAGCCCTGGCACTGTAGCCACACCAGCCACGAAGTTGGTTTCAGAAACTTTTTTCTTTCTTGAGTTAATCAATGTTTTTGGCACTAATCAAAGAAGAAAACCAACTTTTTCTAACTTCTAACTTTTAAAAACAAAAAAGTTGCTGAAACCAATCTTTAATGCTAATATATACATTGCTCATTTGCCTCTGGACACAAAAAGATTGCACTGGTGTTTGATTGAAATGTAACATCTATGCAAAATAGTCCTTGAAAGATTTCTCATTTAAGGCCATTCCTGTTTGGAATATGTGATTTTGTATTGTCAACAATAAGCAGAAACATTCTGCATTTCCATTTTGTACTGTGGATCATTCATTACAACATTTATCCTCATTCTCATGGTTACGAATCTGTTATCTGCTTGACAAATAATTTATGCTACTGCCCACTGACATGCTTTTAAAGCTATTGTTATCCAATTTTTTTGGCCTTCAAACACCTTAAAATGCACATATGGAGGTCCGAGAAATCCACATTTTAGAACCCCCCTAATACCTCACATTTCAATGCGCGTGTTTGTGTGGTAATGTGGGCTGGTGTGGTGATGTGGGCCAGTGCCAGGGCTTAATTTTTGAACCAGCCTGCCCCCTGCATATAGGCCTACAATATTATTCTCTGTATCGAATCATGTTATCTTATAACCCCAGACCCTGACGTTTCGGGCTCAGCCCCTGATGTTTTTAAAACCTAGAAACGCCCCTGCTTTTGATATGAAACATAGTCTCAGCTTTCAAATTATGTCAATTTTATTACGAAATTTAAACAATAAATACCGTTTTGGCGCTCTTTAATATGACATGACAGATCACTGTAGCACCTCGGTTCAAGCGACACGTGAACTGATCTAAAGTTCTTCTTTAGTTAGTAAATAAATTCGAATGAATTACAACTTGCTGAAATGTATCATGTCTCATGTAATCACTCAATCAGTGCTTCAACTACGGAAATAGGTCAATAAAACAACTGGAGAATAATATGTCACGTAACGTAACATTTACCTCAGAAAAGCCATGACCACAACATATAGCTAGAAAAATTAACTTGGCCTATAGAAAGGAGTATTTTTGCTAAATATATGCACTATATTACATATCATAATTTTACTCATATCATAAAAAATATTATTATAAAAACCATGTTATATTTGAGTTGTTAATTTCAACCTTTAATAATAATATCAACTCCCTGTATGTTTACAGCATTAGTGAGAGATTTTTCCTTGAGAAAAATTAACATGTAGCTATATACGGTACCTGATATTTATCCAAATTAATTGATGTAAACATTGTTACATGTTGTTACTAAACTTAATGAAATTCTGTTTGGTCAGCAAATGGTTTGAGAATAACAATAGCCTACACTTGTGATGCAAGTTTGATTTATATTCATAGTCTGCCTGCTGAACATGGGTTTGAGCTCTTATATTTCTGAACTCTCAAAGTTCAGATTAATGCATTAAAATGTAGAAAATATCTTGCCCCCAAATCTAGAAGAACTGAGGTCCACCCCTCATAGTCTCACAAAATCCTGTGGATTGTTTTGACATCACTAGTCTAGTTGTGATAGGTATTACAATCTGATTGGACCAGTCGTTTCGAGTGCTGTGGCTACTAAAATATGGTTTGACCAGTAAAAAAAGCTGTAATTTCCAATATACACTCTGCTTAATTGCCTTTTTTATTTGAAGGTGCATCTTTTACAGTCGTTCAAACAACTGTAGAGTGAAGGGTGTACGCTTTTACTTTTTACAGTTAAATAATAGCTCTCTCTAGGCCCATTTTGTTGGATCATTTATAATTAGGCAACAAAAAAATATGCAAATGAGGCAAATAAAAAATTAGGCAATGTTTAAAAATTTTGTTTCACTTCAACTTAGAGAAAATGGCCAGTTATGCTGTAATAATAAATAGTTATTTTTCCAATACCTTTCACACACAAAAATAAGCTCAAACAGTGATTCTAATAAATATAATTTTAAACAGGATGGGACAGCAGTTCTGTAAGACGTTTTGGGGCTGTAACTCAGAAGCGAAGACCACCAGGAGACTTGGTTGTATCTTCAGTAGGATTCTTTATTGAGAACACGAGCCGTCGTAGCTGCAGTCATCAAGTCTTACTAAGGCAGTGTACATTGTAGTTTATACATTAAGAGGGCAGTGCTTTAGAAATGGAGACAAAGCACCTGGGTGACGACCTTACACAAAGCATGCAAATGAAGTATACAGGTTTAGGAACCCGCCCTAGAGTTTAGAGTGTTACTAATCCTAATCCAATCAGCATAACTATTCAAAGACTGGGACAGGGGCTCCAAGATCTATTATAGACAGAGGGTGAGAGTCTCAGTAATCTGACTCATTTAACTTACAATAGAGAGAACAGGACTGGCAGAAATCTCTTGCTGGAAACTTTGATTAACAGCTGATATAATCATAATAACCTTAAATACTAAATTCAGTGTGCTCTTAGTTTTTCATGTTATGTTATGTTATGTTATGTTATGGTATGTTATGTTATGTTATGTTATGTAAGGACATCAGGTCAGCAGATCTTATACAGATTCCTAAATGTGTAACTCCACAGGGCCTTCATATTCACATAGGGCCCAACAGTAAGTTCCAGGGAGCCCTCATAGTCCAAGTGCCTTGTTTAAGAGGCCTTGTGTAGGCTATGGGACATATATATTACAGCATTAACAAATATTTGTTTTCATTGTTAATGGGTTTTCTGAACCAAACTGGACTTCTGGTAGTCAAGGGCCCCTGGGCACTGGCCCCATAGGCCCAGTCAGTAATCCATCCCTGCTGTCAATCATTATACATGAATATATAAACAGCTGGTGCCTCAGTACATTCATATGTTTCAGAGCTCGAGTTATAGGATAATATACATATTAACATACAGTGGGGAGAACAAGTACTGTATTTGATACACTGCCGATTTTGCAGGTTTTCCCACTTACAAAGTCTTCAACTGTGAGTGACGGAATCTAAAACAAAAATCCCAAAAAATCACATTGTAGGATTTTTAAATCATTAATTTGCATTTTATTGCATGACATAAGTATTTGATACATCAGAAAAGCAGAACTTAATATTTGGTACAGAAACCATTGTTTGCAATTACAGAGATCATACGTTTCCTGTAGTTCTTGACCAGGTTTGGACGCACTGCAGCAGGGATTTTGGCCCACTCCTCTATACAGATCTTCTCTAGATCAGTCAGGTTTCTGGGCTGTCGCTGAGAAACACGGAGTTTGAGCTCCCTCCAAAGATTCTCTATTGGGTTTAGGTCTGGAGACTGGCTAGGCCACGCCAGAACCTTGATATGCTTCTTACAGAGCCACTCCTTGGTTATCCTGGCTGTGTGCTTCGGGTCATTGTCATGTTGGAAGACCCAGCCTCGACCCATCTTCAATGCTCTAACTGAGGGAAGGAGGTTGTTCCCCAAAATCTCGCAATACATGGCCCCGGTCATCCTCTCCTTAATACAGTGCAGTCGCCCTGTCCCATGTGCAGAAAAACACCCCCAAAGCATGATGCTACCACTCCCATGCTTCACAGTAGGGATGGTGTTCTTGGGATGGTACTCATCATTCTTCTTCCTCCAAACACGTTTAGTGGAATTATGACCAAAAAGTTATAATTTGGTCTCATCTGACCACATGACTTTCTCCCATGACTCCTCTGGATCATCCAAATGGTCATTGGCAAACTTAAGACGGGCCTTGACATGTGCTTGTTTAAGCAGGGGAACCTTCCGTGCCATGCATTATTTCAAACCATGACGTCTTAGTGTATTACCAACAGTAACCTTAGAAACGGTGGTCCCAGCTCTTTTCAGGTCATTGACCAGCTCCTCCCGTGTAGTTCTGGGCTGATTTCTCACCTTTCTTAGGATCATTGAGACCCCACGAGGTGAGATCTTTCATGGAGCCCCAGTCCGAGGGAGATTGACAGTCATGTTTAGCTTCTTCCATTTTCTAATGATTGCTCCAACAGTGGACCTTTTTTCACCAAGCTGCTTGGCAATTTCCCCGTAGCCCTTTCCAGCCTTGTGGAGGTGTACAATTTTGCCTCTAGTGTCTTTGGACAGCTCTTTGGTCTTGGCCATGTTAGTAGTTGGATTCTTACTGATTGTATGGGGTGAACAGGTGTTTTTATGCAGCTAACGACCTCAAACAGGTGCATCTAATTTAGGATAATAAATGGAGTGGAGGTGGACATTTTAAAGGCAGACTAACAGGTCTTTGAGGGTCAGAATTCTAGCTGATAGACAGATGTTCAAATACTTATTTGCAGCTGTATCATACAAATAAATAGTTAAAAAAATCATATGTTGTGATTTCTGGATTTTTTTTTTTTAGATTATGTCTCTCACAGTGGACATGCACCTACGATGACAATTTCAGACCCCTCCATGATTTCCAAGTGGGAGAACTTGCAAAATAGCAGGGTGTTCAAATACTTATTTTCCTCACTGTATATATATATATATATATATATATATATATATATATATATATTTATATGTCACGGGGTGATTATATTTAGTGGTGGAGGAACATGCACGCCAGGGAATGGGTTTCCCTTGGGGAATGTTTTTAATGTAACACCCAGCAAAAGGGCTGCCTCAAGTGGCTAGATGTAAATAGTGGTTAATCGAGCGATCTATTTGACAAACTAGATTCAGTTTCGGCGGGAAGAAACTAGGCTGGCGATTGGCACATATGTTGAGTGGGAGTGCTTTATATGTTCGATGTTGCCAACAGCATGACACTGCAGATTCGGTGGAGAAGACAGAACCCAGTGAATGCACACGGCCGGCGATCTGACGAGCACGTTTGCGCGAAGCCGATGAGGATTCAAAACGAAATTTTCACAGAATTGGATTTCGCAATCTTCCCAGCTGTCGCCGTGGTGGAAACTCAGCCCCGAGGTGTATAAGTGCCGTATATTGCTAGCAGTGCCGTCATGCCCATTCAAAGTGCCCCCTCAGATTTTTCCTCCCTGATAATTTTTTTGTCACAACTTTATTCCTATTATGCTCCATAATATACCAGAGCCTATAACGACTCAAATGTATTCTTCTGGATGTGTAATAAATCGGTCAGCATCAGCCCTTTTTCCTAATATGGTGTCTGTGTTTCAAATCTAGAGCGCTACGCGCGTAGCGCTCTAGAATCTTTGCTGTGTATGTTCAAGCAACTCACTCGTCTCGCACGTAGAGCTGGCAATGTTTTTCAGATGGTCTTGAAGTGGTACGTGGGCAAAGCAACAAATCAGCATTGAATTAGTTATCGGATGATATTAAAAGGTAGTGGGATTATTTGTGGTTGACCTGGAAATTTTAACTTGATCAAAAAGTTATGGATTTGATATTAGCTGCGAATTCAGAGCATTAACTTAAGTTGTGTCAGTGTAACGTTATCGATAGCTAGCCTAGTCTAACCGTAAACTAGTTGGCTAACGTTACTGCCATACAAAGCCATAGTAACGTTATCTGATCGGTTTTGAAACATCTGTTCTGTTTTGTCTTGTGTCAAAGTCTCCAGCTGGTTCAATTGGTTTCAGTTTCATAGAAACGAGGGTGTTAAATTTGTTGTAGGCTAACTGCAAAATCCAACCTAACGTTATTTGAGCTTACAGTTCTTTCATCAACCTGTCTTTTACATAAACTTACAAAATAGATACTTTAACTTAGTCCTCAGATAGAGGAGGGTTGCTGCTAGCTCCGTTAAGGTATTTCTGTCCCTCCCAAACTGCATTGAAATGGTATGTTTAGCAGCCAGAATTAAAAAAAATTCAGGGGGAGAAACCCCCTGACCCCTCCTAACATGATTCATATCACCCGTCAGAAAACAATTGCAACGTCTCAGATTGTGCCCCCCAAGAATTTTGGCTTGCATGACGCCCCTGATTGCTAGTTCAATGAGTATTGACTGCATGTGACTTCCCTGATCTGTATGTCATTTTGAGCTCCTCTCATATCTTGGTTTCTCTGCCTCACTCCCTCAGTCAGTAAAGATAAAAGCTTTCTAAGGTGTTCCCTCAGTCCGACTGCTCTTCTGCTCTCTTAACACCACAACTAACCAGCCCAACTTCAGGGAGACGTTTGCCTGGATACTGCTCGTTTTCCTTGGTCACAGTGAGTTTACTGTTTGAAGTGTCCTGTGTTTTCTTGAAGTGTTCACATTGGGATGTCTCTAGCTGTTTGAAGTGTGCACACAAGTGCTTGGACTGTTTTGTATTGTTTGGTCTGCACCTAGGCCACTACAGTTCCAGATAATCAGTCACCTGTGATCTGGGTGGGTTATGTTGGTAACTTGAGCTAATCCCGAGTGTTATAAGCAGTGGCTGTCGGACACCAATTAGCCTTCCACTGTCCAAATCCACTGCTGGAGGGAATGAGAAACTGCTGTGTTGATGCTAACTAACTTTTCATTGTCCAAGCCCTCTGCTGTAGAGAACAAGAAACTGCTGTGCTGACGCAAACTAGCCTTCCACTGTCCCAGCCCCCTGCTGCGCTGACGCTAACTAGCCTTCCACTGTCAAACCCCCTGCTGGAGAGAACGAGAAACTGCTGCGCTGATGCCAACTAGCCTTCCACTGTTCAAGCCCCTGCTGGAGAGAACGAGAAATTGCTGTGTTGATGCTGACTAACTTTTCATTGTCCAAGTCCTCTGCTGTAGAGAACGAGAAAATGGAAGCTTTAGCTAAGTTCTGCCAGGAAGACTCAATCACTACGTCACTTATTACCTTCATCTCTATCCAATCACGTCTTTATACTTTCTGTATAAAAGATAGGTACTTACACATGTTTGAGTTCGCAGATGCCGACGCGACAACAATTGCTCGCGTTCACTGCTAAACCAACAATGTCCAACGATACCCCAATCGTCTGCGACTACTCAGACTCCGATGACGAGTTTGTTCCGCCCTCTCCTCTTCCAACACGGCGCAGCACGCGCCTCCAATGCCGTGACTCGCTATGGGCAGCGTGGTCTACGGAGGACATGTACAGTATTCTGGAATCAGCCGGCATTCCCATCAGCCAAGGTCTGTCCAGAGAGGATCTTCTTCTTCTCGCCCAAAATACTCTGGTTAATCAACCTGAGTCCGTCACTAATATCGCGACTCCTTCAGCGTCTGGCCACTCAAAGCAAGCCGGCAGAAAGAGAACAGCTAAGTCATCGTCACCACATCCCGTTAAAAGAACCACGCCGCACGTTCGGGCACCTGTTTATCCGGATATCACAGAGCCTGACGGATTTAACACTCATCTTCTCCAAGCGGTCTAAAGCCTCTCCCGAACCGTCAAAGGGCTTGAATCGAGGATGTCAAAGTTTGAACACTCCGCTGCTATCTCCAATGATCCGAATCCGGCTATCAACTTCGCCGTAACTCCTCAAGCTCGTCCTTCTGCCAGTGGATTAAGCGATCCCCTGAGCTTCGCTTCTACTTCTTCAGCCCCGTCAACTTTTCTCCAATCTGCTCAGACTCCATTTCAGGATGTTTCAGCTCCACCTGAAACTTCATCATTTAACCTTTCGACAGCAGCCCCTGCCCAGCTATTCGGTAGGCGTTTCGTTTCTCCAGCCGCTGCTACGGTGTCTCCTCTCATCAGAACAAACATCATCCAAGGTAAAGATATAAACCTTGCTTCACTTTTGCTTCCTTCGCCTGCGGCTGACAGGAAGGTGGTTGACTGCGGTGACGTGGCAGTCTTGCTTAAAACTTCCGATCCCAGATTACAACGGAATCTTACATTCGCAGAATTCGTTATCGCTTTCAGCATATTCAGAGACGTTCTGTGTCAGGTTTTTCCAGATCGAAGGGAAGAGCTGGATTTGTATTTAGCTATGATGGCAGACTTCAATCAACGTTACGGCGGTACATTATTCTACAAGTACCATAAATCATTCTCCGCCAAATCAGCTTCCTTTATTTCACTTTTTAACTCCAGACTGGATTGGTCCGTGGCTGACACTGAACTGCTCGTCCGTCATTTCGGCGGCGCAAAAACGCTGGCTTGTAACATTTGTAGCGCTCACGGACACTCGGCGTCTTTCTGCCCCAAAGCTTTCACCATCCAAGAACCGCGCGCTGTCCAAGGTGCTGATCACGTAAGGCCTGCATACGACAGAAAGAATCGCTTCATCTCAGAACACAAAGGCACCTTTATTTGTAACAATTTTAATGAATCTGTCTGTTCTTTCTCTCAATGTAAATATGAACACATCTGCAGTTTCTGCAAGGATCCGCACCCGAAATCGGTCTGCCCACGCCGGTACAAACCTCCAATCTGAGGAAAAGCCCCAATTCGGAAAAAATTCTGAAAAGCCACCCTTCTACTCCCATTTATGTTCCTAAACTCTCTAGCTACCTCTCTTCTCACCCCGATCCGACTTTTGTCGACTATCTAATCACCGGTCTGTCTCAAGGGTTTCTGGTGGGCATCCTTTCCAATCTCACCACCTCTTTCATAGCTAAGAATTTGCAATCTGCTATTACTGAACCAGAAGTGGTTTCTAATCTGCTAGAGAAAGAGATAAATAAAGGTTATGTCATCGGTCCTTTTGCTTCCCCTCCTTTTTCGCCTTTTCGCATTAATTCCATCGGCGTCGCAACACGGAAATACTCCGGTAAAAAACGTCTTATCTTCGACATGTCATCCCCTCATTCTGATTACACAGCGAGCGTAAACGAATGCATACCTTTAGCACCTTTCTCTCTACATTACGCCTCGGTCGACAATGCCATCCATCTAATTAAGATAGCCAGTCAAGGTGCTTGGCTAGCTAAAGCAGATATCACTGATGCTTTTAAAACTATGCCAATCCACCCCTCTGACTGGCCACTCTTCGGCGTTAAATGGAATTCCAAATTCTATTTCGCTGTAAGACTAACATTCGGGTGCAGAAGTAGCCCTCACATTTTTAATAGCCTTTCTGAAGCGATGTGCTGGATCCTGCTGAACGTCAGCAAGCTCCCTTTCGTTCTCCATTTGCTCGATGACTTTCTGTTTTATCGATTTTCCATCTCCGCAATCTTCAATTTTGGACATACTTAAACTTATCTTTTGTGACGTCGGCATTCCTTTCTCCGCGGAGAAAACTTCGGGACCCTCTACTTTAATAGAATTTCTAGGGATTTCTCTAGATTCAAATCTAATGCAAGCTTCTCTTCCCCCCGAAAAACTTTCAAGAATCAGGTCTTTCTTGGAATCTTTTCCCTCCCTGCATTCCATATCAAAGTGCGATTTGCTTTCGCTACTCGGACACCTAAATTTCGCCATGAGAATCATTCCTCAAGGCAGGGCTTTCATCTCACGTCTGTTAACTCTGGCCCATTCCGCGGAAAAGCTAAGCGATCAGATTCAACTAGACGAAGGCTGTTTGTCTGACATTAAATTCTGGAAAAGATTGCTTAACGATTGGAACGGCATTTCTTTTTTCTACAATGACGATTTTGAATCATCGCTTCAACTCCAATTATTCACTGACGCGGCCCCTTCTATCGGCTTCGGGGGGTTCTTTCAAGGACAATGGTTCGCAGAAAAATGGCCTAATGACTTTCCTAAAACAGCATCCGACTCCGTTTCATCCGCGCTTTACAAGTTATATCCTATAGCCGTTGCCAGTGTCATCTGGGGCCATGACTGGTCACGCAAACGTATCACGATGCTCTGCGATAACGAAGCCACAGTCGCCATCATTAATAAAGGTAGATCATCTTGCAATACGATCATGCCTTTTTTGAGACGATTAATTTGGCAATCTGTCGTTTTTAATTTCATTATTAAAGCTGAACACATACCCGGCCGCTGCAATGTTATTGCTGATTCTCTCTCTCGATTTCGATTTCAGACTTTCAGACAGCTGTGCCCATCAGCCAGCCTGGATCCTTCAACCTGCCCTCCCTTAGCAGACATAATACTAAACTAAACAACCTGCTTACGTCAGCGAAACATTACATTTCTAAAGGCATCGCTCCCTCTACACTTAAAGCCTATACGTCTGCATGGTCCGCTTTTCTTATGTTTTGCTTCTCCTTCCAAATTTCCGTTTTTCCTATTCTTATTTCGACCGTTTGCTCCTTTCTCGTTTTTAATTTTGAAAATCGCAATCTTGAATTTTTTTTCTATTCGCAGACTCCTCGCCGGCATCCAATTGACCCTTCGCTAAGCCACGCCCGAAAACCGCCACTGGCCAATCGTGGCTTAGCAACCGTAACTAGGCGCGGGAGGTCTGGCAAGCTTTCGAGCGAGGGAAACATGCCCAAGCTTTATGCGTATGGATTGTGCAAATCTGATACCCGGTATCCTAAAAGTTTGGATGGGGTGGTGGATTTTGTTCCCTTCCCGAAACCTAAAACCAAAGGGGAGAAATGCCGGGCGTCATCTTCATTTATATAGCGTTTTTAACAATGTAGATTGTTCCAAAGCAGCTTTACATTGATAATAGGAAATTAAAAGTAAAGTGTTTTGGCTTTATAGCAGCTCTAGAATAAAGTTATTGTCCAGCTCGTGGATCAAGCAGTGTGATTAAAGGCAAGACGGAGGCTCACTGACATAACTTAACGTTACTTAAAAATATATTTCAGCATTTTGTTAATCGACGGCTAAACTAGTAGCTACCCCAATCCGATCGCGACTCTCCCGGTGTTAGTTCTAGTATAAGTAAAAGGTAGTTAGTAAAAGGAGGGAACATCAGGGGGCTTGCCGGAGATCTCCAAGGAAAAGGTTGGTATGCAAACTTAATCAGTTCATAACAGTAACGTTAGTCACTTATGTGACCCACGACGTGTGAGCTGTAGCCTGGCGCACTAAAAATATAAGCGGGAGAATGTTATCATTGCAAAGTGGTCAGGCTAATGTCTTGTGTTTATTCCACAATACTTATGGATAAGCTGTTTGATTTATAAATATTAGATTTTCAAATTTCACTCACCCTCCTGTGCATGCACATAGCTGTTCCTCAATTTGTGTGTTTCCCATTTGAATGGTCAGCGTATGAAATTATTCTCTAATCGTTTGCATATTATGTCGTGGATATATCCCTCGAATGCATACTGCAGTCCCTTTTGTCTTGCTCTCTCAGATTTTCACCTGTTCGCCAAAAATGACTAATTATCTCCTTGGGAATGTCTGAAACCGGTGCATAATACTGTAATAGACGTGCCAGGCGCAAAAGCTTGACAGGCGTAGCAACAGTAACTAAGGAGGGCGGGGCTTAGCGAAGGGTCAATTCTACGCGAAATATTATAATCCTAATTTCCAAAGCCTTTTTTCCGAACCATCCATTCGTTTACTACTTAAGGGGTTAGCTAAATCTTCCAGCAAAATAACAGACAAACGTCTGCCAATTACCCTGCCTTTATTGCGAAGATTAATCATTTCTGTCCGCAATAGCCTTTTTTCTTCGTACCTTAATATCCTTCTAGAGGCAGTGTTTTATCTGCCTTTTATGGGTTTATGCGTCCAGGGGAATTTACTTCAGAATCTAATAAATTCGATCCAGCCCGCGGCATTTCCTTTTCCGATCTACGCTTTGGACCTAAATTCTTCACACTCTTTCTTAAGCACTCCAAAACTGATGCTCAAGGTTCTGGCGTCACTTTAACACTGTCAAAACTCAATAATAATTTCTCTCCCTTCACAGCTATGGTTAAATTTCTTAAAATCCGGCCTAGAACTTCTAAATACGCACCGCTATTTATATTACCGAACGGAGCACCCCTTTCCAAAGCTTGTTTCAGAACTCACTTAACCACTGTTATCAAAAGCTGCAGCCTATCCCCCTCTCTCTATACTGGCCATTCATTCAGAATCGGGGCAGCTACTACAGCAGCTGAACGAGGAATCTCAACGTCAGCTATTAAGATCATGGGCAGATGGTCTTCTTCAGCATTTGAATCATACATCAGACCTGATTCAAAAACCATTCTCGAAGCTCAGCAAGCACTCCAGTAACAAATCAGGTAAATTCCATGCAATACTGGTGGTGGTGTTACGCTAACGGCCTTGCGTGGCCTCGTCTCTATGCGTTATAAAAAATAAAAATAAAAATAAAATAAATAAACAAATAAATAAATAAATAAACATAAAGGGCCCGTCTACGTTGGCTTAACGCGGCTATATCTGTACGGTCCATCAAGGCCCGTATATGCATAGCCTAACATGGCAATATCTTTGTGGTCTTTCGAGGCTTGTATACGTATAGCCTATGTGGCATCGTCTGCGCGGCCTAACGAGGCCTGTCTACGTTCGGCTAACGCGGCCATATCTGCCGGTCTATCGAGGCATGTATATGTATAGCCATATGGTACCGTCTGCGTGGTCTATCGAGGCCTGTTTATGCTAAGCCTAACGTGGCTATATCTGCGTGGTCTATCGAGGCCCGTTATGCTAGGCCTAACGTGGCTATATCTGCGTGGTCCATCGAGGCCCGTTTATGCTAGGTCTAACGTGGCCATATCTGCGTGGTCTATCGAGGCCTGTTTATGCTAGGCCTAACGTGGCTATATCTGCGTGGTCTATCGAGGCCTGTTATGCTAGGCCTAACGTGGCTATATCTGTGTGGTCCATCGAGGCCTGTTTATGCTAGGCCTAACGTGGCTATATCTGCGTGGTCTATCGAGGCCTGTTATGCTAGGCCTAACGTGGCTATATCTGCGTGGTCCATCGAGGCCCGTTTATTCTAGGTCTAACGTGGCCATATCTGTGTGGTCTATCGAGGCCTGTTTATGCTAGGCCTAACGTGGCAATACCTGCGTGGTCTAACGAGGCCTGTTTATGTACGGTTTAAGTGGCAACGTAAATAAAATATAAAAAAAAAAAAAAAAAAATTATTAAATCTTAAACATAATCAAACATAGGCACATGAAAATCCATCTAACGTTCATCATACTGATTATGGTAACTCCTTTTCTATCTTTCAGGAACCTCAGGATTCACGACCGGTGCGTATACTTTTCGTCTACCAATTTTGGGGGGAGGCTGACCCCGTCCTGGTGGATCTTAATCCACCTACTTTTGGGGGTCGGCTGCGCCCCTGCCTTCGTCTTCAGGCAGGAGATGCAGATCCGCTACCCTCGGATTGCGAGCTATGGACGGTTCCTACGCCAAAGAACTTTACAATGCTTGCCGGGCTGTCAATAAATATATGCTTTGTTACATCACTTTATCTCCCGAGTCTTTCTGGTAGAAATGGAAGCTTTAGCTAAGTTCTGCCAGGAAGACTCAATCACTACGTCACTTATTACCTTCATCTCTATCCAATCACGTCTTTATACTTTCTGTATAAAAGATAGGTACTTACACATGTTTGAGTTCGCAGATGCCGGCGCGACAACAACCTCCACCCTCCCCACCACCACCAGGATGGTCCTGTCCACACCTTCTAAGGGGGTCGGCTGTGCCCCTGCCTTCGTCTTCAGGCAGGAGATGCCGATCCGCTACCCTCGGATTACGAGCTATGGACGGGGCCTACGCCAAAGAACTTTACAATGCTTGCCGGGCTGTCAATAAATATATGCTTTGTTACATCACTTTATCTCCCGAGTCTTTCTGGTAGAACTGCTGTGCTGACGCAAACTAGCCTTCCACTGTCCCAGCCCCCTGCTGCGCTGACGCCAACTAGCCTTCCACTGTCCAAGCCCCTGCTGGAGAGAACGAGAAACTGCTGCGCTGATGCCAACTAGCCTTCCACTGTTCAAGCCCCTGCTGGAGAGAACGAGAAACTGCTGCGCTGACGCTAACTAGCCTTCCATTGTTCAAGCCCCCGGCTGGAGAGAACGAGAAATTGCTGTGTTGATGCTAACTAACTTTTCATTGTCCAAGCCCTCTGCTGTAGAGAATGAGAAACTGCTGTGCTGACGCCAATTAGCATTCCACTGTTCAAATCCACTGCTGGAGAGAACGAGAAATTGCTGTGTTGATACTAACTAGCTTTCCATTGTTCGAGCCCTCTGCTGGAGAGAACGAGAAACTGATGTGCTGATGCTAACTAGCCCTCCATTGTTCAAGCACTCTGCTGGAGAGAATGAGAAACTGCTGCGCTGACGCTAACTAGCCTTCCATTGTTCAAGCCCCCGGCTGGAGAGAATGAGAAACTGCTGCGCTGATGCTAACTAGCCTTCCATTGTTCAAGCCCTCTGCTGGAGAGAACGAGAAACTGCCACGCTGATGCCAACTAACCTTCCACTGTCCAAGCCCCTGCTGGAGAGAACGAGAAACTGCTGTGCTGACGCTAACTAGCCTTCCACTGTCCAAGCCCCTGCTGGAGAGAACGAGAAACTGCTGTGCTGACACTAACTAGCCTTCCACTGTCCAAACCCCCTGCTGGAGAGAACGAGGAACTGCTGTGCTGACGCTAACTAGCCTTCCATTGTTCAAGCCCCCGGCTGGAGAGAACGAGAAACTGCTGTGTTGATGCTAACTAACTTTTCATTGTCCAAGCCCTCTGCTGTAGAGAATGAGAAACTGCTGTGCTGACGCCAATTAGCCTTCCACTGTTCAAATCCACTGCTGGAGAGAACGAGAAATTGCTGTGTTGATGCTAACTAGCTTTCCATTGTTCAAGCCCTCTGCTGGAGAGAACGAGAAACTGCTGTGCTGATGCTAACTAGCCCTCCATTGTTCAAGCACTCTGCTGGAGAGAACAAGGAACTGCTGTGCTGACACTAACTAGCCTTCCATTGTTCAATCCCTCTGCTGGAGAGGATGAGAAACTGCTGTGCTGACGCTAACTAGCCTTCCATTGTTCAAGCCCTCTGCTGGAGAGAACGAGAAACTGCCACGCTGATGCTAACTAGCCTTTCATTGTTCAAGCCCCCTGCAGGAACAAACGAGGAACTGCTGTGCGGACACTGACTAGCCTTTTATGGCCTAGCCCTCTTGAGAGTAATTCTCACCCTTTTAATAATTTAATAAAAAGAAATGTTTTAAAGCTATCCATTGAGTTCTGACTTCTTTGTGGGGATACGGTTTGCTCCTCAGAGTAGTATAGAAATAAGAGTGGTGGCTTGCGCCCCCTGCCTGTGACATATATATATATATATATATAATTCTTAAAGGGGTCATATAATGGTACATGCACTTTTACAAGTTGATTGTACTAAAATGTATGTTGGCAGTGCCTGTACACAACCATCATATAATGATAAAAATCCATCCAGTGTTTTTTTTTTTTAATCTCCTTATATGTTTTCCCCTGTCTCAAATCGAGCCGTCTGACCGTGTGACGCCCCTCCCACGATTGTTAATTGACAGCAGCGTTTCAACACAGACCCGCCCTGAGCGAGCTGCCATCATAGTACGCCATTGTTGATATGCTGGCGCAGAATGGCGTCTAAGCGATTGTGGTGTTCTGTTCTTGGGTGTAATAAGGCACACAGCAGTCATTTTGATGTTCCTAAATCCGAACCGCTGAAGATGCAGTGGCTGAGTTTTGTTTTCGAAGGGAATATTCCCCACGATCAACGTCAATGCTTTCATGTTTACGCGAATCATTTCTCACCAGACTGCTTTATAAACGAGGGTCAGTATAAAGCTAAAGTAAAAAGTTTTTCATGACCATTAGCTGTAACATCAATCTGTCAGTGAACTAACGTATACATCAGTAAACACATAGCATTTGTATCTCACTACTCTACCCTGCCAGTACATACAAAGATAGATCAAAGTGACATTACGTTAACCAACCGTTCAGAAACGTCCTGTTCGAGCTTTAATTGTCTAACTTCTTCGGGGCCGTCATCTTGTTCCGGGTCCGACTCCGGTTCAAATTGAGACGACTGCACAGATGTGTCCTCAGAGACTCCCGCTGCCATTCTTTCTCCAAAATATACCCTCAACACTCCACGTGTGTTGTGTCAAAACGCCCCACAGAACAGAGGGGCGGGGTGAGCAAAGCTCATTATCATTTAAAGACACATGCATTTAAATGGCGTGCTGAAAACAGAGCTGTTTTTGACCAGGTAAAATGAGCGTTTTCTTACAATACTAATGAGAATTTTTAATTAAAGTTTATTACAAACTTTTCATTTAGACCCTAAAGAATCATATTAACTTGTACAAAAATGGCATTATATGACCCCTTTAAGATAATGTATTGTGAAATAAATGCATAAGAAATTAGTATCATGATTAATCAATAATTCACCCTTTGTTGTAGAGTGTTTTTTTTTTTCTGTTGCTCCTGAAATCACTTTTTTTTATCACTATCATTTTATCATTTGTAAGTGACGTCACTGATTAACAGTACAGTGCATTCTTTTTGGTTAAATAAATTAGCTTACTTCCAATCACCCATTGACAAATTACCAGCAAAACAAAACAAGAGCTCCAGTCTATAGTTAGCCTTAACTTAACGTAAGTTAGGCCTAACCTACCTCTTCTGAAAATGGTTGAGATGCTAACGGACTTTTTCGAAGACACAAAACCATTTCTATAAAGTAAATATTCAACAGAAGCGTGTCAATTACACGTAATAAAGGTGTCAGGGACTATTGAATGTATTATTTGTGTGAATTTGTTGACTAAACTCACCTGAAAGCAGTGAAAACAACAGCGAGAGACGGGAGTTTTGCTGTTTGTCAATTGATGACATTTCCCGGTTTCCATCTGCTCTCGCGCAGCGCGCTCGCTCTAGTGTTTGAATGCGACTCGAATGTTCACGCGCACATGCATTAAAACACTTCAAAGTCACGCAGCATTTAAATAAACATCTAGAATTAAAACATATAACATCATTTAAAATATCATTAATATTAAATCATGAATTTTAAACTCATTGTGTAGTTCTATGACCCATTCATGTGCAAAATGCCAGACCCCAGTTTTTATGCCAGGTTTTGTGGTCTTGGCACGCAAGTAAATAATTGTGACAGAAGTAGCCTATTAAAAGTTTTTTATTTTAATTTAGAAAAATTCAATTTACATGTATATAATGATACATTGCGTTACAATACTAATAATTGCGTTATATAACTAATTGGCAAACAAACAACAACAACAAAAATCTGGGTTCCAATCGGTTCCAATAACTAGTGTATATTATAATCAACTTCGTCTATATTAACTTGTGTGTGTGTGTGTGTGTGTGTGTGTGTGTGAATTATTATTATTATTATCATTATACATAATTATAATATATATATATATATATAAATATATAAATAATAAGGTAAGATGTTCATCAGCTTGGCCAGGCTGGGAGACCAGCTAAAACCAGCTGACCACCAAATTGTCCAGGCTGGGCAACCAGCTAAGACCAGCCAACCAGATTAGCTGGATTTTTCAGCAGGGAGGCCAGGTGTTGATGTTGACGAGGAAGAGAGCAATGAAACGGGTAACGTTAGGCTATCCAGCTTATTATCCAGTAGGATTGTCCCGATTATTTGAATAAATTTGATTATTAAAAAAGAAAAAGAAAAACTTTAGTAGCCTACATACGGCGGAGGTGATCCAGCAAAGTCTGACATACTTACTGAAGAATAACTTTTGATTTTTAATAGACAAATAAATAAATAAAAACCCAGAGAAAAGGAGAAGAATTCTCATCGGATATCAAAATAAAAGTCTTCACAACATATACCTGTTAAATAAAAGTATTACAGTGAAACAGATGAGATAGTGGTCATAAGTTTCATATTTCTTTGTCTTTTTTTTTTTTTTGAGTCTATTTTTAAAAGGTTATTTAAAAACTTTAAGAAAAGCATTTTGAATAGCTTGTAGCAGTGTGCTACATATCGTGTACTGTTGTTAAACAGTAGCCTAGTGTTCAAAGAAACATTTAAATATTATAAAATACATTATTTGTGATATATGTATATATATATTTGTATTATAGATTTCTTTAGCTTGTTTTTTTCTTGTTGCTTATGGTATTTTTAATAGATATGCTCTCAGAGGCAGGGAGTGAGACAAACAGCACAGAGAGAGTGAGAGAGACAGCATTCAGAACAGCGAGACAGAGAGCACACAGAACAGCCATTCGATGTTGAGAACACCATTTGTGATATGTGAGAGTTTTATGATCTGTTTTCCAGATGTAATGAAAGCTTTGTAAAAGGCCATTAAAGTTACACATTCAAAAAATAAGCATGGAAACAGGAGCTACAGGAGTCAGATGAAGTCATGTTCTTCCCTCTAGCTGTTGTTAGTGCAATGTCATGGGTGTAACATAATTGTAACATAGATGTTATGATTGTAACATAACTGTAACATTATTGTCAGAATGGTCCAGACAGTGAAGTAGCCACCATATCTGAGCTGATGACAGATGAGTACAGTAGTGAGGTAGACGTTGCACCAGGCTCAAGTACACCTTCAGAAACACATGTGAGTACTAGTTTAGATTGATCTGATAAACATTTCTCATGTACACTACTAGTCTCAAGTTTTAAAAACAATTGACTGAAATGTTTCTCTTGACATTAAAAACCTTTTGATCTAATGCATAAAACGGTTGAAATTAATTGTGTCAACTAAAATATAATAAGTTATTATAAGTTAATGATAGATTTCATTAGTTAACATTAGAATACTTTAGTTAACAAGAACTAAGAATGAACAATTCTTCTACAGCATTTATCAATATCATTTAATGTTAATTTCAACATCTACTAATACATTATTAAAATCAAATGTTATATTTGTTAACATTAATTAATGCACTGTGATTTTTTTTATGTGAAAGGATTTTACTATTCTTAACGTCTAATAATAATAATAATTAAATGTTTCAAAACTTTACTGTTTGAGTATTTCCTTTTTTGATTTATGTATTGAACAAAATATTTTATTAATTAATTAGTCATGTTTTACAAGAAATAGCAGTAACACTTTACAATAAGGTCTCATTTGTTAACATTAAATAATGTCTTAACATGAACTAACAATAAGCAATACATTTGTTACAGTATTTATTCATCTTTCTCAACATAAGTTTATAAAAATACAACTGTTCTTTGTTTGTTCATGTCAGTTCACAGTGCTTTAACTAATGTTAACAAACACGACATTTGATTTTAATAATGTATTAGTAAATGTTGAAATTTACATAAAATAAGACAAATAAATGCTGTAGAAGTATTGTTCATTCTTAGTTCTTGTTAACTAAAGTAGTTAACTAATGAAACCATATTGTAAAGTGTTACGGAAATATCTATAAACCTACAAAGCACATTATCAATAAGCCAGCTCACAGCTATAATTTTCATGTCAATATTGCTATTTATAAGGCATGCAGTGAAACTGAGTCTCACAGTCTCTGTAAAGATGTCATGATTGTAACATAATTGTAATGATTGTAAAATAATTGTAACATATATGTCACTATTGTACCATAATTGTAAGACATGTCATGATTGTAACGTAATAGTAACAATTATGCCATGATTGTAACATAATTGTAATGATTGTAACATAATTGTAACATAGATGTCATGATTGTAATGTAATTGTAACATAGATGGCATGATTGTATCATAATTGTAATGATTGTAAAATAATTGTAACATATATACCATAATTGTATCATAATTGTAATGATTGTAAAATAATTGTAACATATATACCATGATTGTAACATAATTGTAATGATTGTAACATAATTGTAACATATATGCCATTATTGTAACATAATTGTAACATAGATGTCATGATTGTAATGTAATTGTAACATAGATGTTATGATTGTAACATAACTGTAACATTATTGTCAGAATGGTCCAGACAGTGAAGTAGCCACCATATCTGAGCTGATGACAGATGAGTACAGTAGTGAGGTAGACGTTGGCTCAAGTAGACCTTCAGAAACACATGTGAGTACTAGTTTAGATTGTTCTGATAAATTTTTTTTTTTCAGGTACACACTTCTTTAAGTTTTGAATTATAAATTGAACAAAGTATTTGATTAATTATTCATTTTGGAGTTTATTTTTTATTTTTTATAACTATGAACCATACGTGAATATGTGTATGAGCAGACCTACACACAACTATACCTTAAACAGAGATGCTGCTTTTTTAAAGGCATGCAGTGGAACAGTGTCAGAGTCTGAGATAGACCACCGGACAGGCAGCATGAAGCAGAACACTCCTGATCCCCTGTCAGTGATTGACCTACAGCCTGACATGGACACTGCTTTGACTGCCACAGGAACTACCACACAAGCTGAGGCAATGCTCATGATTATGAGCCATGCAGCAAAGCATAAAATAACTGGTTGCCAGTTACATGATTTACTGCAGTTGATAAATAAATTGTTTGGGCAAGAGGTTGTACCTCGATCCAAGTATCTTTTTAACAGAGTGTTTAAAAACAGTTGTGAGGAAGTAGAATTTCAGTTCTACTGGGAAAGTTGTCACTTAAACATAGGAACAGTCCAGGAAATCAGTGACAAACAAATGATATATTAATATCATCAAACCAAAGAAAACACTACATTTATTGGAGACTTAATAATGGTTCATACTGGTGTCCAGTAGATACCAACATGTAACCTATAAGTTGCCAAAGGTGTTCTATTGGTCCTTAAAGGCAGGGTAGGTAGGATTTATTAAAAATTAAAGATCCAAATTTGTTAAAACTTTCTATATATATCAATACATAATTAAAATGTAAAAACTCTGAAAAAAAGAGTATAAAAATCAAGTGACTCTAGACCGTTTAATCTGTATTAAACACAGCTCATTATTTCGATTCGGGACGAATCAAAGGATTGGCTTAGGCGACTGTCACTCTCTCGCAACCATGGCAACCACCCTTTTGCCACACAGCACCTGCCCACTTGCGCGCGACCGTTTGATTTGAGGAGTGCGAGAGGCACGGAACCTGATCACACCTCCGTCCAGTAGATGGCGGTAATGCACTATGTTTGCAAGCTGCCAATAAAATCTATCGAAGAAGAAGAAGAAGAAGAAGGCACTGAACCTAGGAATACCAAAACAATGGCAGAGAAAGAGCAATCTAAATTTACAGTACCGGCATATGCAGTTAGTGAAGGCAAACCAGGCAAAAAAATGCCCCTTCCCCTCCGCTTGTCTCAGGTAAATAATGCGTCCTCTAGCTCAGCGGTCGGAGTCGCGCGTTCATGTGTTTTGGGGACGTGGCTTTGGAAGAAGCACAGAAATGAGGGGGTGGAGTGAATGGAAATAATGAGATGTCTTTAAAACAGTCGTGAGAGGTCTACAGACACTCGATTTTGATACTTTCTTTTTCAGAGTACTTACATTTTAATTATGTATTGATATGTACATAAAGTTTAAACAAATTTGAAAAATAACATTTTTAGACCATTTCTACCTACCCTGCCTTTAATGGTATCCAATAGAAAAAACATGCCACCAATAGAAGAAAGCAAATCACCAATAGAGACCCACCATTACAGTTTCCATTAAAACCAATACAGTTCTCTTTATAACCATTAAAACCATTAGCAATTATGTAATTGTTTCTATTGTTTTTTTCAGCAGGGGTTCGCTAATGACTTTTAATTCGTTTTCACGCAAGACTATAATGAAGTGAGGACACTTCTCATCAGGTTTGATTTGCCACATTTATTCCCAGATGTTATGATCTGTATTAAGGCTTAAGCAAACAATATAGCTATATGTCAAACTAGCATCTCTGTTGTAGCATGTATGCTACAAACTGCTAAATGTTTGGCGGGAAACTTTTATTTGTTCATAATTTGACATACTAAGCCATTATATACTTCAAAAAAATACTTGAGTAAATTGGTAACTAGAAAATAATTAGATATTATAGATTGTAAGTAAATTAGCATAAACAGTATAAACTTACATCTGGTACAAATGTTGGTATTTCTGCTCCAAGTTCTCGATCATTCCTGTCATTTTTCATAAATGAACACCAAATATAAACAGGAGTCAACAAGTGTGTGTGTGTGTGTGTGTGTGTGTGTGTGTTAAATATCGTACGCTCAGAGATTATTGTACTGCTCCACAGCTGACCGTGTGTTTTCATGATGTTTTGTCGCCATCTTCCGGTCATGTGAGATTACACTGCCCTTCATAAAGCTCCTGAAACTCATTAAAAATGCTTGATATATGTTCTGTCAGACTTCTGCGATATTCTTATTTGTCATTCGATATTCAGATTTTTACATGTCATTACATTGTTTAGATCATAAGAAACATTTTTATTTTAACATTTTTAAACAAGATATTTTATTCATATCTCATGCTATGTCTTCTAGTGACACCAGGACTCAGTTGTTTAAAAAAAATACATTAATGACATTCAATATGTATGGGATTTTGTATGTTTATTTCTTATATATATATCATTTATTTTATTATAATTTTATTTTGGGAGTTTTTAGATTTTTAAACAAACTTTGAATAAAGATGATTCTCAACAATGTAAATAAAAAAATATAATAGTATGAAATGATACACCATTTTACTTCATACAATATTTGGGTAAAATGGCCATAAATGTGTCCCATTCAATTCAACATATCTATACACTATTTAATTTGCATATTAATGTGTTCTTGGGGAAACATGTAATGGAAAATAAAGTGTAATAATGGGAGTAATAATTGGCAATATTTTCATAATACTATCTAATATGTTATAGGAATATTGATCTATAATTTCACTTGTGTGATGAACATGCTGTGAGTCCTGGTGTCTGTACGGTGGACATGTATGAATCAGTGTCCTGTTCTGTGACAGAAAGTCATATTTTGATGAGAAAGCAAAACATTTTCCCAAGATGTTCAAAAACAAGCTTCAAAAAGGAGTGTAAAAATAAATATACAAGTTTAAGTTTAGTGTTACACAATGTCAATTTTCAAAACAGTTTTCAGTTTTCGAATTACACCTAATTTATGATTATTAATGTGATAGGGGAAAAAACAAGACATAATATCTTATCTAATTTCACTTATCTAGTAAATGCATCTTGATGTATGAGGGGTTTTTTTTATTTATTTTTTTTTTTTTATATTTGGACTGGAAACCAGACCAAAATACTAAGTAAGAAAAGCATTTTTTGCAGTGATCATAAATTCCTCCCTCTTACAACACAAAGAAGCAATAAATAAAACATGTATAAGCATTTTGAGATAGTTTATAATTAATAGTTTTGTATTTTAATTGTTCTTTTGTGTTTTATTCAAGGTTTTACAGCATTATTTTGTAACATTTCAGTGCAGGTCCATTTTGAATACATTTTACCTGAAGAAATCCTGACGTTCCTGTTTGTAAACCCAAAGGTGATCATAAACTCCTCCCTCTTACAACACTAACCAGGAAGAGACTGACTTGTTATTTCTCCTTTCTGTCACACCGACTTTGTCTCAACAAAAACAATAAAGAATAAGCAATCAATGGAGAACAAAGAGAAAAACTTTACAGAAGGACTTTTGTGACGTTCATTTCTGAACAGACAGCAGATCTTTGATTCTCATTGTGATTCATTTTTGAAAACCGTCGTTCAGAAAGTGAAAGTAAAGTTTAGTTTGCGAGACTCAAACGGTGAAAATGGCTTCAGCAGCTGAAGATGATTATATTTGTCCTGTTTGCTATGAAATCTTCAATGTTCCTGTTTTTCTGTCCTGTAGTCACAGTATTTGTAAAGAGTGTCTACAACAGTTCTGGAAAACTAAGGAAACTCAGGAGTGTCCTGTCTGCAGGAGGAGATCCTCAAGAGAAGATCCTCCAGTTAATCTCACATTAAAAAACTTGTGTGAGTCGTTCCTGAAGGAGAGAAATGAGAAACGTTTATCAGGATCTGAGGAGATCTGCAGTTTACACAGTGAGAAACTCAAACTCTTCTGTCTGGAGGACAAACAGCCTGTGTGTTTAGTGTGTATTAATTCACAAAAACATGACAATCATAAATTCAGACCCATCAGTGAAGTGGTTTCATCTTACAAGGTAAGACAAATGTTTCTTGTTTCACATGTAAAGAACAATAATTAGTCATAAACATAGTTCCCTTTCGAGAACGGTCACTTCGTATTGCATAGCTATATACAGTGGGGGAAACTCCTTTTCCTCAAAATTCTGAAGCCTAAAATGTAAAACGCATTTAGCAGCTGCACAGCTAGCACAGTGAGTGTCTGGCTCACTCATTGGCTGTGCTGCGGCAACTGCACATCCAATGGCATGGGCGCCTCTATATTAGAGTCTATATTAGCCCCCGAAACAGCCATTATAGCATATTTCATCTCCTTCAGCGACATACTTCACGTCTCTGAGTCCTCTGCAAGCCTTCGCCGTTGAATCAAGCCCTACAGTTAGAGTGTGCAGCCCTACAGCGGATTTCGCCTTCAACCCAGAAGTCGTCTTCCCCTGTTGCAGCTCTGCTGTCGCTATCCGGCGACCAACGCAATATATCCTTTATATATTCTGTTTTGCTTTAGAAAACGCGAGCGTTGTTCTAAATGCCTCGCTCTTCCTGTGCCATGTGCGGCTCTCTCCTGCACGAGGATGATGGACATGCTAAGTGCATCTCATGTCTGGGAACCGCCCACACTGAAGCTGCACTTTCCGCCGGGGGATGCTCGTTCTGTGAAGGCATGCCTGTCTCGACGCTGTGGTCTCGGCTAACTCTCTCGCAAGACGGCGAGGCCTATGTGGTGGGCCTAGTCTCCTTCGGTAGATCTATCGACGACCGCGATGACAGCCTCTCCATTGCTGCTTCTGAGGAAGATTGGTCGGGCTCGGTCGACCCCACTATCGCTTCTCAGTCAGGCGCCAGCGTCGCAGCTACCAGAACTAATTCTGACGCGGAGATGCTGCGAATCCTTACTAAGGCCGTCGCGGACCTCAGGCTCGAGTGGTCCTTGCCCGAGGAGCTTTCCCGCGGAGTCGGCTGGATGGGTGGTTCCTGCCGGGGCGCCAACAGGCCCCTCGTCACAGACCAGCACCGTTCTTCCCTGAGGTACACCAAGAACTATCTAAAACATGGCGCGCTCCCTGCTCCCCTCCGTGGACGACGCGGTGGAAAAGGGCTACGAGTCTTTGCCACCCCTCAAAGAGGCTGTGGCCGCTCATCTCTGCCCGAACACCGCTGCTAGTTGGAGAACTAGAGCGGCGCACCCTGTCAAGCCGTGCCGCAACACGTCAGCTCTCGCTGGACATGCCTACGCCGCCTCCGGTCGAGCTGCTTCGGCCCTGCACACTGTGGAAGTGTTGCAGGTCTACCAGGCCAAACTCCTCCAATCCTTGGACGAGGCTGGCCCAAAACCCGAGTCTTTCCACGATTTAAGGAGCGCTACGGACTTAGTTCTGAGTGCTACCAAAGCTACTGCGCAGGCTATCGGGAGGAGTATGGCTAACCTCGTCGTGCTCGAGCGCCATGTTTGGCTAACTTTGACTGAGATCAAGGACGCGGATAGAACGGTGTTCCCAGTCGTCCCAGGCTATGCGACACTTCCTGCCTAAGCGCTCCAGCTCAGCCTGGAGCAGGCCCAAGACCGCACCCTCTCTGCAGCCAACAAAACCAGCCAAGCAGGCCTCTCAGCCCCGCCCTGCGGCTGATGCCTGCCGTCAGTCAAGACCGGCTAAATGCTACCCGCTGCCCCGGCGCCAGGGCCCTACGGCACGTCCGACCCCAGGCCTCCGGCTACCTCTTAGCATCGGGGGGAAAAAGGGAGGGCTCGTGTCTCGCTCTAGCCGGACCACCCTCGAAAAGGCCCAGGATACTTCTCACAGCTCCCTGTTTAGTTCGGGCGGCTGGAGATTTTACTACTGTAAACAGGCCCGCTACACGGCGCGCGCCTTTGCAAACAAATGCCGTTTTCATGGCGACCCAAATAAAGCACAAAAAGAGTATGTTTCAAGCACACAACACACGGGTTCACAGTCCCCCTTCATTAGGCGGCCCCCTCCCAGTTGCTTCCCTGACTTTACCCCAGGCCAAAGCCTTTATAGTCAGCCCAACACTCAGTATGTGCACAAATCACAATACAAGGGTATCAGGTCCCCCTGCGTTAGGCGGCCCGTCCCAAAACATGTGTCAAACCCTAGCCACACGAGCCCTGGCCTGGCAAGCCATTCCCGGTGTGTTGAGTTGGGTTATAAACACAATAAAGCGAGGCTACTCGCTCCAATTCGCTCGCAGACCCCCAAAGTTTCAGGCGGTTGTAGAGACTTCGGTGAGAAGCAGCGTGTGTCATGTGCTTCGTTCCGAAATACAGAATCTGTTAGCAAAAGGGGCGATAGAGCCTGTCCCCCCCCCGCGCTACAGCACTCAGGGTTTTACAGCCGCTATTTTCTAGTTCCGAAAAAAGACGGCAGTATCAGACCCATATTAGATCTGAGACATTTGAACAAAGCTCTCATGAGACGGCCGATCAAAATGTTGACTATAAAACAAATCCTTGCGCAGGTTTGCCCGGGGGATTGTTTTTTTACTGTGAATCTGAAAGATGCTTACTTTCACATTCAGATAGCCCCTCGTCACAGGCCATTCTTGAGATTCGCCTTCGAGGGGCAGGCTTATCAGTACACAGTCCTGCCGTTCGGCCTGTCTTTAGCACCCCGTACTTTCACGAAGTGCATGGACGCGGCGCTTTCTCCCCTGAGGCTTCAGGGGGTGCGCGTGCTGAATTATCTCGAACGATTGGCTGGTTCTAGCTCAGTCAAGAACCGAAATGTTACAACACAGAGCTCTGATTCTCAGCCATTTGCAATGTCTGGGTCTCAAAATCAATGTATCCAAGAGCAAACTGAGTCCCAGCCAGAATATGATCTTTCTGGGCACAGTTATCGACTCTACAACTATGAGGGCGCGCCTCACAGCGGAGCGCGCGCTTCTCTATTCAACGTCTCACAGCCTCGTTTAAGGCAGGTGAGTGCTCATGCCTGAAAAAGTTTCAGAAACTTCTTGGTCTCATGGCAACCGCATCGTCAGTACTCCGTTTGGGATTACTGCGTATGCGCCCACTGCAACACTGGCTCAAGCACCGTGTGCCAGCCCATGCGTGGCAGTCAGGCAGCCTGCAAGTCATGGTGAATCACGGTTGTCTACAGACTCTGATTCCCTGGCAGGCTCAAGACTGGTACCTCAAGGGTGTGAGCTTGGGGGTGATTTCCACTTGGAAAGTGGTTTTCACAGATGCATCCAACCAAGGTTGAGGAGCGTTGCACGAGGGCGAGCCTCGCACCAGTAACATGGCAGTATATTCAGTCGATGTAACATGCTATAATGGCTGTTTTGGGGGCTAATATAGACTCGGTCACACCCCCTTGGCGGGCCCCTCGCCTGCGCCATTGGATGTGCAGTTGCCGCAGCACAGACAATGAGTGAGCCAGACACTCACTGTGCTAGCTGTGCAGCTGCAGAATGCGTTTTACATTTTAGGCTTCAGAATTTTGAGGAAAAGGAGATTCCCCCACTGCGAATAGCTACGCAATTCTCGTTCCCTAACTCTCAGGGAACCGAGGTTACGATAGTAACCGAGTACGATATCATCACATTCATGCATTACTATTTCAATGTCATTTTACTCAACTTTATATGACATTTACTGTGCAGTAAAAGTATTTGCCTATCCTGATTTCTTATGTTTTTGTGTCTCATACTAAATAGTGGAGCCTTTTTCATAGATATCATTATTTTGTAAAAAAAAAAAAAAAGACAGCACAATTGAGCGGACAACTTTAGTTCAGCCTCATTGGAGGGTTTTCAAGCATGAACTCCCTGTTTAAGGTCCTGCCACATCATCTCAATTGATTTCAAGTCAGGCCTTTGACAAGGCCACTCCAAAACTGTAATTGTGCTTTTTTGAGCCGTTCAGAGGTGGATTTACTAACTATTCTTTGAATCATTGTCTTGTTGCTTGAGCTTCAGTTTGCAGACTAAAGATAGGATATTGTGCTTTAGCATTTTCTGATAGAAAATAAGAAAATTCAGTTCCTACGATGTTGTTCTTGGCCCTTTGGTGACTTTGAGCCACTTCTGGGAAGGTTTTACTGTGCCGAGTTTTTTTCCATTTGGATATAATGGCTCTCGCTGTGGTTCTTTGAGTCCAAGAGCATTTGAAATAGCTTTGTAATCCATCACAGACGGATGCCTTTCAATCACCGTCTTCATCATTATTATTCCTGGAGTTTCTTTCACCGTTGTCAATAGTGTGTTACTGTTTAAGACCTTTTAACCAACTTCATGTTGTTGAAAAAGTCCTATTTAAGTGTTTATTTGATTGAACAGGGCTGCAGTGATCAGGACTGGCTGTGTTTAGTCCAGCTGAACAACATTATAAATACAGTTTCAGAGATTTGAGGAATTAGTAACTATGGGGCCAAATACATTATCACGCAGGCCCAGTTAGTGTTGGATAACTTTTTTTGCTTCAGTAAATAACATTGTCATTTACAAACGGTACTTTGTGTTCACTCAGGTTGCCTTTGTTTTATGGTAAGTTTTCATTTATGAATCAATTTAGTATGAGATTTACACAAAAACAGAAGAAATCAGGGTGGGGGTGAATACTTTTGCACAGAATTGTATGATCATATCACTGTATTTTCTTCTCTTCACTGTAATCTGGTGTTTAATGTATTTTTGTTCAATTCTAGGAGGAGCTCAATACAGCACTGAAGTCCTTACAACAGAAACTTCAACACAATGAACAGAAGAAAGGAGAGTTTGAGGAAACAGCTCAACACATCATTGTGAGGAAACATAATCAAGAGTCATTTTCATTACAGCTGGAGCATCACTTTATACCGTTATAAATTGATATATGACGTAATATAATGGATTCCAGTTGATTATTTCTGTAAATGACGAGCAGCTTCTGCTTCTGGATCCGTTATATGTCGGGTATCCGAGATTTGTGTTGATTGAGATGATTGAAGTGAATGTGATTTGATTTCAGTCTCAAGCTGAGCACACAGAGCGTCAGATTAAAGAAGAGTTTGAGAAGCTTCATCAGTTTCTCAGAGACGAAGAAGAAGCTACAATCACTGCACTGAGAGAGGAAGAGGAGCAGAAGAAGCAGAGGATGAAGGAGAAGCTGGAGGAGATGAACACACACATCTCAGCTCTTTCACACACAATCAGAGACATGGAGGAGATGATGAAAGACAATAATGTCTCGTTTCTAAAGGTGACAAATCAATCTGGCTTCATTCTTTGAGCATAAAACAACTTGTATAGAGAGACTCGTTGACACTGAGAGTGTTTGATAAGATATTAAAATGTTTTCAAACTCTATATTTTCCAGAACTTTAAGGCCTCAATGGAAAGGTGAGTGAGCTGCTCGTATCTCTTCTCTCAGTGGATCTGAACTCAAATTCACTGCAGTTCTGACTCCTGAATGTTCCTCAGAGTCCAGATCTCACAGCCGGATCCACGGATGAGTTCTGGAGCTTTGATTCATGTGTCGCGTTATCTGGGTAACCTGCCGTTCAGAGTCTGGAAGAAGATGCTGGAAACTGTCCAACACAGTGAGTCTCAGCAGATTTGACACCAATGCAGAAGATAGTTCACATATAAACACACACAACATCAACATTTGATAGAAATATATTTCATAATCACTTGAATTTCTATGTGAATCTGAACTGTATTCAGAAAATCATCAGATCATACAGCGAACTCATAATGAAAAGTCAATTCCTCATGGTTTATGTTTATGTATTAGGATACAATAGTGTTTATTGAATACTGATATTAAACCTGAAACCTCAATCCATTCTGACAGTAACTGAGAGACCACTGTTATGATAGCATGATTTATGATCTCTTTAAACAAAGGAAAAATGTTTTACATTTACATTTCTAATACATCATATTTCATCCTGTAATCTGATGTTATTCTCTTTGCAGCTCCGTTGACTCTGGATCCAAACACAGCAGCTCCTCGTCTCACACTCTCTGCTGATCTGACCAGTGTGTGGTACAGTGATGACGATAAAACACTTCCTGATAATCCAGAGAGGTTTGACTTTTATCCATGTGTCCTGGGATCTGAGGGCTTTAACTCAGGAACACACTGCTGGGATGTGGAGGTTGGAGACAATACAAGCTGGATTATCGGAATAACAACAGCATCAAACCAAAGGAAGGGAGAGGATTTCTTGAAGTCTAATGTCTGGTGTGTGCGGTACATGAACAGCAAATACAGCTCAAAATCCCCAGAGCAACCCAGCACTTACTTTCCTGTTAAACAGAAGCTTCAGCGTGTGAGAGTTCAGCTGGACTATGACAGAGAAACAGTGTCATTCTCTGATCCTGTAACTAAAGACTGTCTGTGCAGATTCAGGACATCCTTCACAGAGACTGTCTTTCCATTCTTATTTAATCTCTGCACAACTTCTCCTCTGAGGATCTTACCAGTTAAACTGTTTATTACAGCAGAAAATCACAGTTAAATCTGATTCTGCTTCTAGATTAATACAGTTTTGCAAATTATGCTTCAATAATAACACTGTAATCAAAGGGTCTCATTGATCAATCACACTTCAATGTAAAGTTTAGAACCAAAGTAACCTGTGTGTTAATTAACCCAAATAACCAAATTAACCCTTAAGGAGATGTTTGTCTCTTTCAGGATTTTCTTTAAATATTTTATTCCTGTGTTAATGCAAACTGCATCAGTTTTGGCACAAGTGTGTATTTTATTAGAATTTTCTTCTTTCCACATTGTACACAAAATATTTACACTCAGGACCTTAAGGACAAAACTTTCCACATTGAAACCCATTAAAACTGCTAATTTCTTTTTATCCCAGGGCCATTTAACTATAAAATGATGCAGTCTTTGTTAACAGACTTTTGTTCTGTTGGCCTTTTCTTTTAAATATATATATATATATAAAAGTTGTTTTTTTTTACAAGATGGTGCCGTTTTCTCAGGTTTGGCCTATTATCACGATTTGATCTTGTCTTGGTCACGTTTCATGTCTTGGTCATGTTTCATGTCTGTCATGTGATCCCCTGTTCAAAGTCATGTGATCCTGCCGTGTGTTCCCTTGTCTGATGTGTCATGATGTTATTGGTTCATTGTTCACAGGTGTCCCTTGTTTAGTCATTAGTCTTGTGTATTTAAGCCCTCATGTTTGCCCTGTGTCTTTGTTTAGTATGGTTTTGGGTAACTGCTGTTTGTTCCTGTTTCGAGTTTTCATGCCTTTGTTTTATGTTTGATCACGTTGGTAGTGATGGCCAAATGAAGCGTTTTGAAGCATTATTGCTTTCTGATACAATTGTGTCGAAAATGGTTCATTACTCGAAGCTTCATTCAGATAGAAATTGCAGCACCATCTCCTGGTGAAGTAAATGTAATGCAACAAAGCTGACAACCATAAAATGCAAGTAACGCCCCGTTTATTACGTGTTTACCGAGGCGATCAAAGCTGAAACAGTGTTAGTGCTGTGAAACTCATTTATGTAGGTGAATTTTACAGATACTGATGAATTCCACGTGTTCACCTTGATAATAAAACATTAAGCATGATGAGTGTGTGTAATTATTTCTTTAGACAAGGACAGAAGATCAGACCAACTTAAAAAAAGTTGGAAACCATCACAGAAATTCTAATGGTTTATATTAAAATAGGAACCATTGGCTTTTACCATTTAAACCACTACATAATTCTTTTTTGTAGTGTGTTAGGGACATATTCCATTAGGATTTAATGCCCCCACCAATACAACCCAACACATATCAGTAGACCCACAGAGACCACTATAATTCCCATTACAACCAGTAAAATTCCCATGAAAACTATTTAATCCAATAGAATTTCTGTAATGGTTTCTATAGTTTTTTTTACCTTCACTTTTATAAGAAATACAGCCGCCAGGTTTCAAACTCCTGTCAACACTGGATTGGGCTGTCAAAGCAGTCAGGTGGTTCACCACAGGAGTGAACCAGTGTGTTTGCTTCAGAAGTCATTTTCACGTGACTAGTGACGTAATGATACAAGCTCCGAAGCAGTGGTTCATTGCAAGGACCGTTCGAGTTTGAAGCAAGCTTCGGAGCGTCGGTGTCAGACGTAACATCACTATACGTTGGTGTTAAAGTTGCACTTGGGTTCTCTACATCTTGCCTCCTTACGTTACACCTATAAAGCGAATACTCACTTTTTTCCTGTTTTCTGCGTCTGCATATTAGAGTCAGTTGGATAAATTGTGTAATAATTGTGTTTGTGTTGCGTATATGTACTAAAAAATGTATCTGTGCATGTAATAGTTGATAAAGAAAAATGATTCTATTGTAAATCCCTAAGTAATTATTAATATTATAAATTCAATACTTAAGTAACCATTAAACAAGTCATACAATAATGAAAGTATGTTTAAATTCATGTTTACAATATGTAAGACAAGATAAAGTATTGACACATTTTAGTAATCTTCTTGAATCTTGCCTGTGAAATCCTCATATGTTCATAAGTATGCCGTTGCCATGAAAAACAGAGCGTTGCTATGGACGCAGGATTCTAACCGTAGAGACGGAATGGACTATTTTCTTTAGCGGAAGCAATACAATCGTTTTTAAATCAATATATCCTTTTTAAATCAATATTTTGTCAAATTATTGATTTATTTGGTAGGAAGCCATGTAATAAGCGGATAATGTAGAGCGAGGCGGTTGTTATAGCGAATACAACCCCGACAGGCTGATCTGGTTGTATTCGCTATAACAACCGCCTCGCTCTACATTATCTCACATATATAATGTTGCATATAATGTATAATAATGCGCTGGGGGAATATTTGTGTGACCTGATAATGCCAGATGTCTGATGTTACCATAGACTGTAAAAAAAGATGGACGACGCCCCTTCGCCCTCTTCCATTGATGAGAACTGAAGCCGCCAGTGTCCCGATATTTTTTTACAGTCTATGGTCCCGATATGGCGCTGACATCTTGGGGCTTGAGTCTGCGCAGTAGTGATCTCGGGACCAGACCTGCGCAGTAGTGATCTCGGGACCAGACCTGCGCAGTAGTGATCTCGGGACCAGACCTGCGCAGTAGCGATCTCGGGACCAGACCTGCGCAGTAGCGATCTCGGGACCAGACCCTGCGCAGTAGTGAGCAGGAAGTAAAGCCGCAAAATCAACGCTCCGCCCTCACTCTCGCAGAATGACAAGAGGCTTATTAAAATAAAGTAAATACAATCTCCTCAGTCCTCCGAAGATCTCGAAAAAAATGTCCGTTGGTGCTTCAGTGACTACTTCGCTCAGAGAACCTGTCAATCACAGCTGTCAATCATGACGTTACACCACCGTTTTTATAGCATCACGTAACTAACTAAAAAACAACTTATTTAAAAAAAAAACAGACACTTGAACTTGAACACTTGAACATCAGCGTGATAAAAACGACAGCAAATGAAAGAAACCACCTTTGGAAAAAAGATATTTGAAGTGTGATTTAATTGTTTAGTTGGTCTTATGACCTATACTAGGACCAGTCACGGGGGGCGATCGAGGTGCTTTGGCTTCACTTTTCAGGGCTTGTGCGGCATGCTTGGATGTTACCAATAAAAGTGGCCGACATTATTTATCTAGTCAGTGAAAGAGCATATTCATCTAAAATAACTCTGTATTTTCAGCTTCAGAATCATGAATATTGTTATTCTGGTGTCTCTATTGTCCTGTGCTTTGGGTTTCCAGCACCAAGTCCAAGACTATTCATTTTTACACACAAATTTAGCTTTTTAATCAACAGTGCATTTTGTGTTAATCTTCTATCATGTCTAGGAGTATCGCAATAATATTGTATCTTGAGTTCAGTATCGTGATATGCATCGAATCATGACATGAGGGTATCGTTACACCCCTGTAGCGTTTATACTCCCACGTATAAATATTATTAATTATTATTCATAACGGAATATGACCAATAATTAATATTTTAATTATTTTTAATTATTTTCAGAATTTACTGTAGCAGAATCAATAGTATGATCATTTTATCAGTTCATCCAATGAACAGAAAGCATAAACAAGTATTAACTCTAGGAAATATAATATCTTACTGGCCAAGAAATAATTAATCCCCAGCTAACAATAAATTACGAAGTAAATTAAGGGTAACAGCATAGGTAACTTAAATCGAAGTTCAAGACAATAAATCTGATAAGCACACACGAGTAATCTCTTTTAAATACGAACAATACTTTATTGATTATATAGGCTACTAACACATAAAGCTAATATCTAACACAAACACACGCATACACATTCATACGAGTTGCAGAGAGAGAGAGAGAGAGAGAGAGAGAGAGAGAGAGAGAGTTTTAAGAGATGAGATGATTAAATCCCAAGTTTCTATGCACTAATAAGACACAACCTGAATGAACCATCAAACATTAATTTAACCCTTCTATCGTTTTAAGACAGGTTATTAAATGTATCAATGCACCAGTTAAGATTTTAGCCTGGAGGTACTTGCGTCTTTGCTTTTCCTTTTGGGAATTCCTTTTGTTGCGTAAAAGGGGGGTTTCCCTTTGTTCGTTCGTCGGCTGGCCTCCTCGTGCTTGGATAAATGTCTGTGGCGTTCCAGTCACGTGGTGTGCTGGAGCTGCTGAATGAAAAGTCTTTGAAGTTGAAAGTGTTCGTTGCAGCCGTGAATCGTTGATCGAAACTTTGCCGCAAAACTTAACTTAAAACCGAGACTTTCAATCGGAAAGGGAAAATAACACAAAGAAAGAAATGAAATGAGATATGGAGAGTAGTTAGATGACTGGAAATGAATCTAACCCATCTGATCTTAATTTGGGTTGGTCTGCTCTTCAGTTACATGGTTACTAGTCTTGCTTTAGATCTTCATCTTTTTCTGCCCATCTTTGTTCTGCCTTTGTTGAGAGAGTTCTTCTTCAGAGCGAGAACCGAGAGAGAGCACCGAGAGAGAGCACCGAGAGAGCACCGAGAGAGTTTTGAGTCTAAGGTTTTTAAACTAAAAGTTTGTCCCCCCTCCTGAAGAGATCGGACCAATTAGACACTGGCTTTGTTTGTCTCATCGTAAATCATGCATTATCTGGGGGGGGTGTCTGTTCTCTAGCTCTTAAGCAGAGAGAACAGAGGCCACAGTTTAGACATGATTTCTAATTAAAAGAAGATCAAAACATATTACACAGATATCATTCAAGCCATCTTTTGAATCTCGGGCATACGATCATACTGATATGAAACACAACACACTTTCATTCAAACATCTAACAGTTATACCCATTAAAGGACTTACATGGGATATAATCTTATTAAACATGCATATAAGTGGTAGAAACAACACAGGATTATGTAGTTGCATGATGTTTGAGTATAAGTCCATCGAAAATTGTTCTTGAATGATTTTATGTATAGTTAGGTAAAATCTCAGTTCTCTGGTTTGAAAAGAAGAGAATTGGTTTGTTCGTTCAGAGGTCCTTAAGGAGGAGGGGGTCTGGAATGTTGTGGGCTCGAGTTGTGTCATCTCAGAACCAATCATTCTTTTCCAAGCTATCTCACATTGACAAGTTCTTCCTTTAGCTGGGCTCATAAAAGTTCTTAGTTGGGGGTTTTCGTTGGTTAGCGTAGACTAGCTGGAGACTGTGAATGATTCATGGCTCTGGGTTGAGTTTCAAGGATTTTGATAGGTTAACGTCTCTTTGTGTGTAACGTTTATGGGCTTAAGACAGCCCTGGGGTCACGGGTATTTCCTGCTGAAATCTGTTTGTCTCTCGTGGGACCTTGGGTCTCACGTCATCTCTTGACCAGTCAGTGTTTCGGCACAAATCTAGCATTGTCCATTCATTATTTAGTTAGCGCTGGGGGCTCCTTTAATTAGTCAGACCGGTGATGCCGGACCCGATGGCAAGATTGATGACGATCATGAGGTGTTCTGAACAAATCTTCCTCTTTGTTCGGCAGGAAGTGGGAAGTTTGAACTAATTTTCTGGAAGAAGATTAGTTGGTGGTTGGTTTCTACCCATTGTCGCTACAGAGCATTGGAAGGCCGATCTTGAAAACTTAGAGAAGATCAAGGTGCCTTGTTGTATTGTGCCTGCTGGATTTCAGAGAATCACCAAGAGAGAAATTCATCACTTCTCGGATGCCAGCACAAGAGGATATGGCCAGTGCTCATACCTTAGGCTTGAGAACGAACAAGGTGATGTCCATTGTGCTTTGCTCATGGCAAAATCTAGAGTTGCCCCACTTAAGGTCACAACAATCCCTCGGTTAGAGTTGACCGCTGCGGTTGTGTCAGTTGCAGTGAATGATATGTTAAAGGAAGAAATGAACCTTGCAGATGCAGAGGCATATTTCTGGACTGACTCTCAAGTGGTTTTAGGCTATATAAACAACGAAGCTCGCCGCTTCCACACGTTCGTCGCAAATCGAGTTCAGAGAATGCATCACAGTACAACTCCTCAACAGTGGCAATACATTCCCTCAGATGAAAATCCAGCCGACTATGCATCACGAGGTATGAGTGTCAATGATCTTGTCACTTCCAGCTGGTTCAGAGGACCGAATGTCTTGTGGGAAAGGCAAATGGCTCCCCCTGTGGATGTTAACACACAATTTCCAATTGGAGACCCAGAGGTCAAGAAGACTCAGTCACTGAACACGCAAACGGTACAGTATTCCTGCTTATCCAACCATCTCACAAAGTTCTCCACATGGTCCAAAGTCATCCAAGCAGTCTACTTTGTCGAGTCAGGAAGGACAAGTCTAGTGACCACAGTACAGTGGCAGAACGTGAGGATGCTAAGTGCATCATCATGGACTTACAGAGTCAGATGTATGCAGAAGAGATAGCCTTACTCCGTAAGGGCAAGCAACTCCCACGCAACAACAGGCTATGCAATCTAGACACCTTTGTCGACCACGACGGATTGCTCAAGGTGGGAGGAAGGCTTTGTAATTCTTCTGTCCCTAACTCCATTAAATATCCAGTAATAATTCTTAGGAACACCATCTTACAAAACTTCTGATCGCTGATTGTCATGAAAAAACTGAACATCAAGGAAAAGGCTTAACTATAAATGAGATCAGATCAAGAGGATTTTGGATAACGGGAGTAAATAGGACTGTAGCCTCCTTTGTACGACGGTGTGTGAGATGTCATAAGCTTCGCAGACCCACAGAAGAGCAAAAAATGGCCAACCTGCCCTCAGAGCGTATAGATCCATCCCTTCCATTCACGTACTGCGGAATGGATGTTTTTGGTCCATTCATCACCAGACAAGGCCGTAAATCGTACAAGAGGTATGGACTTCTCTTTACCTGTTTCTGTTGCAGAGCCGTCCATGTTGAGATGCTGGATGACATGTCCACGGACGCCTTTATAAACGGCCTGCATTGTTTCAGCGCTATCAGGGGAGTAGTTCATCAAATAAGGTGCGACCAAGGCAGTAATTTCATTGGAGCTAAGAATGAGTTTGGTAAGGCAATGAAAGAGATTGACACCAATCATCTGGTAACGTTCTTAGCAGAAAAACAATGTGACTTTGTCTTCAACGCACCCCATTCAAGTCACACAGGAGGAGTTTGGGAGAAACAGATTAGAACTGTGAGAAGTGTTCTTCATGCCACTCTGTCCTTATCTTCTGGAAGGCTTGATGATTCTTCCCTTCTTCTATGAGGCTATGGCCATTGTAAATAGCCGACCGCTCACAGTAAACAATCTGAATGATCCTAAAATTCCTGAGCCCCTTACCCCAAATCACCTGCTCACTTTGAAAACTACCCAAGCTCTACCACCCCCTGGCAAGTTTGTTAGAGAAGACGTATATGCTCGCAAGAGATGGCGCCATGTCCAATACTTAGCGGAGCAATTTTGTGGCCGTTGGCAGAAGGAGTATGTGTCTAACATTGCAACCAGACAATACTGGCTTACACCAAGAAGGAACATGCAAGTTGGAGATATAGTCTTGGAGAAGGCAGACGATCTGCCCAGGAATGAGTGGCGCTTGGCAGAAGTTATTGAGACTGTAGTTGGCAAGGATGGCTTGGTGAGAAGAGTGAATATACGTTTTGGAGACAGAAAACTGGAGAAGGATGGTAAACTTCTGAACAAACCTTCAATAGTTGATCGCCCAGTGCAGAAGCTGGTACTGCTGCTAGAGGCAGCCTGAACTTCCTGACATATCCTTTGATTTATGCAGTTCATAGTAGAATGTTTCAGTTTTACGTCTAGCCTTAAACATGGGTAATTCATTTTAAAGTTTGAGATTTGTAGTCACTCATGATTTGGTGGGAGTCTAAATAACCCTCAGTTATTTGATTTAGTTTTGGGTATTAATATATTATTCTGATATTATCGTAATAACTATATTTCTTAATATTAGTTTAATATTCGTAATATTGTGTTTATTATATTTTGGAAGTTTACTTTGCACTCTTAGTTATTTAACCTATAGAGACCTTTATTTTGAAAGGCGCATAAGCCGCCTTTCCACTGCAAACGACAAACGACAGCCGTCGGACCGGAAGTCATTCATTTCCAATGGAGAGTCATACGGGAGCTGCGGGGAGTTCCGATCATATGCGTATGCGGAAATTTCGGATCCGATTTGAGCTTCGGATGCGTTGAAATATCTGAACTTCTGCGGCTAGACCGTATGCGACCGGTCGACCGGATGTGATGTATTCTAATCAAAATTATGAGCGCGAAGCTAGAATTACCAATATTTTAATACTTTAATGTAAACGCTATTCCTGCAAAATGACGGTTATTAATAATTATGGCTGAAAAAATATTTGTATCATTATTAAATCAATATTTATATTGATTAGCTCTATAAAAACGACTGTTTTTTATATTAGATGTATTGAGGGTCATTCGTTTTGTGTGGATATATTCATGCATGCATTATATTCATTAAAATCATTCATTTTACCATTGTGAATAGCCGAGGGTAACGGTTGCTTCACGACCAATTTCAAAGTTCCTTGCGACTGACACCAGGGGGTGAAATGCGACAATCGAATGCGAATGTCGTGCGCAGTGGAAAGGCGGCTATACAGATTGCTGACAGACGGAGACACGGAACCATGCGGTCACGGATTCATGGATCTGAATTCTAGTTTTAAGGTCACCTTTAAGTGAATTTAGGCATAGTCGCTGTTTGGTTTTATTTTGTTCTTGTTTTTTGTGTCTGTTGTTTAGCACCTGGTTGGAAAGGAGTACAAGGTATACATCATGTATTTTTATGCATTTGTGTAATGTTACATAGTATTTCCTGTCTTTAAGATTGTTTTTATATGTGTTTGTTTGATTTATGAGTAATTTAAGTTGTTTATGGTAAATGTTAGTACTAATTTCGTAATTTTGACTACTGTTTTGTTTCATTTATATGTACGTGAATTATTTACAAATTCCAATAATGTTAATTCATCTGTTTTAGCTCTTACGGTGTTGTGAAGGTGTTCTGATGGCATTGTGAAGGCATTACGGACAATAAACCGACAACATCAGTGAGAGAGCGAATTTATTTTATTCAACCGGGCTGCTACACTGGAATAGAGAGAAGATGCAAACCCAACATTAAGAAATACATGAGGCTGAGAGGTCTCACTCTCAGCCTCACGGGCTAATCTGAAATACAGAAAATGTCCCAAATTCACTGCTGCATTTCATTATATAGTCAAACCTCTTTCACTTGGAAACAGGGACGGACTGGGGCTAAAAAACAGCCCTGGACTTTCTCCCAAATAGGCCCATCATCCGGCCATTCGCGACAGACACTATAGCCAGGATGTCCTGATACTATAGCCTATGCCACAATACTGTAGCCTATCAGACAAGGTATTCACAGCAAGTAACATCTCAAAACCAATGATGATTATTGGGGTTGTGTTTATTAATGAAGCCTCAGCCTTCAAATAAAAACAAAAAATGTGCAATGCCATAAAATACAAATAATGAAGTGTCACTGGCTACAGAAACCCCAAATTACACAAACTTGTAATTATAAAACATAGTTACTATTTACCAGGGGTCTTCAACCATTTTGTGGGGGCTACCTCAAGGGATACAATAATCTAGAAGCGATTTTTGTTTGTTATAGGCTACTCAAAAATATTTATTATACACATATAACATGGTGATGCTTTTTTACTTTTCACCATCATATGCGAAATAATAAAATATCTTGATATTCTGTTTCAGACTTTTAAGCGTTTAAAAAAAAATCAACAATTCCTGAAAAATGATTAAAGTAGGCCTATTTATAGATTTTTTTGTTGATTTTCTATAAACCTGTTGTATGTGTTATCAAAAACATGTTATCAAAGTGAAATGTCTTCTGACTGGTTTGTTCTTGGAACAATGTTTCGCCTGTTTTTTGCATCAATATGTTGAGAATATCAGCGCTGTTTCATCTAGCTTTTAACAAGCTTAAATCACAATGTCATCAGTGGGTTTATAATAGAGATAGAGAATTCTGCGCTGAATTGAAATGCTTCTCAGTGGATCGCGCAGCTCGGTGTAATGTTCGCGTGATCGAGATCAGCCCGCGCAGCTGCTTTGATAGAGCTGAGCTGATAATGCGTTTGCCATTTGATGTTTCTCATACGAGTATAATAAATACTTATTTCTATGATTCTATCTAACGTCTTTGCTGTTGGTTTCTTTCTCCTCTTCCACTTCTTCTTCTCCTTTGCGGCCACGGCCAGTGCGGCCGGCCCGCCGGCCGTCCTGGAGTACCGGCCGTTCTGTGATTCTCCAGATCACACAGATGGCCAGTCCGCCCCTGCTTGGAAACATCTTTTAACAATGGAAATTTGCATTCAGAGGTTACACCTTTGCTAGGGTTGCCACCTTTGATTTGTGAAAAACCGGAACACTCAGATGAATTCATCAACCCATATTTGAAAATATACTATGTTAACAGTTGTAGGACTCCCTATTGCCTCTCTTACCTATATTTGTCCTGACGTAGATGCTCTCCCTATCGATTTTGTTGTGTTATCCTCCTCTTCCGTCTCTCCCCCCATTTCACAAAACCGAGTAAATAGAAAGTTTTAAAAAAGCGAGCTAGCAACTGACCTCACACCGTTTCATCCTGGATGTGTGTGGATGCTGCGACCGACCGACAGCACAGGCAGTTGCTAGGTGATAAGTTGAGCTTCCAATCAAATAAAAGTAAACGCCTGGCAATGGCCAATTCACTGTTTTATCCCCTTTTTTTTTACCCGTTTACGGACACAGGATTGGATGTACACAACCATGAAGAAAATACAGTAACAGTAGAAGGAAACGGTTTAATTTGAAACCAGGAAATTCTACTTTAGAAGTATATTTTCACAAAAAACCGGGACAATTCGTGTCCCGGGAAAGAATATACATTTTCAGGGACTGTCCCTCAAAAAAAGAGAACAATCCCTGGAAAACCGGGACGGGTGGCAACACTAACCTTTGGGTGTAGGGAGACCATTTGTCTAGAGGCCAACCCCTCCTTGTGTGCCAGTTATCCATAAACTCTTAAAAACCTTATTACCTTTTGTTTTACTTATTTGGAAATGAGACATTTGTACCAGTAGCACTATTAAATGATACCAAACATGAAAAATACTCTGATAATCATTCACATTAAACTATACATTTTCTTGGGTGATTTACATGTGGTCTCAGCATGTGAGAGGGGGAGTGAGGAAGAGGGGGAGAGATGTGTTCTGAGGTGAGACTTTGCCTCACAAATGGTGAGTTTAAATGCTAATTTCCAGAGAGGTCCTTGGTCCTCTCTCAGGGTCTGGTCGCTCTTCAAACAGACTGTCCGGCATTTCCTAATTTCTCAATTCTTACAATACTGATATTAAACCTGAAGCCTCAATCCGTTCTGACAGTAACCATGAGACCATTGTTATGATTGCATGATTTATGATCTCTTTCAACAAAACAGAAATGTTTTACATTAACATTTCTAATACATCATATTTCATCCTGTAATCTGATGTTATTCTCTTTGCAGCTCCGTTGACTCTGGATCCAAACACAGCAGCTCCTCGTCTCACACTCTCTGTTGATCTGACCAGTGTGTCGCTCAGTGATGGAGATAAAACTCTTCCTGATAATCCAGAGAGGTTTGAAAGGTGTGCATGTGTCCTGGGATCTGAGGGCTTTAACTCAGGAACACACTGCTGGGATGTGGAGGTTGGAGACAATACACGCTGGAGTCTTGGAATAACAACAGCATCAAACCAAAGGAAGGGAGAGGATTTCTCTAAATCTAATGTCTGGTATGTGATGTACATGAACAGCAAATACGGCTCACAATCCCCAGAGCAACGCGGCACTGTCTTCACTGTTGAACAGAAGCTTCAGCGTGTGAGAGTTCAGCTGGACTATGACAGAGGAACAGTGTCATTCTCTGATCCTGTAACTAAAGACTGTCTGCGCAGATTCAAGACATCCTTCACAGAGACTGTCTTTCCATACTTATGTAATGGCTGCACAACTTCTCCTCTGAGGATCTTACCAGTTAAACTGTTTATTACAGCAGAAAATCACAGGTAAATCTGATTATGCTTCTAGATTAATTCAGTTTTGTAAATTATGCTTCAATAATAACACTGTAATCAAAGGGTCTCATTGATCAATCACACTTCAATGTAAAGTTTAGAACCAAATTAACCCTTGTGTTTCCTTAAGGATATGTTTGTCTCTTTCAGGTTTTTTTTATATATATTTTATTCCTGTGTTAATGCCAACTGCATCAATTTTGGCACAAGTGTGTATTTTTATTTGAATTTTCAAATTTAAAAAATTTCTTCTTTCCTTTCCACATTGTACACAAAATATTTACACTCAGGACCTTAAGGACAAAAATGTCCCCATTGAAACCCATTAAAACTGCCAATTTCTTTTTATCCCAGGGCCATTTAACTATAAAATGATTCAGTCTTTGTTAACAGACTTTTTTTCTGTTGGCCTTTTCTGTTAAATATTATTTTTATTTTTATTTTTACAAGATGGTGCCGTTTTCTCAGGTTTGGCCTATTGCCACTACATGTTTCATGTCTTTGTCATGTTTAATGTCTGTCATGTGATCCTGCCGTGTGTTCCCTTGTCTGATGTGTCATGATGTTATTTGTTCATTGTTCACAGGTGTCCCTTGTTTAGTCATTAGTCTTTTGTATTTAAGCCCTCATGTTTGCCCTGTGACTTTTAGTATTGTTTTGGGTAACTGCTGTTTGTTCTTGTTACGAGTTTTCATGCCTTTGTTTTATGTTTGATCATGTTGGTATTAAAGTTGCACTTGGGTTCTCTACATCTTGCCTCCTTACGCTACACCTACAGTATACTGTATAAAGCGAATACTCACTTTTTTCCTGTTTTCTGCGTCTGCATATTAGAGTCAGTTGGATCAATTATTGTGTAATAATTGTGTTTGTGTTGCTGTGAGGTTTGTTTATATGTAAAACTTTTTTTTATCTGTGCATGTAATAGCTGATAAAGAAAAATTATTGTATTGTAAATCTCAAATCCCAAATTATTAATATTATAAATTCAATACTTAAGTAACCATTAAACAAGTCATACAATAATGAAAGTATGTTTAAATTCATGTTTACATTATGTAAGTAAGGGATAATGTAGAGCGAGGCGGTTGTTATAGCGAATACAACCCCGACAGGCTGATCAGGACCCCAACGCGAAGCGGAGCTTGAATCAGCCTGAAGGGGTTGTATTCGCTATAACAACCGCCTCGCTCTACATTATCCGCTTATTACAACCGCCTCGCTCTACATTATTCCGCTTATTACATGGCTGCCTACAATAATTTGACACAAAATATTGATTTAAAAAGGAGTTTATTGATTTAATAACGATTGTATTGCTTCCGCTAAAGAAAACAGTCTGTTCCGTCTCTACGGTTAGAATCCTGCATCCATAGCAACGCTCTGTTTTTCATGGCAATGGTGTGTTATCCTTAGCAGCGATCTGTTATCAATAAATAACAGACCGCATTCTACATTAGAATTCAAGCAAACCATGTAATAAGTAAGGGATAATGTAGAGCGAGGCGGTTGTTATAGCGAATACAACCCCGACAGGCTGATCAGGACCCCGACGCGAAGCGGAGCTTGAATCAGCCTGAAGGGGTTGTATTCGCTATAATAACCGCCTCGCTCTACATTATTCCGCTTATTACATGGCTACCTACCAAATAAATCAATAATTTGACACAAAATATTGATTTAAAAAGGAGTTTATTGATTTTAAAACTATTGTATTGCTTCCGCTAAAGAAAATAGTCTGTTCCGTCTCTCCGGTTAGAATCCTGCGTCCATAGCAACGCTCTGTTCCCTTTCGAAAGGTCTCTCCTATTGCGTAAGTAGCTTACAGTATGGGAAAACTCCTTTTCTCGAGAATATTGAAGCCAAAATTTTAAAACGCAGTGCAGCTGCACAGCATACACAGATGAACAGCGAGAGCGGTCATTGGCTGTGCTGCGGCAACTGCACAAAACTATGGCGGGGCGGCTCGTGTCCGCCTGGGACTTCAGATTTAATCTCCTTCAGCGAATCACCACTCCGCTAATCTCCGGATAAGAAGCCTTCTCGCCGCCGTTGAAAAGCCTTCAGTGGAACAAGCCACCTGCCTTGCAGTTCTGAGGACGCCGGCATTCCTGGTTTTTCAACTGGACGCCGCCTTCATCCGCTGTTCTGCTGTGCCATCCGGCACGCAATATATCCTTTTTAAGCTTTAGTGTGTTCGCTGTTGAGTCACACTTTTTCTAAAAGAGCAAATTTGAGGCGTTGTTGCAAATGCCTCGAATCGGCGGAGACCGTCACATCCTCTGCGCTTCCTGTCTGGGCCGTTACCACGCGGAAGCTGCACTTGCTAAGGGCGGGTGCCCTGAGTGTGACAAGATGGATCTCCCCACCCTGCGGGCTCGACTGGCTGATTTCGGCAATGACGACCCCGCTTCCCGCTCACTCTCCCTTTGCTTGAGCCGCGCAAAATGCGCCGCGCACAAAGGATGTCAGAGCGGACAGTCACGAGCAATGTTCAGCGCCCGCGGCTAGCTCTCTTTACGTTCAAGAAAGCTACCCCGCCCTCGTGCCCCGTTCGCGCGTCATCAGAGCCATCACGAGCTCTCTGCATGACCTAGATGGACAATGAGTGATTGAGTTTTCAAATCTGCATCACTCACCGGCAAAGGAGGAAAGAGTGTTTTAGTCCCGCCGAGGCCGGACCAACCTCCATTTCCCAGTCCCCTCTTTAGTTCGGGCGGCTGGAAATGTCAATATTGCAGCAAATGAGCCTGTTATAAAACATGCACACCTGCAAACAAACAGCGACACAAAACATGATGCTCTCTTATCTGCTCACGCTAACCGGAAGCTTATGTCATTTCCCCCTGTGGCTCAGTGGCGAAATCTAAGGATTTCGCGCCAGAAGCCCCGTGTTCGAATCCCGGCTCTGGCAGCAGATAGAAATTATGCTACTCTCTTCTCTGAGCTCGCGGCCAGCTTTCTTACGTACAGAAAGCGAACCCGCCCCTCGCGCCCTCCCGTTCACATGGCGGGGCTCAAGTATTTATGAGCGTTTAAACATATGAGCCCATGCCGGCCCTGCCCCCACGTGACTCACATTTGACAGAGACAGACTTTATTCTCCTGTCCTTATTCACACTCCTTCTGTGGCTCAGTGGTGGAATCTGAGACTTTTGCGCCAGAGACCCGAGTTCGAATCTCGACTGCGCTAAATCTTTTCACCAAAGTGAACGCGCTCACGCCGGCCCCGTCCCCACGTGACTCACAGCGTCCGAAGACGGGTTGGTCGGGCTCAACTTTGACCCCGCCTGCCATGTAATCCCAGCAATATATGTGCCCCTGCAAACATAAGCTGTTCCACATTCCCAGTCCCCTTTTCTCAGGTGGCTGGAAATGTCGATGTTGCAGTCAATGGGCCTGTTACAAAACACGCTCACCTGCAAACAGACGCCGGTTTTACAGCGACGCAAATAAAGTACAAAAAGAGCTTTTTTCTGTCTGTGTCATATGTAGGTTACATGCCCACTACAAAGTACGCACCCACACAAGCACTGTTTCCCAGTTAGTTTTATCTCTAGCTCACGCTGGAGACGTGATAACGGGTGTGCCCTCTGAAAGTGCGCGCCCCCGCTCGTGAGCGCTGTTCACACGACATTAAAGGAACCGTATGTAGGATTGTGGCCAAAACTGGTACTGCAATCACTTTAAAAATACTGTAGAGCGGCGTATCCCCTCCCCCTCCCCCCTGACCCCCCTTTTTTCTGTTAATTATGTTTATGCTTCATGAGATATATTTTGATAAGTAATTATGTATTTAAAAAATGTACTAATTGTCATTAGTTAAATATAATCGTAAAGATTGCTGGGGCCATAATAGCTTAAGAGATAAGCGTTCAGGGTTCTCAAGTCGCACGCATTGGCCGTGAGACACACGCAATTCAACCAGTTCACACGCTCACACGCCACACCGTGTATTTCTCACGCTGAAAAGGCAATGCCAACCAAATTGTCCTGAAAGCTATAAATATAACGTTGTATACGAGGCGCAGGCACACAAAGTGAAGTTTCCTGCCGCCAGCACGTATCTATCTCGGTCAGATTGCGTTCGTTACTAGGCAACATAGATGCGCGAACACACGGAAGTTGACGGAACATTCTCGGCCACTGTACGTTCGTTACTAGGTAACCAACAACATCGCGCGAACACACGTCGTGATGGAGAAGGTAAGTTGGAAGAAAGCGCGTCTAACATTTTTAGGCTAGAACATTTAATATATAGCCCATCATATACATTATTATTGATGCAGTCAAAAACTCTACAACTACTTTGCAACCAGGCCAGAAGCTTTGGCTCAGTTTGGCTAGCTTACGTTATCTGAAACTAAGGGGAATGTTAGTGGGTATGGGAAGGAATTCAATGAAGATGTATTTTCTTCAACACAAAACACATTTCATAAGCTGGAGTGGCCGGGTACTCTTGTGTACACACACACACACACACACACACACACCTTAATACTCTAATATGTAATTTGTTCACAATGTCCCACCACACAATAAATCATTATACCATTTCGACTAGACACATTCAAAATGCACAAATATTTGTTTTTCCAAACTGTTTGGAGCAATTTGTTATATTTTAGTAATTTTTGTATATTTGTAATTTTGAAATATAACATTAAAGAGTATATTTGATGTGATGAATTGCTCTGTCATTTATCAGATTTACCAATTGTTATAATTTCAATTTGTGCTGGTTAATTATGAACAATGGGTAAAATCGGGGGGCGGGGCTCCATTAGGGCTCCTCCCCTAACCGCATATGATCTCACTCCAAGCTTTTGATAAAACTTGAGAACCCTGGCGTTTTTGATTTGATATTTAATTTGATTACTTTATTTTGAACATATAAATACAATTACAATAAAAAATAAATCTGAGAAAAAAAAGGATAACAGTAAAACAAAACAAAAAACATAAACAACAAAATAAAACTTCCTTATTTTTCAATACGAAAAAAAAAAAAAAAACTCGATTTACAAGTACTAAAGTTTTTGTCATAAGTAGGCTAACAAATAACCAAAACATTTCCCACAGCAATTATAACGCGGGACAAATTCAATATCACCAATGGCTATCACAGGGTTGTTTTCAGTCCCATCAGAAAATATTGTTAGAGTAACTAAATCACATAATCAATGGTCATACAGGTCAACTTGCATCATGTGTAACTTAGTCCACGATATACTGTACGTGAAGAACGAATGACGAATCATTTTTTCTGAGGTAAAGTTAGGCTTCTGTCTCAATTACGTTTCAAATTGCCATAATGGGCGTGCTAATGTTGTTTTCCTCAGCGTCTCAGCATAATGACAGAGAAACGGGCTCCTATAATGCATTGCTAATGTTAGCATACGTCCATGTGAGCTAACGTTACATTACTTTGCACGAACATGCATAACTTTGTTCAACTGTCATGAATTTATGAAATGTCCATTGACATCAAGTACAAGCTAGCCAAGCATAAGTTAGATGAATCTTACCTGTCCAGGAGAAAATTAGCAACGTTGGCGTCTGTGTTCAAATTCTTCTCCGTTTTCAGCCGTCTCCATCTTTCAAAAGCATCTCCAATACAAATTCTGGTTTTATTTCGGACTTTGTCACGACGAATTTCTGAATTATAACGAGGTCTTTTTTGATTTATTTACGTTAGACATTTTTATCCGACTAGAGTTGGGGTAGGTTAGAGCAAAGCTGGCAACCCGGATGCCGAAACACTACTGACTTCGTGATTGGTAGATAGGTGGAGGGAGGCGCGTCAGGCCAAAACACAAGATGACAACATCAACATCAGTTGAGGGCTGCAAGTCCACTTTTTAAATGACAATATCCTAGTCATACTACTGTTGTCAGTGATATAAGTATTTGAAATTAACATGATTTCTTAATGTCTAGTGACACATCAGGGCCATTTTATGATTAACTGAAATAGATTTCTTACATACAGCTCCTTTAAAAGCTCAAGACGGCCGGACGACTGGGTCCCTATCTCACAGCGGCCCATCTCCAGCTTTTATTCAACCCCTAGCTATACGGGCCAAGGCCTGGGAAGCTATCCCCGGTATATCAGAATGGGTGTTGAACATAATAAAACGAGGCTACTCGCTACAGTTTGCTCGTAGACCACCACGCTTTTCATCTGTGGTCAAAACGAGAATGAGAAAGGACGTTGCACACGTTCTTTGCACCGAGGTGCTCAAGCTGTTGGAAAAGGGAGCTGTCGAAGCAGTCCCCCCTCACAAAGCGAGTCAGGCTTTTACAGCCGCTACTTCCTCATTCCAAAGAAGGATGGCGGCCTCCGGCCCATCCTAGATCTCAGACACCTGAACAAAGCGCTGATGAAGCGCCCGTTTAGAATACTGACAACCAAACAAATCCTCGCGCAAATTCGCCCAGGGGATTGGTTTTTCTCAGTGGATCTGAAAGATGCTTTTTTTTCATATCTAAATATCGCCTCATCACAGGCCGTTTCTGAGATTCGCCTTGAGGGGCAGGCTTACCAGCACACAGTACTACCGTTCGGCCTATTGCTTGCACATTGTACATTATGAAGTGTATGGATGCGGCACTTACCCCCCTGAGATAGCGGGGAGTGCAAGTAGTAAACTACCTCGAAGCTTGGCTGGTTATAGCTCAATCAGAGGCACAGTTGATAACTCACAGATCCTGGCTCCTCAGCCATCTAGAATGCCTGGGTCTCAGGATCAACATTTCCAAGAGCACACTATCTCCCAGCCAGAATATTTCTTTTCTGGGTATAGTGATAGACTCTATACAAATGAAGGCGCACCTCTCATCAGAGCGCGCGCTCTCCATTCAACGCCTAGCGGGATCTTCAGAGCGGGCACCCGCGCTCCCCTCAAAAGATCTCAGAGGATGTTGGGTCTCATGGCCTCAGCATCAGCAGTACTCCAGCTCGGAAAGCTTGCTGAAAGCAGCGCATGTGGCAAGCATTCTGAACCAGGGTGCGGATATGCTGTCCAGAGACAATGTTCCCCCAGGGGAATGGTCTCTCCACCCTCTAACGGTTCAGCTAATATGGAGCATCTTCGGCGAGGCAGAGGTCGACCTCTTTGCCTCAGAAGACAACGCTCATTGCCGAATATTTTTCTCAAAGAACAGGGACGCGCTTGCCCACGAATGGCCGAGCCGCCCTCTGTATGCATTTCCTCCGGTCACGATGCTACCACAGGTCATTGAACGGATCAGGGAAAGCAAGTGTGTAGTGCTACTAATATCCCCTCTCTAGAAGACCCAGTTATGGTTCTCCCACTTGACACAACTGCTGAAAATAGCCCCATGGCCAATGCCTCTGAGGAGAGATCTCCTCACGCAGGCGAACGGGAAAATCTGGCATCCCCGTCCAGATTTGTGGGGCCTTCATGTATGGCACCTCAACGGGTACCCGGGTGTCTCCCGGATAGGGTGCTGAAACCCATCACTGAAGCAAGAGCGCCCTCAACTAGGCGCCTCTACGCTCAGATATGGAGGGTGTTCTCTGGCTGGTGCGCTGCACGGAGCCTGGACCCCTACTCTTGCGATATATTATTATTATTATTATAGTTATATTCCTAAAGTGCTCTCGACTCCATTCAGAGCACAGGTTATTTCCTTAGCAGCTCTTTCCTCACCAAAAGACGAAAGAGATGCGAGTTTACTCTGTCCCGTCAGGGCTCTCAGAGTTTTATCTAGAGTTTTAGCGTTCTGCCTCATTCAGACAGTCAGAACAGCTTTTTGTGTGCTTTGGCGGCCGCATCGAGGGGCTCACTGTCTCAAAGCAGAGATTATCGCACTGGATAGTTGATGCTATAGCGCTGGCTTATGAATCTAAGGGCCTTCATTGCCCCTTAGGTATCAGGGCCTCGTCTTGGGCTTGGTCAAGTGGAATACCCATTGAAGATATCTGTGCGGCGTCCGGCTGGGCCTCACCGTCCACATTTATCAGGTTTTATAACCTACAAGTCCCTGCTTTGCATTCAAGGGTACTTTCAATATGAAATGTGTAAGCACAAACCCCCCATAAAACTTGGGCCCGATACATATCCAGTCCTGTTTTTAACACGAACTACGGTTCCCATATATATACATATTATATATGTCATTATTAGGGTTTGGCCCTCATTAGGCCCACTCCTTGTTTTTTTTCTTATGAAGCCTGTTACTTACCAGCTTATTGGGTTCATACTTTACTCTTTACAGCCTCAGGTATCTTGCCTCGGGCTAATATTAGAGTGAAGTTAAGCACGCACAGCGTTTTGAAGGGGATTCCCATAGCGTAATCTACTTACGCAATAGAAGAGACCTCTCGAAAGGGAACGTCCTGGTTACTAACGTAACCTTGGTTCCCTGAGGGAACGAGTATTGCGTAACTCGCCGTGCTTGTGCTTTGATCAAGGGATCGCTTCAGTCGATTTAATCTGAAGCCCCAGGCGGACAATGGGCTCAATTATAGCCGTAGGCCACGCCCATTCTGGAGGGCTCTGGCGCGTCAGGCCCCGGCATAGGTTCCCACAGCACAGCACAGCCAATGACCGCTCTCGCCGTTTATCTGTGTATGCTGTGCAGCTGCACTGCGTTTAAAAATTTTGGCTTCAATATTCTCGAGAAAAGGAGTCTTCCCATAGCGTAAGCTACTTACGCAATATCGTTCCCTCATCTCAGGGAACCGAGGTTATGTTAGTAACCGAGACGTTTTTCATAGCAAAGGTGTGTTATCCTTAGCAGTGGTCTGTTATCAAGAAATAACAGATCACATTCTACATTAGAATTCAACCAAGCCATGTAATAAATAGTATTAAGTGTAGTATATATATATATATATCAGGGATGGAAATTAACTTTTTTGTCCACCGGCCACTGTGGCTGGTGGATTTCTAAATCTACCAGCCACTCAATGTTTTTACCAGCCACTTTCTTGTTTTTAACCGACAATGTGTAACTGCATGTGAAAATTAATACTACAAGATCTACAATACTTAAGCAGTTTATTTAATCTCAAGTCTCAATGAAATACTGACATTTTCTCTTTCTCTCTTATATATACATTTCTCTTTTTTACCTGGATGTATTTGAATGATTCGTGGTCTTTTATGGCTTCCAGTTTTAGGTTTTTAGTCCCAACAATGAAACTAGGGCTGGGCGATATAGACCAAAAGTCATATCCCGATTATTTAGGCTGAATATCGATATACGATATATATCCCAATATTTTTTCCGCAAAGTGAGAGCAAATGTTCAGTCAAAGTCAAAGCCAAATATGACATGTCACAAGTAGTTCTATTGAAACCGGCTATTTCCACACACACAAGTACTGTCCCCCTTTACTTAACATAAATTGTAAGAATATGACTAATAGTAAAGACTAGTACTAATAAATAAACATTAGGCCTATGCTAAAGCTATTAAATAGCAGTCCCAAACAAGTTTTTGTTAATACAATGTTGGTATGAGCCACTAGAGTCATTTAAAAATATAAAAAATAACACAAAGAAAAATAAAGTGGCATTTTGGGGTTAATATGGAAATGACAGTTACCATGGTGAATACACAATATTAACAATAACTGTTAATGAACCATGGAAACTGCTCCTGGTGAATAGTATGAAAATCATCCCTGCATTACTTTTATTTTGTGTAATTTACAACGTAATGGCGTTGCATGCTCGTAGTTTATTTTGCACTTTATATACAGTGAGGCAATACACAGCGCGCGCCGCCACATTTGCGCGTGCAATTGAAGAGTGTTCGCTACGAGAACAGGATAACGGCTGACGTGACAGGACAAGAAAGTCCGTTTTTCTGAGGTGAAAGACTTTATTTTAGCGTACACTTATGTCCTCTAAAAGTGTCCGCCGTCTGTGTGAAACAGTATATTTTTATTTACCCGCCACGGTGGCCGGTAGGTGAAGCGAGTTTACCCGCCACAACACAAAATCACCCGCATTTGGCTGGTGGCGGGTGCTAATTTCCATCCCTGATATATATATATATATATATATATATATATATATATATATATATATATATATATATATATATATATATATATATATATATATACACACACACTCACCTAAAGGATTATTAGGAACACCATACTAATACTGTGTTTGACCCCCTTTCGCCTTCAGAACTGCCTTAATTCTATGTGGCATTGATTCAACAAGGTGCTGAAAGCATTCTTTAGAAATGTTGGCCCATATTGATAGGATAGCATCTTGCAGTTGATGGAGATTTGTGGGATGCACATCCAGGGCACGAAGCTCCCGTTCCACCACATCCCAAAGATGCTCTATTGGGTTGAGATCTGGTGACTGTGGGGGCCATTTTAGTACAGTGAACTCACTGTCATGTTCAAGAAACCAATTTGAAATGATTCGAGCTTTGTGACATGGTGCATTATCCTGCTGGAAGTAGCCATCAGAGGATGGGTACATGGTGGTCATAAAGGGATGGACATGGTCAGAAACAATGCTCAGGTAGGCCGTGGCATTTAAACGATGCCCAATTGGCACTAAGGGGCCTAAAGTGTGCCAAGAAAACATCCCCCACACCATTACACCACCACCACCAGCCTGCACAGTGGTAACAAGGCATGATGGATCCATGTTCTCATTCTGTTTACGCCAAATTCTCAGACTCTACCATCTGAATGTCTCAACAGAAATCGAGACTCATCAGACCAGGCAACATTTTTCCAGTCTTCAACTGTCCAGTTTTGGTGAGCTTGTGCAAATTGTAGCCTCTTTTTCCTATTTGTAGTAGAGATGAGTGGTACCCGGTGGGGTCTTCTGCTGTTGTAGCCCATCCGCCTCAAGGTTGTGCATGTTTTGGCTTCACAAATGCTTTGCTGCATACCTGGGTTGTAACGAGTGGTTATTTCAGTCAAAGTTGCTCTTCTATCAGCTTGAATCAGTCGGCCCATTCTCCTCTGACCTCTAGCATCAACAAGGCATTTTCGCCCACAGGACTGCCGCATACTGGATGTTTTTCCCTTTTTACTCCATTCTTTGTAAACCCTAGAAATGGTTGTGCGTGAAAATCCCAGTAACTGAGCAGATTGTGAAATTCTCAGACCGGCCCGTCTGGCACCAACAACCATGCCACGCTCAAAATTGCTTAAATCACCTTTCTTTCCCATTCTGACATTCAGTTTGGAGTTCAGGAGATTGTCTTGACCAGGACCACACCCCTAAATGCATTGAAGCAACTGCCATGTGATTGGTTGATTAGATAATTGCATTAATGAGAAATTGAACAGGTGTTCCTAATAATCCTTTAGGTGAGTGTATATATATTTATTAAGTATAGAAAAGATTACAATTTTCAAAAATTTTAAACTGTTTTAAGTAACGGTTTGAAAGTATGTAGTTTGTCTTGTTACTCTGTCAATCATTATACATGAATATATAAACAGCTCCTGCCTCAGTGCATTTATATGTTTCAGAGCTCGAGTTATAGGATAATATACTTATGAACATATGAGGATTTCACTGGCAAGAAGATTACTAAAATGTGTCAATACTTTATCTTGTCATATATAATGTTGCATATAATGTATAATAATGCACTGGGGGAATATTTGGTGTGTCCTGATAATGCCAGATGTCTGATGTTACCAGTAAAAGTGGCCGACATTATTTTAAATATATCTAGTCAGTGACAGAGTTCAAGCATATTCATCTACAATAATTCAGTATTTTCAGCTTCAGAGTCATGAATATTGTTATTCTGGTGTCTCTATTGTCCTGTGCTTTGGGTTTCCAGCACCAAGTCCAAGACTATTCATTTAAACACACAAATTTAGCTTTTTAATCAACAGTGCATTTTTTGTTAATCTTCTATCATGTCTTGGAGTATCGCAATAATATAGTATTGTGAGTTCAGTATCGTGATATGCATCGAATCATGACATGAGGGTATCGTTACACCCCTAATAATGTGTAAAAAATAAAAATCAGTAAAATCTTAATCAAATATTACAACTACAATTATTCAGCCTTTCGGTACTTTGGCAATGAACAAAATATAAAATAAAATAAAAATGAATATATGTGAAATATGTTTTATTCAGAAAGGCATGAACAGTAACATTGTTTCTCTGAGTTTTCCACAGTAAAGACGAGCGCTCCACGTGTGAGCTCCCCTCACGCTCTCAGTGCCCCTGTCTAGGGCTCAGATCTAGTAAAGCACTGCAGGCCCGGGAGCCTCCAGCGGGAGCCGGTGTGTATCCGCAGGTCCAGCCACTCCTGCTGCGCCGAGGCCAGGTAGGGCTCGCAGGACTCGGGCGGGGGGGTCAGCAGGTCTGGGGTCAGCGAGCTCTCGGCTCGGGTCAGGGCCTGGTGCCACGCCGCCTGCACATCCATGCTCTCCAGATTATGGAGACCTCCCGCCGCCTGATCCATCACCTGAGCGCTGCTCGGGCCTGGGGGACACGGCACACGGGGTTAAAGGGTTAGTTCACCCAGAAATGACAATTCTGTCAGTAATTACTTTAAACTGTAATATATTTCTAATATAAAACAATCTAATAAATAAATATTTGTAGTGCTTTTGAACACTCCTTTTCTGTGGCATGCTGTGTTTTAATGTTTGCTTAGCGCATGATAATAGCAGAATTAATGGTCTGAGAAAATATTTTTGTGCAAATAATGATACTATATATATAATAATGCACAATAAAGCCTATCTGTTTCCATAAAAAATACTATTTGGCCCTTGGAAAAGAGTGAGAAAAACTTTCTTTCAAATGTATTTTATACTATTTGATTTATTTATTCAAAAACAAGGCAAGGATAGGCTACTAAATTATTTTTATCAATGTAATGTGATGCACATCCGTATCTCTTATTTTCCTAATGTCTTGTACTGTTAAACATGGTATCACGTGGATGAATATGCATATGCAAATGATATGCAGATGAGGATATGCATAGTAAAACGAGGCATTGTAAGCTTCATATATGGTTATTTCTGGGAGGAGATGCATGTGCCACAATCTTCCACTGACTGGGATTATAAAGGGAATTTTGCGCAGGTTCTGGCGTTCGCACGGTTTTATAAATGAGACCCCTGGACTTTCAAAGGAGAGACTGCTCAAGTTTCATTAAAAATAGATTGATTTGGTTTCAAAGATGAAAGATGAACCAAACTCACATGGTTAGGAATGACAGGAGGGTGAGTGAATTATGAATGTTAAAGGGGCATGTTATATTGTCATATAGCATGTTAAAATTGTCACTTTTTGAGGGTGAGCAAAAACGCACCGTTTTTGTGTCTGTCCCTTTAAATGCAAATGAGCTGCTGCTCCCGGCACAGAGGGCGGAGCTTCAAGAGCTTGTGTGTGTGTGTGTGTGTGTGTGTGTGTTAGCAGCTCCAATTACCTCACACAGACACACACTGAAAATTTGAGTCGGACAACGATGGAGAGACTCAAGAAGAAGTGACAACATGTAGAAGCAACAGGACATTTCTGAATGGTTAGTTGATGAAATTATGTTGCCGATGTGGAGTTAACTATCTTCTAGTCATTGATTAGCATATTCTGTCATGATAAGCTATAAATCACATTCCCGGGGGCGGGTTTATGTAAATGTTAGGGTTGGTGATCGTCACTAATCCGGGAGGAAGCTCGTGTAGTCTCTACCAGCCGTTTGTTGTACAGTAGTCCTTAAAAAGCGATTTCTGTATAAAAGAAAATATCTCCCTTTGCTTTGAACTTTGAGTGTTGTAACTTTGCAGATGTTGTTTATGCTCAAACAGCAACATTACACACTAACTAAAGTTAGAAAAGTCAAATCATAATCAACCACCCGTTTAATTCTGTGTTGAGTGATGATTGTGTGAGTGAACTCACAGCAGTGCCTGAAGGGCTCCCAGCTGCGGGAGGGCAGGTAGGGTTTGGCCACTGGTTGCTGAAGCAGGCACACGATCGCATTATCCACCTGATGAAACACACGCAGGGACAGCAGCTTCTGGAGCAGCTCCTCCGAGAGACGGTACTCCTCTGAGCGAACCAGGTCTCGGATCGAGTCGAAGTCCTGCTTCAGCTGCAGAGCTCCCTGAATGCTGTGCGAAGGATCAGATCACGTAAACACACAGTGAAGCGCTAGCGTCCAGTCCATTACTCCACCACACACACACACACACACACTGACAGTCAAAGCTTTGGGATCGGTAAGATGTTTTATGTTTATAAAGTCGTCACTTCTGCTCACAAATGCTGCATTTATTTGATTAAAAATGTAAAATTCCTGTGATCAAATCTGAATTTCCAGCATCATTACTCCAGTCTTCAGTGTCACATGATCCTTCAGAAATCATTCTAATATGATGATTTGATGCTCAAGAAAATTTTATGATAATCATCAAATGTTGAAAATATCAATGTTTACACCGCAGTGTACATGTCAAACCTAACCTCACAGTCTACTAATACTAGTTGACCTGTAGTTACTTGTAGTTGGACCATCAAAATAAAGTGTATCTTTTGTTGGCAGTGTGTCCACCCACCTGAACTTGATCTTCTGCTTGAGTATGTGCTCCATCCAGGCCTCCATGAAGGCGGTCATGGCCTCGGCGAGAGCAGGAACACGAGCTTCATCGGGGAGGGTCTGAATGCTCTCCATCACCTGGCCGATCACGCTCTGAGCCGCACACGCTGCGTACTCACTCGGCCTGCTGGGAAACTCTGAAGACATCCACACACACAGGAGGATTTAAAGGTTCACAAGCACAGACACAATACACTGAGGACTGGCATGAGGGGCTTTCGCACCGGAGGAACCTCTTCATAGTTCCTAGAGCTATTGGCAGAAGATCCCGGATGTCGGCGTGTTCCCACCGCAGGAACTAGGAATGATGTTAGCTCTAGGAACTCTTTAGGAGGAACTAATTTACTCCTCCTTCAGAGTCGGTCTAATCCAGCGCTACAGGAACTACAGTGATGTCAGTGTTCGCTGATTGGCCGAACGCACTGAAACACCGGCACCCGCCATTTTTAAAAAGGCTGTGAACACACAGATTATAGCCTATATTTACTCCAGAAACTAACTCTACGAACATGTAAAACAGTGATAGATGAGCCTCTTAACCTTTACGCTGAGGAGAAAACCCAACGCGACTTTGAGGAGAGCAAGAGAAACATGATCATGTGTTTCTGCTCAGCAACACTGGACATCAAGCACACGGCATACGCTAATAACTCTTCATCACTGTCTACTTATGTATAACAGTTTAGCTAATAACGTATTAGACTGTTAGACAGATCATGTGAGAATGTGAGCGCTGTGAGCTCAGACTCTGCCGTTCTCAGCGCCGTCAATATAAAGGTCAGAACAACGAGCGTGTCTTATGTCACTCCAGAGCTCCTACTGGCGGTGCGAACGCAACCAGGAAAACGTTCCTAAGGAAACCATTAGTTCTCGGGGAGCCATCCTGGAGGCTCGTTCCTTTAACTAAGTTCCTAGACCTATCTGGTGCGAAAGCCCCTGTTCACTCATGCGTCTGTACCTGCTCTGTGACTGATCCTCCAGTGTTTTGCTGACGGCATGGTTTGCTCGAAGATCTCCACAGACATTTTCTTACAGTCCATAGAAAAGTTCCTCAGGACGAGATCAGAGAAATCCTGCAATACGAGACAAACTGAGTCAGAAAGCACAGATTTTTCTCAAAAGGCATTTTGTTAAAATGCGTTTATCAATTTTTTTATTGTTTTTAAATGGTAGTGCAATTTTGCCCCCAGTTTCATGGACAAGGCTGAAGATAATCCCAGAATAAAATGTATGTTTGAGCTGTTTTAATTGAAATCAACTTGCTCTGATATATCTTAAATGTCAGTGCCATTGTTCTGTCTCAAGATACACACCAGTGATATTTTTTTCTAAGGCATTGTGTTTATAAAAGCTTCCTAAATGTCCTAATTGAACTAAAGCCTAATCCTGACTTAATCTAAGCCTCATCTGTGAAACCAGGCCTACATGTTTCAATTTCTCATGATACCAATAGATCGTTCATACAAAAATAAAAAAAAATTTCATCACTTTCTCACCCTCACATCTTTCCAAACCTGCATGAATTTCTTTCTTCTGTGAAACATAAAAGATATCTTGAGAAATGACGGTAACCAAACAATTTTATTAACCAATGACTTTCATTGTATGGACAAAAAAAATCTTCAAAATATCTTCGTTTATGTTCCAAAGAGGAAAGAAAGTCATACAAGTTTGGAAAGATGTGAGAATTGTCATTTTTCGAGATGTTTTTCGGCGCGTCTTTGTGTTCACACCCAAGCGATTTTCACTGGCGATGCGCCGAGTGATGCTTCACTCTCTGAATCCTATTTGATCTGCGACTCCTCTCCATAACATCTCCCTCTTCTCGAGGTTTCTGTAGTCGCTGGGGCGTTTGTCATAAAGTTCTTTGTGTTCAGACACCAGCAGCTCTACATTCATCTGACCTCGTTGCATCTTCCTCTTCGTCTTTTATCAGTGTGTGCTCGGCAAGATTGTTTTGTGCTTGAGCTCCACCAAGTACCATAGACATAATATTTACGTCTATGCCAAGAACTGTAACTTCAGCAGCTCCAGGCACATGAACAAAAGCTCTAATCTCATTGGTTGACCAGTTTTTAACGTGGCGCGTCAAACAAACCCAAGGAGCTTAAATAAAAAAATTACGCTTTTACACCTGCCGTTTTGTGCGTCAGTGTGCATACTCACATTGGCGCCCTTTGTTTAGTCACGAGGTGTTAAACGTCGGTGAAAAGCGCACGCGATAATCGTCCCGGTGTGCACGGGCCTTTATGCAGGAACTGTGTACCGATGCTGTACTTCCTCACCTGTAGATGTGTGAGAGCCTGAGAGAGCGAGGCTGTGTGCTGAACTATCAGACGCTGAGTTGAGTCTCTGCCGACGGCTCCAGCGAGCTGGACCAGGCTCTCCACCGAGTCCTTCAGATCCTGACCACAAACACATGCTACATTAGGGGTGTGTGAGATGATGATTTAGATTGTGAACGATGAAAATGTCTCCACGATCTGCTTTTGAAGAGGGATTATAGTATTGTGACCAAACACACTGGGGCTGTTTACACCTGGCCACTTCATGCGTTTCTGTGATGGGATAGCTATCCGATCGTGAAAAGACCAGGTGTAAATGCCCTCCGAAACGCATTCGGGACGGATTTGAATCCGATCGCTCAAACCACTTGAGGAGGAGGTCTGGGTCACATTCCAGACGAAACTGTACAAGTGTAAATGCATCTGGTTTTTGAAACCACAAGTAAATTGTACTCCTCCCAAAAATGCTACAAAATAAACGTGTGAGAGTGTGTTATAGGCTAAATGTCATGTTATAGTCCGATATGACGGCGCTACTGCAACACACATCGCCGCAGATGAGCATCTATGTATAAAAATATCTTAATTTGTGTTCTGAAGATGAACAAAGGTCTTATGGGTTTGGAACGACATGAGGGCGATTAATTAGTGACAGAAATTTCATTTTTGGGAGAACTATCCCTTTAAGTGAATGGAAACAGTTCGGATGTGTGTCAGTATATTAGATCAGTGCATTCGCTCTTAAAGTGACAGCAGTCTAATAAACCTGCTGCCGTCTGTCATTAATGTTAATCAAACAACTAAAGACAGAAAATCACTCACTGCTCTTGACTGAATAACTTCAATAGCTTTAATAAGAATCAGTGACTATTTAATTCACACACTTATGTTAGATTAAAACGTATATCCTTTATCAGAAAAAGATGGGTATAAATGCATGGAGGTGAGTGTTTCATTTACCTTGAGATCTCCTTGTGTGATCAGCAGGAACTTATCAAGGGACCAGGAGGCCAGAAACTGGTAGGCTTTACTCATGACCCAGACAGTCGAGGCCTGGACAGTGACGACTGACCGACACAACAGCCCCAGATGAGTCTCCCGAAGACTCCTGGATCCACGCTCACCTGGGGAACACATCAGTGCCAACGGGATGAGCTCAGGGGATCTCATGCACCTTCAACACTGGCCAAACCAGGGATAGAAACAATACTGGTACTCCGTTACAGAAGCAATATTAAAATCATAATATATTAAAATATAGGAAATTATTTTCACAATACACAATTTTTTTTTGCTATCTATTTTATTTGTATTATTGCTTGTAATTTGTTTCTTTGGTATTTATTTTACTAATGATAGTTAAATAATTATCTGGAAAAACTAAGCAATGTTTCATAGAAAAATTTATCAAAATATGTTTTAATCAGTGCTGGGCAACGATTAATCACGTCCAAAATAAAAAGTTTGTGTCTACATAATATGTGTGTGTGCTATGTGTAATTATTTTGTATATATAAATATTACACATATTACATTTATATACAATATAAATATAAAATATTTATATTTGTATATAATATAAATTATGTATAAATATATATAAAGTATATATGCAAAATGTCTTAAAGGTGCATTGCACAAGTCTCTGAGTTTTTGCAGAACTATGCCCCCTTCTGGCGACACGCGAAACTGCAACCAGAGTTGTACACGCGGTTACGTGGAGTTTGCGTTGGGGTTTGGGATGAACTAGAAGCCGGTCTCTTTGAATCCATCTTCTACTTTTGCAAAAGTCGCTTGAGTTGTCTTCGCTGATGCGGATAATGGCGGCGAATACACAAACCTGCCAGACATAGCCAGGTGAGCGTGAACGCGCATGACGTCACGCCCAGTCGATTCCGACCCGAATCCCTCTTATTTATTTTACTGTACAGGATTATAGAGGCAATCGCAGTGATCATAGAAGGGCTCATTCAGCCCATCAGGCAATTGTATAAGCATGTATGGGTTAGAAAAACGGGTATTTTTAACATGAAATGTTGCGCAATGCACCTTTAAATATGCATGTGTGTGTATTTATATATAAAAAATAATTATACACAGTACACACACATATTATGTAAACACAAACTTTTATTTTGGATGCGATTAATCGTTGCCCAGCACTGATTTTAATGTAATTTGATAATATTTATATTATTTAGTTATAAACCATTTTAGTTTTTGCTGTGAAATTATGATGTACACTACCATTCAAAAGTTTGGCATATGTAAGATTTATTTAAGAAATTAATATTGTCATTGAGCAAAGTTGCATTAAATTGATCAAAAGTGACAGTAAAGACATTTATTACGACACGTTCAAAAGATTTCAAATAAATGCTATTCTTGAAAACTTTCTATTCAACAAAGAATCGTGAAAAAGTAATGATGCTGAAAATTCAGCTTTGATCACTGGAATAAATTTCCTAATGATAATGAATATAATTAATTTGGATGATAAAATGTCCTCAGAACTGTCACTGTTTGTTTATTGGCAGGTTATGGAGTCAGTCGCTCGCAGTATCTTTCGGCTGTGAGTGAAACGCAGGACGGCGGTATGAAGTTCGAAGTTCACCCGCAGAGCGCGAGTCCGTCTCCGGCACGAGAACCAGCGCTGATCCGGTGGATATTGGATAACAGACCGATTGATTACACCTGAATTAGGCTTCTAAAATGTTTGTTAAGTGAGTTTTTTTTTTTTTTTTTTTTTTTTTTTGAAGTCTTTATTTCGAACATGAGAGAAGAATATGTAAAATAAAATACAAAAATGTTTAAAGCATTTTTTTTTTAAAATAAAAGAAAAAAAAGAGAAAAAATAACTCCAGATAAGCCGTAACAAATTACAATTTTTTTTTTTTTTTTTTTTTCCTGTGTGAACATACTTCTATCTCATGTGCGAAAAGGAGTAGGAAGAAGCTAAACTTATGTACTCCTACCCCTTTAATTCTTACATTCCTTTAAATAACAATTTTTTTATGTTATTATTATTTTTTGTTATCTGATATCACATACACACTTATACACACATACATATATACATACATATACATACCTGTACGCATACATATACATTCATGTATATACATATACCTATACACATACCTACATATTTACATACCTACATACATGCATCAAAGTGACCACTAACAAGTATTTAAATCATAACAAAGGAGCACTCCTACTTTCACTACAGTGCTTCTTGATACTTCTTGAAAATCTGTTCTTTATACATTTTTTTGAAGAGGAATATGTTAGGGCATTGCTTTAAGTTTTCGTCTAGTTGATTCCACAATTTAACTCCGCAAATTGATAAACATAATCTTTTCCTTGTTGTTCTAAATCTATTAATCTTAAAATGTCCCCTTCCCCTTAAGTTGTACCCTCCCTCCCTCTCTGAGAACATTAAATAGGAAATATTGTATACATGTTAAAAACAGTGTAAAATATGCTGCATTGCTGTACTCAACGACAATAAAGGCCAATGTCATGTATACATGGAATACTATTTTACAAAGGTTTAGAGGAAATAAAAACAGTTAATATTACTCATAAATATTTTTTTTAAATGTTAAATTATTTCTACTCAATTTTATGTGTTAATGTACCAGATGCAGTTACTCAGATTTACTTTTTTTTTTTTACTTGCATTTACTCAATTCATTCAGTATATTTCATTGATTTCACAGCTTTAAAATTTACTCAATTTTTTTGAGTGTAAAAATGTTTCACCAAAAAAAATTGAGTAAATAATAGTTAAACTTTTTACAGTGTAGCATCATGAAATCCCTAGTCTAGACATTGATCAGACTGAAGATGACAGGAGTGTGTGTGTGAAGTTACCGGGCAGGAGCTTCAGGACGGTGTGTAGAGGAGGGAAGAGCTGGAGGATCAGATCCATAGTGGCCGTTCTCACCGCACATCTCTCATGCGTTACTGCAGGAACACACTTCTCTTTCAGTCCCGAGCCCAGCGACAAACACATCACTGCAACACAACCACACAACAACACCACTCTCACCTCCGAAGACTCATCTGAGGGGTCATAAAGTGATGAGAAACACTACTCACTCTCATCCCACCGTGTGAAGGCGGCAGTCGACGAAACATGAGAGCAGAAATTGCTCAAACTTTCTTTACATTCTTCTGGAACAAGGTCTAGAAAGACACAAAAAGGAATGGAAAAAGATGTTAAACAAACCTTGAAAACAACTTTGATTTCAGAATAACAAAAAAGTCAAAAGTTGAGCACAATATACAGTATCAGTCACTATATTAGTGTCAGTTAATACTTCCTATGGCGGGTCTCAGAACAGCTGTGCATATTTTCTGCTGGATGTTAAAATATTTTAATGGCCAGTTTCACTTGAAGCATGTTCAGTTCTAGATTAATCGTGAACACAGCTGTTATTTGAACACAACACAATCTATAAAAGTAAGAAAAGTACACAGCATAGATAGACATCATATCTGTTATTGGCCATAACAAAACACACAGCAAACATCTTTAAATCAGTGCATCCCTGAGGAAACAACATGAAATTAAATGAATGAATTTTGAGAGAATCACATAAAAACTGTCAAATATGTCCATATTTCACACCAAAATGAAACTTAAGAAGATTAAGCCAATGAGAATGTAGATTTTATATTAGACATAATTTTTATGTCTAAAATAATTGAAGAGGTTAAAGCAAATTTCCCCAAATGTCAACAAACAAACTGAGACCATGTTTTTTGTCTGTATAATGTATTGTTTTATGCTATAAAATATATATATTTTTGTTGAAGTCTATAGACCCCAGGAAGAATAGCTACTGCTCTTGCAGCAGCTAATGGGGATCTAAATAAACTAAACTAAACTAAACATATACATCAAGTAATTATATATACAGTCAAACCAAAATGTATTCAGACACCTTCAACATTTCTCACATTATCACAGTTTATTCACTATAATTGTGATAAAACACGAGCAGAAGTTCTCAGATCAGTTGATATTTGACTGGTTTTGTCCGTCCTTCTGTTAGACTGTCTCACACATGAGTTATGTTGAATATCTGTCAGCTGTTAAATTTAACTACACAATTAGATAATACCAGTTTAGCTCAACCAATCACCAAGCAATGCTTCATTGTGTTCAGTCTGTGTGTAAAAAGAGCATTAGTTATTAAAGAAAAAACACTTCAGCAAAACATGATCAGCTCAAAGTGTCTGAATCATTTTTGGCCCAATTTTTTTTATAAATGTTACTGGTAGTCGCTGTATGAAGAATTTTTGGGAATAATATGTCACAGCTATCTTCAACTACATAAATGAACTATAGTGTCATGCACCCACTAGTAAAAATATATAAAAAATGTAATATATATATATATATAGGTCAGTAGCAAGTTTTGGGTCAGTATGATTTAAAAAAAAAAAAAAAAAAAAAGATTACTTTTCTTCAGCAAGGATGCATTAAATTGATCAAAAGTGACAGTAAAGACATTGAGACAAAAAATATTCCATTTTAAATAAATGCTGTTCTTTTGAACTTTATATTCATCAAAGAATCCTGGGGGAAAAAATGTGTTTTTCACAAAAATATTTAGTTTTCAACATTTACATTTAAAATATATTAAATAGAAAACATCTATTTTAAATTGTAATAATATACCATAATATTGCTGTTTTACTGTATGTTGATCAAATGAAAGCAGTATTGGTGAGCAGAAGAGCTCTTTCAAAAACATTAAAAGCTCTTACAAAACCCCAAACTTTTTAACGGTAGTGTACACTCATGATTGTTTGTAGTTTATGCACAAATATACCTCATCTTTTTCTTTTCTTTTTTTTGATTTTGAGGTAAAAACATTATTTTACAGTGTCTTTGTTACATATGTTACATGTACTTACCATAGTAATAACAGTAAATTATACATAATTACATGCAACTAACCCTCAACCAAATCCTAATCCTACTCTAAACCTTTAGTAAGTACATGTTAATTAATATTACTCCGTAGTTAAATGTATAATTACACTGTAACACAGACACCTTAAAACAAAGTGTTACCAAATAAAGTGTAACCAATTATGATGTGAAATATGACCCAGCCATTTCTTTGCAAAAGATTCAACCATTAGCATTTCATATCTTCTCAAAACACATTACACACATTTGATCGACACACATTCAACCCCATCAGTACCTTCCACACACGAATGCCTGAGCCACGAGACCAAAAGCACCAGCGTCTCATCGTTCCACAGGTTGAGGCTTCCCAGAGCGCTGTTGCACGACTGATAACGAAAGTGTCGTGCGACTGCCTCCCCGAACTCCCTCCACAGCAGCTCCTTATAGTGAGAGAAGAGCTTCATCTGCCCCAGATCCACACTGACCGTCCTGCAGGGCATTCTGGGCCGGTTCAGATGCCGCTCCTCTCCTTCGCTGGCCCGTCGACAGATCACCATAGAGTCCTCCAGATCCAACGCAGGTTTCTTGGGAATATGCGGAGCTAAGAGATTGGTGGACGTCACTAGGACTTGAAAGAGAGTATCGAGACACTCTCGGTCTCGAGAGATGAAGGAAGCGAAGGGAAGATTCGAGGACCAGAGGCTGTGAACGGGTTTTCGGGACGCCTCGTCAACAGCAGCTTCGATGTGTGTGTTTATAGCGGGTGAGGATACAACTCGAGGGTTGTTTGCGATATGCAGGAGGTTACTCTGATGGGAAGACCATGTGTAAAGTTGCTCGGCGGCTTTCTTCGCTTGACTCCGGGCCAGAACCATCATCAGCCGCTCGACGGGGAACGGTCTGACGTTTCGAAGCCAGTCTGAGCCGAAGTCGAGCCCTGAGCTCCTCTTGTCCTGAAGGATCTGGTTGAAGAGCTCGACGGCACACAGCAGGTCCACTAGAGCGTCCCGAGGCACACGATCCGGCTGGGCTTCGGCTAGGGCGCGGAGAGCCGTGTGAATGCACTGCTCCATTAACCACACCGCCTGTGAGCCTAACAGGTTTAGCGTTCGCCGCATTGACGCGAGCGTTTCGACTCGGGTGAAAAGCACACGCCGGAGACTGCGATCAGTTCGAGCTTTAGTCCTGAGCAGATCCCAATGGTTTACGTGAACCTGCAGTTCCAGACATAAAGCTTTAAGGCTGAGGCTCCATGTGGAGTTCGGTTGCTCTCTGTCGGCTAACAGGAGACGAGTCCGCTCTAAAACCGAGCCTAGTTGAGTTACAAAACAAGAGGCGAGGTGTGTTCTCCGGGCGTATTCGCTGAGGAACAGCAGCTGGGCTCTCTGCTCAATCAGGTGCTGAAGCTGGCAGTAATGCTGGGTGAAGGCTGAAGCCTGAGGGTGATGGAGAAACTCCTCAGGGGACGAGGAGACAGAGAGGTTTGTGACGCAGCCGAAGGGACGGGCTCCTGACGCCGGGTCGTGGAGCGTGAGGCACTGAGAGCCGAGGCTCTGTAACGCCTGACCCAAACGCTGGACACTCCTGGAGGAACAGCTCTCGCTCTCCGAGTCCCAGCTGCCGTCTCTGCTCTTCTGCCCCATGAGCCACTTCAGGCTGGGGTTTAAACGCGTGCGAAACAGAGCCTCTGCCCTCTGGAGGGATCTGGTGAACGGACCCTGGTACCAGGAAGCTGGGAGGACACAGAAAGGCACAATAAGTCAGCAATAAGGTACGAGAGGCTAGTGCTGTGCCGTGAATAAGTCACGGCTGAAGGGCGTTGTTAGGCACGACGCGAAGCGGAGTATTGTATTACCACTCAATACAAATATTAAAGCCAAAAAAATATGTATAAATGCAACTTTTATGAGGTAAAATCATTCCTTCCGCTGGAAAAATAGTCCCTGACCGTGAACAGCAACAGAAGAACATTATTTCTCCATTAAATGGCGGCAAAGACTGTCTTTATGAGTGAGTCTGTCCAGTAGAGGAGACTTTTATATTGAAAGGACTGAAACCTGTTGTGAACGTGGAGAAGAAAACTAACAAATGACTAGCATGTCAGGGCACGGAAAACTCCTTAAAACTGTTAAAAGGACAAGATATCGCAGCGGACTGTACAAATACAGGACTGACCTGAAGGAAATGCTAGATCTACTGTAAATGCAGGTACACTAGCTCACTCGATCTCTCACAATACTCTATAAGCTTCAATAAACAATATCAATGATAACACACTTGTTTACGTTGCTAAAAGTGGTTGCTAGGGCTGTTGTGTAGTGATACATAGAACCGCTGGGTGTGTTTTACCCTTTTATCGTGAATAAAACACAGCTATTGACCAATCAGAATCAAGGACTCGAACCTGCAAAAGGTCACAAAAAGTATTCTCGTCGCTTGATAAACTTCAGGTTGAGCCACTGTAGTCACTTGGACTATTTTAACGATGTCTTTACTAACTTTTCTGGGCCAGCAGAATGAAATTCTGGAGTGAGACAACTCTCAGATTTCATCACAAATATCTTAATTTGTGGTCCGAAGATGAACGAAAGTCTTACGGGGTTGGGACAACATGAGGGCGAGTGATTACTGACAGAATTTTCATTTTTGGCTGAACTAACCCTTTAAGATCAGTCTTGTACCTTTGTATTTTTGTCTGATTTTCAAATACTTTTTTGCTTTCAAATCAAAATTTGCAATGTTATGCTTCTCCTCGTAGCTGGTTGGTTTGGTTCATGGCTTATAACGCTTTGACTAAGACTTTTTTTTTAAACCCCTATGGGAGAAATGAAAAACTGCTTAAGTTGGGCTAATGCACTCTTATTGAGTATTAATGAGTAATAATGAGTCTGCATTCAAATGATATTTACTTCTGTAATCTATTTGTATTACCTGAATGTGCAAGAAGGCTTACCATCTCACTTACCATCATATTTGTCATTTGATATGTATTCCTCTGGAAGTATCTCTGAAAGGTCACTTGGCCTACTCTGTAAAAGCACACAGAGATATGATTATCAAAAACACATGAGTGAGGACGCCTTGTCAGCTGGTTTATAACTCGAGAGAGATTTATGCTGTGAATGATGTCAGTAATACACAGGTGTGTTTGAGAGGCGTTGGGTCTGACCTGTCCATGATCCGAACGCTGGTTTTCAGGACTGTCAGCAGCACAGCTGTCCGTTTTGTCTGTTTGGGATCAGGAAAGTCAGAAAACAAGCAAATGTTGAGACTTCAGTGGTACTGACTGGCTTCTACTGATCCGGTTTGATCATTTAATATAAACGGACATCACTGGCCAAAGATTTCAACTCTCAGTACTGGACTGAATGATCAGGGCTGCGTTTCCCGATAACGTTGTCTCTTAGCGTGCTACGACGACTCTTAAAGTATAACTTAACTAAAGGTATACTATTTCCAGGTGTGTTCCCCGAACCATACCTTAGGATTAGGAAGCTGCTTAAGATATTCCTTCTTACGTGCGACGTTACCCGGTGCGGTCCGTGGCGATGGTGCCGAATCTGCTGATATCAATGACTCGAGAATCAGTTATTCTCTCGTGCAGGGGCTGCTTCACTGCATTATGTGAGAAAGCGGTGCTCTTTATAAAAGAAGCACTTCAGAAATTGCATTTATTAGGACACTAACTTATATTATAACTATAATAGCCTATAATAGCCTAGCCTACATATTTAAAAATTGTATCATATATTGCTGCCATAATAACCATTTAAAATTTGTACGCGCTTTCTTCTCTTTCCCATGTTTGTTCGCTGAGGTGGAGCTGCGATGAAATAGCCTGGTAATACCAAACTCTGCTACTTCGCTTTGCTTCGTAGACAGAGTCTGGAATGGCATAATAGAAAAGTGTTTTCTCTCTTACTAGGGGGCGCTTGTCTGAAGTTTAAAATCATTGGTTACCCGTAAGCCAATCACATAACGTTTGGTTATGGCGTGTGTTATGCGCATGCTCAGCCGCATCTAACTTCCACTGTAAACACATGTATGATGCGAAAACAAAACCATCGAGCGAAATACCGGAGTGAACATGGCTGTGCGCGACTTTTGCAGATTATGTGAAGTAAATCTACGCATCCACGGTACAATCAGCATCCACGTCACGGCTCTCAGCCCGCCCTCTGTTCGTTGATTGGCCCGGCTGTTTTCAGGCCGGAGGCAAACGGAAAGCTATTACGCTGTATCAGACTGACTACAGAAGCGAAATGAAATTGAGCGGCGGAAGTAAGAAGTCTGACGTAGTCAGGCTAGCGATGAAATATTGCTCTTGTAAATACTTTCCAGCATTTCAGTAATAAAAGTGTACATCTTACGTACGGTGCTCGGCAGTGATCAAAAAGGATTTAAACAGTGGATTTTGAATCTCTTCTTGTAAACTCAGAGATGTGGATTCAGACGGCAGTTAAATCCCCACACGACCTGTTTGTCAAAACACTGTAGGAAATTTGGACAGGGATTTTTACGCGGGTTGGGTGAGAAAAAACACTGATATTATGAATTCGGACGGCACTAAAATCATAGACTTAAAGGTGCCTTATGCAACTTGGAGCCACCTATAGGCAATTAGTTGAATTACACTGCATATTTTTTACTTTCTCTTTTGCAGAGATCACAATGAATGTTTGCGAACATTAGGTTGTTACAATATTTTCCAGCAGCGTTTGCATAACGTTAGTTCTCATGTTGACCTACTCGCAGAAATAAATCCTACTCCTAAATCAATGTTATTATTTTTTTTTATTTAATAAAGTAGGATCAGCTAACAAGAACAAATAATTTTGATATCTAGCAAAATAACAATCTAGCAGCAGTACATAGCTAGAGCACTCATTGACTAACTAGCTAACCTGATAAATGAGGTATTACATTACTGTACCTGTCCAATAGAAACGTGGCCAACTCTGCATCGCTCTTCAATCCAAATGCAAACTTCATCTGCCGCCATCTGACAAACCCAGATTTACTCTGGTTTTACTCCGGGCTTTATCCGATGCTCTCTTTGCATTGCTATATTTTCTTTTCTTATTTTTTTGGCAAGCTCCGTCGCTAGTAGGGCTTGCGTCCGCCATTACTTTAACAAAATATTGGGCGTGTTTGTAACTCTCAGTGTACCTGCCCTCAAAGCCTGTCATTGGCTATCACCTCAAACACACCCTTACAAATGTACACGCCCCAAAACGTCCCGACTCCAATATATGCTGGCTACCAAGGCAGTGGGGCGAATGTCAGTTCTGACACTCTGCCAGATACTATGTTTTAACGTTAGCTGATGACATATAAGGGTTATTATTGGATATTTTATTATGGAACAAGTTGCATAAGGCACCTTTAACCCTGTAAATGTTTAAAATACCGTACGAGCCCATGAGAAACATTAAGCGTCCGAATAGGACTTAACTGACAGTAGCCTATGCTTTCACTGGACAGCGCCGTCTTTTAGCACAACTCTTCGCTGTATCGCTGCCATAGTTTGAGCAAACTCCCCACCACTATCATTCCCTTTAAATACACTATTAAGCCTTTAATGGTTTGCCAGCTGATGTACCTTTGGATAATATAATAAAAATCTAACAACAATCAGTGTAATGACAATTTTATTCTTTGCATGAAAACACTTGAATGAGCCTTATTGAACACTGTCTGGGTGTGTTAAAACTTCATAATTATATTCGTATAGACTGAGATCAACAGTGATAAGGTGAAGCTAAGAGTGGTCCAGACCAACCTCACGAACGCATGACTTACAGAAGGTGTACTTAACTAAGAAGGTTTCGGGAAACACGTATAAACGGTAAGGTACAGCTTTTAAGGTGTAACTTAAGAAGAACAACATAGCGTAAAGAAGGTTTCGGGAAACCCAGCCCTGAACTTTTAATCTTTTGATCAGAGTCTTCCTAGACGAAAAGCAGTGTCCTGCTCGGTCAATGCTGTATTTTTGGTCACTACTTCCATTTGTGTTCTTCCATAATGTTTCGAGATCATCAAATCAGCATATTAGAATGATTTCTGAAGGATCATGTGACACTGAAGACTGGAGTAATGATGCTGAAAATTCAGCTTTGAGTATATTCACAGGAATAAATTACACTTTACTATATATTCACGTTTTAAAATGGTAATAAATTGTAGTTTTCCTGCATTTTGATCAAATAAATGCAGCTTTGGTGAGCTTAACCCTTAAAACTGTACCAACATCAATGATCATGTTGATCCATGTTGATACTGAATGATCAACATGATCCAAACTTTGCAGAAAACCCTTCCACAAGCCTTCTGTCATCTATCCGATACCTCACACTGTTTAGCATGTTTATCTGTTCATCTCTCAATCATCACTGTATTGCATTGCATTATATGTTTTAAAACTACAGAGCTTTGATCATAAAACTAAGCATTTCAATAACATCTTATTATAGGCAGATACAGAGTGACGACTGATAATTACATGCATTTTAAGATCTCATTGATTTCCATTACAAGCGTCAGAATTTCATCTTACTTTTTGTCCATTAAAAAATAAAACAGCATCTGCACAATTGCATATTTTTGCTCAGTTTGAGCCTCTGAATAAAATTGAGCTGTTTTTTCCTCTGTTTTCTCACTATATCAGATTAAATGAGCCATAAACGCCTGGTGTGTCAAATGTGATCATCAGGCTCTTGATCAGGTTTATACAGTGAGGAAAATAAGTATTTGAACACCCTGCTATTTTGTAAGTTCTCCCACTTGGAAATCATGGAGGGGTCTGAAATTGTCATCGTAGGTGCATGTCCACTGTGAGAGACATAATCTAAAAAAAAAAAATCCAGAAATCACAATGTATGATTTTTTAACTATTTATTTGTATGATACAGCTGCAAATAAGTATTTGAACACCTGTCTATCAGCTAGAATTCTGACCCTCAAAGACCTGTTAGTCTGCCTTTAAAATGTCCACCTCCACTCCATTTATTATCCTAAATTAGATGCACCTGTTTGAGGTCGTTAGCTGCATAAAGACACCTGTCCACCCCATACAATCAGTAAGAATCCAACTACTAACATGGCCAAGACCAAAGAGCTGTCCAAAGACACTAGAGACAAAATTGTACACCTCCACAAGGCTGGAAAGGGCTACGGGGAAATTGCCAAGCAGCTTGGTGAAAAAAGGTCCACTGTTGGAGCAATCATTAGAAAATGGAAGAAGCTAAACATGACTGTCAATCTCCCTCGGACTGGGGCTCCATGCAAGATCTCACCTCGTGGGGTCTCAATGATCCTAAGAAAGGTGAGAAATCAGCCCAGAACTACACGAGAGGAGCTGGTCAATGACCTGAAAAGAGCTGGGACCACCGTTTCCTAGGTTACTGTTGGTAATACACTAAGACGTCATGGTTTGAAATCATGCATGGCACGGAAGGTTCCCCTGCTTAAACCAGCACATGTCAAGGCCCGTCTTAAGTTTGCCAATGACCATTTGGATGATCCAGAGGAGTCATGGGAGAAAGTCATGTGGTCAGATGAGACCAAAATATAACTTTTTGGTCATAATTCCACTAAACGTGTTTGGAGGAAGAAGAATGATGAGTACCATCCCAAGATCACCATCCCTACTGTGAAGCATGGGGGTGGTAGCATCATGCTTTGGGGGTGTTTTTCTGCACATGGGACAGGGCGACTGCACTGTATTAAGCAGAGGATGACCGGGGCCATGTATTGCGAGATTTTGGGGAACAACCTCCTTCCCTCAGTTAGAGCATTGAAGATGGGTCGAGGCTGGGTCTTCCAACATGACAATGACCCGAAGCACACAGCCAGGATAACCAAGGAGTGGCTCTGTAAGAAGCATATCAAGGTTCTGGCGTGGCCTAGCCAGTCTCCAGACCTAAACCCAATAGAGAATCTTTGGAGGGAGCTCAAACTCCGTGTTTCTCAGCGACAGCCCAGAAACCTGACTGATCTAGAGAAGATCTGTGTGGAGGAGTGGGCCAAAATCCCTCCTGCAGTGTGTGTAAACCTGGTGAAAAACTACAGGAAACGTTTGACCTCTGTAATTGCAAACAAAGGCTACTGTACCAAATATTAACATTGATTTTCTCAGGTGTTCAAATACTTATTTGCAGCTGTATCATACAAATAAATAGTTAAAAAATCATACATTGTGATTTCTGGATTTTTTTTTTTAGATTATGTCTCTCACAGTGGACATGCACCTACGATGACAATTTCAGACCCCTCCATGATTTCTAAGTGGGAGAACTTGCAAAATAGCAGGGTGTTCAAATACTTATTTTCCTCACTGTATGTTCATCTCTCAATCATCACTGTAATGTATTGCATTATATGTTTTAAAACTACAGCGCTTTGATCATTTAAATATGATCTTACTAAGACATTATTGGCAGATATTGTTATTTATATGCATTTTATGCTCAAATTTTTTATTTTGTGTATATTTTTTCGGTAGAAAGACAAATATAAATAGCGATGAAAGCCAAAATATTAAAAGTCACAGACTTTACTGAGTTTTACTGAGTAATCTATTATATTGTAGAGAGGGGTCAAAATGACCATTTTAACCTGAGATTTGGAGCCAAATTACAGGGGTGTAAAAATTACTTTAGAAAGATGGCGGCATCATTATTTCATTTTCACACAGAGATTGGTAGATCTATTAGTAGGATCTGTTGACTTTATCAATCTTTGTTGAATTATATGCCAACAGTGACAGTTCTTGTGTTTTTTTTGGCTCACGTTTGGACGCCTGTAACTCAAGAAAAATGAAAGATACCTTAACATCCTTTTAGATTCTGGTTTTATCAGACATTTCTTTTGGTATCTTCATTTTAAAGGCCCTATATGGTTCAATCCCAGAGATATGGAGATCTTAATGCGGCTCAGTGAGTAAATCTGACACATTTTCAGTGGTCAAATACCAAATGTGGGTCACTTTGCATACAGAAGATACTTATTGCGTTTCAAGAGGAATATCTAAAGAACACAATGTTGAAACTAGAAATGTATATCTTGTGTTTTTCTATCAACTCACTTGCATAAAACATTCCTGTCCGAGTCCCATAAATATTCATTTTCTAAAGTTGTTGTCATGCTTGTAAGTCCAAAAGTATTCAAGATATCCTTCTAGATTCTCATTCTTAATAAACTTTACTTTTAAAATATTCATTTTAAAGGTCCTATATAGTTCAGTCCCATCAGAATTTAATCTTTTAGTCCATATCAATATTCGCATCTGCACCAAAATGCATGCGTTTAGCTCAGTTTGAGTCTCTGGATAAAAAAACGCTTTATTATACTATACCATAAAAGCCTGCCTATTATTTCATATGTCAGACTTTTTTCAAAAACATTAAAAAAATCTTACCAACCCCAAACTTTTGACCGGTATTGTAGGTGACGTTTGACAGGTAGTAGTTTACGCAACAATCAAAAGTTAACATTAGCCAAAGAAAATCCAAGGCAATTTGGCAGGTTACATGTACACCCTATAAAGCTGGTATTAGCGAGACTGTGCCAGTTTTAAAGGCAATAAGAGAGATTAAAAGGTGATGGTGGCACACCTGTGTGTGTGTGAGTGTGTTCCTCCTGAGATCCTCCTGACGACTGAGCCATCTCTCCTGGACACACACACACACACAAACAAACATTTCACATAATAAACCACAGAAACAACACAATCATAATAACAGTACATCTGACAGCTTACCTGTTCATCTCAACGGGCATCTTTCATCTCTAGTCCGCGTAAATAAAGGCAAATTATTAATATTTAGCAGAAGAGTGATTCAATACACAGCCTTGCTAAGTATAAATAACATTACACGTGAACAACACAACACTAGGTCGATACACACCTGTCACTGAACCCACAGGAAAGCTCCCGGTCGTGGTTTATTCCAGTGTTTTGGTTTAAAGTCCTCCATTATAATACACTGATGCTAACAGGCTAGCTGAAGTTAACTGGCCAGTACAGCCCGCTAATAGTAACAGTCGCTAATCAGTGCACACGACAAACCTTCAGTTCGACTCCTATTATAGGAAGACGCCTATTTCGAGGGGTATGTTGGTGGCAACAGGTTAGTTAATCCTCAGTTAAGCACATTTCCCGAATTTAGCATAGCATGAGAAGATCAGCCAATGAGAGGAGAGAACGCTGATTCTGACTGTGTCTCATTACCTAGCGAGCTGCCTACTTAGACAGCAGCGTTTATGACGCCCAAAATACACTACTGATGCCCAGAAGTGTTTTCTAAAAAGTTTTGTTTAGGTAAATAATATTCAGATGTAGCCTACCTAAAATGTTACTTTTTTTCCCCATTAGACTTGGATAGCAAGGAGAGTGTACACTACTGTCTAGACAGAAGAGAATCCGTAGGATTGAGACAAAAAGCGGATGGACTGAACTGGAGCACTGAAGAGAAAGCGGGCATCATAAAGTCATTTTATATAAAGTCTTTGGTTTCAGGGGGTTTATAAGTGTGGTTGAAGAGGCTACGGGTCCGTGGAAATGTAGAGAGAAACCGTGTTAAATTCAAATAAAATTGAATTCGAATTGTATCGAATCTTTGTTTAAGACTTTTTTTTTTAGTATTATTATTATTAGTTTTATTTTTTTATTAAATGCTTGAAAGAACAGTAACAACAACTGTCATCGATTCAAATGTGTTTTATGATGTGGTTTTACAGCGTGAATCTTCGGTAACCCTGATCCTGTGGCTCCCTCTAGTAGACAACATTAATATCACAGCTTTCAGTTGAAACATCATAATTTATGAAACTAAAGCGTGTTTGCTCAGAATGACTTATTCTCAGATGTTTTTGAGGAGTTTAGTTTAGACTTTGTGCACACAAAAATATAGCCCAATAGTCATAATGGGTCATCATACCTGACAAACATAAAAACTGTATCTCCTAAACTGTTTAAGATCGAAATTCTATTGATAACTTTTTTTTTTTTTTTTCGTCAGCATAGAAGTAGGCTAGAACTGATGTGCGCAAAATTTGGTAAAGGTCTGACTCTGATAAATGGACTAGGTGTCGGTTTTTTAACGGTGTAAGTTTTTAGATTATCATAAAAAAATATTTTAAAAAATAGTTTTTATTCATTTTCGGGATTTTTTTTTTTTTTTTTTTTTAGCGATATTGGCGGAATTTCACCTTATGTGAACCTTGAGTTTGTCCTAATATTACAAATATTGAGTTGAATATTATGAAGCCTCTAAGTGTATAGTGAAGAAAAGTAAGTATTTTACGAGGTGGTCAATTCGTACGAATTCGTACCCTCACTCGTTTTCGTACGATTTGTTTATAGACCCACGTGACGGGCAAGTTTCGGTGTTACCCCCGATTTCCACCAGATGCGGAACGGCTGCGGAACGGCTCCGCTGCGTGACAGCTCCGTGTTCCGTCGTCCGTCAATACCCACCAGGTCCGTATTTGTTGCGGAACGGCTGCGGTCATGACTGACAGCTGAAGTCACAAGGACCCACGAGATCTCGCAAATTCACGTATGATCGCGCGATATAAGCGCTGAATTGCTGCGGAGCTCTCCGGCATCCGGCAAAAATAGAAGCTCTGCGTATCTGCTCCGGAGGGCTGCGGATCGCCGGAGTCGGAACGCAGCTGTACCGCATTCAGTGGAAATACACTCATTGACTTTAATGGAAACCTATTGACTCCGCCGCCGTGCCGGAGCCGTAACGCAGCCGGTGGAAATTGGGGGTTAGGGTTGGATATATATTTCGTACTTTTCAAATACAAAGTCGTACGAATTATAGCCACCTCGTAAAATACTTACGCATTACCGTGAGGCGTGAGATCGGGCTGGTTCCACCCCAAAACTGTAGCTTCTCTCTCGCGTTTGCAAAGAGTTTTGCGAGTTTTTCGGGGGAACGCAAATTTTTTCTGTGGAGGGCAAAGTTTTTATGGGGAAACGCAAACATGTTGCGAACGAGCGCAGAAATCTTATTATTTTTTCCTCCCGTCTCATCCCCCTCATTTTTTTGCCAGCAATATAGCTGATCCTATTTTGGTGAAGATGTCAAGTTCGAAAACGTTTTAAAGAAAATTTAAAATGGCTGAACATTTTTAATAGACGAGTTTGAGGTCTCTGCAATTTACGGTCTCTTGCGTCCATAAACTTTTATGACAGAATAATAAAGACAATCAGGTTCCAGCATAGGCGCCGATTTATGTTTCTGCCTGATGATTTTGGAGCTAATTACTTTAAATTCAATGTATCATCATGCAAAAACGCAGAGCACAGGATTTTATGATAGGTTATGTTATGTTGTAGCGTCATGCTAGGACTCAACCACGATCCACCAATCAGAGAGCTTCCCGAATCTCAATCGATTTTTGATTGGTTAAAATGAATGGAGAATATCTCGTTTTTTTGATTAAAAGAAATAGTAAATGAGTGAATAAATACATGCAGTGTAACAGTACAGTATTATATTGAGTAATAAAAAATAGGTGCAAATGATGTAACTGCATGAAATAATATTTTTGAGCAATGATCTTTATACAAGAAATTTTAAAATCCAAGACTAATTAAAATTAAAATTTAAGTTGAATTAAAAACTATAAAAGTCTTTTAAAATCTAGGATGGGGTCCCTTTCATGAGGATAATCATATTTATGGATCTTAAAGATTGAAGACACCCATATTAGACAGTAAAAGCATTAGTTTACTTTACAAACACTGGAATCCTCAGGGTCCCTGCAAACAGTGGACTTGCATTTAGTTTCATTCAAAAGGTCTTGAGAAAGTCCAGCATCTTCAGTGGTTCTCCTGTAATAACACCTCAGGCTCATGATTGCCCTGGAAATATGAACACATTCTCCTCATTACAGCGAGACAAATAACTCACACATATTATTTCCTCATTCCAGTTTAATATTTATTTTCAAAAGGTTCTTAATAAAATAGAAATTAACAAATCAAAACAAGAAATTCTTTTTAAAAAAAAAACACGTTTAAAAATCACAAACTACTTAGCATTGGAAATTCGCTGTGAGTTTCAACAAACTGATAAATACAAGAGACGGTTCACTGAGCGCTGGATCACCACCACAGAGAGCCAAACAACTCCAACATTTACACATTTACATTTTCTTTTCAAAGACCCAAAAAAGGAAAAGGAATCCGGTGACGATGACGAAACCTCCTCTTCAAGAAGCTGTCGAACCCTGTGGCATCACGAACACAGCAGAACCTGAAGCATTCGACAGTAATCCTCAAGTGAACAGTGAGACGAACAGTGCATTAAAACGGTTCAGATGCTCGGGATCTCAGGACATCTCCGCGTCCTCCATCTTCATCATCTTCTTAGGGGTTCCTGTGAGCGAGTCCTGCAGGACAAGAGCACATGCTTAGAGAAAACTCAAAACCTCAAATTAAAACTGGTAACGACACGTCTCTCCTGAGTACTCATGCCTATCACATGGCCATTTTTGTTTAACGATCGCATTATAGATGTTAGTGACGCTTTGACCTTTTCTAGTTTGAGGCCATGATCACACAACACAATCAACCAAATGCCACATTTTGCAATCCTGCATAACTCGCATTTAACTGCAAAAAAGTGCAGTACTACTCAAAGGTGCACTGGTGTGATAAAGAAACAAATGCATGAATGAGAAAAAAATAAACAAGCTCTCTCTGTTTAGTTCTCATGTATGACTATTGTACAACTAGTGTCATACATCATAGGGTTCCGACATTTTCCATACTTATCCAGACTCAAATTTTCAGTAGATTTGTCCGACCATATTTAAAATAAATAGTTCATACAGCATGAATGTAAAGAAGCAAAATTACATAAGAAATTATATCTTGTTTTCCAAAAAAAAAAAAAAAACATCCAAATGAAGTGAGTTTTTGCTTAAAACAAGCAAAATTATCTGCCAATGGGGTAGGAAAAATAATCTTGTTTTCCGTTTGATTTAATATTATTTTTCTTACCCCATTGGCAGATAATTTTGCTTGTTTTAGGGCCGTTACATAGTCAACGCGAGCAAGCAACGCAAACGACGCGCTCCCTTTCATAGTCTAAACAGCGTCACGGGCGATGCGTGATATGCAATACACCGCTCACGCAATAGGGGGTAGTAGAGTCATAGTAGACTCATAGCTCTGAACGCCCGTCTATTTCGCGTCAAACGCTCGCTTTATACGCGCTTCCTATTCGCTTTGGACGTGCGAATGGACTCAATGTTCTAGTGTCGAACTAGATGCGATAGACGCTCTATTCGCGTTTGGTTTGAACGCAGCATAATAACAGGTGTGTGTGTGTGTGTCAGAGAGAGAGGCACGGGCGCGATCGAACAGTGGAAACAAAAACATACTCCGTCATTTTGTTCATACAGGACATCATTAAAACTGCAAAAAGTGTTTAGCCTACTTATATGTGTGTAAAACACAACATTGCGCTTTTGTCAAACTGTAAACTCTTGTCAAACTGTAACTTACAACTGTCACCCAACCAAAATCACACACACACTGTAGAGGAGATGTATACGTATAAGCTCGCATAATTTTTCCTATTTGCCCGCCATTGTATTCAAACCTTCTTCTGTAAACATAATATACTTGAATTAATGTACAATACTTGCGCTGTCGCCCCCACCGACAACGCATAGTATTGCGTGCATCGGCGCGTCGCGTATCAAAAACTAGGACGACACATTTGGCTACGCATGGACGCATAATGGCGGCCGAAGCGTAGCCTTGCGGACGCGTATGCGTACTGATGCGTTGACTATGTAACGGCCTTTAAGCAAAAACTCACTTAATTCAGGTTTTTTTTTCTCTCTTCAGAAAACAAGATATAATTTGCCATTTTACTCATCTAGTAAATACTTCTTGATTTAAGATTTTTTTTATATATTTGGACTGGAAACAAGACACAAATACTAAGAAAAGCATTTTTTGCAGTATAGTAAATATCTGTATTGTTATTGTTGTTTTTTTTCATTGGTTTTCTCAAAGTGATAACATGCACTTTCATGATATGATACATTTAATTCTTATGTGATTAGAAATTCTTAATTTTACATTTTAGAAAATAAGGTCAATAGTCTGGAAACACAAATATTTTTCCATACTTATCCAGACCTGGAAATTACTCAAATCAAATTCCATACTTTTCCAAACTGCGTGGGAACCCGTGGAAGTTTGTTTCCGCCACAGAATAAAACATTTTAAAAGATAATTGCAACTTTATCATCTCACAATTCTGACTTTACTCCTCAAGTTTATCTCTCATAACACGCAACTGCGTCTTCATATCATGCAATTCTGAGTTTATATCTCCCAGTTTATGTCTCACAATTCTGACTTTATATCCCGATACATAAACTCGCAATTACCTTTTTTATTTATTTTCCTGTGGCGGAAACCAGCGTCCATAGGAACCCAGTTAATGTCGTATGCCACAATATAATGAGGTTTTCACCAAATCCTGGAAATTACCACCATTTTTAAATCACACCAAAGTGTATTCCTGGTGGCTGTGATGTGATGTACTTCAGTGTTGGGAACTGGACTGGGAATCTTACCTCCGTCAGAGACAGTGACGCTGCGTTGGCTGATGGACACTGGGAGTCAGGATCCGCAGAACACTCCACATCCAACTCAAAGTCCATGATTTCCCCCAAGTCAATCTCCTCTCTGACACAGAAACACAACACTGAGTACATGAGCACTGGAAACTCTCAAACATTGTGTTGCTATAGTATAACTATATAATATGAGTAAATCACTCGCATATGCGACTAAACCTTCACTCTGGGGCGACCAAATGTCTATCATTAGACATTGGCTAATAAATTCTCAGATTTTACTCACCAGTGTGTGTGTGTTTGAGGCTAAGTGTAAGTTTAGCATGGATATATTTTCACTCGCTGAGCGCTTGAGAGTTTCGCTCGCCGTAAAGCGATCTGGACTATTTCAATGCAGCGCAGTGGATGCGCAGAGTATTTGATGTACCCTAAACTGTAGTCGCTTTACTGTGTTTCTCACACACACGCAGAGAGAGACAGCGAGAGAGAGAGAGAGACTTACATACCATGCGTAATTGACGCGCTACATGTAAACTATAGTATTTGCCTTAGGAAAATGTTTGTATGTTCATTTGGAATTATTCAGCTTTTAAGAACAAGCAGAAGATAAGCCTGTTTTTCCATTAGTGGGCGGAGCTAATGCGCGAAAGGCAAAATCTCATTGGCTGGACTGAGCTCATCCCTGTTAATATTTCAGCAAATCTATTTATGATAGATTAATAAATATGATTAATATTCATGAACCCAGCAGCTCCTCAATCCTCAGAGCTCCACCACCAGTCCTAAGTTCAGTTAAAATGACTAATGTCCTAGCCAATGGCGATTCTATTGCTCATGGTGTGTGTAGAGGGTTGTAACGGTGTGTGTAGAGGGTAGAGGGTTGTAACGGTGTGTGTGGAGGGTTGTAAAGGTGTGTGATCTCACATCTGCTGCAGGTCTCCAGCGGGGGGGTCCCAGGCGTGCAGCTTGACCCGCCACAGCTTGATCTGCTGGTCCCACGAGCGCCGGCTGTACTTCTTAAACTTGTTTGGAGTCTTCGGATGAACACCTTGCTCTCTCATAGGCCTAAAAATCATACAAATAATCTTCAACACTTTGACAACAAGACCATGCGAGAGGTCATAGCAGATCACTACATCATGATGTCACGCACTTGGGTACTTCTTTGATGTATCGGTCATACGCGAGAGTGTTCTTCCCGTAGTTGATCTGCTTCTGGCGGCGCACGAGTATGGCCTCGTCGGTCTCGAAGTCGCCTTTACCCGGAGAATCCTTCGAGTCTCGAGAGTCTCTGGAGTCTGAACTGGGGGAACAAGAAAAGCTCGGGTTACGACTCAATCCAAGTTACACCTGATGTACACCGCCGATCAAACGCTTGGGGTCAGTGTGATTTATGTTTTTAAAAGAAGTCTCACCTGATTAAAAATACAAAAACAGTAATATTGTGAAATATTATTACAATGTAAAATGGCTGTTTTCTATGTGAATATACAGTGTAATTTATTCCTGTGATCAAATCTGAATTTCCAGCATCATTACTCCAGTCTTCAGTGTCACATGATCCTTCACAAATCAGTCTAACATGATGATTTGATGCTCAAGAAACATTCATGATTAGCATCAATGTTGAAAACAGTTATTACATTTTATTTCAGGATTCTTTGATGAATAGAAAGTTCAACAGAACAGCATTTATCTGGAATAGAAAGCTTTTTTTTTTTGTATGACTTCAGGCAAACTGGTGTGACGTCACTTCGATCAAACTCAGGCCAAAACAAAGTTGGTTTTGTGTTGGAAAACCGCTTGCCAAAGTGAACTTTCCGGAAAAGTTCGCTCTATCTGCTAAACCCCTTCCAGCTCCCATTGGTCCGTATGGTGATGATGCAATATGTGGGTGTGGCTCTGAGGCTCCGCCCTCTTTGAGGTGTAAATCTTAATTTAATTTCTCTGACATTGACGGACTGAACAGAAGACAAGTAAAAACTTGAACACACTGGAGAGGCACTTTATATTAGAAAATGTTGTAATTCTAATTGAAAGAGACACTGTATTTCATGTTTAATACTGTAAAGCTGCTTGATTATAAGCAATATGTTGTATAAAGTGCGATATAACTACACATGATGTGACAGGAGTTTTGTCTCAGCCCGCGCAGTTACATCCGGTACTGCATTGCAAGACGTTTTTGCATTCGGTGGAGATAATGGCAAATTACACTCGTTGTTTACAAGAACTTCCAGCGGTTAGCGTGACTGATGTTAACACTATTGTGAGGCAGTTTGCTGTCACACCTAAGAGTAAGAAAGAGAAGGGCTTTAAATTATATATTTTGAGCTACATCAACAACTTTGAGGGTGAGTATCCTCTCATATCATGCGAAATCCGACTCTGTTTCTAAACTCGTCTTCTCCGTTTCGGAGAAAATTAATTTTATGAAAGTTTTGCCGCTAGTACACTTCGCTATAGAGCGCGCTAGGCGGAAGTAAAGACGCTGGCTGAGATTCTACCGGAAACACGTCAGCAGCGTTCGTGCATAGAGCCTATTGCAGAGCTTAGGCCTCAAAGAGGGCGGAGCCTAAGAGCCACACACACATATTACATCACCATTTGGACCAAACTTTTCTAGACAGTTCACTTTAGCAAGCGGTTTTGAACTCCCGAATCAAACCTCGATATGGCCTGAATTTTGCATGAAATGACGTCACATGATTTCGTTCTTAGGTTTTGCTTAAAGTATATTAGAGCTTTACATAAAGAAATAAAAAACTGCCGCGCAAAATAACCTGCCATTGTTCACCAAACCAGCCCAAACCCACGATGTTCCTGCACTGAGCTGGTCAAGATGCTCAGACAAACATCTACACAGTCAGTGTTTACGCTCTTCAGAGGATTCGCAGCACAGAGGGGATCTTAACATGGGAAAGTTGCACCAGCTTTTTGGAGACGTAAACACTGAACACGTTACAATCACAAACCTTCCAGATGAGATTTTTCTGTCTCTTTGAGGAACGTCCACTGCGAGAATCCTCCTCCTGTATCTGGAAAACAGAAATCACCAATTAACGGCGTATCACTGCGGTCACTTACGCCTGTACATTCATATTAACAAATCAAATGTATATTTAGCCAACAAAAATGGTCCTGCGTGTAATATAAATCTGATCTGATTGAAAAGCATGAATGAAGCGAGGCAACGGACCGATGCATGTCACGCCGGACGTCTGAGCGCATCTCCTCGGCCTCGACCTCGTCGCCCCAGTTCTTCACTCTCGACACCGGACCCTCGCTCTCCGGGGTCGTGAAACTGCACACAAACATTACATCACGTCAGACCCGTTTAGTGAGGACAAATTAAAGGGATAGTTCACCCAAAAATGAACATTATCCCATGATTTACTCACCCAGAAGACATCCTAGGTGTATATGACCACCTTCTTTCAAACAAACACAATCTGAGTTATACTGAAAAATATCCTGGCTCTTCCAAGCTTTATAATGGGAGCGAGATTTAAAAAGTCATAAAATTAGCAGAGGTCAGAGGTCACTCTTCCGCCGGAACGGAAGCCAGTGGTTATAGTTTATAAAGTTATAAATATGGATATTTTTCTTACAAAAAAAAAGCATGGCTTTGCTTCAGAAGGCCTTTATTACAGTCGTAAGTATTACTTTTATGATGATGGATGCACTTTTTTGGGCTTCAAAATTTAAGGTACCATTTGCTCCCATTATAAAGCTTGGAAGAGCCAGGATATTTTTTAATATAACTCCAATTGTATTCTTCTGAAAGAAGAAAGTCATACACACCTAAGATGACTTGAGAGTGAGTAAATCATGGGATAATGTTCATTTTTGGGTGAACTATCCCTTTAACTGACCATCATACGAATGCCAGCATGAGATTAGATGCAATTTAATTAAATTAGCAAATAAGTTAGAATTGATGCATCTGATATACTGAACAAAATGTCAAAGTAAAGTTGACTCTGTTGAGAAAGCAGTGTGTTTCATGCACAGGTTATTGGGATCAGAGACTGGACGCACCTCTCGGGTCGGCGTGAACATCTCTGATCTCGGCCCGGATCATCTTCAGCTTTCCTCAGACTACCATCTGCTCCGCGCTTCCTACACTGGGACCATCGGGAAGAGCCTTTGTTCCTTCAATCAAGACAAAAGACATGAACAGAAGCATTAAAAAAAAAGAATGATTTTACACATTATCTGGACATTGTACATGCATTAAAATATGAGCAGTTTTATTTATTTTTTGTAAATAATGAGCTCATGCAAAAACATCAATCATTATACACACTTGGCCACAAAATCTGCCGTGCTGTAAATATCTTTTTGCACCAATAAGCAACTTTTTAATCTAAACCAAGCTAATATTACTGTTTTAGTTAGCCTTTGTTTTCAAGGCGCCACAAAATAATCTGCTGTCAACACACACTGTTCACTAGGACAGAAATATAACGACTGAATGAAACAGGCACACCGAGAGAGGTATTAATGTTTAATGTGGTTTGAATGTGTTGATAAAATCTTTAATGTTCTCATGGCGCCAAATCCTCATTTACACTCCAAACGAAGGCGGGAGAACTTCACACCTCGTTCACTAGCTGCAGAAACGCGTCCATAATTAAAAGAGGTAGGGATACATGGGGGAAAAACTGGAATAAGTTAAAAGGAGTGCAAAAACGCATGCTTTAATGACCCAAAATAGACTAAATGTTGCACTCCGGAAGACAATAGCTTACTTAGTGTCTGGCTATGCTAGCAAACCGTGCGGCTATAAAGTCATAAACCATGAAAAGTGAAAACGACCACACACACACCAAGTTTTGAACTTCTTACCTGTTTTCGTCAGGTTTGCAGTCGTTTTCGTAGCTGTATCTTTGCTGTTCGGACATTTCTTCAAGTGGAAATTATAAACCGCGCGTACGAACAGCACAGCAGCCGGGTTTGGATTAAACCGCGCCAACGTCCCGCAGTGTACGTCAACATCCAGGTCACGTGACACTTGAGGGGCGGCGCTAGTGACGTGACTCGCACATAGCCCCGCCCACATCCGTCGATCTTCAAATTATCAGGATCGTTAGTTTCTCTCAGTCTATGGTGTGTAGATCACATCAAGAGTTGAGCGCGTAAAATGACGCAGGTGCTCTGTTTTTCCGCTTTAGAAAGCTGTGGCGGGAATCCAAACAGACAAAGCCCACAAAGGACTGTTTGGAGAACTCTTCTCTTTAAAAAAATGATGTAGTTTGATCCCTATATGAGGGTGGAAGAGTAATATGTACGTCATGAAGAGACTGATGGAAAACTAATGGGGCTTTCGGTTTTAAAAACTAATTTGTCCTTCTTTAATACAAGAAAAACGACTCCTACTTTTGTGATCATCAGTTGAATCTGGTGTCATTCGATTTTGAGATATATAGATAACCTCAGAATTAATCTTCTGTCATCGGCTTTAGAGAATCAGTCCATCACAGTATTTCAGTATTAGAGCAATGTTGGGGAAATGAACTAATAAGTCTAAAGAGTTTAGTAGTAGAGCTCTGTCTGCTATTGTAGCTCATCTGTGGTTGTTTCTCTGCTCTTAGTTGATCCACTACAATGATGAAGATAAACACCTTTAATTGGAAATAGTGGTTAAAAAAATGTATGTATATATATATATATATATATATATATATATGATATAGGAAATAGGAGCAGGAATGAGGAGCTAGAACATAACTGATCAACAGTCTATGGAAGTAAAGTAATGGCAAATGTTTTTGAAACAAAAAAGCTTGTTGAATTGCACTAATTGAAAGAAATATGCACTGCAATAACCGTGCTTGCATTTTAATGCATTGTATTTTTAGGCATTTTTATGGGCTGAAATTCAACATGGCTCTAGATTATTTTTAAGATGTGAATATTTCAATTTCAAACATTTCACACACATTTTCATTGTTAAAAATTCAATAATCCATATTACCTTTCAGATTTTACTTCCAAAAATGTTCATTCTGTTTAATAATAGAAGAAAATTCGACAGAAAATTCAACATTTCACATCCGGGAACTGCAGGAATATCAATAGATTGCCGATGCGTCTCAATCAGCTCCCTAACTCCCCTAGGTGGTGAATCAGTATATCGTGTTCACTAATTAGGACACTGGTAAGGACAGTAAAGCCCCCATGAAATCAAAATAGAAGTTTTTTGGCTTTTAATATGAATGTTAGCCTTAAGGCTATCTATAAGCTAGTGTGCTCCAAAACAATGACAAAACTCACATTTAGAAGATATAAGTGTTCAAAACTTACAGTCTCTTACTTCCGCCAATATGGATCAATGCTTTTGATGACATCACTCTGCACTTCAGCTTCTGTCCAATATGGGAAGATTTCCGGCTTCTTCGGCAATATTCTTTTTTTGTTATCAAATTTAGGCCCGGTTTCACAGACAGGGCTTAGACTAAGCCAGGATTAGACCATAGATCAATTAGGACATTTAAGTAATTTTTATAAACATGCTTAGAAAAAAACATTACCGATGTGCATCTTAAAACTAAAAAGGCACTGATATATTTTTAAGATCAGTCAGTGCAAGTTTATTTCAGTGGAAACAGCTCAGACTTACATTTTAGTCTAGGACTAGTCTTAAGCCCTGTCTGTGAAACCAGGGGAAAGTGTTTGAAGTCTCTATGAAAATTGTTCACAATTGCTATCCAATTGATTATATACTTGCTAAATTTAATAATAGTATTTCCCCCATGTGCTCCTTTTGTTGTCAGTTTGAAGAGACAATTAATCATTTGTTTTGGGACTGTGTGTACTGCAAAGTATTTTGGGTTGACTTTTCTAAATTTGTTCAATCAAATCAAATCAAATCAAATGTATTTCAGGAATACATGGCCTCTCGGCCCGTAGTTCCTCACAGTCACAATAGCATGACAGATGCTCTTTTCTTCATTCCATGATATACAATGCCAATCTCCATGCATGCATCGACTCACAATCCTGTGACATATCAATACAAACTTCACCGACAAGTGTGAGATCACACAAATATTTATTACGCAGATCCATGTACAAAGAACAATCATACAAGAAATGCTTCTCGTCTTCAATTACAGAGGTATTGGTTAGATTACAATCATACTATTCATAACTACTGTTGTTTTTGTTGTGCTACATAAATAACATTTGTTTTGATTTGATCATGACAGTCCAGGGGCCCGTTCTTCGTACGTTGCTTAAAACATCCGAGATCAAATGAGACATCCAAGATGATATCATTGTGCTAATCATGATCTGGCTAACTCGGTTCTTCGAACACACTTGCCGGATATGAGCGAGTGTCAGTCACTGTGTTCCTATTGGTCAGTGTTAGAGGATCTGTGTAACAGCTGAGGCTTAGCCTGACAGTTAGTCTGCCCTGGACCAGGCTAGTTTCCCAGCATAAGTTGCCAGAGTAACTGAGTTTGAACTATTTTACCGTAAAACTTCAAATAATAGCCGAGTCCCAAATAGACGCCTGTCTCTTTTAAACGCCCGGTGTGACGACAGGTTTGGGTAAATAAACGCCGGTCTCAAATAGAGGCCAGAGGGCTGTTCCATAAAACAAGATTAGAATACAAGCCAGGCTTATTTTGGTTAGTCAGACTTATTGTCGGTGGATTCTGTTTCATAAAGCAAACTTAAAATAGTTCAAACTCAGTTACCCTGGCAACTTATGCTGGGAAACTAGCCTGGTCCAGGGCAGGCTAACTGTCAGGCTAAGCCTCAGTTGTTACACAGATCCTCTAACACTGACCAATAGGAACACAATGATATTACCACCGACACTCTCTCATACCATTATTGGACTTTATTAACCACTATTAGTCCAAAAATAAATACACAGTACACTGTCAGAAAAAATGTGCAAAATTTGTACCTTTAGGGGTACAACGGCTTGTCACTGGGGCAGTACCCTCAAGGGTACACCCGTTGTACCCTTATACATGGGTACATATCAGTACCCTTGCAGTATGTACCTTTCAAAGACAAATATGTACCTCTCATGACTAAATTGTACCTTATAAGGTGCAAATTTGTCCTTTTAAGGGTACTGCCCCAGTGACAAGCGTTTTGTACCTTATGATGGCAAATTTGTACTCCATACAACACATTAAAAAGGCCAGAATGCTCTTTATCATTTATTAAACATTCAAAATTATTACATTCTCACAGGATGAATATTTTTAAGCACTATCACAATGTGTCATAACAGGATGCATATTGAGCAATTTTACTTTTATATACAAAAATTGTATTATAGAATATCAAGCTTAATATTATATTTATATTTTTTCAAAATCAGTACAATACATTTCAATAACCTTTTTTTTACCATGTAATAAAACATGTTAGCATCAAGAATCACAAAGAAATGTCATTTTTTTCAAATCAGTACAAGATCTCATTTTAGGTAAATTGTTCTACTTTAAAAAAAGTTTTGAACATCAAGAATGACAAAGCAATCTTTTACCAGCAGTACACATTTCATTAATTGTAACTTTATACCCTTAAAACATTTGATCACAAACACACATTTCACCAAACACAGTACTACACATTTAATTTGAACTTTTTAAACATTCTTGAGGATCAAACAATTTATCATTAGCAGAGTATGTGTCAAAGGGCCTGAAAGTCCATCTCTTGCCCTGGTTTCATAATACTCCATTTTAAGTCAACTTCGACTGTGTTCGCATGGAAGTGTAAATCATAGGTAGGTACAAATGTACATGGAAATTAAGATTTGTGCAAAGACAAACCTCCACACCATCCACTTTGACAAGGACTTGAAGCCTCTTGGAGAAAGCCATTTTTCAGTCAGTTTCTACCAATTGTATGGTTGGGTATGGAGTATCAGCATCAAACTGTGAGAAGAAAAGAATATGTTAAACATATCAGTAAAACAATGCAACATCCATCAGAACTGAATAACTGGACCTGTATCAGAGTATTACAAAATGACAGTTTAACAAATTTCCTTTACTCATTGTTAGTCATATTTCTGCAATTTGCTAAAATCAAAGTAACTGGAAATATCAACAAATGTTGCATAAAATGCATGAAATTGTTTACAAGCTGGTTTCAGGTGAATACATGTTTTACCAATGATACAATTTGTGCATGAAAGGGCAACCCCAGACAGAAAATTAAGATATAACTCTTTATAAACTTTTTGAAGCAACAAAGTTGTAGTTGAGTGGATTGTCAATGGAGGGACAGAAACCACTCAGATTTCAATTCAAATATCTTCATTTGTGTTTTCGAAGATGAACAATAGTCTTACGGTTTGGAATAACGCAAGTAATTGATGACATCTTTTGTGAACTAAGCCTTTAAAGTGACAGCAGCCTAATAATCCACAGCAATCACAACTGAATATTTTTTTTTTTACATTTAATTTATCCTTTTTCTGTTGTAATTTTTTGTCCTATAGCTTGTAATTACATTTCTTGTTCTAATTTTATTATTGTTTACTTTAATAAGTTTGAGAATGTTTTACTCTACATTAGACTTGTATTTTTTATAGACTAGTTTTTTTTTAGTTTGGACTAGTTTATTTCCTACAAAAATAACTATATTGTGATATATATCATTATCGTGAAATAAAATTATTCATATCGTGATAAGATTTTGGTCATATCGCCCAGCGCTAGATCAGTTTCTAGGATATACTGTATGGAAACTAAGCACACATTTTCAACAAATGTATTTGTTGAGCACCTATACTTTTAATTAACAAAACTACCAGTCCTTAAAGTTTAGAAATCGATTATCACAAAACCGCTATGTTTTATGTCTATACCTGGTAGATCTTCTGCAAGCATCTCTTCTCTTGCTTCTTCGTAGATTTTGGCTAATGGAGCATTTCTTTGAACAAGCTCAAGCACCTTTGGCACAATAATGGTAAAGCCATCCTTGAAGCGCTGGCTGGCTGGCGCTGACAGTTGATGGAATGCATTCATTCGGTCAACTTTATCACACAACTGAAAATAGACAGAAAGAGAAAGTTAATCATTTCACATGTACTAAAAATACTAAAAAAATAAAAATAAAATCAGACATTTTAATATTCTATGTGGCCTCTTTCATTGCCATTTCCCTTTAGTAATATCATTGTACAAATATTTCTAAGCTTGAATGCACATATATTTGTTCACCTGAGGGTTTAGAAAATTACAATGCTTTTAAAAAAAGAGTTATAACTGTAAATTATAATTTTAGTATACATCAACATTCAATATTTATTTTAAGCAGAGAACTGATATAAAATCGGTGATGTCACTGACCCCTGAGGGTGTTTTTAAGAAAGGGTATTTCTTAAGTATATCCTCCACAGTAATCCTACCTCTTATCTCGTTTCTTCGCCATGCAAAAGTTCGCTGCATTCGGTCTTTGACCACCAAGGTATCTAGTCGCATCTTGCTGTACTAGACATGCAGGACATTCACATGACGCTCAATAGAGGATGAATCCTCACCAATGACAGCAATCTCCTACTGGATGAAATATAAAAGTACAGAATAATAATAATTAAAATAATAATAAAAGTTAAACCTCAAAAATACATGTCATTCACTATTTACTTACCTTAAATTTGTATGATCACAAAGAGAGATAATAAATTTAAAGCTGCACAATGAATTCAAATATTTCTCTTCTTTTTTTTATTACATATTTTATTGCTATTGATGGCTTAATCAGGCTACTTGTCCGGTCAGGCAAGTAAAATTTCTTTCACTTGCCCCTTCAAAAAAAAATACACTTGTCCCAGACAAGTGTTAATGTTGAGCCCTATTATCGGCCACCCTGCATTCTAAGATATCGCCATCAGGCATAAAATAAAATAAAATCTATATAGGTCGACCACTAAACATAGGACAAATATAGTACACAATAGTCAATGTTATACTTGCATTTCTGTAGTCGAAGTCTGGTGTTAGTGTTATCACCTCCATCTCATATACAAATTTGTTGAACTTGGACTGTTTTTTAAAGGAGCCTTTAAAATGAATGAGATCATGTTCTCTGTGTCCACCTCATTTTCTGAAAAAAAAAAGAAAAGAAAAAATTATCAATGTGAGCTGATGAATGTGGAAATTCATCAGTATAAATTATTACTTTAATTTAGAAAAATACACTATAATAACTCGATATACACTCTCAGAAAAAAGGTACAAAGCTGTCACTGGGGCAGTACCCTAAGGTACAAAAGCTAAAAGGTACCAATATGTACACTTGAAGTACTAGGCCAAATATGTCCAGAGTAACGGTTACCTTTTTTCTGAGTGTATGATTAAAAGCAAACTTATTTAAAATAGCAGCTCAAAGACATTGATAAATGGTAAACAAACTTCACTCTCTGTTTTTGGAGGGGCTCGATGCTGACGCACGCCTCTATCTCCGAGCCCTCGCCTCAGTTGACTCTGACAGGACTAACTTACTGACTCGTTAGGGAAAACCTTTCTTCGAAAATACTGAACTGACAAAACCAACGTATGGTTATTGCGTTTTAAACTTATTGTTATAACAATTACTTGTATTTTTAGCCATAAATTAAGATATAACTTTAGCATAACTTAACGTTAACTTACTCTACCGCGAGACCGCGCGGCCATAGAAACAGTTCAAACTCATCGCGTTTTGTGGCCTAACGTTACAGACACAATGTCAAGTGCACATAACTCGAAAGGGAACCAACGAATTTTCACAATACTTAACACTAAACATACCTCTGAATTTCTTTGCTTCGTCTTCGGTGATATTTATTCCGGCTTCTTTCAATTTCTGAAGATCCTCCGTCGACAGCGTCAGGAGTGAGACAGCCATCATGGAATAACCGTCGTTTTTTGTGCAAACAGTCCCTCCCAACTTCTTCTCGCGCATGAAGTCACTGCGCGGGCTACAATTCCATTGGCTGGTCAAATGCGTATACTTTGAGGCAAATACTTTAATAATAAAATAAATACTTTGATGTATTTATTTTAACTCTAAATTAAAACTTAAAACTTATCTTACAAGTTAAAACAGCTATTATATTACACAGTTTAAAATTCAATTAAAAATACAGACCTACTTTATTGCATTTGCTTTATGTTTCAAACTTTTCTTGATGCTCTGCATAATCTATAAAAGGTCATGTGCTTGTGTACTGTTCAGAACCAGTGACAGTCAGTAAATATGTGGGCTATGAAATATATTTGGTTATTTTGTGCATCTCTTCTAAATAACCAACAACTCATGAACATGAATATCTTGCTCTGTTTAATCTATTTTGGGTGATTGACAATTATGTGTTCACTGAATTGTTGAGATCACTGTGGATGCAGAGCCTAATAAGCTTTTACCATTTCATACACTTTGGCTTCCTCCTTTTGTCACAGATTGTACCTTTGTTTGGGGATTAAATGGTCCAAACATGGACCCTCTGACAGTTGGAAATATATTTGTACCTTTTTTACCACTAAATGGTACATATTAGTACCCTAAGGTCTAACTATGACCCATTGAGGGTACAACTTCACCATTTGTACCCTAAGTGTTCACAAATGTACCCCAACCGTACCCTTTTTTCTGACAGTGTATACAGAAAATCAACTTAAATAAGGCTACAATGATAAATTAGACAATATAGACCTATATAGATAGATAGATAGATAGATAGATAGATAGATAGATAGGCCTAAATACAATATACTGTATACTACAGGTTTTCTTTTTTTACTGGCTGAATGTTTTGTGCCCAAGATTTAATTAGATTGTTTTAAAGATTTATGAATACATTTCTCTCTGGTTTTGTTTGGCAGCTGTAGTACATGTTTATGATTAAACTCAGAAGAAGAATGACGAGGTACAGACTGAGCAACCACAGCCTGACTGTAGAGACGGGCAGATACAGACAGAGCTGGCTGCCCCGAGAGAGACGCCTCTGCCCATACTGTGACCAAGGAGAGGTGGAGACAGAGCAACACTTTCTCACCAGCTGTCCCAACTATGAGGACATTAGAGGGACTTTTTACACAAAATTTGAAAACCTTTGCCCTAACTTCCTAAAGTTGAACAACAAAACACAATTTCAACACCTATTAGGTGAAAAAAGAGATTGTATCCTAATAGCGGCAAGATACATCGATGCCTGCCACAAGAAGAGAGAGTTGACGACTATTCAATGATGCGCTCACACACACACACACACACGCTTGTACACAAAACAAACACACAAACACTTACACACTGAATTCTAAGTTGTTCACAGAATTTTGAAATGTTCATAAACTGTTTTACTATTTTTATTTAATTGAATTATTATTATTTATTTTTTTGTACTAAATGTTCAAAATCATTTTATATGTTGTTTTCATGCTTTGGCAATACAAATGTATTTTTGTCATGCCAATAAAGCTTTATTGAATTGAATTGAATTGATTAGAAGAACATTAGAACACAATCTAAAAAAAGCTTTGTAAAGCAGAAGTTAAAATCACAAAATTAAAAATAAATAATTACAAAAGCAGAGTATAAATTTTAACTGTTAAGATTAATCTGAGCTTAGTAATTGACAGTATATTAGCCTACATTTGATTTACCCCATTACAATAGTCCCTTTACAGTTATTGCTATAAAAATACACTTGTAGGTTTAAAATTCTAAATAAGGCACATCTAATGTCCAAATAACAAATATTTTAGTATATATATATATATAATGTGCTTTATTATGTCTTTCAATTCAAACACATTAAACACAATTATACAAATTGACAGTTACCATTATTTGACTTTATTAACCATTATCAGTCAAAAAATAAATATACAGTAAAGAAAATCAACTTAAATAAGGATACAATGATAAATGAGACAATATAGATCTACAAACGTGTTAAATTGTATATGAAATGTTTGTAAACGTTGTTATATATTTGTATACAATTGATAGTATACAATATAATTTAACACGTTTGTAGGTCTATAGGGTCTCATTTATCATTGTAGCCTATATATATATATATTATCCAGGTTTTATTTTTGTTTTGTGCCCAAGATTTAACCAGAGGGCTGTTCCATAAAACAAGATTAGAATACAAGCCAGGCTTATTTTGGTTAGTCAGACTTATTGTCGGTGGATTCTGTTTCATAAAGCAAACTTAAAATAGTTCAAACTCTGTTACCCTGGCAACTTATGCTGGGAAACTAGCCTGGTCCAGGGCAGGCTAACTGTCAGGCTAAGCCTCAGCTGTTACACAGATGTTTTATGGAACAACCCTCTGGGCTGCTTAAGAAACGCATGCACACGCAGTTATCTAGACAGGATAAACCTGGATCAAATTAGTGGGATTGCGTGAACTTGAATTACCTTTTATGAAACCGCTTTAGCCCCAGTTTATTTGTTAGGTTTATTCAAGTCGGGTTTTGGAGTTTAATCCCCGCTTTTCTTAGCATCTTTTATGGAACAACCCTCTGGAGAAATTCTCTGACAAATAAAGAGCAATAAATAAAACGCGTATAAGCATTTTGAGGTAATTTAGCTATAATTAATAGCTTGTATTTTAATTGTTCTTTTGTGTTTTATTCAAAGTTTTTTTAATCACAGCATTATTTTTTTAGCATTGATCAATGCAGGTCCGTTTTGAATACATTTTACCTGAAGAAGTGATATTTTCCTGACGTTCCTGTTTGATCTGTTTGTAAACCCAAAGGTGATCATAAACTCCTCCCTCTTACAACACTAACCAGGAAGAGACTGACTTGTTATTTCTCCTTTCTGTCACACCGACTTTGTCTCAACAAAAACAATAAAGAATAAGCAATCAATGGAGAACAAAGAGAAAAACTTTACAGAAGGACTTTTGTGATGTTCATTTCTGAACAGACAGCAGATCTTTGATTCTCATCGTGATTCATTTTTGAAAACCGTCGGTCAGGAAGTGAAAGTAGAGTTTAGTTTGCGAGACTCAAACGGTGAAAATGGCTTCAGCTGCTGAAGATGATTATATTTGTCCTGTTTGCTGTGAAATCTTCAAGGCTCCTGTTTTTCTGTCCTGTAGTCACAGTATTTGTAAAGAGTGTCTACAACAGTTCTGGAAAACTAAGAAAACTCAGGAGTGTCCTGTCTGCAGGAGAAGATCCTCAAGAGATGATCCTCCATTCAATCTAGCGTTAAAAAACTTGTGTGAGTCGTTCCTGAAGGAGAGAAATGAGAAACGTTCATCAGGATCTGAGGAGATCTGCAGTTTACACAGTGAGAAACTCAAACTCTTCTGTCTGGAGGACAAACAGCCGGTGTGTTTTGTGTGTATTAATTCACAAAAACATGACAATCATAAATTCAGACCCATCAGTGAAGTGGTTTCATTATATAAGGTAAGACAAATGTTTTTTGTTTCACATGTAAAGAACAATAATTAGTCATAAACATAGATATCATCACATTCATGCATTACTATGTCATTTTACTCAACTTTATATGACATTTACTGTGCTGTAAAAGTATTTGACCATCCTGATTTCTTATGTTTTTGTGTCTCATACTAAATAGTGGAGCCTTCTTCATAGATATCATTATTTTGCAAAAAAAAAGCACAATTGAGCGGACAACTTTAGTAGCATGAACTGCCTGTTTAAGGTCCTGCCACATCATCTCAATTGGTTTTAAGTCAGGCCAACAAGGCCACTCCAAATCTGTAATTGTGCTTTTTTGAGCCGTTCAGAGGTGGATTTATGGAGTGAATTATGTGCCATAATTAAACAAACAAATTCCAGCATTTTGCAAACAAACTCGATCTGCTTTGCAAAGGAAAACTCGACTCGCAAACAATGTTCAAATACAAAGGTCAATTTGAGCGAAAATGCAGTGGAGTAACAAATATTGTGTTTTACAAATATAAATAAATGAGCCTTGATAATATTTCACAAATAAATACAAACCATCCTACCTTTGTAACCTTTGAACAAATACCAAATCTAGTGCACACAAATGCATATCTGTCTGTTATGATTGTGAGACACTTGGCTTTTTATGAGATCGCTTGGCTCGATTTTCTTACAAATGCAGTTGAGCAACTTCCTCTTCTAAAACAATAGATGGCGCTAAGATAGGGGATTCATTTAGCACTAGTCTCCCGGGAGAAGCACTGATTTGAAACGCGCTTGCCTTTGCCTACAGCTGAAGAAAATGAGCGGGAAAAATACGGGACTTGCTACTGCCAATACATACACAACACGCTGCTGTGAGAAAGTAAGACATGCTGCTGCTGCTGTACAATAGAGCATACATGAATTACCCGTAGCAGATCTATACAGGTGGAGCTGGGGAAGGTGGAGGGTTTCTGAGCGTGCTGCACTGCTAAGGCAATTGCTACCCAAGTATTTGAAGGTTGAGCAGTGAGCTTATTGGCTACTGATATGGCAGGAACTAATCAGATGCGCCCTATAGATAACAATGTGATTATGAACAGGTGAGTAAAAGGACCTATAAGCCTGCACCATCTAGAGTTTCATGCCAGAACTTTGTATTTCCCTTTAGAAATGTATTGTGTCGCTAGACGCTTATTTTAGGAAACTCCTTTTCTCTGAATATTGAAGCCATTAATTAAAAAATGCAGTGCCTCTGCACAGCCATAATAGAGCGGCGATCTGAGTGCGCTCATTGGCTGCTCAGTGGGAACTGCATGAACCTATGGCGAAGCACGTGTCTACGCGAGCCAATCGCGGCACGTCCCGCCGAGTGAGCGCAGAGCCTGCCGAAAGGGGCGGGGTGTCTACCTATAAAAGCAGCTCATTTCGCCATAGGAATCAGATTTAGTCTCCTTCAGCGACGAACACACTTTTTTTGGCTGCTGTCACAATGCAGGGCTTAATGCTCAATTCCGATTTTTTGAAAAAATTTGATTTTTTTTGCAAGGCCGTTCACATTTCCAATTAAATGCGACCTTTTGTGATCTCCTGTGTGAACGTGAACGTGAAATGACCCAGAAGTGACCCGCATGCGCAGAAGAGTACTCAACGGTCAACGACGTCACTTGTTGTTTGCGGAAGAAGCTAAACATGGATGTCAACAGTGGAGCTCGTTTAGCGATATTAAAGTTATTTTCCCAACGGAGCCAGCACAATTACAATCTTCTCGTTTTAAGAAGAAAATTAAAAAGAAGGAGGACCATGGCCGTGCCGTTTTGTGGAGCAGTGGTAGCAACGTCGGTACAGAGAAACGTGTGGGTGCGGAGTCGCAGCCAGGAGTGGTGGGATACTGATGTGAGTGTTGTCAGTGTTGTTTATCTTCTCATTCCCGCCTACTTCAATGCAGAATTATGACGTTTGTCGCGTATCAATGACGTGCGGGTCGGATACATGCGACCTGGACGTTCAGATTGAAGTCGCATTTCAAAAGATCGGATACGTATGGGATTTGGACCACATACCCAAGTGGCCTGGGTCGCATTTGAAAAGATCGGATCTGTGTCGTTCAGACTGTCATGAAAAGATCAGATAGAATAGAAGAATAGAATAGAATGAGGCATTTATATAGCGCTTTCATATGTACTAATGTACACCCAAAGCGCTTTACAGTCATATCAGGGAATCTCTCCTCAACCCCCACCAGTGTGCAGCATCCACTTGGATACAGGTCGCATAGGGGCAAAAAAATCGGAATTGGGTTGTTTCAGTCTGCAGTGTTGATCTGTCGAACAAGCCAATCAGCGGAACGAGTGCCTTCCTACAATCAAGCAGAACAGTGATCAGCAGACTTTGATCGGTGCACACTCCAGCCAGCTGATTTCACCGACTCCCCTGCGTCATCCAGCGAATATCCTTTTGTGCTTGCTTTTGTAAGTCTGTTTATCGGTCCAAATGGGGGTTTCCGCCAGAACGGGTGAAGGTCTCTGCGTGTTACTCTCTTGCCGTGTGGCAAAGTAATTGAATTCCATTTAAGCTTTTTTCTGACTTTTTTCTGAATCTGCATTTTTACATAGGATTTTGACTATTCAAAGTCAAACCTAATAATCCGCGGAAGAGAACTGAAGTCACGATCGCATGCTGTGTGAAAGGCATGTGCGCACGCTTCAGGTTTGGCGTATATATTTTACTGTGCGCACGCTTCAGGCTGTGCATATATATTTTACTGTTCTGCTTCTGTTGTTTAGTGAATGACAACAGTGGAAGCACAGCTCTGCACACACATCCTGACTCCGACTGTCACACATCGACGCAAATAAAGAAATACTGCTCTTATTATTTAGAGTGCTGTCACTCTTAAAGTACCGGTACTAATAAAATTTTATATCCTACCGTCGTGCAACACTAATGGCATGGAGGCTCAACCCTCCTCGTCCTCTCACCATACCCCCTTGGGACTTATCCACAGTCCTTAGGGCCCTCAAAGGCCCTCCGTTCGAACCTCTGCAGTCGGCTGAACTCCAACCACTTTAGCTTAAGACCGCATTACAGCTAGCATTAGTCAAGCGAGTCGGTGACCTGCAAGCGCTCTCCGTCACCGCTTCCTGCCTTGAGTTTGGGCCTAACGTCTCCAAAGTCGTCCTCAAACTGAGTCATGGCTACGTGCCCAAAGTGCTCTCTACTCCGTTCAGAGCACAGGTGATTACGCTGTCCACTCTTCCTGATTCAGAAGACGAGCATCAACTTCACTTACTATGCCCTGTTCGGGCTTTAGGGTATACATGCAGTGCTCTGCCGACTTTAGACAGTGAGAGCAGCTCTTTGTATGCTTCGGTGGCTGGACCAAAGGGCTTCCGGTCATGAAGCAGAGACTATCCCGTTGGATAGTAGACCCTATCGCTTTGGCTTATACTTCATTGGGCCTTCAATGCCCCATCGGCGTCAGAGCTCACTAAACCTGGGTGTGGTCCAGTGGTGTGTCAAGTCAAGTCACCTTCATTTATATAGCGCTTTTAACAATATAGATTGTTTAAAAGCAGTTTTACCGTGATATTAGGACATTAAAGTAACAGAGATTGTTTTGGCTTTACAGTAGCTCTAGAATAAAGTTATTGTCCAGCTAAAGTTAGTTTTGATTGATTCACTTCCGTTTCCAAAGATCATTAGTTACTAACTTAGGGGCCGCTTACACAACACTGTTCTAACGTTCTAAAACCCTTAAAGCGCTCCGGCCCGCTCATCTGCACAAAACAGTGCCTGGTGGCTCAAGAACGCAAACCTTGCTTTGAAAAAAAGGTGCAAGCCTTGAAAATATTTGGAAAAAGGTTATCTCTGCACAAACTTCAAAAACGCAAACCTGTGAGAATGCTTACATGCGTTTACCGCAGTCCGCCGGAATCAACTCGGGGAAGCATGGCTGGCTTCACAAGAGAGGGACCACCAGAAGGACAGTGCATCTGTCTTCCCTGATTCGTCTGATGACCTGAGGGGGTTGCATGTCCAGGAGAAAGGCATAAAGGGGAAGGCACGGCCATTCGTGGTCCAGCGCATCTGTGCTCTTTGTGAAGAATTACTTGTCTGGCCTCAAAAATGTATAATACAGAATTATTTATCGCTTCCGCGTAGCCATGTGAACTGGAATTATCCCGACAACGTTTTATCTGTGCAGAGGTAAGGGGAAGGGAAGGAGGCCTTCACAGGGGAGAGATTAGTTGACACTTAAGGACTGCGTTGTCGTCGTGTCCAGACACAGGTCCTTCATCAGATCTGGATACGGCTTGGATCCGGCGGACTGCAGTAAACCTCAGGACAAACAGAGGGACTAATATTAGCGTAGACGCCATCCTTCTTATGTGTGTCTATTGGTGACATCTGTGGCAGGTTTTACCTTTGCCAGGTCTTACAATCTGGAGGTCCCTGCGCTCCAGGCACAAATCCTCTCTGTGTAGATGGAGTTGACCTCTGAGTTAGCTTAACCCACTGCCATCCTTCCAGGAGCTACGACTGCAGTCCGAGCCTTTCTTATGGGCATATCGTCCCTTCCTTAGTCCTACCGATCAGGGACCTGAGAGTTCCAGGCAAGGGCCACTGAACATGTCGTTCTGCTCACATAGCACGGCATGGTTGGATTGGTTCCCCATAAGCATCTAACAACGCAATATGATTAAACGTTTTGAAAGGGAACGACTCGGTTTCTTACGTAACCTTGGTTCCCTGAGATAACGGGAACGACTATTGCGTAGACGGCTGTGCTATGTCGCTGCACGACTGGTGTCCGTCGCTTCAGTCGAATTAAACCTGATTGCTATGGCAAAATGAGCTGCTTTTGTAGGTAGACACCCGCCCCTTTCGGTGGGCTCTGAGCTCACTCGGCGGGACGTGCCGCGATTGGCTCGCACAGACACGTGCTTCGCCATAGGTTCATGCAGTTCCCACTGAGCAGCCAATGAGCGCGCTCAGATCTCCGCTCTATTATGGCTGTGCAGAGGCGCTGCATTTTTTAATTAAAGGCTTCAATATGCAGAGAAAAAGAGTTCCCCCCCCATACTCGTTTCCGTTATCTCAGGGAACCGAGGTTACGTAAGTAACCTAGTTGTTTCAGATTTGAGGAATTAGTAATTATGGGGGTAAAGACATTTTCACGCAGGCCCAGTTGGTATTGTAAAAATGTTTGCTTTAGTAAATAACATTGCCATTTACAAACTATACTTTGTGTTCACTCAGGTGGCCTTTGTTTTATGGTAGGTTTTAATTTATGTATCAATTTAGTGTAAGAATTGATTTTCCTGCTAAGACAAAAGCTGAGATAAAACTCACCCTACAATAAAGCAATGAAAACGCACCCTGGACAGAAGATCGCAAAGAAAGAGCACAGGACATTGTCTTGTCCAAACTTATCTCCTTGTTTATCTCTGCATCTCCCTCTCCCTCCTCCCTTCCTTTCCTCCTGATTCAAGTCACTAAAAGTTCACTGAGATTGTCTACATATATGATGTATCTTGTGAATCTATTGTTTTTCCTTTTCATGTTTGGTATCATTTTAAATGTCTCAGTGTGATTGGTAAAATGGTCTTAATTTCATTGCAGTCATTGGTATTATGAGAAAGATTGAACACTCAGGAGAATCCTGTTCTCTTCTTTGGGTGGTGTCTCTTCAAGATATCTGATAATTCTCTCCTCTCCCTCGAAACCAGGTGTCACCCCCTGGGGTACATGAATTGACCCACCCAAAACAACTCTAAAAAATATTTGTACAAGCCTTTTGTTCTGGTCTGGGTATTTAAGGGTAGGTGACAGAGCAGTCTGTGGGAACCTGTAACCAGGAAAAAAAAAATCCACACAGTGCTCTGTCAGTGTTTTCTGTCTTCTGTTTTCAAAGTCTTACACTTGGAACACACTCACACACCACTGCGTGTCTCTGTCAGGAATGCATTGCTTACTCTTAGAGTCATCTTTGAGTAATTGATGTCATGTATTTATTATTTCTGAATTGGCTTTTAATCATTTACTTGTGTAATTGGCATGATACATTTTTACCTGACAAATAAAATGTGATATTTGAATTATTCTGCATTATTCTGAAATCATTATTCCTAGTAGATTAATGTGTAGTCTGGTGTTTCCGGAAATCTCTTCCAGGATAGATCAAACCGAAGGCACTAATGAATGGAGCATGGGGCACATCATTTAGGAGACCTTCCGATTTCTGACTAGCACTCAGCACTTTGCATCATGCAACTATTACAGATTTTTTTGGGAAGAATAGGGCGAACGCTTAAGGGTTAAATAGTTGCACTGCATCCTCTGACTATTTCAGAACTGGCTAGTTTGTGATCGTGAGCGCACATTCGCGACATGACGTGACATCTCAAAGCGATACCGGGTCCTTTAATGAATTAATTATTGAAAATATGGGATACCCATAATAATCAAAGATCTAAATTAAATCATAATTAATATTTATGATTATTATGATTATTATTTTCTAATAAGAAACACCATCTAAATTTGATAATCATTTGAAATTGGAGTCAGATAGAGCTAAAGTAATATTGAACTAAATTCTAATAAATTAAGTGAACTTCACTGGAGCGCTGAAAAGACATACACGCATTATACCTTCGCCCACACCGCTGGATTCCTTCGTTGGGCCAATGGCTGGTCTTTACATTAGTATGAGATTTAAACAAAACAGAAGAAATCAGGGTGGGGGTAAATACTTTTGCACAGAATTGTATGATCATATCACTGTATTTTCTTCTCTTCACTGTAATCTGGTGTTTAATGTATTTGTGTTCAATTCTAGGAGGAGCTCAATACAGCACTGAAGTCCTTACAACAGAAACTTCAACACAATGAAGAGAAGAAAGGAGAGTTTGAGAAAACAGCTCAACACATCAATGTGAGGAAACAGAATCAAGAGTCATTTTCATTACAGCTGGAGCATCACTTTATATTGTTATAAATTGATATATGTAATATAATGGATCCAGTTGATTATTTCTGTAAATGACGAGCAGCTTCTGCTTCTGGATCTGTTATATGTCGGGTATCCGAGATTTGTGTTGATTGAGATGATTGAAGTGAATGTGATTTGATTTCAGTCTCAAGCTGAGCACACAGAGCGTCAGATTAAAGAAGAGTTTGAGAAGTTGCATCAGTTTCTCAGAGACGAAGAAAAAGCTACAATCACTGCACTGAGAGAGGAAGAGGAGCAGAAGAAGCAGAGGATGAAGAAGAAGCTGGAGGAGATGAACACACACATCTCAGCTCTTTCACACACAATCAGAGACATGGAGGAGATGATGAAAGACAATGACGTCTCGTTTCTGAAGGTCTGATTTCAGATCATTGGTTGATCATTGGTTTATTGATTGAGTTCTTGATGATAAATGGTGTGTTTGTTCTGCAGGAGTTTCCAGTCTCAATGGAAAGGTGAGTGAGCTGCTCGTATCTCTTCTCTCAGTGGATCTGAACTCAAATTCACTGCAGTTCTGACTACTGAATGTTCCTCAGAGTCCAGATCTCACAGCCGGATCCACGGATGAGTTCTGGAGCTTTGATTCATGTGTCGCGTTATCTGGGTAACCTGCCGTTCAGAGTCTGGAAGAAGATGCAGCGCATCATCCAACACAGTGAGTCTGACTACAGGAGATTTATTTATTTATTTATTTGTTTATTTGTCAGGGACAATGCAAAAGAGACACATTGTAACAGGTTACAATAACTTGAACCGATGTGTTGCATATAGGGTTTCTAGCTGAAGCTAATTTGCAACCCCTGTCCCTGGTTAGGCTACATACATCAACATTATCAAGAGAACAGAAACAAACACCAGAAACAACAATAACAATAACATTATATACATATATCTGTATGTGTGTGTATGTGTGCGTGTATGTGCGCGCATGTATCTATCTCTCTATCCGTATGTATATGTCCATTTATGAGTGTGTCTGCACAGTGACATAATCAGTGATCACAGATTTGGTTTTGTTTCAGCCAGTGTTTCACCTTTTCATTAAACGGTTTCAGATTGGTTAGTGTTTTTATTTCTGTTGGTAGGACATTCCAAAAATGTATCCCTTTTACAGAAAAAGATGACTGACCGAAAGTGGTTTTGCGCTGTGCCACCCTGCAGTTGCCATTTGCTGATCCCCTAGTGGTGATTCTATTAGTATTTGTTTTTGTAACATATTGACAAAGTACAGCTGGTGCGAGATTATTCACACATTTAAAAATCAATTTGATAAAAGAGAACTTAATAAAACTATCATAACTGAGCAAATTATACTTTTTCAGTATTATACAATGATGCCATTTCATTTGTTTTTGGTCCATTATTTTCAGTGCTTGTTTATATAGTGAAATAATGGGTTTAACAGTTGACTGTGAAGCCTGGCTCCATATAGTAACACAATAAGAAAGATGGGAAAATATCATGGCATGCATAAACAGTTGTGCTGCCTTGAGGGGTATGTAATGTCTAATCATTCTAAAACAGTTCAAGTTAGTCTTTACAGTTTTACATAGTTTTTTGACATGTTTATCAAATTTAAGTCCGGGGTCCAAAATTACACCTAGGAATTTAAAATCATTGACTTCCTCTATTTCCTCTTGATTTATTCTAATTATAAGCTTTTCTTTTGCTTTCCTTCTCATTGAAAAACACATTGACACAGTCTTTTTCAAATTCAGAGTTAAGTGATTGTTTTTAAGCCATAGGGACACTCCCTCCATTTCGCTTGTTAATATATCTGCTGCTACACAAGGGGTTTTAGCTGACATATAAATAATTGTGTCATCAGCATACATCTGACATTCTGCTTTTTTACAACATGATGGTAAGTCGTTTATGTATAAACTGAAGAGCAGAGGCCCCAAAATCGAGCCTTGTGGAATTCCCATTGTAGATTGTCGGGTAGATGAATATTCTGCATTGATTTTTACACACTGCTCTCTCGACTCGAGATAGGATGTAAACCAGCCAGTTGCTTGCTCAGAAAAATTAAAAGTACTTAGTTTGTTCAAAAGCACTTCATGGTTCACAGTATCAAAGGCCTGTTTAAGATCTATGAACACTGCTCCAACTACATTACCCTTATCTAATGAAGACTTGATGTTTTCAGAAAGGTAGCAGTTGGCCATTTCAGTTGAATATCCTGGTCTAAATGCAAATTGTTTAGGATAAATAAGTAAATTATTTTCAAGGTGGTCAACCAGTTGTTCTGCAACAATTTTTTCCAGAATCTTGGAGAGAACTGGTAAAATAGAGATTGGTCTATAATTGCTTACTTTATCTGGTGCACCAGCCTTCAAAATTGGCGTTATGACTGCTGTTTTCCAGGTTTGTGGAAATTTACCAACTCTAATTGAAAGATTTATCAAATGTGTTATTGGTTTAATCAGAGTGGAGCTGTGTGTTTTAATAACGGCAATATCCATTCCAAACAAATCCTTTGCCTTTGAATTATTTAATTTATTAATGATTTTAGCAACTTTCTCTTGGTCAACTTCCTTAATATAAAAGGACTGAGAAAAGTCTGTTATATTAGCCTGTGATAATATTACTGTTTCAAAATTTTGAGCAAGCTCCTCCACTGATTGAATAAAATAATTATTAAATTCATTTGCGATTTCTGTACTGTCAGTGCTAATCACTCCATTAACTTCCAACTCCATTATGGATTTTCGTTGGCTGGGCTTGAGTTTAGTAACACTGTTAAGATGTTTCCAAAGAGAAATACTATTTCCTTCAGATTCTGCTATCAGTTGTGTAAAGTATGTGGTTTTTGCCAAGCGCAATTCCCTAACAACCCGATTTCTTAATCCCTTAAAAATAAGATGGTCCGTAATTGATTTAGTGAACAGTGAATTTTTCAATGCAAGATCCCTTTTTTTCATTAACTGGCGGATATCATTATTCAGCCAGGGTAAAGAGCTTCTTCTTTGCCTACACTTAACAGTTTTTGTGTATTTCTTAATAAGTCCTGTGAGTGTTTTCATCATAATATTACAACTATTATCTACGTCCTTAGTTTGTAAAACGTCATTCCAATCAATATTATTTAATTCGTTATTAAAATGTTGCTTTTGATTTTTGGGAATGACTACATTAGGCCCATGTTCATTCATAAACACTGGTAGACGCTGTTTTGTTAGTTTTCTGATAATCAAAGTCATATTATGGTCAGAGAGGCCTGTTATTAAGTTATACATCCTTGTAATTCTTTCAGGTCTATTTGTCATTATTAAATCAATCATAGTTTTACTTGTTCGAGTGATTCTAGTTGGACCCTTTACTATTTGCTGAAAATTATGTTTTGACATTATCATTTTCAACTTTTGCTTGCCATGTTTATCTAACCAATTTATATTAAAATCTCCAAAAACGAGACATTCAGAACGACAATTTAACAATTTAAACAATTCATCTAAATCACGATAAAATGAAACATCATGTGATGGTGGATTGTACAGGATAACAATATTAAAATTCATCTTGGGGGACAATGCTACATTTAAGGCTAAACATTCCAAAGATGTGTCCAATTTGATTTCCTTACTTTTAAGAATATCTCTGACATAAATCAATACGCCCCCTCCCCTGCCAGATGATCTGTCCTTTCTATAGCAAACATAGCCAGGAACATCAATCATACTGGTTACGATGTTACAATTAAGCCAGGTTTCACTCAGAGCTAGGAAGTCTAGGTTAGAGTCTGTCAATAGATGTTGAATCTGATCTCCCTTTGATATTATACTCCGAATGTTCAAGTGTCCACCCAGGATACCTTTAGGTTTAGACACAGAGTCCCATATCACCTTTGCATGATTAACAGTCTGGAAAATTCGAAATTCATGTTGTTTTCGTGCTGATCGGATACCTTGTTTACATTGTGTTTTTAAGGTTCCATTGGCTGCACTTATCATCCGCTCTGGCAGCTCAGGTTGCTTGTGAAAGTAGGATTGTTCACACTCACCAGACAGTTCACTTCCATCCGGGTGGAAAACAGGGCAGACAGGTGGACAGAGGCTCCGTTGGTTGATCTCAACATGCGGCACGGGCCACTCAAGCAGGTCCGCCGCTCCACCGAAAGCCGCTGCCACACAGACGCTCGCACCCCGCCGCGCCCTGGTTAGTCCACCTGTTGATGTTTGTTCCTGGGAAAAGTCAACAGACAGTTCACTTCCATCCGGGTGGAAAACAGGGCAGACAGGTGGACAGAGGCTCCGTTGGTCGATCTGAACGTGCGGCACGACCCTCTCACGCAGGTCCGCCGTTCCACCGTTCCACCGAGGCTCGCACCTTGCCGCGCCTCGGTTAGTCCACTTATTGATGGTTGTTCCGGAGAAAAGTCAGCTGACGGGCCGGGGTTTAGTTGTACATCACCAGATAATATAATCAGAGTCAGTAGTATACTGAGAGCATACCACTTGCCTCTTTTCCGAGTATTTTGTTTTTTACTGTTTGGTGTGTCATGGAAATATTTATTTCGTCTGGTGATAGAGTAGATTACAAGGTATCCATGTCCAAAGAAATTCCATTTCGGCATTTCGTTTAAAAATGCAGTGTGGTCTGTTATTTTTGGCGTTTGTTTTTCCATGTTGTCCATATTAAAGCATTGTCCGAGTGGGACCATCAAAAGCCAACAGCAGAGCAGCAGTATACAAACATTACCATTTCCCTTATCCTTATTGTTGATTCTACTTCTCCACTTTAAGCTTGTCTTTGCAATGGTAAATATCTGTTTAAAACCATAGGTTAAAACAGCGAGTAGTGGCAGATGGAGGCAGAATAAACGGGTAAGAATGGAGCCTAACAAACCATCCACACCCTCAGCCGCCATCTTAGCATTCATTGATCTGAGCTCTCACACATACACTTGAAATGATTAATGGGTGGCGAGTGAAGCCCAATTTATACTTTAGCGTCAAACTCATGCCGTAGCTACGTCGTAGGCTGTGTGTATCACGCGTAGCCTACGGCATACCCTGATGTGCACCTCTGCAAGTTTTAACCTGCAAATGAAATAGAAGTTTGTGTTATTGTTCTTGTGGTTATTATGGTTATATTTAAAGTACACTGTGTAGGAAATTCTCCCATTTAGCGGTGAAATTTTATTTTGCATTCAAACGAATAGGGCTCTCTAGTGCCTAACTTTTTCAAATGCGTGTTGCAACTACGGTAGCCGTTATGTACCAAGAAGCTATGACAAATATGTCTACCAATATCACTTCATCGAGTTTTCTTTCAGGTGATGAGGTTCGTTATTTCAAACAAACTGCAACTTGACACACAATGAACAAACGAATGTTACAGTATGAATCGCATGCATGAAATGCAACCCTTATTAAATCAAACATTGCCTATGCTGCTATTCATCAAAGAGCCTGTTTAGCTTTTAACTATACATGTTCTACTGTTATGCAGCCTATATCATAAAGTACACAACCAAGCAATGAAAAAAAGCTTGTAATTTAGACCGTAACTTTGACTTACCTGTCGAGAAGAAAGCAGGCAACTTCAGCGTCCCTTTCAAAGTCTTTCTCCTTCATTATGGTCCTACATTATGAAGTACAGTGCAGTGCAGCCTTTCAAATTTGCCGGGGCAGTGACAAGCGCCTCTCACTGATCTCCTTGTCCGTTTCATCTGGTTTCAGTCACGTGACGCTGACGAAAACGTGTTGTGGAAACGCGTTGAGGTAGCCTAGTGCTTTTTGTCCCTCTCTGCTATTATAGGATAAGTCAGATCATTGGCAGAAGTAATTTTACACCAATGAGGACATATTTATGAATAAAAACAATGATTTTAGCTAATAAAATACTTAAGAAACTACACAGTGTATCTTTAATGAAATTATTTGTGTAATGTTTGTTTCAGTAAAAGGTTACATTAATGTAAATATCTTAATGTGGAAGATATGTACCTGGTAAAACGTAGCTATTAATGGTGGTGCCCGATAAAGGGACAGACTCTGGCCTTTAAAAGCAGCAAAACAGCAAAACCAAGTCAAGCAGACGTGGTACTGCGGTGCCGTGAGCTAAAAATTGTATATTGTGGATACTCGTGAGTTTGTGTACATATTTGTAGTTATAGATCTTTGATTTATTTTGTTGTTTTATTTTTGTCGGTTTGGTACTTTGTTTTACACGTGTATATCCAGTCAAACCAAAAATTATTCAGACACCAGAATTCTTTTACATTTTTTTTTTTACTAGTGAATAAAATGAAGCATTGCTTGGTGATTGGTTGAGCTAAACTGGTATTTTCTAATTGCGTAGTTAAATTTAACAGCTGACAGATATTCAACATAATTCATCTGTGAGACCCCTTACGAAAAAGAAGTTTATTCAAGTGTGCTATTAGTATACTTCTTTTAAACTAAAAATAAGAAAGTATACTTTCAGTCTACCTTTTATATACTTCTCAGAAATATACTTTATGTACTTCTCAGAAATATACTTCAAATTCCACTTAAGTATACTTGACTTATACTGACAGAAAAGTCTAAGTATATTTGGCCTATACTTGTTGATCGAGATATACTTAAAAGTATAATTAAGTATTCTAAGTATTCTTGGCTTGTACTTGTGTTTACTATTTTGATTGAGTAGCTTATTAAATACTTTTTTTAAAAACATAATATTACACACTGTCGTATAAACTAACATGTTCAGCTTTATATAGTAACAAACTTTCGGGTGGAATAGCTTATAGAGTAAATAAAATAAGCATCGAAAATAAGTTTATTCAAGTGTTCTATTAGTATACTTCTTTTCAACTAAAAAGAAGAAAGCATACTTTCAGTCTACATTTTATATACTTCTCAAAAATATACTTAATTACACTTAAGAGTACTTGGCCTATACTTAATTACACTTAAGAGTACTTGGCCTATACTTAATTACACTTAAGAGTACTTGGCCTATACTTGTACTCAATCTTTTGATCGAGATATACTTAAAAGTTTAATTATTCAAAGTATACTTAGCTTGTAGTTGTGTTAACTCTTTTGATCGAGTAGCCTATTAAATATACTTTTTTTACATCGTTTTTCAGATACAGTCTTATGAAACTTTGTTTGAAAATATTTATTAAAATATTGATATAAAACAGATATGTTTCTAATTCTGCGTATCTGAATTTTTGTGTAGGCTAGTCCACTGGTGTACATAGGAATTTACTTTAATTAAACTTTTCCCCACCATTGACTGAATTTTCCAGCTATTCATGTTTTCACTGGTATACGGTAGGGGGCGCTATGACACATCTTCTAGTACAGAATCTCCAGATCAAAACACAGGAGAAGAAGAAGCTGAAACAAGTGATAGAAGATTGCTCACTCAAATGTAAAATAATGTGATCATCAAACTAGGGTTGGGCGGTATTACGGTAATATCGGATACCGCGGGATCTTAAAATAGCACCGGTATCAGTTTCAATACCGTCATTACCGGCACTATATATATAATTTATTTATTGCCTAAAAAATGCTTATGTGTGGTTGCAGTTTGGCAATATTTCTGGTTCCAACCGAATGAGAAGGGAGAGGCGGTAAATACTGACGAGGCAATTTGTAAATTGTGCAATAAAAAGGTGACCGCGAGAGATGTAAACACCTCTAACGTCGCATCTCCGAAACAACCCCCACTCACTGCTGCCAGGATGCATTTTGTTCTCGAGTTCATTAAATAAGCGCATTAAGTTTTGTATTTGTTAAAATATTATAATGTTATTTTTTCCATCTTTGTTGATTATGAAAAGTGAACGGCACAAATAAGATGGGATGCATCGGGAGTCAGACGATTTGACCACTTCAATAAATTTCGTTTTGTAAAAGGCCTCTTTAAAACGAATTTCGTTTTGTATATATTGTTTCTTAATTTTAATAAATTTTTCATCAACCAATTTCCTGGATAATCATGACATGATGGGCATGCCGCGGTCACTTGCATTGAAATCTCATAAATTAACCGAAACTCAGTGTACACTATGCCTACGCTACGCTATACGCTACAGACATGACAACTATATATAAATAAAGCTTGACATTTCTTTAAACAAAACAATTATAAACGAAAGAAATAGGCTACTCACTGATTAGGGTAAGTAATCCATGATGTGCATTTCTCTCTAGGCGCGTTCATACGGAGATGCGATCGTCAATTTCATTAAACGAAACAATTCAAAACGAAAAGAAATATAGTCTGATTAATCAATGGTGTGCATTTCTCTCTATAGCGTTCACTACAGAGATGGCGATCGTCAATTTCTTTAAACGAAACAATTCAAAACGAAAAGAAAAAGGCCACTCTCTGATTATGTAATGATGTGCATTTCTCACTACAGAGATGGCGATCGTCAACTTCCATCTTTGCAGAAAAGTTTTATTAATAAAAATCAATGGACACGCGTCACCGGATTACAAAGGCACTTCTTGCTTGTTGCACGCACACAGATATTATGTTGAATAATGCGGGCTCGGGCTCATAATAACAGTTAATGCCGTCGGCCGGACTCAGACACAATGTGCACGGGTTGGGCTTGTTTTTTTTGTTGTTGTTTTTTTTGCCCGATCTGGCATTCAGTTTCTGAACGGTGTAGGCACAAGCCAACAGTTTGGTGACGCTGTCTGAGCCCATTATGTCATAATTTTTAATTAGTCACGGTAATACCGTATACCCCGGTAAAATAGGGAGGAGGTTTGACGGTATCAAAATTCGAATACCGCCCAAGCCTACATCAAACATTAAACAGCTTGTAAATCAAAACTGCTTAATGTTTCCAAATGAAGCGTAGCCCATTAAGAGAAAACGACTGAAGCTGTGGGGGTGTTGGACTCGATCTACTCCATCTGTGTTTGATCATCGTTCTGGATCTGATCAAGGCGTAGTCTTAGACAAAAATGTGATTTTCTCAACTATTTTGTTTAAAATGTTGCCTTTCTTTATGAAACTTACCGACATTCAAGTGTTGATAAAAAAGGATGCATGAAGCTAATAAAAGGTTTTTAAAATTAAAGTAGAGTTAAAGGTATTTTTCAAGTAAAAAAATAACATTTGAACATAGTAGTATAGGCCTACTGCAAGTGCAAAAATTGTATATAAATAGTAAACTATAAGTATAATGTTAAGTTCACTTAAAGAAAACTTGCAGTATAAAACTACTAAACTAGTAGTTTACTGAGAGTATACTTCAAAGTTGCTACAAGTATTAAAATAGTAAACTACTAGAATACTCATAAGTTCACTTGCAGTACAAATGAGAAACGTAATTATGAACTAGTTGTGCACTTAAAGTTTACTACTGTTACACTTATAGTACACTTAAACATATACTTTTATATACTTCAAGTGGGCCAATTTAGTCCCAAGCGGTATTAAAATAGTACACTTACAAGTTACTACTAGTACATATTGACATTAGTATACTTACTACATAATGTATACTTAAAAATATACTTGAACATTACTCAAGTATACTTCATAAAATGAACTTGAAGTATACATTTTTTTCATAAGGGACAGTCTAACAGAAGGATGGACATATGTCATGTTACTTGTATATTATATGACAATTACTTGTCATATTTTATCACCATTTTCTAAACTATAGTGAATAAACTGTGATAATATGAGGAATGTTGAAGGTGTCTGAATATTTTTCGGACCTGAACACGTCTGCAGTGGACTCGAGGTGACCCAGTTCGGGCCTGTCAAAGGTCTACTGGAAAACACAGTTTAATTTAGTCTAACGGGCTTCTGTCTGTTTAAATGTGAATATTTGTAAGTTCGAGTTTGAGCAGTTCTGGCTCATTTGAACATTCTTTCAATGGCAGTCTGAGATTTTTGATCGTTATTTTTTGGGAAACCGTAAGTCTGATCAGTTATAAAAGATAAAGCAACCCGAGTCAGAGCAGTGTGAAAGTCTGAGCCTAATTTGGTGGTTGTTAGGAGTTACAATTGGAACATTTAGCCTCAGATTAATAATAATAATTAGTTTCTCAAACCAACATAATTAGTTAATATGTACAAATTTTAGTTAATAAGTCAAACAGAACAGACAGTCAGAATAAACTGTTTTGAACCAATACAAAGACAATAAGTGCCAATGAAATGAAGATGATCAGATGCTGCAGAAGATCAGACACACACTTACAGTTTTCATCTACAGCATTTATTGGTATTTTTATTTACTCTTGATGGGACACAAATGTCTGAATCGCATTTTTAATGTTTGTAGTTGAGGCTGTTAAACACTGATAACTAATAACAGCACTGACAGTGATCAGAGGAAAATGTCTGATGTGTTTGATCACAAAGTTTCATAATTCATAATAATCTGTGTTGGGTTCACTCCTGATGATGATATGAAGATCAGAATAAAAGCATCTGTTGATTGTTTCTCATCAGCTCCTGTGATTCTGGATCCAAACACGGCTCATCCATGTCTCGTCCTGTCTGATGATCTGACCAGTGTGAGAAACAGCGGATACTATCAACCTGTTCCTGATAATCCAGAGAGATTTGGCAGTTATGAGTGTGTTCTGGGTGCAGAGGGTTTTAACTCAGGAACACACTGCTGGGATGTGGATGTTAAAGAGTGTTTCGAATGGAAAATTGGAGTAACTACAGCATTAAACCAGAGGAAGGGAGAGGATTTCTTCAACACTGATGTTTGGTGTGTGGATTATGGATGTATTTTTGATTCTGGATTTCGTGTTGAACAGAACCTTGATCGTGTGAGAGTGTATCTGGACTATAACAGAGGAACGGTGTCATTCTCTGATCCTGTAACTAACACACATCTACACACATTCACAACCACCTTCACTCACACACTCTTTCCATTCTTCTTGAGTTTAGACTCTCTGAGGATCTTTCCATTCAAAAGTCAGTAAACGTTACTCCTGTAGATCTGGATCTTCCTGCTTTCATCATGTTTCCAATATTTTATCCATACCACATGAGTGGGTGTTTCCCGAAACCATCGTTCTAACGAACATTCGCAAACAGCATCGCAGAGTTGTGTGTTTGGAGCGACAGATCTCGACCTGTGGTTAGAAGCAGAGTTTCTAGTTTATTAAGTGGACTTAATACATCCTTATCCTGAGCAAAATAAGCAAGCTGACATTCAGTACAACCTGTGTCTTTTATTTAGAATACATACAAATATAAGTTACGTCTTTTAGTTTGTCAAGAGATTTAAAGCACCGTTTCTGAAGAGTGTGCATGTGTGAACGTGCTCTAGTGCGTAAGAACGAGCCTATGATTGAATCTGGAAATAAAGCAAAATAACTGAGAAAAATGAGAGCTAGTTCTCAGATGCATGTCTGTAATTTATATCAAAACATTTAGCGTTAATATGATCTCAAACTGTTTCATTAAAAGAAGTTATTTATCCACCATGTGCTTAATAAACCAACGTGGTTTGCGACAATTTGCAACAATACGGTTTCGGGAAACAGTCGTGACTGCTGATTCCTTCAACAATGCATCATGCTTTGGTAGTGTGGTGGATTTTTAATAAATAAGATAGTAAACAATTTTTAGAAGTTAAACTTCTTACCTTAATTCAACCTGTTAAACTTTTAACCTGACTTCTCCTTTGGGTCTAACATTATGGCAAACTTTTACCTGACTTCCTCTTCTAGGTCTAACAATATAACAAAGTAAATTTTACTTCTTCTTTTAGGTCAGGTCTTACTAACCTTTTGATAAAGGTTTGAACACAATGTCACCAAAACGTTCTGTTCTTTGCCTGCATTATGTCATGATATATTGAGTAATCAACTGACTGTTAACCCTATACAATGTTTTTTTTTTTGATGATTTTGCTTATGCCAGTAACAGAGGGTAAAGAAGGGAGGGGCTTGCTTTACCAATTTAACCAATCATACTGATAGAAGGTGACATGTTAGTCACGCTGATTTTATTTTGATGTGTCTATCCTTGTCCTATAAAACCTGATGTATTCTTTTGCTTGGGTGAGATTCTCTGAGAATTGCTCGAGGACTCTCCCGGCCGTAAATAAAGAAGTCAAAGGACATTTGCTGAAGTCTGTCTGTCAATTTCTGCTGCGCAGCAGGTGAGTTAGATTAAAGAGGTAGACTACGTTAGGGAATGTCGATTGGAGACAACCCAGATAGTTAGGTTTAATTGTCGTCAGTTGATTCTGGTGTCATTAGATTTTGAGATATATAGATAACCTCAGATTTGATCTTCTGTCATCGGCTTTAGAGAATCAGTCCATCACAGTATTTCAGTATTAGAGCAATGTTGGGGAAATGAACTAATAAGTCTTAAGAGTTTAGTAGTAGAGCTCTGTCTGCTATTGTAGCTCATCTGTGGTTGTTTCTTTGCTCTTAGTTGATCCACTCCAAGAAAACATTATGAAGATAAACACCTTTCATTGGAAATAGTGGTTCAATAAAATATATATTTGAATGATACAGGAGATAGGAGCAGGAATGAGGAGCTAGAACATAACTGTGATCTACAGTCTATGGAAGTAAAGTAATGCCAAATGTTTTTGAAATAAAAAAGCTTGTTGAATTGCACTAATTGAAAGAAATATGCACTGCAATAACCGTGCTTGCATTTTAATGCATTGTGTTTTTAGGCATTTTTATGGGCTGAAATTCATCATGGTTGTGGGTTATTTTTAAGATGTGAATATTTCAATTTAAAACATTTCACACACATTTTCATTGTTAAAAAATCAATAATCCATATTACCTTTCAGATTTTACTTCCAAAATGTTCATTCTGTTTAAAAATACAACCTATAATATTCGACAGGCAATTTTCGGTCCATTTCATTTCGCTTTGCAAATTCAGTGGTTCAAATTCGACAGAAAATTCAACATTTCACATCCGGGAACTGCAGGAATATCAATAGATTGCCGATGCGTCTCAATCAGCTCCCTAACTCCCCTAGGTGGTGAATCAGTATATCGTGTTCACTAATTAGGACACTGGTAAGGACAGTAAAGCCCCCATGAAATCGAAATAGAAGTTTTTTGGCTTTTAATATGAATGTTAGCCTTAAGGCTATCTATAAGCTAGTGTGCTCCAAAACAATGACAAAACTCACATTTAGAAGATATAAGTGTTCAAAACGTACAGTCTCTTACTTCCGCCAATATGGACCAATGCTTTTGATGACATCACTCTGCACTTCAGCTTCTCATCAGAACTTCTGTCCCACGGTTGGTCCAAGATGGCGACCTGTGCAGACGTCTTATTCTGAGCTCCGAGACTCTGACCGAGTACCAATGATTTAAATGGACTTATTGAGACTGTATTATCGATAAACGAAGGAGTGGAACGTTGATCTTACATTCAGTAAGTTCATTCGCCCGAATAAAAGGACTTTAGCTGGTCAAATTTTGTGAAATAGCAATTTAGCTTACGAACTGTTCGTTGTTAGCCAAAGTTATGCTAAACCAGGACACATGTGCGCAGTGCGCTGTAAACCAAAGTTTTGCTAATAGCCAGGACATGTGCGCTAAGATGTCAAAGAGAGATGCCAAGAAGGTGAGAAAGCTTGATAATGGATATAGATGGTGAAAATTCGTTCTCCGGTTTATGTACACCTCTTCCTGATTCTCCCACAAAAAGCCCAAATCCCAAGAAGGTCTGCACCAAAGAAGAGGGAACAGTTTCAAATGCTGACATCCTAAAAGACATTAATGGCTTAAACAACCGTTTTTTTTAAGTTTGAAGAAATGGTAATGAAAAATACAGCCGAGATTGCTAGAGTCCAATGTAACCCAGATCATTAACTCGGGTCACTAATATTAATAATTAGTATTATTTTATTTATATCGCTATAAAACTAATAGTAAGAAAAGAACATGAAGTAAAATGTATTTATTTTATTATAAATAATCCAAAAGATAGAAAAAGTTCCTGAACTGATTCCCGATTGGTGAGGTGAAAGGTTAGCTCCGCCCCCTGTTGGAAAGTTTCCAGAAGATTGCGTACAAGCAGAAATGTATGAGAGACACGAGAGATTGCGAACGACACAAGAGTGAGAGCAGATGCGATTGAGTGATTTTAGAACAAACTGTTTAATAATCCAGCAATAGATTATTAACAAGTTGAGAAGTAGATTTATAAGGTATTAATTCTTTAAAAAGTTCACGCTTTGAGAAGAGTGCGTTGTGAATCTGAACGCGACCAGAAGAAAAGACACTGACGTGATAGGATCTGAACAAAATCTTTTCCTTTGAGAAGCTATTTTTTGTTGTTGTTGTTCTCTGATTTATATTTCTCCTTGGCCGCTGCTGTGATCCTGAATCCTGTCCTGGCTGTGGATTCTTATCCCTGGTTTGGACTGGCGAGCCATCCCATCGTTTCGCCCCTGGAAACAGAGTAAAAAGAGTTTTCTGACTGGGTAGGACTGAACTGCATACATTTTTGATGAACATTCCTACTCAGTAATTTTTTGGAATTTTTAAAACAAGACATTGAACTTGAGAAACTGAGGTTGAGTTTCAGAAATTGATATTGGGAAATTTTGCCTTAAACTTTTTGTGCTCATCATTTATTTGAAATACTGTGTGTTACTGTCATTTATTTGTTTTAGTTTTTCTTTCATTTGTTAAATTTTTTAAAAGATACAACTCATGCAAAAAATACACTTACCTTTTCATTAATTAGCTGCACTCCAGTGGTCTGAGTGGTTCATTTATTTTATTCTTTCTTATTATCATCTTTGCAATTTTTTTGCTTCAGTGAGTCGATCCAAATCTTCTGATTCTGGTCCATAGTTTTGATTTTATAGGATCTAGTTACTGCTGAGCCGTGTGCGACAGCAAGAACATGTAAAAGGGCTGGAAATCCAGTGGAAAGGTCCTGAGGACACAGTAAAGAAGATGAGTGACCAGATGGCAATCCTGAGGGAGAAACAAGAAGAGTCGGAGCGGTACAGTAGGAGACGGAATCTTTTCTATTTTCTATCGAAGTTTCTGTTGTAAGGACTTCAGTGCTGTATTGAGCTCCTCCTAGAATTGAACAAAAATACATTAAACACCAGATTACAGTGAAGAGAAGAAAATACAGTGATATGATCATACAATTCTGTGCAAAAGTATTGACCCCCACCCTGATTTCTTCTGTTTTTGTGTAAATCTCATACTAAATTGATTCATAAATGAAAACTTACCATAAAACAAAGGCAACCTGAATGAACACAAAGTACCGTTTGTAAATGACAATGTTATTTACTGAACCAATGCTGCGTTCCAGTCCAAAATTGTCATGCCCTTCACTCGCTAACTTCCCTCCGTCTCGTTCACTCGGATGTACGTCATTGCTTACGTTGCACGAGTGCCCACTACTGGCGGAAACTGCAAGCCCTTGATCACTTGGAATCAGCTGTGGAGTTGATTTATTTACTTATTTATTTTTCCCTTTAAGAATTTGTTTAATGCAGCATCCAGATGTTTATAGGTGTGTTTGGGCTGTTTTAAATAAAAAAATATATAATTAATATAACATTGAGTTGTCTGTTGTGGTGGTGATTAGACGAGATATGTGGTGACGTCACAATCATACTGCATTGTGGGACATATAGGTGCCTGAAGTGTACATTTGAAGCAGACTCGCTCCCTCGGTCAAAATCGAGGGAACAAGGGTCTGTCCATATAAACTTCCCTCATTCACTTCACGCAGTGGAACGCACTTCAAAATGGCGGCAGGGATTCCCCCAAGGGGAAGTGCTTAGGGAAGATCACAGGTGCGTGTCTAAAAGTGTACTGGAACGCAGCCATAGACAGTATATAACCAGGGAGGAAATCGCGTCTGGCGCGTGCAATGATGAAGCAGTGAATAGTGACGATTCTCTCTGACCAATCAGCAGTCTGCCGTGTTTTCACGTCACATTTTAGTATTGCCTCAGCACGCTCAGAAACTCGCTGGAGGTAATACGAAAAAAAGTACCTGGAAGCAGGTACAGGTACAACTTTTACACAGTGGAAAACCAAACAAAGGCGAGACGAGCTGGTACTGTGTAGTGGAAAAGCACCATTAGAGAAACGAAATCACAAGAGAAATAATTGATCTACTCTTAAAACTGATAATAACATCACCTCTAATTCTTTAGACATTTCGAGATATGTTGGTTGTCGTGATTCTGGTCTCGTGTTCCCCTTGTCTTGTGTGGACTTTTATGTTGTTTCCTGTTCTGTGCCAAGTTTTATAGTCCTTTGTAGTTTTTCTTGATTAGTTCCTGATTGTTCCCAGGTGTGTCTTGTTTGCTAATCTCCCCTTGAGTGTATTTATACCCAAGTGTTTCTCATGTTCTTTGTCTCGTGTTGTCCTTTGTTGGATGTATGTTTGGTGATGCTCATTCGGGTTCCCTGGTTTTTCTTGTTATTAAACTAAAGCATTTGGATCCAGCTCTTCTTTTGTTTTTTGAGTCCACCCAGCATTACATTTGTACATTTTATAGCAATATATATAAGTCTAATATTCAATTCGATGATTGTGATAGATTTGTCGAAATAGTTAAAGCATTTACGCCAACTATATCTGAGCAATTTAAAAAGGATTGCAAACGTCCCATTACTAAAGTGGAAATCTCAGAGGCTGTTCGCTCAATGAAAAAAAGGAAATCTCCAGGTAATGATGGACTTTCAGTCGAATTTTATCTGCATTTTGGGGAAATGATTGAAAATCCTCTATTTGATTTATTTAAAGAATGCACTTTAAAAAAGGAAATGTCCACGAGTATGAAGCAAGGTTTAATATATCTTCTCCCTAAGCCTGATAAAGAACATTTAATGATAGAAAATTGGAGACCTATTACGCTCTTAAATATTGGCAACAAAATTTTTATCATTGATTTTTGCTAAACGGCTAAAAAGAGGTCTTCATGAGATAATAAGTGAAACACAAACAGGTTTTATGTCTAACCGTCACATAAGCTCTAATATAAGACTTGTTTTCGACCTGCTGGACTATTCTGATAACATCAATACTGATGCACTGATAGTATTTCTTGATTTTTATAAAGCATTTGATACGGTAGAACATAATTTTTTACTTAAAGCATTTCAGATTTTTGATTTCGGACAAACTTTTATATCTACAGTTGAAATGCTTCATAAAAATATTGATAGTTCTGTGATATTATATCCAAACACCACAAAATCCTCCTGTACTGAGATCAGTTCGCCAGGGCTGCCCTATTTCACCGTTTCTGTTCCTGCTGGTGGTTGAATTATTGTCGTTACATATTAGACATAGTCATATTATTAAAGGATTGTCTATTTTTGGCAAGGAAATAACAGTAACTCAATTAGCGGATGATACAGCTCTCTTTTTGAGTGACAAACATCAGATTGATAATGCTATAACCCTAATTGACCAATTTTCAGCTGCTTCGGGTTTAATGCTTAACAAATCTAAATCTTATGTCTGTATCAGACTGAAGAGGATTTTTTTTTTTTTAAATATACCTGTTAAGAAATGTGTAAAATATTTAGGGATTCATATCTGCAAGGATCACAAGGAACGTCAACAACTTAATTTTTCGCCTAAATTGAAGAAAACTAAAACAATACTGAATTTATGGCTTCAAAGAGACATTTCTATTTTAGGAAGGATTCTTTTGACTAAAGCAGAAGAGATTTCAAGATTTGTCTATCCTGCCCTCTCGAAAATGCCGAAGAAAAATCAGCAAACAATAATCTGGCTGTGGTATTAGGAGACTCAAGATGCTTATGGACAAGGTCTGTAATAAACACCTTTGCATCATCAACCCCTCTACCCGTGCGATAGTCAAACTGAAGTGGATCCAACTGTAAGTCGGTTACTTTAGTAATATAGTTTTTAATAATTCTCTCCATTGCCTTAATCACAAGAGAGGTGAGTGCAACAGGTCTCAGATCGTTTAGGGCTTTTATGGAACTCTTTTTAGGTATTGGAATAACTGTGGAATGTTTCCATAAGTGAGGGACTACACCACTGGCCATGGAGTTCTGAAACAAGGTCTGAAACACCTCCCCCAACTGCTCCGCACAAAATTTTAGGGTTCGGCCGCAGATATTATCTGGCCCAGGTGCAGATTTAACTTTGGTCTTTTTAAAAGCTTGCACCACCTCCTCTAAACTTATAGTGAAGGCAGAATCACCCGATTTTAAGGTGGAAATTATTGTTTCCACTTGAGTGCTATTATCAATCTCGAATCTGGTGTAAAAAGAGTTGAGATCATTGGCAAGAGATGTTGAACTGCTACCTGCAACCTGAATGTGCTTACGGGCAGTGGGAGCAATATTAACTGCCGCCATATTCTTAAGACCCTGCCAGGCTGTGTGGAGGTTCCCCTGAGTAAATGTTTGCTCAATCTTATTCTTATATCTCAGTTTAGCAGATTTAATAGCACGCTTAACCTCTCTGTTAACTTCCTTTTTCTCATACTCAGAGCCAGTATAAAAAACTCTCTTTTTCTTATTTAAAATTTCCTTGAGTTCTTTGGTTACCCAGGGCTTATTATTGGGAAAGATGGTAACCGTCTTGGTGGGAATGATGTTATCCACACAAAAGGAGATATATGATGTCACTATGTCCCCTTGCTCATTAATATCACTTGATGAAGCTATGAGCATATTCCAATCAGTTATATCAAAACATCCCTTTAATCTATCAATGCTATCATTAGTCCATTGTTTAATAACCTTTACAACCTTCTCTGCCCTCCTAATAACTGGCAAATAGGCTGGTGCAAGTAATACAGAGTAGTGATCAGAAGAGCCCAGTGGTGGGAGAGCAATAGATTTATATGCACCTAAAATTGAGCCATAGCATTTATCTAATATTTTCCCCAGACGAGTAGTACATGTAACATACTGTTGGAAACCTTTCAGAGGTTTTTCTACCTCACAGTGATTAAAATCACCCAGAATGAATTTGGGAGAATCTGGAGATATTAATTCCAGTCTGTCTAAGGTGTTCTTAATATGCTCTATGGCTATAGCAGCATTTGCTCTCGGGTGTATATAAACCAATATAAAAAAAAGCTGCGGAAATTCCCTGGGCAAATAAAAAGGGCGTAAAGATACAGCCAAAAGTTCAATGTCAGAGGTGCACAACTTCTCCCTTACAACAATCGTTGGGCACCAGCGTGCATTCACATAAAAACAAACACCACCTCCAAGCTGTTTACCCGTAGACTCACTGTCCCGGTCGAGTCTCAAGGGAGTTCCAAAGCCATCTATACATAAAGAGTCATCATTATCGTTCTTATTTAGCCATGTTTCAGTAAATGCTAAAATGGAAGCAGTCCTATACTGATGCATATAGTTCACGTTAGCTTGCAGTTCATCAATTTTGTTGCGAAGAGAACGGACGTTGGCCATAATGACTGATGGGAGCGATCGATGTTTACATTTCTCCCGCTTGAGTCTAGCTCGTATTCCTCCCTTTTTCTTCCCCCTTCTCGTTACCTTCTTATTTTGAGAAGAATCCCTCTGGGTAGACCTCTTACGTGTTATTTCCTCTGGAATCCTTTCTGTAACAAGAGCTTGGTGAGGGTGGAATTGCAGCTGCAGCAGAAGGTCCCTTGGATATACAAGTCGCAAATTATCCGGGAGATCATATCCAGTTGGCAGACCAAAAACGTTCACCAGAAAATGTAAAAAGACCAATGACCAGAAAAGTCTTTTGTAATCCATATTGATCGCAAGGCGGTGTTCCAACAGTCAATCAACACAAAACTCACGTGTAACCATCTAAAAACGCAATATCCTCTCAATATAACATGGACTGTCTTAATATAATCCAAAATAGATACCCTCAGTATATAAACAACAAATACCATAAAAACTATACGATTAAAAAAACTATTAAATTACGTTACTCTACAAGCCACACGGTCGACCACATGAGCAGCGACCCGCTGAAGGATGAAGGTGGATTTGAACTTTTGGACTTTTGGGACTTGAATTAGTCCTTTAAGGTGAAATGGGTGAAGGAATGTTTGAGAGCACCAGAGTCCTTATGGTACTTTATCCCCAACAACATTTTTAATAGTGTAGGAGGCCTAACATTTTTCTTGAAATGTAACTACAAGATTGCCACTAAAACTCTCCCAATTTGATCAACAAGCTCTTTTGGCCTGGATGCTATGTCATTCTCACAACTCCATCTTATGGAATAATGAATGCATCACTAAAGGGAACAAGTCACTCTATTTGCAGAAATGGATCGATAGAGATATTATCTTTTTAAAAGACCTTTTTGATTGTAATAACAAATTACTTAACTATGAATCCTTTCTAGGAGAGAAGGCATTCCCAATAACGTTTAAAGAATATAACTCAGTTTTCAAATCTATACCTAATGGCATATTAGAACTAATGAAAAGTTATAAAAAAACAAAATGAAGTTCCTGGCTTTAATTTTACTCTTTATATAAACGGTATGGATATTATGAGCAGCAATTGAACTAATAAGCATATCAGAAAATGCTTTCTAAATTTAAAGAAAATAACACCTCGTGGGAAATTTTTCTGGAATTCTCATTTTACTGAGATTAATTGGCATGGGGCGTGGCTTGTTCCTTTTAGGTTTTGAATCACAAACAAATTTCGGGAATTACATTTGAAAATATTGCATAATATATATCCCACAAACTTGTTCATCTCAAAATTCACGCCAACATATAGTGTTGAACATTATATGGCATCTAAAACAACACATACAATCACACTTGAAGGGAAACAGATTATGTTGGAGATTTTCCTTTGCCTCATGTAAAAGTCTGTATTGCTGTGTCTCAGTCAGAAACCAGGTTAAATCAGGATAAATCAGGTTAAATTAGGTCAAGGGGTCTGTGAGGATGGACAAGCTCAGAGAGAAGATGTGTATAGGTAGTTGATAAGATGGCACTAAAAACGTTAATTAAAAATGATGGATGGCACGAGAACACTGCAGGCGCAGAGAATCATGTTACCTGAGATATTTTTTTTTTAAATGGGTGTGGCCAAAGATTTTTCCACCAATAGAAAGATGTCTCCGGGAAAGATCTCGAGGCGGAGCAAAAAGAGAAAAATAGCTGATTGGCTACCTAGTGATAAGAAAAGGTATAAGACATGGGGCCCTATTTTAACGATCTGAAACGCAAGTGTCAAAGCGCAAAGCGCAAGTAACTTTGTGGGCGGGTCTTGGCGCTGTTGCTATTTTCCCGGCGGGATAAATTAATCTTGCGCCTGGCGCAAATCTAAAAGGGGTTGGTCTGAAGTAGCTTCATTACTCATAGGTGTGGTTTGGGCGTAACGTGAAATAAACCAATCAGAGCGACATCTCACATTCCCTTTAAGAGCAGGCGCGCTTGTTCTAAAGCGGATTCCTATTATAACGGCGGATTTGCCAGGTGCACGACAGGAGCGGTTCAAGGCCGAGGAGACCGACGTTCCCGTCAGGGACGTTGGGGATGGAGAAACACACCCAAATTAATTTCGGTTAAACAGGCGTATGATAATTTGGGTAAATGTGTAAGCTAGATGTATGCTTTTATAATAATCTATCTATCTATCTATCTATCTATCTATCTATCTATCTATCTATCTATCTATCTATCTATCTATCTATCTATCGTAATAATGTATGATTTGCAAAAATGATAACTGCTGCATCTGTGTGTAGATGAGAGAATCAAAGTGTATGTGCGTTGTGCACACGCTACATTGATTAAGGCCAAGCATGCGCCCTTAAAATAGCATATGAATAACATGCGCAACGCACCACTGACTTTTTTCGGTCAGTGGCGCAATTGTTTTCTAAACCTGTAAAATAGCATGAGGGAACGTTTGCGCCGGAACACGCCTCCTCTTTGCGCTGAACCGCCCCGGGGAGCGCAAGTGTATTTCTTAGTTAACCGACGTGCTTCTGTGGAGGGAAAAGTCCACTTTGCGCGGGTGCAAAATAGGAATGATACATGCGTCCGTGTACAAAGTCAATTGCGCTGGGTGCAAGATAGGGCCCCTGAAGTTCGACCATAGCAAGTCAGATGGCCAGCTGCATCTCACTTTGTTGCTTGTCAATAAAGTTAATTCTTCTGAAACCTGGAACTTCGACTCTTGAGAGATTTCTTTGAGACCTGATTTGAGGACTTTGAATTTGCCACAACAGTTATTACCTATTTTGGTTGTAAAGATAGAAATTTATGTAATATTGTAAATCTCTTTATTTTACTAGGTAAGTTCCATATTCATAAAGCAAAATTTTCCAAATCAAGACCATGTTTTAAATTATTCCAAATTTAAACTGACATATATTTTGCATCTCTTAAATTGGAAAAAAACTCATATATACTCAAAACCTTTAAAAAAAAAAAAAAAAAAAAAAAAAAAAATATATATATATATATATATATATATATATATATATATATAATCCTATTATACTTATCATTAATGAAGTTTGTAAGTCTGTTGTTGTTGTTGTTGTTTTTTTGTTAATTACTTTCATGCTTGTTATAAATTTTATGTTATTTGTAATTATTTGATGTATAATCTTTGTTTATGGACTGTGATGACTGAATGTTTGTAAATTAAATTCTAAATAAAAATAATAATAATAATAAAAACTTCTGTCCAATATGGGAAGATTTCTGGCTTCTTCTGCAAGATTTTTTTGTTATCTAATAAATTTGTTGAAGTCTCTATAAAAAATGTTCATAATTACTATCCAGTTAATTATAAACTTGCTAAATTTAATCATATTATTTCCCCCATGTGCTCCTTTTGTCGTCAGTTTGAAGAGACAATTAATCATTTGTTTTGGGATTGTGTGTATTGCAAATCATCTAATAATCTATCTTAAAAATTCTGTATAAAACAAAAATAGAATTTGTAATTAATTTACTACTTCATGCCAACTTTTATATTCACAGATGTAATTTTTCTAATAAAAATCCTTCTTTTTAATGTTTAAGAAAGAGTTTGGTATGTATCTAAACTCCTTGAGGAAACCTCTGTCATGGTGTTAAACATTTAAGCTAATTTAATATTCTTTGTAGTTTTGTCTTGTAACTCTCATTATTGTCTACTATTGTTCATTACTGTTTATCTGTTATTGTTGCATAATAAAAGAAAATAAAAAAAAAGAATTTATGTCCAATCAAATGCTCTCTAGAATCTGAAGCTCCGCCCCTACATTATAAACACACTGAATCTGCGGCTGAAATCAGTCACTTGTTGACACATTTACTATTTTCTACATATTGAATGGCACATAGTGCACTATATAGGGGATAGGGAACGATTCAGACAGATAAGCGGGGGTGAATGAAGTGGTTTCATGTTAGTGTCACGTGAACCGCCGTAGATACGGTCCAGAGACACGATAGAGCGGTTAAAAAAACGTATCGGACCCATTGAATTCTGCACAGAACTCTGTATTTTAAAGCGATATGGAGGAGATCAGGAGGAGAAACGGTTAGACAGACTCATTAGAAACAGCCTTAGTAACCAGCTTTAGTAACATGTTCATATTAAATCTAAGAGGGGAATCTATTAGACTGTGGCTGTCATAAGCTGACAAATGCTTTTTTTAAAGGGGAGGAGCTTCTCGATATGTCCCGCCCTGTCTTTCAGTGGAAATTAAGTCAACACACTGAATAATTGCTGTGCAATTCATGGCACGTCAGTGGGACTTTAAGGACCCTGTATCACTACACATTCTGATGATTACTCTATTTCCGGCGACATGACAACGTCCTCATTGCACAACATCATTAAATGAACAACAGCAGAACTGAATTTGGGTCTGTCTTGCAGAGACCTACACTTGGGTGTTGAAGCCATCATAAGTGTTTGAGCGGCCATCTCACGATTCCCTACCGACAGAGGGCATCATTGACTTACAGCCAAAACACTGACCTAAAATCACCCCATTACAGCGTTTCTGTCGCACATTAATAGTTTTATAACATACACAACCAGTCAAAAGTTTTGGTTCAGTTGGATTTTTTATGTTTTTAAAAGAAGTCTCTTCTGCTCGTCAGCTGTAAATCCGCTGTTTTCTATGTGAATATAAAGTGTAATTTATTCCTGTGATCAAAGCTGAATTTTCTTCAGTGTCACATGATCCTTCAGAAATCATTCAAATATGATGATTTGATGCTCAAGAAACATTTCTCATTATTATCAATGTTGAAAACAGTTATTTACATTTTTATTCCATGATTCTTTGATGAATAGAAAGTTCAAAAGAACAGCATTTATCTGAAATATAAAGCTTTTGTAACATTATACACTACTGTTCAAAAGTTTGGGGTCAGTAAGAGTTTTTATTTTATGGGGGAAATAAAAGAATTCACTTTTATTCATCGAGGATGAATTAAATTGATCAAAAGTTATAGTAAAGGCACTTATAATGTTACTGTAACGATTGGTTGAAGAAGGATCCACATGCAATAGGTATTTATTAGACTTAGACTTAGATTTAAAGAAATCTACTTTACAGACTTAGACTAAGGAACAGGATTAGGGAACAGAACAAACAAAGTTAAGAACTCACAAAAGACTGAACTAGACACAGGGCTTAAATACACAGGCAAACAAGCTAAACAAGATAACAAGGGGGCGTGGTTAATCAGAGACACCTGGGGAGACTAATAAACAAGAAAAACTACAAAGGACTACAAAACATGGTACAAAACAGGACATAATAAAAGTCCACACATGAGGAACACAAGACAGGAATCATGACAGTTACAAAAGATTCTATTTCAAATAAATGCTGTTTTTTTTACTTTCTATTCATTAAAGAATCCTGAAATTTTCAACATTGATAATAATAATTAATGTTTTTTGAGCAGCAAATCATCATATCAGAATGATTTCTGAAGGATCAAATAAATACAGCCTTGATGAACAGAAGAGACTTCTTTTAAAAACATTAAAAATCGTACCGAACCAAAACTTTTGACCGGTAGTGTGTGTATGTATGTACATTTATTAATATTTTCAACATTATCTTTAATGTTTCTGGTCTTTTCGACCAGAATAGGTGATATATAGAAATTAAGATGAACACTGAACACTGCCGACAAAGGTAACTGAACTAACACAAAATAGATTATTTTATGTACGTAATTCTTAATTATATACATTAAATATTACAGTACATACAATCACATATTACTAAACTGCACTATATTATATTAAAAAAGATTTACCATGCATAATCTTGCTTGAAGTGACAGTAAATGCTTGGAAATTATGCTTCATATTTCTGAAAATCCATACACAGTCAGTGCCATTTCTCTGAATAAGTTTTGAAGATTGTATATTATTTCCTGATGTCTGTCATGTTAATGGGAAGCACGAGACGGGACACAGGGAGTAGCATATCATAACAAACTTCACTTGTCTGTTCACCATCCATATGTGTCTGGGTAACACCAGACCTTAAACAATTATTCCCTTTGCAGAACACATCCCCTGTTAAATAAAGAAGCCCCCCTTTTCAACTCTATGCAAACAGCAATACACTCTAATAACTCAACACATTATCTTTCTCCTTATTGCAGAACTTTTCCTTTAACCTCTTTTTTTGTCCTTTTCGTCTTTTCTCTTTTTCTCTCTACAAGTCCATCCTCTTAGGTGTTTGACACTCTTCCTGAGCGGGTCACATAAGAACGTCCCTCAGTTTGTTCAGGCATGGGTTGTCTCACTGATGAATCAGGTGGAGATAAGCCTGGATTCTCCAAATCACTCCATCCTATGTGCCAATCAGATAAGATCTCGGGACTGACGACACCACAGATCCCTGCATTTTCTCTAACGACATGCAAAATTTTCAGTATCTCTTGCCACATTGATCTGGGTATGACAATCCTTTGTACTCTTAAAAGGAGGTCTCCCGCTATGGAAACATGCCCTCGTTCTTGCCAATATGGCTATAGCTCTTTCTGCAGGTGACTTTTCTCTGGCCATTTTTGATTCCTCAGCTTGTTTCTCTTCTCCCTCTCCTTCACGTGCGCTTTCCCACAGCTCAACATAATGCCAGCAGCCATATCACCCTGTAGCCCAAGACTGGTGGCCCACTGAAGCTAAGCAGGGTTAAGCCTGGTTAGTACCTGGATGGGAGACTCCTCGGAAAACCAGGTTGCTGCTGGAAGAGGTGTTAGTGAGGCCAGCAGGGGGCGCTGTTCACCCTGTGGTGTGGGTCCTAACGCCCCAGTAAAGTGATGGGGAAACTATACTGTAACAAGCACCCTGTCCTTCGGATGAGAAGGTCTTGACTCTCTGTGGTCATTAAAAATCCCATGGCACTTCTTGTAACGAGTAGGGGTGTAACACTGGTGTCCATCCAATGGCCCTTGCCATTCATGGTCTCCTAATAATCCCCATCCATTGAATTGGCTCTATCACTCTCTCTCCTCTCCACCAATAGCTGGTGTGTGGTGAGTGCAATGGCGCCGTTGTGCTGTGGCTGCTGTCGCATAATCCCAGTGGATGCTCACACTGGTGGTGGATGAGGAGAGATTCCCCTGACATGATTGTAAAGTGCTTTTGAGTGTACAGTAGTACATATGAAAAGCGCTGTATAAATGCCTCACTCACTCAATCTCAATCTGCGTTCATGCCCTCATTCATCTTCCCACACCTGTTTCCCATTTGCCCTAATCTTCTTGCTATTTAGATCTTGTGTTCTTCTCCCCTCTTTGTTGGTTAATTGTTTGTTCATTCATGCCCTTTACAGACGCCAAGCATGCAGTGGATTCACTCGTTGACTGGTCAGCTACACCACCTGCGCCAAGACCAGCCATCATCGTCTGGGTCGCGACACAACTCAGAGCCTCCCTGCTACTCCGGTGAGCCTACTGAGTGCTGTGCATTTCTTACCCACTGTGAGGTGGTCTTTTCCCCTTCAGCCTGTCATGTATGCCGCCGACCGTGCCAAAGTTGCTTATGTGGTGTCCCTTCTTATGAGTCAAGCCCGGGATTGGGGAGCGGCAGTCTGGAATGCTGGGGCTGATTGCTGTGAACAGTTTGGTTTATTCAAGGAGGAGATGTTGAAGGTTTTTGACTGTTCTGTGTTCGGTCGCAAGGCTTCTCGCCAGCTGGCAGCACTCCGTCAAGGAAGGCGCTCCGCAGCTGATTATGCCATTGACTTTAAGACTTTTTCTGCCGCCTGTGAGTGGAATGAAGCAGCACTCACGGCACGCTTTTTGGAAGGCTTGAATGAGGAGCTGAAGGATGAGATTTTTGCACAAGAGTTTCCCTCACACCTGGATGAGCTGGTGGAATTAGCCATTCGTATTGACAAACGTTTTGATCTGCGCCGACGTGCTCGTGCTGACGTCACAGGATTCCGGGGATCCCCATTCACTCCAACAGCGTCACCTGAACCACGCCCAGAGCCTGAGCCCATGCAGCTAGTGAGAGTTCACCTCTCCTCCGCTGAGCGCCAACACCATATTCGGGAGAGGTTGTGCCTTTACTGCGGTGTACTGAATATTTCATCGCTACATGCTCAGTAAAAGAGAGAGCTCGCCAGTAGTTCACTACTGCAAACGCCGCTCATTATCCTCATCTTTAAAGTTCCGCACCATGATTTCAGCCATTCTTCACTGGGGCACCACTTCTGTCACCTGCACATCTGCTTTAATTGACTCAGGGGCTGAGGGTAATTTTCTCGATGAGACGTGGGCTGTTGAACACGGTTTCCCCCTTCACGAGTTAAACTACGGCTTTCGCCCTGGATGGCTGCGTACTTTCTAATATTCATTTGTCCACCGCCCTGGTGAGTCTCACCACATCTGGCAACCACCAAGAGACAATTGTCTTGTCTCTGCTGATCCCTCTGCTTCCTCTTTGTCTGTTTTTCAGGCAAATCGATTGATTGATCTGGCGTTCCGGATAAGTACCACGATCTGCGAGTGGTGTTCAGTCGTTCCCGGGCCGCTTCTTTGTGCGGGCGGTCGTGGACCACGTCTTTAGGATTCACTGGCTTCCTTCTGATGTGGTTTCGGACAGGGGACCCCAGTTTGTCTCTAACTTTTGGAGGGAATTCTGCCGACAGATTGGTGCCACTGCCCCACCTCCTGGTGCGAGCAATTGACATGGGCGGAGTACGCTCATAATTCTCTGCCGTCGTCGTCCACTGGCCTGTCCCCATTTTCTTGTTATCTGGGCTACCACCCACCTCTGTTTCTCTCTCAGGAACCCGATGCCGCCATTTTCTCAGTCCAGGCCTTTATACTGCGCTGTCGTCGTTCTTGGAGGAGGGTGAGGTCAGCTCTTTGCTGGACCAGGGAACGCACCGGTCGTATCGCCAACCGTCCCCGGTCCAAAGCTCCCAGGTATGTGTGTGGACAGAGAGTTTGGCTCTCCACACACAATTTACCCCTTCAGGCGCCCACTCGGAAATTGGCTCCCTGTTTCATTGGGCCTTATGCCATCACTAAAGTTATCAGTCCGCTTAACAGGAGCTCTTGACTAGGGATGGGAATCGGTTCCAGGTTCCGGTTTGGAACCGGTTCCAAACGTTCCGATCCATCGGAATCGTACACGTACACACGTTAACGATTCCACTAACGATTCTGAATGTTCCGTTCCATCCATTCCCGCGTCGCGGCATGACGTCACAGTATGCGACTAGATTTTTAAATCCCCCAAAAGCGCGATGGCTACGAGACGTAAACGATCGAAAGTGTGGCTTCATTTTACAAAAAAAGACGATCAGCAACATTCAACGTGTAATCTTTGCAAAGCGGTTCTCGCTTGTAAGGGGGGGAGCACAACAAATATGCTCAAACATTTAAATAACATCCATGGCATTAAATACCAGGAGTGCACTATATTTGACAGCCTGCGCTCCACAAACAATGGTAGGTAGGCTTATAAGTTATATCAAAACATTAATGCTAGATGTAAGTAACCAATGATCTTTTCTAACTAAATAGTCAAATTATGTGCAAATATTCGCTCGTTTCATTCATTGTAGATGTAGATGGTGACAGTGACAGACAGCCTGGTGAGAGTAGCGAGAGAGAGACCCCTTTCACGCTAGCTGCTCAGGGAGCCAAGATGACAGAGGAAAGGGTGAACGAATGTCATCGCAAGGTTGTGAGGTTCGTTGTGAAAGGTTTGCACCCTTTCATGACAGTAGAGCAGGTCGAATTTCGGTAGGTGGGAGAAATGCTTACAATATTGTTATCAAGTAGTCTATGTTATGTACGGGTGACCAGTAACGTTACGTGCTGAAAAAAATCGGACAGCCCCGACCCCGAGAGCCAATGTTTCGACTTCCGAATCCATCCAAATTGTCCCGAAAATTATAGAACTAGAGCAGCAGTCTTTTTTCACCCAAAAGCAGCATGCTGAACAAAACACGCCGGTTTTCTCCGTATGCAATGTTAAACAAGCCTCCTTGAAACACACAGCCCTTCTGTCAGTCAAATATATTCCTCCTGTCATCACGGAGTTGCAGGCGATAGCCTAAATCTTTTTTTTTTTTTTTTTTTTATTAAGTAAATTTCATTGCGGTTTTATTGTTTTTAATAGCCTATCAGTGTTTTTCATAGGTTCGATTTAATGCTTAATCAGTATACAAATTAACGCTTTTCATGATCCCAGACTTTTGTGTAGCATGCTTGTTTACAAGACACACTACTAGTCTACGGAGAGTATATTTTTGAGAAGTATTTAAAATGTAGACTGAAAGTATGCTTTCTTATTTTTAGTTGAAAAGAAGTGTACTAATAGAACACTTTAATAAACTGTAAATTATTATTATCGCTGTATACAAGATCAGGTTCAGTTCCATGCTCATTTTATTTTATCTATAAGCTATTCCACCCGAAAACTTGTTACTATATAAACATGAACATGAACATGTTAGTTTATAAGACAGTGTGTAATATTATGTTTTTAAAAAAGTATTTAAAGTATAAAAAAGTATTTAATAAGCTACTCAATCAAAATAGTAAACACAAGTACAAACCAAGAATACTTAGAATACTTAATTATACTTTTAAGTATATCTTGATCAACAAGTATAGGCCAAATATACTTGGACTTTTCTGTCAGTATAAGTCAAGTATACTTAAGTGGAATTTGAAGTATATTTCTGATAAGTACATAAAGTATATTTCTGAGAAGTACATAAAAAGTAGACTGAAAGTAAACTTTCTTATTTTTAGTTTAAAAGAAGTATACTAATAGAACACTTGAATAAATTTCTTTTTCATAAGGGTATCCAACCTATAGGCTAGCTGAAGTCGCGCCGTCTCTAGGCCTACTCGTTTTTAAAACAAATCTGTTAATTGTATGCATCTGTTAGTTTCAGCAAACAGTAGTTTCTTTGTGTTTTTTCTCTCTTTGCCTCCGACCCATTGTGTCGTTTGATGCCTTGATTCGTGTCTTTTGGCTTTACCTATGTCAGCAGCAGCATGCGGAGACACACGTATACTTCCTTCACATGCCTAGGTAGACCTACTCAACTTTAACATGACCTGACATTTTCAATCCCAGCAGGCATTGTGTCTTTTAACTGATGTGATCAAATATTACACTGAATGAACTGTAGGATAGGCCTAATTTTAAAACTAATTCAGATTTTCCAACAACTCGAATGGCTTGATAAAATACCTTCCAGCAATTTATTTGTTTATCTGCAAGTTTTGGAACATCTGAATAGGCCTATTTTGAAATTAGTACCATTCAGTGTAATGTCATAGTCACTCACATCATGCAACAACTTCTCTTCCTCCCCACCCCCAAATTTCACCCATCCCCATCTGGTCACCCTACAGAATGTGGTTACACAGTGAGCCATAATAACTTATTTAGCTCTATAGCCAGTATTGTTAAATCTGTCACTACTTAGGCCTATGTTAGCTAGTCTAAAATCATGAAAGTTAATAATAATTACTTACTAGTGTAATTATTAACTGTAGTTAAGTTTGTCTTTCTGGTGGCTAATTTTAAGTATTATTATTATTATTATATAGAATGTTGAATTATTTAGAATAATTATTAAAATAATTGATTCATTATAATCTCTAGGGAGATGACTGAGGCTCTTAACCCAAGATACAAGCCACCGTCAAGGGATAGCTTGTCCAACCACCTCATACCTGCCTGGTATGAAGTGGAAAAGGCCAACTTAATTTCAATGTTAAGTGGTATCAGCAATATGGCCATTACGGCAGATGGGTGGACAAGTGTCTGTCAGGACCACTACCTTACAATCACTTTGCACTATGTCAGGCAGGGAAAAATTGAAGGCAAAGTGCTTTGTACCAAGGCAGTTTATCAGGCACAGACAGGAATTAATGTGGCTGAGGAGATTGAAGAAATACTTCAAGAATACAGGGTTAGAGAGAAAGTGGTGGCAGCAACGGTTGACAATGCTGCCAACATGGCTGTCGCTCTGAGGACCCTAGCTATTGTGAGAATAGGCTGCTTCGCCCATACTCTGAATTTAGCTGCTCAGAAGATAATAAAATGCCAAAGCATCTCCAACTGGGCAGCAAGAGTGCGGAGTGTCATCGTGTGGATGAAGAGCGTGAGCATGGCAAAGGTTGTCCTCAAAGAGAAGCAGAAACTCCTGAGTAAGAATTTTTATATTTCCATTGCATGCTAATATAACATTTTGATGAGATATATAACTAAATATATGCAACAAACAAATTGATGGTTCTATAATGTGGATTAGGTGATGTGCTAACAATAGATGTTCCTTTCTCTCAGACCTGCCTCAGCATATGATGATTTTGGATGTAAAGACAAGGTGGAATTCTTCTAATACAGGCCGCAGTTATGGACCCCAGATTGAGGAAACAATCAGATAAGGAAAAGTAAGCTTTTATGACCTACTAAATTATGACTGATTATATATCTTGATTGAGTAGTTTGCGAGACTAAAGGGTAAGGGTAAAGTGCAAGGGTAGGGTAAATTGAAATTTTAAATTTATTTTTACAGTTCATCTTGAGAACGGAGGGGTAGTATGGGGAGATTACTGATTTGCTTGTTATGAACAATAATCGTTATCTATTATAGATTGGTGGAGAATTTACAGACTGAAGACATGAGGAGGGCAGAGGAGTTCCTTCATCTGATGGGTGTGCTATACACATCCACCCTCTGCATCTCAAGCGAAAGAAGTCCAACATGTGGTCAAATTTTGCCAATTTTAAAGAAGTTGGAGAAACACTATACCATCCAAGCACAGGACTCTGCCTTCACAAGGAACATAAAGGAAAAGATTTGGACTGATCTCTCTGCACGCTACCAGGTACTTTGACTGACATATTCATGGAGGACAAATGTTCACTGCTCAAGAAAAATGATATACTGATGTGGACGGGAATTTCACATTTGTCTCTGTTGAACATGAATCTTTCTTTCTAAATTCAAGAATGAAGAAGTGCAGATCTTCTTGGAAGAGGCAACAGTAATGGACCCAAGGTTCAAGATGAAAATTGAGAGTGATGCCATCTGGGAAAGGCTAAGAACAGCAGCAGTGGTGATGGCCATCACAGAAGAGGTATTTGACTGTCTGTCTGCTATTGTTATCATTTTACACCAGTTTCATATATGGGACTCACAATTTGTTTTTAAGCAGGAGCAAGAAGAAGCTCAAACACTGGAGGAAGAAGAAGACCAGGAAGAGGTAGAAGAGGAAGACTATGTAAGCTCTGATCTCTGTTAGTTTATTACAAAGAGTGTACTACTAACAGTCCTCTCTAAAAGCAGGTTTGTAATTGTTTTTTTATTTTATTTCAGTCCCCACCTGCAAAGCACCGCAAGACAGCCTTGGAGGAGCTGTTTGAAGAGGAGGACCATTCGACTGTCCCGAAGCAGGCCCGCCGGACCATCAGGGAGCAAGTAGATTCGGAAGTGCAAATCTACAGCAGCCTTCCTGCCATTCCTATGTCAGGTGACCCTGTACTCTGGTGGTGGGAAAAGAGTGGCAGTCTGCCCCTACTGTCTGCTTTAGCAGAGAAGTATTTGTGTGTTCAGGCATCTTCCACTCCTTCAGAGCGGGTGTTCTCCACAGCTGGAGACACAATCAGCCTGGAGAGATCAAGGATCCTCCCAGAAAAAGCAGACATGCTTGTTTTTCTGCACAAGAACTGCTAGAAATGTTTAAATGTTAAATGATTAATTGATTAAGTTTTTGTGAACACAATAAAAGTTAAAGTTAAAATGTAAACCATGATTCGTTGTTTATTCTTTTATTGTTTAGCACACATGAGTCGACTAAGTGTGATTACAATACAAAGCTTTGTTTTAGAAATGTTTACTTTTTTTTTAAATTTCAAAGCATTGAACTTCTGTATTGATATTCCACACTTGGTTTTCATTCTCTAAAACCACTTTAAATTAGACATTCAAAGCCAACAACTCTCAAAGCACCCTGTAAGTGTTCAGTAAATGGTACAGGAATCGATATGGGAATCGATAAGGAATCGCATCGATAAGCAGACTCGACAATGGCATCGATATCGATAATTTCTTAACGATGCCCATCCCTACTCTTGACATCACATCTGCTGTGATCAGCTGCTTCCCAGGCACATGAATTATGTTCATACACATTGTAGACTCTGTTGAAGGTGGACAGGGGTCATCATACATAGGCTCTCTGATTGTTCTTTGGCCCCATACGCAGCAGAATGTGATGCACTGTGTGTTGTGACACATTCCTCCCATGTAAAGTGACCTTGAGCTATGGAAAGGCGCTATATAAATAAAACTTCTTCCTCTTCCCATAACATCATTAAAGTTGTGTGTGACTTATGCCACTCTAGACCTTCTGTTGGCTCGGACCAGACGGGATAGCCTTCATTGCCCTCGTCCATCGATGAGTCTTTGGTGTCCAACACCTTGTGTGTCCAACGGTGTCCAACGGTGTGTGTTTGTCCCTCCTCGGACACTGTTGGTAAATCCTCACCACTGCTGACCTGGTCACTCTGAGCCAGTCACCTTGCCATAACAATCTCGCCCTTGTCAAAGTCGCTCAGATCTTTATTCCTGCCCATTACACTGACAAAGATTTGAGCATGACAGAAAATTTATGTTGAAGTTTCTGATTGGTGTTTTTGATGTAAACTCCCTTTGCACTCTTTTTTTAGTTTTTTTAGATATTTATTCTGTTGTGCAGCACAATGGCCAACTTGTAACGCTCAGCCTAGATTATAGGTGATGCTACACAAAAAGTTTACGGTCTTTACCCTTCTTTAAACTTATGTTTGAATGTTTATCAAAAAGAACGCTTGGATAACATCAACTCGGTTTAAACCCCAAGTGCATTTACAATAAACAACAAAAAAAATAAAAATCTGTACCAAGAAATATACACATACACATCTCATACAAAGAAAAACAAGAAAAAAGTTGTAATATACTGTATATATATAAAATACTTGAATTACTACGTGATTCTGAACTGTATTTCAGAAAATCATCAGATCATACAGCAAACTCATAATGAAAAGTCAATTCCTCATGGTTTATGTTTATGTATTAGGGAACAATAGTGTTTATTGAATACTGATATTAAACCTGAAGCCTCAATCCATTCTGACAGTAACTGAGAGACTATTGATATGAAAGCATGATTTATGATCTCTTTTAACAAAGTCTTTATATGTGTTTTACATTTCTAATACATCATATTTCATCCTGTAATCTGATGTTATTCTCTTTGCAGCTCCGTTGACTCTGGATCCAAACACAGCAGATCCTCGTCTCACACTCTCTGCTGATCTGACCAGTGTGTCGTACAGTGATGGAGATAAAACACTTCCTGATAATCCAGAGAGGTTTGACAGTTGTGCATGTGTCCTGGGATCTGAGGGCTTTAACTCAGGAACACACTGCTGGGATGTGGAGGTTGGAGACAATACAAACTGGAGTCTTGGAATAACAACAGCATCAAACCAAAGGAAGGGAGAGGATTTCTTTGACTCTAATGTCTGGGGTGTGTGGTACATGGACAGCGAATACATCTCACAATCCCCAGAGCAACCAAGCACTTATTTTACTGTTAAACAGAAGCTTCAGCGTGTGAGAGTTCAGATGGACTATGACAAAGAAACAGTGTCATTCTCTGATCCTGTAACTAAAGACTGTCTGCGCACATTCAGGACATCCTTCACAGAGACTGTCTTTCCATTCTTATCTAATGGCAGCACAACTTCTCCTCTGAAGATCTTACCAGTTAAACTGTTTATTACAGCAGAAAATCACAGTTAAATCTGATTCTGCTTCTAGATTAATTCAGTTTTTGCAAATTATGCTTCAATAATAACACTGTAATTGTAAAGGTTAAAAAAAAAGTGTTCACAGTTAGGCATAAGAAATGTAAAAAAAAGAAGTAATTGAGTTAGTACAGTTAATTATACTACCATTTATTGCTAAAATAAACATATAATAATAACCATCTAATTTTTTTCATGATATTGTGTATTAAATAGTTACTAAAAGGCCAATTTCATTGTATTGTACTTGTTACTGTGGTGGGGCGATACTTAAAGAGGTCACTAGATGGCGCAGAGCGCTCGGGAGGAACTTAAAACCCTCAGGAGGCAAGCGCTGCATAATAAATACTGCAGTTGAGCTGAACGCAAGCTAAAGTTTCTGTCTCATTGTTTCTGCATACAGGTGAGTTATTGTTCCTCAAAACTGCATGCATGTATCCCAGTATAAGATATAAGAGTGTTGTGAATCCTTAGTGAGTACGTGCAATGTTTAGAGTTGAGTAGTTTTGCCATAATGTGTGAAATAGTGATGTTCAGCTATACACTACCATGCTAGGCTAGTGGACCTGTTGCTAATGAGTAACCCACAGTACAATAGAAACGCTAATGGTCTCGTTTTGTGTTGTTAACTTATTTGAAAATGCATTCAGTGCTAATGTGTGTATAACACATCATGTTAAACGGTTTTCCTGTGTGTGTAAGCATTGTAGTTGACTTTAAAAGTGATGGAAATTTTGTAATTTGTGTAATGTGATGGAACGGTCGAACTTTGCAAAATGTTTGTTACAATAACCAAATGAGAACAAGTTAGTTTTGTGTTGTTCGACTGGTCAATATGTAATTCACGTCAAATTAAGCACAATGAAAAGTATGGACATGGATATGGTTTATTTTACTGTGCTTCCGTTATTATGTATTCACATATGTTATCACTACTTTGGTATTTTCTGAAGATATGGTGATATCTTACATATTTGAAAGTACTGTGAAATACCTGATACTACAACAAGCATTTTGTTTATTACCTCAGGGAGTCGAATATATATTTTTTTTCCTTTGTTGAAGCAGAATAAATACTGCAGTTGAGCTGAACGCAAGCTAAAGTTTCTGTCTCATTGTTTCTGCATACAGGATTTAAGAACACACCCACCCCCCTGACACCCATCAGGCCAGGGGGGCAACAATTTTAGGGGCTCGTCCGGGATTAGCGCCTTTTCCTGATGGCAGCTAATCACCAATAAATTAACCTGACGTCAAGTTCCTGGACCACCGTGCTACACCAGGGACTCTTGAGGTTAAGAGATGTCTGCTCTACAAGAACTGCGAAGGGGAATCCAGAGGCAGCTCCATCAGCTGGTCAACTCCTCCAAGACAGATGTACTCCACAAGCTGGCAGCCTCCATCAAGGGTGAGGTGAAGGAAGATCTATCAGGAGATGATGCAACAGAGGTGAAACTCTATGACTTCATCGTGGATTTTTTAAAAGGTGTTGGCAAGTCAAGAGGACAGCCTGCTAGTCTTCAACGATCTCATCACTGAACTGCAACAACCTCCAGCGGCTGCAGAAGAGCAACGTGAGTTACTGGCAGAGACTGAATCATTAGTGGCACCTTCAGTAGTGAATGTTAAGGCAGACAAATTATCAATTGTAGCCAGCCAGGTAACTGATGTGATAAAGTTGACGGATGTTGCTGCTTTACTGCCTCGTAGAGAATTCAAGATACACAGTGGACAGATTTCTGACTCAGATTCTGATGTTAGCTATAGGTCACTGTGTAGGCAGATTGATGAAGGGATATCTGAGAATTTCACAGAGGCAGAAGTAATTCGTACTGTTCTAAAGATAATCAAGCCTGTTACTTTCAAAGACATGCTGATGACCAAAGATGGGTTAACTGTAGCTGAGCTTAAGCATTTCTTCAGAGCACACTTACGAGACAAGAGTAGTGCAGAGTTATTTCAGGAGCTTAGCAATACCAAACAACAGGACAGAGAAAGCCCACAACAGTTCATGTACCGGTTAATGGGGCTTAAACAGAGAATATTGTTTGCAACCACCCAAGTCCGCCACAAGGGGGAAATGCAAGCTATGTTTAGCTCGAGGGACTGCAAGCTGCAACCACTGTTTCAGGTGTGGCCAGGAAGAGCACCGAGCTGTGGGCTGCCTGTCAAAGCCTAAGCCAGTGGGAAACGTGATGGGGTCACTGGGGGGGGGGGGACCACCAGTGACCAAACAAGAGCCGGAGTCCCCTGCTTCCGTAACCAGCCATGACTCCATGGCTCCCACTAATTGTCCATCACTATTGAAACACAGAGTAAGAAAAGGAAATCATTTAGCAAAACTGATAGGCAGGAAGTGCTTGCTAACCTGCACTCTCAACGGTGTGCAGACTGACACGCTACTAGATAGTGGAGCTCAGGTTATGATACTGGAAAAGTCCTGGCTAAAGAAACACTTACCCGGCATTAAAGCTCCATCGAGATACAGCTGAAACTATTGTCTCCGTAATTAGTGATACTCCAGCCAAAAAAAGCCTGCAAATGACACCATTAGAGTGGGGAAGAAAGGTCTTACAGTTCCAAGTGGCCAAACATGTGAACTGAAGTGTCGTGTCAGATCATGGCCACAGGGAGGAACAATGCTTTTTGAACCCACCTTAGAAAGTGTCTTACCGGAGGGACTACAACTATTTCCTGTGTTAGTTGATGTTCCGGTTGGTGCCTCCAAAGCTGTGAAAATCTCCATCTGCAACTCCACCAAGCATGACATTTTTCTGCCACCAAGGACAGTCTTAGGCTGTATAGAAGAAATTGTTGACAGCAAACCAGTCAATCTGTGTTCCCCGGCTAAGCAGCCAGCAAAGTCGAAAAGTGATACATACACGTGTGTCGCACAGGTTAGCCCAAGCAGCGGTGCCAGCAGCAGAATGAACAGAGTCTCACACACAAGAAAAGTGGCATCCCCCGGTCAAATTAGAACATCTTGATCAGCAACAGCAGGAGATTGTGCGCCAGATGCTTTTCGAGGAGTCTGATGTGTTTGTAAAAGTAGAAGGAGGCATCGATTGTATACCCGACTTACAGCTGAAAATCAATGCGGTGAACAAACAACCCTGTTCAAAGGTGCTATAACTCCATACCTAAGCCCTTATACAAGGAGGTGAAAGAGTATGTGCAGAGGTTGTGCCATCTGTGAGTATTTCCAGTGTTCCATCAGAAAACATCCGCACAGCAAGAGGAATCTGCTATCTCAGAAGTTGTTTCCTTAACCCTCTGGGCTTCTTCGCCCGAAAACGGGCGAAAACTTAAATGTTTTGAAATGTTTAATTTTTTTGCTTCATCGGATGGGGATGAAACTTGGTGACTTTTGTTGTATTACCTATATGAACACACAAAAAAATCAAGGAGATGATTCTGATATGTTAAAGGGTCGTAAAAAAAAAAGTCACACTTAGCTTCCTCCCGCCCGAAAACGGGCGACATAGGAAATGAATGGGAAATACGAAAAAATAGGAAAACTCAGAGAAACTTTTGGTGGTACAAGCTACAGATCAGCAACTGTGCTGAAAAAAAGTGTACAGCAATGAAGGGGTGACACTCTAAAACATCAAGAGTGCAAATAAGACCCCCCCCCCCCCCCACACACACACACCCACGCACACACAAACACACACACACACACATATCAACTGGCAAGACTGCAACAGCAAACTTGTAGAATATGCAAAATAAAATCAATAAATGAAAAAAAAAAACTCGCTCAAATGCACACACACACGCACACACACGCACACACATACACACACACACACACGCACACACACATACAGAGAGAGAGAGAGAGAGAGAGACTGGTAAGACTGCAACAGCACATTTTGAGAATATGCAAAAATAAATAAATAAAAAATACAAAAGAGACTCTCGCTCAAATGCAACACACACACACACACACACACACACACACACACATTCACTCACACACACAGAGAGAGAGAGAGAGAGAGAGAGATAGAGAGAGAGATTTACTGGCAAGACTGCAACAGAAAATTTTTTGAATATGCAAAATAAAATCAATAAATGAAAAAAAAACATCCAAATTTATTGCTAAATGTCTGTATAAAGTGTTTTGAATTATCACTAACCATCCCTTATTTTGTTCAATTATTTGAATTATCAAATACTGAGTAACAAAAATGTTTGCATTGTGTTCCCTTTCTAACCAAATGCTATAGTTTGATTGTAATCATAATGCAAAACCTGATACTTATCTAAACATTTTTGTTAAAAAAATAAAGTAGTCTTTTAGAATATCTAAATGTATATCTAAATAAATAAAAAAACGAATAAGATAAAGAAATCATGTCTAAAACAACAAAAGGAATCAAAAAGCCTTTCTATATAGGATATATAGAAAGCTATAGGCAGCCTACAGGCTGGTACAGGACATTACACAAAAGTGGCTATTTTTTAAAGCTACTAGATGGAGCTCTTCTCCTGGAACATTTTTTTTTTTAAGGCTGGCACTCTATTTTGATGTGAAATGCTGCATTTATTGAAAAATTTTTTAAATAAATATAAAATAAAAAATTATATATTAATTCTAATGGAAAAAATAGCTCATAAAAATTATATAATTAATGCAAAGTATCATAAAAAATTCTAAAAATTCAAAATAATAATCAGAAAACATTATAGAACAAAAATATATTTGATTGGTTATCCTGGGAAAAAGTAAAGTAACATTTTAAGTAGGGATGGGAACGACACGGGATTTGGGAAATCGACTGTCGAGGCCCATGTGTCGACTTTTTGTCGGATTGTCGGCCTTTTTTTTCTTTTCTTTTTTTAAAGAGCAGCAGCAATGCGGAGGGTGGAAAATATTCTACATCAGGGTCCGAAATTAACACCCGCCAAGCGCCAAATGCAGGTAGATTTTCTGTTTGGCGAGTAAATCTCAAAAGGCTATCCGCCACACTGGCGGGTGAATGTTCATAACAAAATATGAAATTTTAAGCGCGCACGCACGAGCAGAGAGAGAGAGAGAGCGAGTCCCGGCCGCGCGCGCGCGCACTCACCATTCAGAGCGGTCAAGCTTCCCCGTACTTTTTGACAAGCGTCCTTGACAGGGCGGCCAGAGCTTCTTTGCAGCTCAAGTCGGCGGCGGTGTGTACGTACCTACAGTTAACGCTCTTTCTGTTGACGGCGCTGAGGAAAAAGCTCCCGCCACTGTAAGCTGTCGCCGCCCATTTGTGTCCTCCTGCGCACCCATCAAAGCCGTGCAGAACGTCTTCAGCACTCGCGGATCGTGCATATTTCCGCTGCTGCTTCTGTTTACACACCATGGTCGTTCTTTTCTCGAGAAAAGGAGTTCTCATAGCGTTTGCAACGCAATACTCGTTCCCTTATCTCTCAGGGAACCGAGGTTAAAGTAACCGAGGAAATGTAATAAATTAAAAGCAAAAAAAAAAAAAAATACAATTTGGAAATCCCACAAGCCCCGCCCCCTCGACATGTCGACACTCTATTTTTTTTGTCGAGTGGAGCATGTGTCGAATGTCGGTCGTTTTGTCGAGAAAAAGTCCCATCCCTAATTTTAAGGCTTCGCCCGTTTTCGGGCGGGAGGAAGCTAAGTGTGACTGTTTTACGAAGAAGCCCAGAGGGTTAAAACTTAAAAACTGGATTCCCAACAAAATGGACAAAAGAAACATGAGGAAAGAGACAAGGAGACTGCTGTATGAATGGAATAAGCTAGAAGTGGATGACGGGATTCTCTATAGGCGGACTGAACAACACAGGCAGCTCATCCTCCCTGAGAAGAGGAAACCCATGGTGCTTAAGACCCTGCACAATGTTGGTGCAGAGAAACTATCTCATCTCGCCCGCGAGAGGTTTTATTGGCCAAATATGCAGCAGGATATAGAGGACTATGTAAACAAAATATGCAGCTGCATTAAACAGAAACGCTCCAATCTTCCACAGAGAGCGCCCATGGGACACATATCCACAAACAGTCCATTTGAGTTAGTGTGCATCGACTATCTCCACCTGGAACAAAGTCAAGGCTATGAGTACATCCTGGTCCTCGTTGACCACTTCAACCACTTCACGCGCTTTGCTCAAGCATACCCAACAAGGAACAAATCGGGAAAAACAGCAGCTGATAAAATATTTCAAGACTTCATCCCTTGCTATGGTTATCCGAAGAAGCTCCACCATGATCAGGGGAAGGAGTTTGAGAACAGTTTGTTCAACAGGTTACAGCAGCTGGCTGGTATTGGTCATTCAAGAACCACACCGTACCACCCACAAGGTAATCCTGTGGAGAGACTGAACCGCACGCTTCTGCAGATGATGCGTACCCTGGAAGAGGAAAAAAAGAGTCAGTGGAAAGATCACCTGCCCCATGTCGTGCACGCCTACAACTGCACAAGGCATGAGGCCACCGGCTTTTCCCGATTCTTCCTCTTATACGGGCGACCTCCACGCTTACCTGTTGACTTACTGTTCCCACTAAAGACAGAGCCTGAGTCATCCGATCGAAAGACATATGCACAGAAATGGGCAAAGAGGATGTGTTCTGCAAATGAAATTGCTGCAAACAACAGTGAAAAATATTCAGCCAATGGCAAGAGTCAGTATGACATTGCAGTCAGGGGTGTTGTTCTTCAGCCAGGCAACCAAGTGCTGGTAAAAAACCTGTCAGAGAGAGGCAGGCCTGGAAAGTTGCGGGCTTACTGGGAGCAGAGAGTACACCGTGTTGTGGAGAGAGTGGATAATGGACCAGTTTACAAAGTGCAACCTGAGAAGAGACCCAAAACCCTGCGTGTGCTACACAGGAACCTACTCTTGCCGGTGAACGAACTGCCACTGGAAGAAACACTTCCTGCTCCATGTCCAAAAGGAAAAACAAAATTGAAAAAACAGAAACAAACCATTACAGATACTCATGAAGAAAACACAGACAGCTCTGATGAGGAATACACTTACCAGCAGATCCCATGCTACAGGTTACGATACTTAAAGAGGTCACTAGATGGCGCAGAGCGCTCGGGAGGAACTTAAAACCCTTAGGAGGCAAGCGCTGCAGAATAAATACTGCAGTTGAGCTGAACGCAAGCTAAAGTTTTTGTCTCATTGTTTCTGCATACAGGTGAGTTTATGTTCCTCAAAACTGCATGCATGTATCCCAGTATAAGAGATAAGAGTGTTGTGAATCCTTAGTGAGTACGTGCAATGTCAAAAACGAGTTGAGTAGTTTTTCCGTAATGTGTGAAATAGTGATGTTCAGCTATACACTGCATTTGTTACCTCAGGGAGTCGAATATATATTTTTTTCCTTTGTTGAAGCAGAATAAATACTGCAGTTGAGTTGAACGCAAGCTAAAGTTTCTGTCTCATTGTTTCTGCATACAGGATTTAAGAACACACCCATAACACCACCAACATAATCAAAGGGACTCATTGATCAATCAGTTTAAATCAGTGATCAGTTTAAATATGTTTTTCCTGTGTTAATGCAAACTGCATCATTTTTGGCACAAATGTGTATTTTTATTAGAATTTTCTTATTTCCTTTCCACATTGTACACAAAATATTTACACTCAGGACCTTAACCCTCTGGGGTCTAAGGTATTTTTGGGGTCCTTGAGATGTTCTGACATGCCCTGACATTTGTGCTTTTTTCAGTTGCTTATAAACATATTAATGGAAAAGGTGTAATTACACTCTATTTAGCACAAACAGGGCTACCATAATATGTGAGCAACATGAATGTACATGTTTGTATTTTTGAGAGAATAATGTTTATGCATGGTTATTGAAAAAACTAAAAACCAAAGTGTCTGAAATAAGGCCACAAAACACATACTAAATATGTGTCAATAAGACTTTTGACTAATGGATGTTGTCGCCTAGAATTTTTTCTTCAAAATAATGTGAAAATCATCCTGCCTAATCATTCACATAACACAATACATTGATTTAAATTTTGCAAAACACTTTCTGTTTGTAAAGGCAATATGTGAGTGGGCGTCAACGATCCAACACCATCATGCTTATTTAGTGGTTCGCACCTGAGGAGACAATGGGGCCCGCATACTTAATGAGCCATACATTCAGGTGTGTCACTGAGCCACAAGAAAGAATGCAAGAGCAAAAGTTGGAAGCATCTCAATTTTTATTTATTTTTTCCACAAATTGTGCTTGCAAATTGGCCTATAATATCCAAGGAAAACATGTCTAGTAATTGTGCAGTTAATTCTCATACTGTATTTTCAGTTTTGGAATATTTCTCCTCTCCCCAAATTTGTCACTAATAATACACAATAAAAATCATTTAAAGAAAAGGCTTATATTTACCTTTTAATAGTTTGTTTACATCTACCTTGTAAATATATATTTATTATTAAAAAGATTACAATTACAACAACAATTCAAGTGTAATCTTTCTTTGTAAAAACTAAAGTATACATTTTATCATACATATTTCAAAGTTAAGGATTCATTACTTGAATATAGCCTAGGCTACATTGGAATAAACACTATAACATATTATTTGATTACTTTATTTTTGACAAAACATACTATATTTAACATATGAGCAAAAATTGGCAAACAAAAGCTTATTTGAGGTGGCAGATATTTTACAGTAAAAATGTATAATCTATCCAAAACTAATCAACGAAATGTTGTCTTTCATATGTCTGTAACATAGGTCTTTCGTTTTTATTATAAGAAATATAAATGTTAATTTGCAGTTTAATACGTTGCTTATACAAATACATTTTATTTTAACATATTTCAGTCGATTTATACTCAGTATAGTAATATAGTTTGCTAAAAGCGAAACATTCATTCACACACAGAAACGTGATTCAAATTTAAACCGTCTTTTTGCCAGTTGTGGTAAACAGCGCGCATCTCTGCCGTTCATTCATTCACACACAGAAACGCGATTCACTTGAGAATGAAAAAAAAACTTACTACAGTATTCCATAGCTCAGGATCCGTTGCTCCTCGAAATACCAGCACTTCTGAGGTACATTTTCCATTATTATTATTACGATAGTATTATTCCTCACAGCGCCGCGAGACGGTGTAAACAAGTACAATGATCTGAATAAGCTTGATGTGTTTTCTCGAGCTGATATGGGGGCGTTCACAGTTTGCATGGATGCCTCAGTCATTTGCATTTGAATAGCACGCGCTCTCCGTGGGCGGGGTCACATTAAAAATAATGAGCTGAGATGAGAATGACTGACATCTCTCTCTTTTCATACAGATTACATAAACTGAGAATATTTGTTTTTTATAAAAATTTACTATTACTAAAAATTACATTTAAAAGAGGAGAATTCAAGCTTCATGCCTGTGTGCCTGTGTGTTTGACTGAGTATTCGCTGAGTTACGGTTCATTTTCGGACGCGTTTCAGAATGGACTTAACTGACAGAGAGAAGGCAGAACTCGCTTCGTGTTTATTTTTCTTTATTTGGCAAAAAGCACAACACTTTGTTTTTATTGTGAGTATACACAAAAAAAATACACACTTAACAGGATCGATTGATGTATGAAACTCCTATGGAAAATCAAATAAAGAAAAATAAACACGAAGCTAGGTTCTGCCTTCTCTCTGTCCGTGTAGTCCATTCTGAAACGCGTCCGAAAATGAATCATAACTCAGCGAATACTTCTCACACAGGCATGTGAGTTATGTCTTTATGAAGCTTGAAATCTCTTCTTTTAAATGAAGTAATTTATATAAAACACAAATGTTTTCAACTCATGTAATCCGCTTGAAAGCAAGGAGAGTTACCGTTTTTCCTTCTCCCTTCATTATCTCTAAATGAGCTGCGGCCGCCCCGCCCCCGGCGCGATTCACATGTAAATAGTTTAGGTGATCTAGTATGCATCGCATACGCCCCCCGATCAATGCCATAAAAACACCGTTTCTTCATCAGACTCACTGATAGTTCATCGCGTTTTGAGTATGGCACGCTTCTCCGGTAATAAAGACGCCCTTCAGATGATTCTGGACAGCGAGGAAGGAAGAATGCACGATACCGGGTTGTTTCCTCAGAGGAAGATTGTAACAGACGACGAACGGCAGCATATTGAAGAGCGAATTCCGCCGAGGACACAATTTCGGAGTAAGTTTTACTTAAAAGTCTTTTGTCTTTTATTTTTCGTGTTCGCATTTATGAGGAAAAAAACAATATTACCTGACAGTTCTCCATTATGGACGCGAGCGCTCTAAGCACTAAAATACTTTCAAACATTCACAGAGACCTCAAAACAGAAAGTACAAATCCTTTCTTTAAAACGAATTTCGTTTTGTATCAATTGTATCTTAATTTTAATAATTTTTTCATTAACAAATTTCCTGGATTTAAAGTAAATATAGGCTAGCAATCACAACATAAGGTCTGAATGGGTTAGATTTGGGTACAGTTTTTACTGTAGAATATACTGCCACATCAAATAAGCTTTTGTTTAGCAATTTCTATATATAAAATAGCCTACTATTTTTGTCAAAAATAAAGTCATCAACTAAGATGTTAGCTGTTCCAATGTTGGCTATATTCAAAGTAATGAATACATAGATAAAATGTAGGCCTATAATCTTTTTTTTTTTACAAAAAAAGAGTACACTTGAAATATTGTTGAAATTGTAATTATTGTTGTTGTAACCTTTTTAACTTTGAAATATGTATGATAAAATGTATACTTTAGTTTTTACAAAGAAAGATTACACTTGAATTGTTGTTGTAATTGTAACCTTTTTAATAAAAATATATATTTACAAGGTAGATGTAAACAAACTTTTAAAAGGTAAATATAAGCCTTTTCTTTAAATAATTTTTATTGTGTTTTATTAGTGACAAATTTGGGGAGAGGATAAATATTCCAAAACTGAAAATACAGTATGAGAATTAACTGCACAATTACTAGACATGTTTTCCTTGGATATTATAGGCCAAATTGCAAGCACAATATGTGGAAAAATAAAAAAGAATTGAGATGCTTCCAACTGTTGCTCTTGCATTCTTGTGGCTCAGTGACTCACCTGAATGAATGGCTAATTAAGTATGCGGTCCCCATTGTCTCCTGAGGTGTGAACCACTACATATGCATGATCTGTGACGCCCACTCCGCATATGGCCTTTCCAAACAGAAAGTGCTTTGCAAAATTCAAATCAATGTATTGTGTTATGTGAATGATTAGGCAGGGTGATTTTCACATCATTTTGAAGAAAAAACACTAGGCAATGACATCTATTAGACAAAAGTCTTATTGGCACATATTTAGTATGTGTTTTATGGCCTTATTTCAGAAACTTTAGTTTTTAGTTTTTTCAATAACCACGCATAAACATTATTCTCTCAAAAATGCAGACATGTACATTATTGTTGCTCACATATTATGGTAGCCCTGTTTGTGCTAAATAGTGTGTAAATTTTTTTTTGCCATTAATATGTTTATAAGCAACTGAAAAAAGCACAAATGTCAGGGCATGTCAGAACATCTCAAGGACCCCAAAAACACCTCAGACCCCAGAGGGTTAAGGACAAAAATGTCCCCATTAAAACAGCCAATTTCATTTTATCCCTGGGCCATTTAACTATAAAAGTCTTTGTTAATAGACTTTTGTTCTGTTGGCAAGGCTTTAAAAAAAAAAAAAAAAAAATTTTTTTTACAAGATGGTGCCTGTACACACTAAAAACTCCTGGGTTAAAAAGGGACCAACTAATTTATGGGTTATTTCAACCCAGACAATTGGGTCATTCTTTTGGACCCAAATTCTGGGTTAAATACCTGACCCAAATGTTGGGTTAAAAAACAACAACATTGTAGTTAATATAACCCAACTTCTGGTTCAAAAGAACAACCCCAATATCTGGGTTGAAATAACCCAAAAATTAGTTGGTCCCTTTTTAACCCAGGAGTTGGGTCAAAAAATATCCCATTATGGGTTACTATGCCAGTATGCCTTATTTCAGAAAATAAAACTTTGTTTTAAATCTATATAAAAGAAACACACACTTGGACATATTTATTTTACTATTTATTTTAGTTCATACTGTAATAATATAATAATGTAATAATGTAATAGAGAAAAAATTTTTAAAAATAAACAACTCTTAAACATTCTCTCTCAAACATTCAACAACATTCAATAACTGGACTGGACTTAAGGCTTTAAGTCTTCAAACATTAGTTGTGTCATTTACTGCAGCTTTAACACGATTAAAACTCATCAATTTACTGCAGCTTAACACAATTAAACAGTTCTGCAATTAAGCAAGGCAGTCTTAAGAAATTTGACTGGTTTTGATTCAGATCCCTCAATCTGATACACAACTTGCTGCAGAAACTCCCATGCGGGAGCACACTGCTTGGGGTAGTTGATATCAAGAACATAAAATGCCTTGAAGCACACGTCAACTGCCCCAAGCAGTGTGCTCTGAGGGAGTGCCTGACCAGCTAATATCACAAATGCCTGAGAGGCACATTGCTGGGGATCTCCCAGCGCCAGGACAGAGGGGAATGGCTTCGAATGATGGAGGTATTCCACCATATTTGTTCCAACCTAAAACAGACAGAGACAGAAAGATAGATAAAATAAAGTGAATATTGTGTAGAAGGTGAATTGTAAGCAAGATAATTGTAACCCCCGTCAGCCGATTAGGGGTTAACTTATAGTAATAAACTACAATGGCTCACTAGAATTTACTTAGATTTACTTGCAGGATCGCATTAGACCAGGTTAATACTCATCAGAAGACTCAAGAACTTGTAAGAGGCAAGAGCACACACACACACACAAGTATATGATTTAAATGTACTTATTTATATAAAAGTGAGATTTGGGTTTTTTTCAGATTTTTCCGACAGAATACACAAATTGTGTATGTCAATAACACTGCATAGAAATTAACAAAACAAGCAAAAGAAATGTAAATCAAAAGAGCGTTAATAAACTTAAAATCAGACTTTTATCCAAACAAGGTAACTGAATGAATTTTAAATGGAACTTCACACAAGAGATTCCTTCCCTCAAAATAAATGAAATTTTGTTCTCGACTCAAATGTTCAAATTCTAGATTTCTTCCTTTACTTATGACCTTATGTCAATATTAGCTCAATTTTAACACTTGAATTGTAACTCAAATAAATTCTAACAACACATTTGGAAAATAAAATAACCCAAATACCAGTGTATGTGAAATCACATATACAAGTTTACAACATAAACATTCATATGTAAAATTGCACGAACAAAAATCTGTTCAGTAACCTTTTAGAATGCACAGTTCGATAATGTCAGTCCAGATGATAACAAATGATTCCTCAGTTCCTTATAAAGAATGATCCTGTGCTCAAAAAAATGAAAAAAGGTAATAAATACTCCAAACCTTCAAGAACCCAATGAAATATTTCGTTGGAAGCAATGCAGATGTCCACGAAGGCAAAGGTAAGTGTCTTTGGTCGTCTCAAGGGTGGCCCGCCATCTTCACATAGTGCACATTTGAAGTGTTCATATCAAGCAGTCCTCGAACAGAAGAATCCAGAATCTAAATTCTAAGATAACAAAACTGGCCTGCGCACACACACAGGACAATATTCTTAATCAATCCACACTTACATACATTTTTTACAGCTCTGTACATATTTTTATAACAGTGTATACATTTACTCCATACAAAACTGAACATTTTTCCTCTCAAAAATACACCAATACACCACTGAATCACCATATTTCAATATGTATATTAAAATAAACATTTTAACTCACCGATTCCTTTGTGTATTAATGATATTTCCTATTTTCTTTTAGGTTTCCACCGGATGACGCAACGATGGCCTAACGCTACTCATTGGATTCCAGCGCAACAACAGTCACACGGATCAACAGGATAAAGGTAAGTTCTTTCAAAACTACTTCAATTCGTTCCACAACAAAACATCTACAAATGACTTTTAATAGATCAACATTTCACGCAGTTATAAATCAACACATCTAGCTCACGTTTTCTCTTCTTGTGTTCTCTCGAACTTTCTTTCTACGCAGCTTCCCAGAGGGGGCGGAGTCAGCTTGACCTAATCGCAGTTGATTGGCTGCTCACCTGCGCAGCACAGACAAAGAGCTCAAAATAAAATAATATTTTATTGCAACTATTTATATTGCCTAATACTATAAATAAATCTTATCTAATGTGAAATAATTTGTATTTCAGCCTTTTATCTTATTTATTATTTGCTTCACATATTATTGGTTGTTTAGTCTAACTGTATTCATAAAACTGACTCAGACTACGAATGTTTTTGGACCTGGGTTACACCCTCCCCCCTTAGAATCATGCAAGTCCCTTTGCATATTGTTAGTGTCCGCACTCTTCTGTGATGTGGAACAACTCAATTGGGAATAATCTTGTAGGGACTCTGAGAAGGCATCATTCAGACCTTGAAGAAGGGACTGAACTATGGTTATCAAGGGATTTCCCAATTTAGGGTAGGTCAAGATTTCAGGTTTCTCCTTTACTCGAACAGACCTCCTCAACTCATTCTGTGTGTGTGCTTCATGTTCGAAGGTTTCTGTATCGGTTTCAATATTTCCTGCATCATTTAACTCTTTTCCAGTGGGACTGGACTCTGGCATAGAAGGTTCTCCATTTAAGCTTGGATTTGCTGAAGTGATTGAATGAGTTAAGTCAACAGGTTCTTCTCTTTCAGGTTGGACTCCAGAACTCTCAGGTAAGTTTTCCTCAAGGTTTACAGGTAAGTCTTCAGTAACCTGACATTCAGGCGTTTCACTCACTGAGCCTGTTTCCAAGGATTGGGTAATGTGTTTCTTTCCAAGTTCTGTTGCTCCAGAAGTATGGACTGTATAAGACTCACTTACAACCTCAAATTGGGGTCTTGAATAGTAACCTTCCTCTTCTGAATCAGGAGTATCTTCTTCAGGGTTTTCACAGACCGTTTTACTGCGAGTTTTACGCTTGGGAACTGAACTTTGTGACTCGAGTTCACTCACATCAGAGGAAAGGGTTCCGCACGGAAGCAACAAGTCACGATGCAACGTTCGAATGGGCCCTGTTTGAGACTCAGGACACACTTTGTACACAGGTAAATCCCCACATTGATCTACCACCACATAGACCGTTTCCTCCCATTTGTCAGCAAGTTTATTCTTTCCTCTCAATCTGACGCTTCTCACAAGAACTCTGTCACCTTTGTTCAACTCTGATGCGGTCACGTGTTTGTCATAACGAGTTTTATTTTTCTCAGCCATCTTTTTGGAATTTTCAGCTGCAATCCGAAAACTCTCCTCAAGGCTTGACTTCAGGCTCTTTACATACTGAGAATGTGTCACATCTGCCTTATCTCTGAGGGGTAATCCAAATGCTAAATCTACTGGAAGCCTAGGTTGTCGCCCGAACATCAGCTCATAAGGGCTAAACCCGGTGGTTTCATTTCTGGTACAATTATAAGCGTGTGCAAGTGGCTTTACAAACTCCTTCCAGTAGCTTTTCTTCTTGGCTTCCAGGGTTCCAAGCATATTTAGCAGAGTTCTGTTGAATCTTTCAACAGGGTTTCCCCTCGGATGGTATGGGGTTGTTCTGACTTTCCGCACCCCAGCAATATCACACAATTCTTTAATTAGGTGTGATTCAAAATCAGGGCCTTGATCGCTGTGAAGGCGTTCGGGATATCCATAATGACATATGAACTGCTCCCAAAGACACTTCGCAACAGTCTTGGCTTTCTGGTTCGCGGTAGGTATAGCAAGGGCGTATTTAGTAAAGTGATCCGTTATTACCAACACGTCCTTTGTATTACTGTGGTCAGGCTCGAGGGTGAGAAAGTCCATGCATACCAATTGTAAGGGACGATTGGTTGAAATGTTTACGAGCGGTGCTGCCTTTTCAGGTAGGACTTTTCTCCGTATACATCGACCACATGTTCTGATCTTATGCTCTATATCCGAAGCCATTTTGGGCCAATAGAATCGGTTCCGTACCAAATCCAAAGTGCGGTCGATTCCCATATGACCGAGGTCGTCGTGCAGATGATTAAGGACGTCAGAGTGGAATTCTTCAGGTAAAACCAACTGATACATGACCTTATCAGCCACACTCCTCCTTCGATAAAGGACTCCGTCATGGAACTCTAGTCGTTCCCTCTCCCTGAGAAGGTAAGGTAACCTAGGCAAAGCACTACGGACAGCTCCTGAAGGGGATTCTCCAGTCTGAATCTGGGTAATGACTTCTCTGATACAGGGATCGGCCAGTTGTGCCCTTTGGATTTCTGAAGGAGATAGATGGGGAAGAGTTGGTAGTCCTCCACATTGGTCCTCTTGCGAATACACATCAGGCACGGCAGCTGACTGCATCGTCAGAGAACTTATGAAGGCCACAGGTAAGTCATGTGAATACTCACTCCATTGGGTAAGACGACTGTCGCATATGGCTCTTACTACCTCACTAGCGATCTCTTGCTCTCCAGCCTCTGCAGTGAGACGCTCAGCAAAGGTAAGTATTCGGTTCTGCTCATCATGAGAGGTATCGTTTTCAGGGAGCTCTGAATGAGGTCGCCGAGACAACCCATCGGCATCAACATTTTGCTTCCCGCACCTGTACTGCAGTTTGAAATCGTAAGTAGAGAGTGCTGCTAACCACCTATACCCTGCCGCATCCAGCTTAGCAGTGGAAAGAACATAGGTTAAAGGATTGCTGTCTGTCACTACCGTGAAGGTGCTGCCATAAAGAAAATCGTGGAACTTCTCTGTGACCGCCCACTTCAACGCTAGGAATTCTAGTTTATGGGCAGGGTACTTGGATTCGCTGGATGAAAGTCCCCGACTTGCATAAGCAATAACCCTCACTTGCCCATCCTGCTCTTGGTATAGAGCAGCTCCTAGTCCTGACGTGCTAGCATCTGTATGCAGGATATATGGTAACTTGGGATCAGCAAATGCTAATACAGGGGAAGTAGTGAGCTCCTCAATGATCTGTTCAAATGCCTTTTGACAAGCAGTAGTCCACCTACTTTCGAAGAAATCCTTTGGGTTTCGATAACGGCCATTGCTTGTCGACTTGATGCCCTGGCGAGTAGGGGGGTATCCTGAAGTTAAGTCATTCAAGGGCTTAACTTTTTTCGAAAAATCTTTGACAAAGCGACGGTAATAACCAACGAATCCTAGGAAGGACCGGAGTTCTTTCAAGTTCCTAGGAACCGGCCAGGTTTTGACAGCCGTTACTTTGTCAGGGTCTGTTTGAACTCCCTTGTCAGACACTATGTGTCCAAGATACTTGACTGAGGTCTGTGCAAAGATGCATTTTTCTGGGGCAAGTTTCAAGCCGTACTCCTTGAGCCTGTTTAAGACCCTAAATAGCCTTTCTTCATGCTCCTCCAAGTCCTTGGAAAACACAATTATGTCGTCTATAAAGACAAGAACCTCACGAAGATTGATGTCTGCCATGCACTTCTCCATGATTCTCTGGAAGGTACTCGGAGCATTAGTGACACCTTGAGGCATACGGTTAAATTCGTAGAACCCCAAGGGACACACGAATGCAGTTTTTGCTTTGTCCTTCTCTTCGACTTCAATTTGGTAAAAACCAGACTTCAGGTCGAGTACTGAGAACCACTTAGATCCTGTCAAAGCCATAAAGGTGTCCTCCAATTTTGGGAGTGCATAAGCATCTTTTATGGTTCGTTGGTTTAACTTTCGATAGTCTATACATAACCTGATGTCACCACTCTTTTTTCTCACAACGACAATTGGTGAAGAGTAGGGGGACACAGATTCTCGTATGACTCCCGCGTCAAGCAATTCCTGCAAATGCTTCTTTACAGCGTCCATGTCCTCTGGATGTATAGGCCTTGGCCGATGTTTGAAAGGTGTCTCATCCATAAGGTTAATTTTATGCTTAACCTTATCAGTGCACCCAAAATCTTGAGTATGCAAGGAAAAGACTTCTGGCATCTCTCTTAACTGTCTAATAAGCTTGTCTTTCCACTCTGGTGGAATGGGCGAATCACCAAAGTTGAATTCAAGAGAAGACTTTGGAGTAGGTTCTGTTTCATCCACACTGTTAGACTGTTTATTTAAGATCACAGACTGGACAGCCTTTAGTTCAGCTACAATGCATCTGCAAGGAATTGCGATGTCGTGAGTGGTAGGGTTGGAGATCACTACAGGTAATTGACAAGTCTTACTCTCCCCAAGGGTAACTACGCATGTCTTAACGATCAAGCCACCAGGTAAAGAAGAGGAGGATGGGTGTTCGATGACTACCCATTTGTCGGAGTACACTCCTCGAACAGATGCTGTCCCACAAAGAACTGTGCTTTGACCAGCTGGAATCACTCGAGATTGCTTTTCAGGAAAACGCACTACCCCGACATTTCCTTTCACACCCTGTTTTTGGCGTAACTCCAAGATCTTAAGGATTTGCTTATACCCATATGAGGGTGAAAAGTAACGAGGTTTTTGTTGTGAAAAATCCTTGTAGAGCTCGTCCAGGGTATTTGTACCAATCAGTACAGACGGTTGAAAGGCAGAAGGAAGATCAGGGATAACAAGAGCTAAGGTAGGTACCTCCATTCTGATTCCAACAAAATCTCTGGGAAAGGTGATAGTAACTTCAACGTATCCAAGGTAGGGGACATTTTGGCCATTGGCGCTCTCAACCTCAAGCAAATCATCTAAAGGGTAAATTTGTTGGTCACCAAGATTTCTGTTGTAAAAAGACTGCGTGATGGTGGTGACTTGGGAACCAGTGTCGAGCAAACAATCACACGTCATTCCTGCTATGTCTACTTGGGCAGTGCATCTGGCCCCAATTAATCCTCTGGGTAAAACTGATTGTCGTGAGTTCACCTGTGCTTGTGCCATAAACGCTTTATGCTGTTTGGGACACTCTGATTCGGTCTCAGTTCCTGTTTGTCCCGCAGCAGGAACTGCGCCTAGTTTAAACGGGGCTTGAGGTTGCCATACTGCAGATCCCATTCGTTCTGCCGCTTTGTGAGTTGTTCTCTCTTTTCTGCTACTAATGTGGGATTTGGATCATTTGAACATGAGCTGGCAATATGCCCCTCCTCTCCACATCTAAAGCAGTAGCCCGGTTTAGGTCTGATTGGCTGTGATTTGTCTGCAGCTTTGTTTTTCCCCTTGGGACTACTTGTGCTCTGCTTATTCCCAGGTTTGACAGCACTCATCTTTGCATTTGATTTGTCTTTGGACTGGTTTGAGGTTAGTGCCGCAAGTTGCCTTTGGAGCTCTGTTATTTGACTTGCTAACTGAGCAGTAACAGAATGTAACTGAGTCACATCTTCTCCAACAGCTGTTTGAGACTGTACAACGACACGCTGCTTAGAATTTCCCAAGTGTTGTTTCATCCGTAAACTTTTTGAAGCGTGTTTGCTCTCCTCAGTACGTAACGTTGTCATTAGCTCGGCAAAGGACGGCGGTGAACCTTTTCTCTGTTCTAATTGCAACTCTAAAAGCAAGGAACTCTCCCAGCATCCTCTACAGAACTGTTTAAGCAGATGCTTGTTAATCTCTGAGCTAAGGACTCCACCACGTCGCATGGTGGTCTGCAATGCCACGTGCAGTCGCTGTAAATAAGCAGATGGCTTTTCACCTGGGTTCTGAAATGTGTTCAGAAATTTAGCGAATAATTCGTCGCCATCTTCAATGGGTGCAAAAGCAGAATCAAGGAGCTGAATGTAAGCTGAAGGCGATGCTGTAGGACTAAGGGATTTTACAATGTCCGCGGCCGGGGACAAGAGACTCTCACAGATTCTGCGCACTCTGTGGAAATCAGAGACCGTCGGGTCTTGGAAGAGAAGTTCAGCGCTGGTACGCCAAGTTTCGTAATCAACTTCATTGGGTGGATGGGGAGTTCGCCCAGAGAAGGCACGGAGTCTTAATGGTGAGTTCCCAGATATCGCAAAGTCAGTAGTGCGTACAAGATGCTCTACCACAACTTTTTGCACTGCAGGTGGGTTTAAGTCACTGACGGTAAGTGATGGGGATTCTGGGCCTGCGGCTGCAGATGCTGGCGGAACTGTGCAATGTCGTGCAGCATTTGTTGGCACCTGAGACTGTTTAGAAGTGAAATCAGTTTGGGACGGAGCAGTCGAATGAGCAGGTAAAGTGTCGTCAGCTTCAGCAAGGGCGGGTTCAGAATACGGCTTTGGCACAACCCTCTCATGAATATGAACTAACATGCCCTTCAAAACATCCTCAAAACTTTCTCCACTACGGCTTGCCAATGCTTCCAGCTCATTGAGGTAAGTTTGGGTTGTGGTTTTTCACAGTTTCTGAACATAAATATCTGACAGGGCTGTTACATGGAAAGAGATTTCGGGATCGTCTTGTGCTTGTTGGACATATGGGAGCATTGTCCGGAGGGTTCGCACTGCTAGCCCTGAGTTGAATTCAACTATTAAAGACTTCTTTGACTCTGGGCTAGTATCACTTACTGGGATGATTCTGTTAATTGACCCGTACTGTTTCACAAAGTCCAATATTTCCTCATCTACTTCTGTTTCAGTTATGCCAGTAATTAAAATAGCATTTGGGACTTTCACGCATTCCTTCTCTACTACCTCCATTTTGTTCTACTTGTGTTTTTTCCTTTTTTTTACGTCACTATTTCTATGATTGATGGAGAAAAAAAAAGAAGGAAATAACTAGTTTTCTCAAGATGGGAACTTTAAGTGAATACCAGTAAATGTGTGTGTGGTCTCCTTTGCCTCTCCTGGCTGGCTCGCCACAAATAAGTGTAACCCCCGTCAGCCGATTAGGGGTTAACTTATAGTAATAAACTACAATGGCTCACTAGAATTTACTTAGATTTACTTGCAGGATCGCATTAGACCAGGTTAATACTCATCAGAAGACTCAAGAACTTGTAAGAGGCAAGAGCACACACACACACACAAGTATATGATTTAAATGTACTTATTTATATAAAAGTGAGATTTGGGTTTTTTTCAGATTTTTCCGACAGAATACACAAATTGTGTATGTCAATAACACTGCATAGAAATTAACAAAACAAGCAAAAGAAATGTAAATCAAAAGAGCGTTAATAAACTTAAAATCAGACTTTTATCCAAACAAGGTAACTGAATGAATTTTAAATGGAACTTCACACAAGAGATTCCTTCCCTCAAAATAAATGAAATTTTGTTCTCGACTCAAATGTTCAAATTCTAGATTTCTTCCTTTACTTATGACCTTATGTCAATATTAGCTCAATTTTAACACTTGAATTGTAACTCAAATAAATTCTAACAACACATTTGGAAAATAAAATAACCCAAATACCAGTGTATGTGAAATCACATATACAAGTTTACAACATAAACATTCATATGTAAAATTGCACGAACAAAAATCTGTTCAGTAACCTTTTAGAATGCACAGTTCGATAATGTCAGTCCAGATGATAACAAATGATTCCTCAGTTCCTTATAAAGAATGATCCTGTGCTCAAAAAAATGAAAAAAGGTAATAAATACTCCAAACCTTCAAGAACCCAATGAAATATTTCGTTGGAAGCAATGCAGATGTCCACGAAGGCAAAGGTAAGTGTCTTTGGTCGTCTCAAGGGTGGCCCGCCATCTTCACATAGTGCACATTTGAAGTGTTCATATCAAGCAGTCCTCGAACAGAAGAATCCAGAATCTAAATTCTAAGATAACAAAACTGGCCTGCGCACACACACAGGACAATATTCTTAATCAATCCACACTTACATACATTTTTTACAGCTCTGTACATATTTTTATAACAGTGTATACATTTACTCCATACAAAACTGAACATTTTTCCTCTCAAAAATACACCAATACACCACTGAATCACCATATTTCAATATGTATATTAAAATAAACATTTTAACTCACCGATTCCTTTGTGTATTAATGATATTTCCTATTTTCTTTTAGGTTTCCACCGGATGACGCAACGATGGCCTAACGCTACTCATTGGATTCCAGCGCAACAACAGTCACACGGATCAACAGGATAAAGGTAAGTTCTTTCAAAACTACTTCAATTCGTTCCACAACAAAACATCTACAAATGACTTTTAATAGATCAACATTTCACGCAGTTATAAATCAACACATCTAGCTCACGTTTTCTCTTCTTGTGTTCTCTCGAACTTTCTTTCTACGCAGCTTCCCAGAGGGGGCGGAGTCAGCTTGACCTAATCGCAGTTGATTGGCTGCTCACCTGCGCAGCACAGACAAAGAGCTCAAAATAAAATAATATTTTATTGCAACTATTTATATTGCCTAATACTATAAATAAATCTTATCTAATGTGAAATAATTTGTATTTCAGCCTTTTATCTTATTTATTATTTGCTTCACATATTATTGGTTGTTTAGTCTAACTGTATTCATAAAACTGACTCAGACTACGAATGTTTTTGGACCTGGGTTACATAATACACTACCAGTTTGTGTTATGCTGATACTAACTGTACAAGGAAGCCAAATGAGCTATGGTATTTAATTGGTGTGTTCATTTTGAGTGGGTCATGAATGTGTACAAGAAAAATATGGGTTGAGAACCACTGAGTAATAAAACTTAACATCTTTAACTTCACTTTCTAGACAGATTGCTACCTTGGATGGCATCGCCCAAAACTGAAATAATAATAATAATAAACATTTATTTGTATAGCACTTTTCATACATGGAATGCAACGCAAAGTGCTTCACAGGCATAAAAACTAATTCACACAATGTCAACAGGGCTGTACAGTGCGAGCATTTCACTCGCATATGCGCCTAAAAATAGTTTGTGCGAGTAGAAAAAATAAAAAGGGAGCACCGGTGCGACTACGGATTTCAACCCTTTCATTCGCATTTTGCTCCTAAACTAAATCCATACTATGTGTATCAAAGTAGAGTAGCCCACAATTCTCGCGCATCTCTGTATAAAAAATGGACAAGCACTGTCCTACAACTTCTTTTTCACACCTGCAAAACACAGAACTCATGTGATGAGATGCGGTGACGTCGCCCTGCGGCGAGTTTATGAATGAAAACATCCGCGCCGCCCGGCCAGCACGGGCGATTCACCGCCCGCGGAAGTTAAAATCAGGACAGATTGATCTCTCTGTGTGTGTGTGTGTGTGTGTGTGTGTGTGTGTGTGTGTGTGTGTGTGTGTGTGTGTACGAGAGGAGGACTAGTTTCTCCACGCCACTGCGGAGTCCGACGATGCGGTGGAGTTGAGCGGAGCGATATCGGTGTGACAGTCGTAGCCCGCTCAACTCGAACGTTGAAGGAAAATTAACTGACCGTGTACAATGAAGAGAATTGACTCGTATTTCCTAAAAAAGCAAAGCGAAACCGCTGACAGAGCGGACATCGGTGAGAGAAATGTGGGAGAAGTGGAATCTGGGACTGACGATGTTGACTCCGTCGAGCCGGAGGAGATGCCAACAGTTAGCCTAGCTAGGACCGGTAGTGCTAGCAAGGTTTACAAATTTAAAGCCGACTGGATCAAGCTCTTCTCCTGGTTGGAATTTGAGGACAACCTCATGTTTTGTAAATACTGTAAAGGCCAAAAGCAGGCAGGAAATTCGGCATTTGTTTCTGGAAACCCCCATTTTAAAAAAGATAGTGTAACCAAACATAACTACTCCAAGCGGCACATCGCCTGCAGAGACAGTTACATGCTGAGACAAAACAAACCAGCCTTGACAGTGACCGCAGCTCTGGACAGGCAGGTGATGTTGTCCGAGGTGGAGATGAGGAGGCAGCTTAAAATCAAAATGAACATCGCCTACTTCATCGCCAAGGAGGAAGAGCCGTTTGTCAAGTTTGGGCCACTTATCACGCTGCACAAGAAGAACGGCGTTGATATCAACCCAACCTATGACAACCATGTCAGGTAATATTTTCCAATAATATTAATATAGTAGTAATAATAATAATATTTAAAATCATAGCTTTTTACTAAAACAAAGCAATGTTGTCATTCTGGCATGTGTATAGTACCATTATGATAAGTAATGTAACTGCATGTGATGTCAGTCATGTTATGTAACAGTATGTAGCTTAGTATGTGTATACTACATACTACATATGCCAGGCTATGTATTTATTTCTTGGCCTCAGTTGCAGGGAGATAAGCAGTTGTTCTGCAACACTGTTTGTATCCAATAAAACTTAAAATTACAAACCATAAGTGTTTTACAACAGTGTTCTCATTCATACAGGTGTGCAGAAATGATTGGACAAGTTGCCGATCTCTTGAAAGAGAACCTAGCTGCTAAGCTGAGAACAGCAAAGCACCTTGCAGTTCTCATTGATGGTGACACTGACATATCAAACACAGAGTGTGAGATTGTCTATGTGCGTCTGGTAGAGGGTGGGAAGCCAGTCACTCTCCTTGTTGGACAACAGACCCTTGAACACTCCCATGCCAATGGTAGGTGGTCACGGTCTAGCAGCAAGAGTAACCTTTATTTTTGTATAGTTTCATAAATGCATAATTGAGTCACTATCTTGTTTGTTTTAAGGCCACAAAAGTTCTTATTGTTTTTATGCTATCCTTCAAGGTGTTCTGGATGCAACCAAGGCTGCATTCAATGCAGTTTGCCCAGACGACAATGGAGGGTCATGGATGAAGAAGATGATCAGCTTTGGGGCAGATGGTGCCTCAGTGAATATGGGCCACCGTGGAGGAGTGATTGCTCTCCTGCAAAGAGAGGCAGGGGAGTATATTATCCCTATCCACTGCATGCCACACAGGTTTGTAACTGGAAAAAATGGTTATGTGGTAGCAGACATATATGCACATTTGTCACATGCGTGTGTGCACACACAACCTAAATTATTTGTCAGTCACACACAAATAGGCACACAGACACACCACTGTAACAGAGTAGGGAAAAAAAGAAGAGGAAGGTGGATAGTTATTTTTTTTAAACTATATTTTGGCTTTCACAGACTAGAGCTGGCGATCCTAACCCTCCAGAAGAAAGAACCAATGGTGTCCCAGGTCTACGATCTTCTGCATCTTGTGTGGAAGACCTACCACTTCAGTGGAAAGTCCAAGAGAGAGCTCCATCAACTAGGGAAAGAGCTGGGTGTGGATGTCTGCACACCGTCTACTGTCAAAGGGACACGCTGGATCCCCCATGTCCACAGGGCCCTCAAAGTGTTCCTGCGACATGGAGCAGACAAGAACCTTGCCACAGACAATGGCCAGTACTCCACTGTCCTGCAGCACATGGAGCACCTGGCTGTTGCAGGTACAGTGGAGGTTCAAGGACGGGCAAAGAAGGTCAGTTTTACAACATTAAGTTAAACAAAATAGGTTTTAAGTTAAATGACATTTCAGACTTGAATGGTTGGCAGATGATGAGGTGGCTAGGAATACAACACTTATTTTGTATTGATCAGATCATGTAGATCATCTACTGCTACACAGGTAAAGAGAGAAATGGAGAGTGCACCTTTTTGTGTATTCTGCCATTTTCTCTCTGACATGTTCGAGGAGCTGTCTTCACTTAGCCTCACCCTGCAGAGAAATGACCTGATCCTCCCCCAAGCTATGTCAGAGCTGAGGAAGACAGTGACAAGACTAGAAGGACTTAAGTCTAGGGCAAAGTCAGGAGGCATGCTGGAGAAGATCCAGACCATGCTTGCTCAGCGTGGAGATGATGAGTGCAGATTCCAGGTGTGTTAGGATGAGTTTGTTAGGATCTAATGGAAACAAATGTTTAGAGCAGAAGTGTGAGAATCTGTCACTATATGAGAATTAGTGTAGGTCTATTCAATGTAAAGATTTGGAGAAATGCAGTCTTTAAAACAATTTTGTGTGATTGTCTCTGTCTCTCTCTCTCTCTCTCTCTCTCTCTCTCTCAAAGGGAATACCACTGAAGGGGAATCTGACAGGTCTCACAGACCTCACCCATCCACAGCTGAAGAAACACATGGAGGCAGCTATCACTATTGGTGTGACTGAGCTAAAAGCCAGGTTTGGTGGGCTCCTGAATGATGACGCTGAAGTCAAGACCCCGGTGCAGGCCTTCAGAGTCTTCAATCATGACACATGGCCAGATGATCAGGGCAGCCTTCTGACCTTCGGTGATGGTGATGTGGCAGACCTGGTGAGGCATTTCAGAGAGCCTCTTGAGAGGTAAGAATGTATTTTGCACTGCTGTGATGTGATGTGAACAATGATGCCTGGGTATTTGCTAACTTCCTCTGTTAAATCTCTACAGATCAGGGTGTGACCTGGCAGCTGTTGAGGATGAGTGGCAGGGACTGAAGATCTTGGTCAGTCAAACTTTCAAGGACAAGTCCTACAGTGGCCTGTGGGAGACCATGCTGACCAAGAAGCCATACAGGGAGGATTACAAGGTAAGCAAACACTGCTGAGTATTTGCATGCTGCAGTGCCCTTCTCCTATTATTGGTGGTTAAAGATGAGATAAGTAAGGCCTATCTTAATCCCCCTAGAACATACTGGAGTTGGTGCAGCTGATGCTAGTGTTGCCCATTTCGGCTGCCCAGTGCGAAAGGGGCTTCTCTGCACAGAACCGCATAAAGAGCTCCAAAAGAAGCAGCCTTGCAGTCTCCACCACCGAAGACCTCATGAGGATCACCCTGGAGGGGCCCAGTCTTGAGGACTATGATCCAAGTCCTGCAGTGGACCGCTGGATGAACTCAGCCAAGCGTGCCAGGCGACTTGACTACAAAAAGATGTGGGACAGGGGTGTTCTCTGTGTTTAATTGAGGGTTACAGTAGGCCTTATGATGGCCCTGTGTTTATATGTATTAGTGCACATGTGTTACTGTGTACGTGATTTGAGTGTAAAATAATAAAATTGTGTTATTTATGAAATTTAGTAGTGCTCCTAAATTTTTTTCTGTGCTCCTAAATTTTTTCACTAGGAGCACTTGTGCTCCTAGTGAAAAAGCTAAGCGTACAGCCCTGGTCAATATAATATATATAAATAACAGATAAAATTAGAGACTTGTACAAATTCACATAATATTGTACTGATAAGCAATTTTAGAAAGGTATGTCTTAACCTGCCTTTTAAAAATATGAATGCTAGTAGCCTCTTTCGCTTCATTTGGTAAAGAATTCCAAATTTTTGGAGCATAGTGGCTAAAAAGAAGCACACCTGATCCAATCACTTGGATTGCCTTCTTTCACCTGTACAGTATAGTTAGAATTAAGAATATTCTCTCTCAGAGTGGTGCTGAGAAACTGCTCCAGTGTACTTACAGGCATTTGGTGTATGAACGCTGTCCGGGACTCTTCAGTGGAGTGCCGGATAGTCTTCTGCCCAACCCTGTAGACGGCCTGTATAATACAAATTTAATATAGTGCACATATTTAGCAAAATACTCCTCTCTATAGCAATTTTTTCTAGTCAACTAACGGTGTTGGTCATTAAATGGCTTTCCTGAGGTAAATGTAACGTTCTGTGACATAATTGTTCACCTGCAGTTTTATTGACCTCTTTCCGTGGTTGAAAAACACCAATTGATCGATATTATGTATGAGGCATAAATACCTTTCTGTAAGTTGTACTGTATCTTTAAATAAAAAGTAACAGATGATCGGTTTACTTGAACTGAGGCACTACAGCAATCGGTCACGTCACAATTACAAGCGGTATTTATTGTCTGAATTTCGTAATAAAATGTACAGAACCTGAGAGCAATAGTAACCTGCTCTGTCTAGTCTGTCGGTGTCAGTGTCCTCTTTGCTCCGTGATTTTTCTCTGCATGAGAAAATGGATGTGTGGCGCGAGAGCGTGTGAAAAGTGTCTATTGCGTGAGTCTCACGCTGAATGCGTAGAGTTGACAGCCCTGCTTTTAGAAAGGGGATAAATCGTCAGCCATGCTTCTTCTCCATGTGAGGATTGTTTACATTAGACTAGAGTGGGCACTGCACCGCATGCACGTGCTTCTACATGTGGGGATTGTTTACATCAGAGCGCGCAGTGTTTCGCGGAGCATATACGCAGTGTTTGTTTAAGCGGTTGATGGAAAATAAGCTAATGCGCGTTCTATAAATATAAATTCTGATCTATTATTTTTCACGGTATTTTGAAGTGCCCGCAATAACAATATCGTGCATATTCATTACCGCGATTTATCACATTTCTGAATACCGGCACATGTCTACTGGCAACCCACCTACGCTCCCCCCACCCGCCACCCCATCACACTCCTCCATCACTGGTTGCCGGCTTCACTGTTAAACTGATATATGGTATCGGAACAAGTTCACTTATGACAACTTTGAAAACCTTTTCAATACGCATAAGGGGGGAGTGTCAAAAAATGCAAAGTGCCTGTTGTTGTGGCGTCAGCTATTTTAACTTTTTCTGCCAAATTCAAGAAACAAACGACAGATGAATATACAAATCTGATCCTTTCACTCCTACAACGCCATACATTTTCTGTCATTTTGGGAGCCTGTGTCACCTGGTATGTATGCCCTTCGTGACTGGCTGGCTTCAGGCATCTGTTGGGTAGACCCATGGTTCGACCTCTTTCTAACGTTCCGTAGTCTTTCTTCGAGGAAGCCCGTGGCTGGGTAGTAGATCACTCCTCCATCCTTCATTACCTTCCTGGCTTTTGTGTACCATATTTCCTGGGAAAAAAATGATAGAACTTTCCTTATCCAAGAGGGAAATTTATAATCTTTTACAAAGTTTTGCAGTAGAGATAACACACATCAGGTACAGGTAAGGAACAAGAGAAACAAGGGTTAAAAGCAAAATTAAAGAAAATTATACATGTACACATAAAATATATTATGTCTTGTATGACCCGTTCATCTCATTAGACACCATTGATTATTAAAGGCAGGGTAGGTAGCTTTTTTCAAAAAAACTTTTTCCCAAATTTGTTTAAACTGTCTTTATATACCAATACATAATTAAAATGTAAGTAATCTGAAAATGAGAGTATAAAAATCGAGTGTCTGTAGTCCTCTCAGGGCTGCAATAAACACAGCTACATATTTACATTCGGAACAAATGAAATGATTGGCTGGGCGACTGTCACTCTCCCTCGCTACCACCCCTGCTGCTACAGGAGCTGCCCACATGCACGCACTAGACGAATCGGGCCGAATTTTTCTGTCCAAGCCCGGCCCGCGTCCGACAGAGCAGTAAATAATAAATATTTGTGTCAGTGTGTGCTGTAAAGTGGTTAGAATTTTTTTTTAATTGTAATCGGCTAAAATCGGTATCGGCCTGTCAAACTCAATGAAAAATCGGAAATCGGAATCGGCCAAGAAAATTGTAATCGGTGCATCTCTAATTGGTATATAAAGACAGTTTAAACAAATTTGGGAAAACGTTTTTTAGAAAAAAGCTACCTACCCTGCCTTTAAGTACATTCACATCTTTGTAAAAAAAAATTTTTTTTTAACTCAAATCAGCATCAATTTCCATATGAACCAAGATAATTAAACTCACATAGCCACTGTCTGATCCATCATTCAGGGCCAGGAATGTCTGCACCAATGATAGTGCCAGGGCCTCTTTTATGTTTGTGGATGGCCTGTAAATGTAAAAAAAACACTTTAAGTTAATAAACAAACAAGTGACACACAAATGTACAGCCTATACATTTAAATTTCCAGATATTTAAATATGTCCAGAAGAAAGATAATCTCAAAATATCAGCGACATTGAATTTCAAATACTCAACCTAATACTTTTGCAGGCATCAACAGAGAACCTGAACACAAAACACTTATGTTTAAGTCTGTTGCCTAGCTTTAAAGGGGACCTATTGTGCTTTTCCAGTTTTTCAGACTTATAAATGTTTAAAATGTTGGATACTTAGACCTGCTAAGACTCAGTTTCAGGCTGTGTGTTTTGTTGTCTGGGTCAGTTTCCGGATTCAAGACGTACTGTTGTATGGGTGAAGTCGACATTTTTAATAGTAACAAGCCAAATTCTGTACTTTTCATTTACTGGGTGTGACAACTTCCTTGAATGTAATCAGAAGCGTCTCTCCCACCTCCCCCTCGGCTGCTGCATGCAGCGGAAGCAGCAGCCCAAGGGGAGGGGCGAAGCACTAGATCTGAGAGCAAAGCAGGAAAGAGCCAGAATGGAGGAATACACAGCCAGCTTGTATGCAATAGTAACAGAGTTTTTTGTTGATGTAAACTTTCATATGTGCTCCACTGAGGTCCAATACCATACTAAAAGCCCCTGAAATGAGCATAGTATGACCTCTTTAAGTTATACCAGATGTATCCCATATTTAACATAGCTCTCTCCAAACCTCTCAATCAAGAAAGACACCAGAATTTGGGTCAGAGTGATCCTTTGTTTTCTATTGATGAATCCAGTGTCTTGAAGGTTCTTCATTATTTCTCTGCCACTGGAGACTGCAGAAAGAACCTGTTGGATATCCTAAAATAAATGACAAGAATAGTTGTTGAGAATTCATTGCAATTTACCAATTTAACCCTGGCATACCAATTTTGGACAAAGTCACAAATCTAAACGTGAATATTTAATATCCTGACCTGAAGTTTCATAGTCAAATATTAGCAAAATATTAGCAAAATATTGCTAATGTTCCCTATTAGCAAAAGGAAAAAGGGAACAAGTACTAAAAAGACTTGTAATGTATGTATTAATAATGTATTAGTGCTTCATTCCATCCATCAACTTCTACTTGATCTGTAGTAAGGGCACATATTTTCCTTTCCCCAAAACAATTAGCTACTGTGAGTGATAATGTTTAAACAGAGAAAAAAAAAAAAAAAAACACTTACAAGTGGTGGAACTGCTTCTAACACCAACACCTGATCTGCCTCCGATTCTTCCAGGGGGCATATGGGGTCAGCATCATGGCTTCTGGATTCATTAGAAGTCGAAGGTTGAGGTGGCGCAGCAGCTGGCGGAGCATTAGAACACTTCTGCAGAAAAGAAAATATATAAATAATATTTTGAGCTTAAGATTCAATGGGTTTGGCTACCTGTGTACAGGCACAAAGTAAAAAAAAATATTACTTTGTCAGCAGTACACTCTTGTCTTAAGTGACCAGTGCATCACAGATCAAGGTGAGTGTCATAGGGTTGTGTATAGTGTTTAGTTATAAAAAAAAAAAAAAAAACACTTTTACTTACAGTCCAATTTATCCAATCTCAGTAGTCCAAGTAGTGTCCCCTCCAAGTTGTCCAAATATTTATGTCATTCATTGAGTGATTGGGGTGATACTGATCCTCTTCCACTAAGGCAGAATTACTTAAGACTAACTTGGTTGGTGTGTTCCCACGTCAACAAAGCAGTGTAAATAGTGCAAGTGGCTGTTCACATGTCTACCTGCAGTCTAAAAAAGTCTGTAGCGCAGAGAGATGTAAGAAGTGTTATCATGTTCTCTGTATGACTTGACTGCATGTAATGGGTGATGATCAAGTAGCTCTTCCATGTCAATAGCGAACAAATCCTTAGTGGGGATCACACTGTACGCAAAAAGATGTTTTTCAAACCCCAGTGTTACCCACTTCTGCACAACAAGCTTTATTCTCGACCTGCCCATTTGCTCCAGAACCAAAATGTTTTTTGTAAGCCCAAACTGAGGGTCCCCATCTTTGTCATAGGACATAAACACCATCATGCCTGATCTATAAATGGTACCCTTAACCGTGACCCTGGCCGGTACGTACAGCTCTGTGAAAAGTGGGAGTCCAATCAGATCACTTTGGATCTCTTTATAGCCTTCGAGGTTGGCTAGAAATGTTGTGTATCCTGGACCAATTTCTGTGGTGTGACTTAACAAAGACCCACACATTAAACTATAGCACTGCATAATCTGGTGTCTATATGCCATTGTTTTACAGATGTTTCGGAAGTTGCAGGTGACATGACTGACACGTTTGAAAAAACCATGTTTGCCTTCAAAACGCATTGACCACAGGTGTATCAAGGGTCCGAGATTTTTAAACACCTTTGGATAATGGAGCATGAAATGATGTTTTGGTCGCAGATGTAAATGAGGATAGAGCTCCAAGAAAAGAGAGTGGTGGTCTTCAATGATTTTGCTCAGGTAGCGTGTTGCTGCAAGAGTAACAGATGGTGAGAAGATGATTTCCATGGACTTGAGTAAAAGTAGGAGAAGCTCCCATTCCTTGCTATCAGTGGGGATCAGGTCACCTATCATTAAAGGCAGTAAATGAAGTAGGCACCACATCTGAGCTGCAGACTGTCGCAGAGGGCTGTCAATATTCTTGAGATCATTCTTGCTTATTAACGATGGCTTGTTTCCCACATCAGAAAAGCCATAATCAAAGCTTGTAATGCGGTAGTTAAGCTTATCTAGTGACATGTGCTTTTGATCAATTAATGATTTTAACACAAGCTTGACTTCGTATGCCCCTACCCCTTCCAGAATGTCATGCATTACATCCACAGCTACATTGTCTGTCACGTGGTAGAAAGACAGGCTGTTAAGGACACTGTCCCTTTTAAGGCCTGTCTTAGAGGGGTTGTCTGTCTCCAAATCTTCCCTGTGAGTATTGGCATCACGCAAAAGGGCAATATCTTCCTGTGTCTGTACTCTCAAGACATCTCTGTGTACTCTACACAGTCGACACACATGATTTCCACTGAAACTCTCACTATACCCAAGAATAGCATTTAAACCCAAATTGTCCCCGACTACCTGGACAACTGTGAATTTCACTACTCCTTGAAAGTCACGGGTGTTAACAGTGATGCCATCCTTCTCGAGACACTTTAATTCATCCACGATTGGGCGCAACACTGCATCAATGCCGTAGGTCTTTGCGTCGTCCGATTTATAAACTGCTAGCAGGAAGTGTGACTGTAAATTGGACAGGAGATCTGGTGGCAAACTCTTCAGGATGAAATATATAAATCCTAACTTGTGAACTACAGTCTTGGACCCAAGAGGATTAACCGTTTCACAATCATCATTGTACAACAACAATGGTACAGACACCTCTTTTGAAAAGAGTGGATGTGATTTACAAATTCTCCGTCAAACACATCCTGAAGAAAATCCCTCTTTTTCCTTTGCCATTCCATCATTGCCTGTAAAACGCCAGGAAGTTCGAGTATCTTGACTAGAAGAGGCTTGAGCGGAATACGCTGATAGGTATCAGCCACAGCAACTTGTCGGACACTGCCAGTGACTGAGTCCCTCTGCTGAACATAAGAGACGCTTGGTAAAACCTCCTCAACTGGCTGAATGAAGTTTCCCGATTTTGTGAAATACTTTATCTGTTTGTAGTCTGTCTCTAGTCCTTTGAAAGGCTCGGCTGCATCTGAAAACTCCTGCTGGAGCTCTTCTACCTGTGGGCTCTGCTCATGACCTAACTGACTAAACAGTGACATTGTCTTGGTTTTTAGTCTGTTCACAATGTCACCAATTAAACTTGAGGTGTGTTGAACCACATAGATTTATGTTAGTAAATGTATTGGAAGACCTGGATCTTAGATGAGCAAGAAAAAGGGCTACTCTGTCTGTAATTCCCTCTTGCTCCAATCATCGTCTAACTGCTCTGCTTGTACACCTTCATTTTGTTCTTGATTATCATCTTCATCAACATCAAAAACATTAGCAGGCTGATGCAATACATTGGCAGGCTGGGCCAGAGCCTGGTTCTCTTCGTGTTCTCTATGTAGGTGCCTTCTATAAGAACGAATGAAGGAAAATGTTCTGCTACAAATGCTTTCACAACACTGAAAATATGTTGTTGAACTATTTACATTGTGAACTGTTCGTAAATGTGATAAGAGAGACTTGATATCACCAGGGATTAGTCTTTTGCACTTAAAGCATGTATACGCCATCTGCCTGTTGATCAGCGGTGATGAAAGCCCTTAGCGCTCTAGTGGAGATAACTTACAAATTCTCTGAAGAGCCTCAGGAATTTAAGCCTGGGGCCAACTTTGGGGACAAGATTTTTGATAGCTTCCTCATCTAAGAGAATAAATGCCTCCTCATCTATGTCTTCATCTGAAAGACAGAAAACAAGACAACATGAGTATTGTTAATAAGTCGAGACAATTGTGAACCACTCACCAGACACTCTTTGATTATCAAGCTAACAACTAATCACTTTTAAAGGTCCCGTATTATGCCCCTTTTCACAAGATGTAAAATAAGTCTTTGATGTCCCCAGAGTGTGTATGTGAAGTTTTAGCTCAAAATACCCAACAGATAATTTTTTACAGCATGTTTAAATTGTCCTTTTTTGGGGCTCAGAAAAACGCGCTGTTTTAGTGTGTGCCCTTTAAATGCAAATAAGCTGCTGCTGCACAGCACAGGGGGCGGAGCTTCATGAGCTTGCACTCAGTCTCAGGACAATTTCATCTCACGGAATGATGATAATATCAGAAACTCTCAGTAACGGTGTTCATTTCGAGTTGGACAATAATGCCTACAGAGTCAGAGTGCTGTATGGAGATGGAACAGGTATAGTTTAGTAGTTTAATTACGGTTATAACGTATTTGTCATTTGCTTGTATTTATCCATTATTAAAGCTGCAGTTGGTAACTTCTGTAAAAATTTATTTTTTACATATTTGTTAAAACTGTCATTATGTCCTGACAGTAGAATATGAGACAGATAATCTGTGAAAAAAAATCAAGCTCCCCAGGCTCCTCCCAGTGGTCCTATTGCCATTTGCAGAAATACACCGTTCCCGGTAAGAAACAACCAATCAGAGCCAGGAGGAGTGTCTTAGCAGTGTCAATCATGCTTGTGTACGCGCTGATCACCCCCCTCTCTCGCACAGCGCGCACCGTCGTTCAAAATCAAGATAGCCGGTGTGCAGCGCAGCTGTGCTAATGGCGGACAAACAACCAAAACTGCCAATTTCTCGAGTGGCACCAGCTCATGCAACAAAGACAGGTAAACGGAAAAAGACCGATGACGATAAACAAGCCCGTCTAGCCGCATAGCATACAGATAAAATGTCACGCACTGTGCAAAGCAACAATAGAAACCTGCTAATTCACTGGCTTGTCATGTTGCTGAAATAATGTACTAGCAAACCTTATTTAGCATTACACATCGCTAGAATAATTACTTAGATACTGTAACGTTACCATTATATTATCTTGCTAGCTATTTATAACTTATAGAAAGAGTGCAACGTTATGAAGTTACATTACATGTATTGCAAAATACGTAATGATTTGAGGACCAAGTTTGTAGTCAAAGTATGGGCAGGCCATAGTCAATGTAAAGCATATTGTTGATGTTTCATCCCAACCAGTGAATGTGCGATAACTGTTTATCCGCCGTCATCAGTGTCCCTGCATGTTTACTAGCCTGCGCGTTCACGGCAGGCTCCGTTGTGGGGCAGGAGCTGTGGAGGGAGGGCTGTAGCGCAGCAGAGAGCGAAGGGGAGTGACCTGTAAGCTGTGCTTGTTCAAATTTTCAGGCTAAGTCAACGTTTTCTGAAAGCTCCCTACTGCAGCTTTAATAGCCTACAAGGTCTGCTGTTTCGGACCAGGTCCGAATGATGATCAAACATATACTGATGAGTTTAATAAAGTTTATTGTACATCACACAAAAGATGAAGCGTCAGTTTTACTTCAGAAAATCACCGTAAGAGCTAAGTAAACACAGTAAAGGCCATTGCACACTGAGTCCGAATTTTTCGTATGCGTTTTTTCGTGTTCGTCAGCCTAAAAATTCGTCACGCACAGAAACCTTGCACACTGAGTCCGATGCGTATTTTTTACACATTTGCGGAAAAAACGCAAACAATACAAAATGGATTCGTCAAGCAGTGAGGGTGATTTTGTTGCCCTGTCTCTTCTTAAAAAGAAAAGAAAGAGGAAATATGAGTCCATCCAATTCTGACTTTGCGACGAGAGGAAGGAGAGTTTCACCTCCTAATTAAGGAGTTACGAAATTATCCCGAGCGATTTAAAATTTACTTCAGAATGTCAGTGGAACAGTTTGACGATTTGCTAGCGACACTGGAGCCACAAAAAGAAGACTACCAATTATCGTGAACCAATCCATCCTGAACAGACACACACACACACACACACATACACACGGCCGGCCAGCCGGCGGAAGCGCTGGGCAGACAGAACAGCTGTAGCCTACAGGCTTTAGTTTTTTAACCAAATACATTAGTATTCGAATTGGCTGCTCAATCACACCTTCGATCCGAAATTTCGATCAAATTTAAAGGAGTGGTTCCTTTTCTAATACGATCGAGAATCACCTGCCACAATCTGTCTTTATATTCAGTTTTTTTGTAATCTGCATTTTGTTTATCATACAGTGCTTTGTGCTGCGAGACCAAGTGTATCAACTTGTCAGACGCCATTCTGGATGTTGTCGTTTGCTACTTTGCTTGTACGGTGGCTCTGAATAGTCAAAATCCTCTCAAAACGCTGCCTGTGGATGCGAAAAACGCAGAAAATCGAACCCAATCCGATTATTTTTATCACGGACGAAAGTTTCGGAGGCAGTGTGCAAGCGTGATTGACATAACGTGAGGTCGTATTTATTTTTTAACGTCCGAAAAATTCGGATGCGAATTTCGGACTCGGTGTGCAATGGCCTTAAGTTATAAGAAGTGCGCAAGTACATAAACGAATTTCGGTAGAGTTGAGGGAGCATTTTCTTTAAAAACAAAATAATTCCACCTCGTCTTCAGCGGCTGCCTCAGGGTGCTTTCACATCTGTAGTTCGGTTCATTTGGTCCGGACCAAGGGCGAAAAATGATACTTTGTAGCATTTTTAAGGTGTTTTGGTTCCTTTTCACACCACACTGATCGCTCTGGTCCGAATCAGTTTCAGAGTTGATAAAACGAACCAAAATGCAGTCACGTGACAACATCCACATCACTCGGAACGCATTTCCATAACTGCACTTCGTTTGGTCAGAATTAACGTGCAGACAACAACACGCCGCTGTTTACTATGGAGAGACGACTGCGTGCGCTGATTGTATCCTTGGTCATGTTTTATTAGGCTAGTTTGTCTACACCACTTTAGACAAACAATAATATTTGAGAATGAACCGAGGATGCGGCTCGAAAATAATGTTAATAATAATTTCTATCGGGCTCCGCACCTCCTCACAACTCCAAATTTGGCCGCGAGCTGCAAACTGTCAACAAACATTTCTCCTCATCCTATAATGCACTACGGCAACTGGCTTAGTCCAAAAATGCGCAGTTTTTTGGCAGTTGGTTCTGTTCGAGGTCGGATCACGTTCTCACCACAAACGAACCGCTCCAGAGTTCGTTTGAAAGCGGACCGAGACCACCTCTTCCAGGAGGTCTCGGTACGCTTGTTTGGTCCGCTTTTGGTGCGCACCCGAGTGCGATTGCTGCATTCACACCTGCCCAAACGAACCGCACCAACGGGGAAAACGAACTCTAGTGCGATTCAACCGAACTAAACGAGGCAGGTGTGAAAGCACCCTCAGATTTCGGGAGTAAATAGAGAGAGAGAGCTACGTGGATGAATACATCCAGCCACACAACACCTACAGCGCTTTGGAGACATTCTCGTCAGTGTAGCAGCTGTGAACTCGATCAGGGCGGGTCTAAGTTATGTTGAAGAAGTTCTGAATTTCACAAAATCTTGCACCGACACATTTAAGCCTTATTAAAGAAAAATGTTTAGGTATAGAGAGATGATATAAGGGCAGTAAGAGTAAAATGCTCACCTCTAAAATTCTCTGTCAGCTCAGACAGCCGCCACTCAGTTAGTTTATCGGAGACAAAGCTGTCCATTCAAAATGACCTGGAGAAAACATAGCAATATAACGTTAGAGGTTAGCAACAATTCGAAGACTTGACCGCTTCTTTAACTTTAACTACTTCAGCCAGTAGAGCACTGTATAATATGATAAACACAGCGCAGCTGGTAAACATAACATTATTCTCTATGAGTGTACACACACCGGCGGCGTCTGTCCGCGGCGCCCAGCAGCGGCCCAGGACCGTGTTCAAAATCCTGCCGCGCAACAGAGCGCCATTTACATAGTTTTATATTATATTTTCTCAAATCGTCTTTAATGTCTTCACCCTGTGCTGCAATATACATTTAGTTTTACATTTATTCACAGAAATGAGCTGATTGAATGAAAATTGCTGATGTTATCGGATTTAGCTATAGATAGGTTTCCGATGACGTCACATTTCTCCCGCAACTCCTTACGACGCCATCTTGTGTGTCAAGTGTTTGTGTTACGGACTACAGTCTATGGTTACGGAGCATGATAATATACTGAAGCAATGGGTCACACCTGTGTTGTGTGGGGCTGTACGAATCGTGCTGATCCCGACACGACGAAGAGACAATATTTCGATATTCCAAAAGTGATTTATCACCAAGGAACAGAGACGGAAAGGCTTTCGTACAAGAGACGTAACGTATGGCTGGCGAGAATCAACAGAGAGGGCTTCGATCCTGACCCCAAAAAAAGACACTATAAAGTCTGCTCCGATCATTTTATCTCAGGTAAATTGATAAACAGCTGAGTTCCTTTAATTCTACGTTGTTTTATTTTCATGATTATCATGCACATGCACATTACGATGATTGTGTTAGCCTAGCCCAGTGGTTCTCAAAGTGTGGGGCGAGCCCCACTGGTGGGGAATAGAGACGTGGCAGGTGGGGCGCACCAAACGGGAGGAAATTTTCCTTTTTATGCCTTTATATCTTTATCCAGACATCCCAACTGTTCCGGGAGTCTCCCGCATATTGATAGCGGCTCCTTGACGCCCGCAAATGAGATCCAATCTCCCTGAATCGCGCACTAGAGAGTGACTGCGCGCGCGCGCGTGTGTGTCTGTGTAACTATGCAGCGCGTGTGAGACCAAACCGTCCTTATAACTTGCTGTTATTTGATGTAGATAGTTAGTTTGTATTTTGATACTACTTGTTAATTAAAAAAAATTGAACATTTTATTTCTTTAGCATATGGGGGCAGGTGGGGCTTGAAAATTCCCACAAATACATTAAATGCATGCGAGCCGTACGTACATGTTGTCGATTGAAAACGACTATTTCTATATTTTATTACAGTGATAAATTGGCTTAATAATGAATGACTGCGTTGCAGGTAAACAAAGATAATACCAGCACCTCTTCTCCCTCCACACTAAAAAGAACATACAAAGTTAAATGTAAATATTCACTCTCTTGTGTACATTATAATAAAATGTGTATTGTATGTTAGTTATAGATGTGGCACAGAAGTATTGTGAAGTTTTGTACATTAGGATTAAAAATATATCAAATTGATACAGTGTATGCTCTAAAAAAACATTTCATACAATACATTTGATTCAAGTTTAAATATTAAGTTTTCAAGTTTAAATATTATATGTGTTTGTATTTTTCATATATTACAGGAAAGAAGGCAGATCTTTATGACTACACAAACCCAGACTGGGCTCCATCTCAGAAAATGGGACCAGAGTTACCTAAAAGCTGCCCTCTTCCAGATCCGCAGTCTTCAAAGAGGAGGTACCAACGTGCCAGGGCAAGACCGGAGAAAGTGAAAAGATTCAAGGCTGCAGAGGCACTTTTAAATTTGCAAAAGGACAGTATTCCCTGTGGTACTAATACTGATAGTATTAATACAGATGAAAACCAAATTGAAAGTGAAACAAGTACACATGTACATGAAGAACAGGACCACACACCAACAGATAAACAACTCTTAGATATGATGAGGAACGAACTGCAAAGACTTACAAGTGAAAATATGGAGTTGAAAAATAAAATAAAGGAAACTTTGTTATCACCAGAGACACTTGATGACGACAAAGCAAAGCACTACACTGGACTGGATTATGACACCTTGATGACTGTTTACCATTTCCTGGAACCTAGTATACCTGGTAGAATGAACAGTTCACTAACAAAGTTTGAAAAAATGATGGTTGTGCTAATGAAACTGAGACTCGATCTTTGTCTTCAAGATTTAGCGTTTAGGTTTAAAATTTCCAAAAGTTGTGTGTCAAAAGTGTTTCTTGATACAATTCATGTGATGTACATCAAATTAAAACCAACCATTCTGTGGCCACAAAGAGAGGAACTTCGACTATCAATGCCAATGGAATTTCGAAAATACTTCGGTGTTAAAGTGTCAATAATTATTGACTGTTTTGAAGTGTTTATTGAGAGACCGTCAAACCTGCTTGCAAGATCTGAGACATGGTCCAGTTATAAACATCATAATACGACAAAGTTTCTGATTGGAATTACCCCCCAAGGTGCCGTTTCTTTTTTATCGAAAGGATATGGAGGCAGAGTGCCTGACAAATATGTAACTGAACATTGTGGCTTCCTTGACAAACTTTTACCTGGAGATATTGTCCTCGCGGACCGGGGCTTTGACATAAAAGAAAGTGTGGGACTTCATTGTGCTGAAGTGAAAATACCAGCTTTCACCAGGGGTAAGAGTCAACTGTCTCCAGTGGAACTTGAAACCACGAGAAAGATAGCCCATACAAGAATCCACGTTGAGAGAGTTATTGGACTAGTTCGAAATAAATTCACAATATTACAGAGCACCATACCTATTGATTATTTGCACAGCAATATTGATTGTGTACCGACTATTGACAAGATATGTGACTCAGTTGTTCCATTTGAGTAATGATATGTATGAATTCAATAATTTTCAAATTAAGTGTCATACTTGTATATCAGTATTACAGAACTTGAAAAACTTTTACTGTCACACAAATACACATACATTGTGTACATGAATCTAATCAACACAAAATGCTATTATATATTTTATTTACTTTCCATATATTTCTGAGTATAATAAAAATATGTATTTGAAATTTTGAATAGTCTTTTTCTCAGTTTCCTCATTGTTCCACATTCTGTCAAAATAAGACACTACTTGTAATTATACATATGTTACAGAGATGTTTAAGATTTCATTAAACTTATGTTTCTTTATTTCTCCTGAAGAATTTAATATTTTTTGTAATATAAACTGCAAACAGTTATTGCATGCAAAATTATGTATTTGATTACTCTTACTTGTCTCTGTATATGTATTAATAATTCCAAGGCTGGCTTTAATTATGTGTTGGAATTTCTGGACAAGCATACAGTACATTTCCAATATGTATGTATTAAACAAAAAACAGGGTGTGGGTACATTTTCATATTTATTCAAGTACACATATTTATTAAACATGTCCAAAGTAATGGTAAAAAATCAAAACCTACATTAAACAGTGTTTCACCCTGTAAGGGCTCATCAGGTCTTCGATCCTGACCCAAACAAGACACTATAAAGTCTGCTCCGATCATTTTATGTCAGTGATAAAATTGATAGTAAATTGATAAACAGCTGAGTTCCTTTAATTCTACGTTGTTTTATTTTCATGATTATCATGCACATGACAATGATTGTGTTAGCCTAGCCTGTACATTTCATTTGATTTGCTTTTTTTTTTTTTGCATTCTTTGCAAAACCATTTCCCTTTTGGTATTTTCTTAATATTTGCACATGCAAAATGTAACCACTTGTATGGACAATTCTCTGAGTCACAACCAATAACATCATCATCACCCTCCCTGTAAAGAGACTGACAAACACATATAATTATGCCATTTGAAGTTTGAGTCTCATTTGAATTTGATTTTGACACTTTTGGTTTGGAATACATTTTTCCTATCAGTTCACCCAAAATGGCATAATATTGAAAAGCAGTGAAGCACGTGCCACCATTTCAGCACAAAAGTTTTCTTCGAAACATATTCTCTCTGTGAAAAAGTCCTTTTCAGTCCAAACCACAAAGTCACAGCATTCTGTATTTGTTACCAACAACTGACACTGCACTTGATAATAGTATTCGTGGCATCTTTTTAGACGAAGTTGCCCATCTATTTTTTCTAGACAGTCTATTTCATCACTTTTTTTTTTGGATTTGTCCCTCCGGCAGTATGGGCATTTAATTTCAACCACAATTTCACCACAACAATGATAGGAAGCTACTGCATCTGGAGATGCACCAAGAAACGGATACTTGGGATTTATAACCAAGCCACTGTCTCTGATCTCAAAGTTTTCATGTAATTCCTCCATCTCTTTCTTGTATTGTTCTCTGGCAGTTTTCTCGTGTTGGCAGCCCCATTGCGTAGCAGAATTTGAAAAACTCTTCGTCATTGGGTAGCATATGTCTTTTACTAGACTTAACGATGGTTTGTCAAGTGAAGTCCTACAAGCTGCTTTGATTTTTGAAGCTGTAATTCTACCTGCTCTGAGACGGAACCATTGTTTACAATTTGCTTGTGTTCTTGTATCTAATTCACAGTTTTTCACTTCCTCCTCCGTTACACTCAACTCATCAAATACAGTTTCACACTTGGCTTTCAGCTCTTCTTCCTCAGCGTTGATGTAATTTTCATCAAACAGTTCTGAAAGTACCAAGGGGTACTTCTTGTCCAGTGATGCTGGCCGATATTCTTGTGCATAATTTGGCAGTAAGGACAAAATCACAGGTTTCTTTCCTTTTGATCTAAGTTTATGCAAATCCCTATAGAAAATACTTAGTTCCTCTGAATTCGGAGCTGTCACATCCGGGAGTTTTCTCTGCTTTAATGGGGCAGGGGTGTCTCCAGTTATCAATGCAGAGTCCAGCTTCCTTTTCTGTGTCTTTGCCGAGGTAAAATCGATTGCCTGAATAGATTTATATCCAACCTGAAAAATATGAAATGAAGCAGAAATTAATTAATTATTACAAACGTTAACCTTAATTATACATGCACATTGATAATGATATTAATATCTTATCTTATATTTTCTAGTCTAGTATATGTAGCTACCATTATCAGCAGTTTTAAAGGGATGGAAATAAAAAAAATCTCTCTCTCTCTCGCTCTGCTCGTTCTTTCAGTTAAACATTTTGTTTGTTTAGAAATTGTAATTTGATTTAACGAATAACACGGATTTAAAACACATACAAAATAAAATTACCTTTTTGATAGCTGATGGAAGTAGCCAATAGGATTTCTCCTGTGTAACTGTTTTGCTGTTTCTCAGCTTCACTGTTGCTTCAATGGCAAATAAAAGGGCCGAAACATGGGAACACACCTCACCCAATCCAGCCATGCATGTACAATGTTCACAAATCACGCTACCACTCTTCTCCGCTATCAACCAGGGCACCAGAAAAGGGTCTGTGGTACGTTGAGAATGGCGCACTCGGGCGGTCAAAACACACCTTTCTCCGATGGCAGCATGCTTTATATCTTGTACCCATCCACTTATAAAATAATTGTATGCTTCCAGAGACTTTCTTCCTCTTAACTTGTCAAAAGTGTACGCACTAACGGTGTGGATGAGATACTTCGCAATGTCCATTTCCTGAATATCGGGGTACGCCGCAGGATTACATGACCAGTCCTCTTTCGACATTGTGTAAGGATCCTTTCCATCAATAAAACTCAATTTGTCATCATATCTTGCCTTGCAAACATCGTCCAATGTGTCCCTGTAAATAACCTTCACCCTGTCGCCAGGTTTGGAGGAATTTGTCATTGTTGTCTCAATACAAAAGAGTCAAAAATACTTCGGTAAATGAAAAGGCGGTAAACATGAACATGACAGCTTTTGACACACAACATGGCGGCGTGCCGCAGAGGATAATGGGTAATTCGCGAAACGGAAACCCATCTATAGGTGAGAGTCTCAATTCATTCAGTTAACTTAACGGACGCTCTGAGGTAAAGTGTTTTGACTGCAGACTTAGCAACGATTGTATTTAATTGTACAGTACAGACATTATTTTAATTTCATAATGTCCTTAAACATAACAATATTGCTGGCCATAAACTGAGAAAGTGCGCGTTCGTTAACGTTACCTCAGGTTGTCCTAGACACACGACGCGGTGTCATGAAATTTGACACCTCATTTCATGAACCATCGCTATTTTTTTATCATTCAAATTTGGCTGGGTGGTTAATAACACTTTGTTTTTTAGTCTGACAAACTCAAAACACATATTTATTTTGACTTTACACTGACTTTAAACTAGTTAGATGTTGTTGCGATAGCCGGCCGCGCCCGCGGCTACAGGCCAACCACAGCTAACGCCAGTCTCAACGTAGCAACTTTAGTTATGTTAATTTTTTTTCAGCAAATGGTGCTAAACTAGCAACGGGGACATTGACACAGAAAAGTTTATGTTACATCAACACTGAAAATACTCTCTTACCTTGAATACACGACGTAGTTCCACCGAAGAAGCACAGGCCAAAAAATCGACCGCGAAGCGACGGTTATTTCAAACGACTGACTGACTGTTGTGAGAAAATTCCAGAACAACTGCGGGCGGGGTCGGGGGGGCGTGTCGTTCTTCTTCCTCTTCTTTTGAATTTCTGGCAGACTGATGTGTATGTTTCTAATGTACCGGTACACAACTGATAATGTGATTGTTCATATTATAAAGAATTGTTGACATTATAATATAATAACTCCATAAAATACACCCCTCCAAAAAAAAAAAAAAAACATTAGAGAGAGAGAGAGAAAGCCAACCCTATAACCCAAAACATGGGTTACTCTTTGAAAAATAACCCAGAAACCCAAACAACCCAGGAATTGGGTCAAAATATTAGCCCTATAACCCAGAAAATGGTTACTCTCTGAAAAAATAACCCATAATTTTAACCCAACACAAATAACCCAGAAAATGGGTTGAAGAAATAACCCAGGAGTTTTTAGTGTGTAGGGTTTGAGGGCGAACCAAACACAAATGAATCTTCCAGGTGATTTGTTCAAACATAATTCCACACAGAACTCAACACTCCAGACCCCAAATCACCAATCCAGAATCATAAAATCCAGGCTCCAGCCAGTCTACGCTAACCAACGAAAACCCCCCAGCTAAGAACTTTATGGCCATGCAAGCAACTAAAGGAAGAACGTTGTCAATGTTAGATAGTTTGGAAAAGACTGATTGGTTCAGAAATAACGGCAGAGGTTGCTTGATCCCACGACAGATATACAAAACAGACCTCCTTCTTCTTAAGGACCTCTGAACGACCCCAGGGTTGGAATCTCTTAAAACCACTGAGACTGAGACTCTACCTATAAAAATACATGAAATCATCCCAAAACAATTCTTGATGGACTTATAATCAAACATCATGCAACTACATAATTCTATATTGTGTCTACAACCTATATGTGTGTCTAAGGTCATCCTTAAAAATATTCTTGTTTGCCGTAACCCGACCGACCCTGTCAATTTAGGACCGACCCAAATAATTCTTTTTTTCCCTTGTAGTCCGACTGAATTGCCGGTTGTAAACTTGCGTTAAGACCTACCGATTTTTTTTTTTTACTCTTCAAACAACTAATACAAATGCAATAAAATGATACTAATTATATTTTAGTAAGTATTGTCAATTTAAATTGCCCATACTCCTACATACAAACGTAGGCTCTTTCTTTTAAATAAAAACCTGTGGCGTCATCTATGATTATAAGGGCTGTAGGCTAGGCCTATTCACCTTATTTTTAACGGAAATACGGACACAGCCAGTTGATGGTAATTTGTGCGAGACTTCCGGTCAGGCACTTCCGGTCACTGGCGAACTGACTCACTTTTCACCGTAGCGGTTAAACAAGTCTTCATAACAACACTCATCGTTATGGCTTCGATGAAGACTGGGATTGTTTGTGTAGTTAGGCCGGCGACACACTGGCTGCGTGGCGTGAGCGTGCCAAACGTGTCTGACGCGGCGCTGCTGCTGCTAGGTGACATATAAGCCTCATTATTAAAGGGATAGTTCACTTTGAAATTAAATTTTGGTATGTTTTAGCTTACCTCAAGGGCATCCAAGAGTCTTTTTTTCCACAGTGGTTTCAATTTTGATATTTTTAGGTCAAACCGTTCTTGTCTGTCAGTCATTTAATGCAGGTCTATGGTCACTGTCTCAAAGAGCATGCACAGAGTCCAAATTAAAACAATTCCCCGTCGTCCAAATTAAACAGTTCCCCATCGTAAGTACACATTGATGGCCTAAGACACGAAACGAGCGGTTTGTGTGAGAAAACGAACAGTATTTATATAGTTTTTACCTCTTATACACAGCCACGTCCAAGTGATCTGATCTGACGTGTACGCAGACTGGTGCATAGATATATACACTAGATGTCGCCTTGTCTACGGCAGTTCATTGGAACGAATGTCTTTAAGGCGACATCTAGTGTATATATATCTATGCACCAGTCTGCGTACACGTCACACACCAGGATGCGTGCGCGCCCTCAGATCACTTGGACGTGGCTGTGTATAAGAGGTAAAAACTATATAAATACTGTTCGTTTTCTCACACAAACCGCTCGTTTCGTGTCTTAGGCCATCAATGTGTACTTACGATGGGGAACTGTTTAATTTGGACGACGGGGAATTGTTTTAATTTGGACTCTGTGCATGCTCTTTGAGACAGTGACCATAGACCTGCATTAAATGACTGACAGACAAGAACGGTTTGACCTAAAAATATCAAAATTGAAACTACTGCGGAAAAAAAGACACCTACATCTTGGATGCCCTTGAGGTAAGCTAAAACATACCAAAATTTAATTTCAAAGTGAACTATCCCTTTAATACTTTTGACATGACAAAATACCTCCATAGATATATTAGTCCAGCATTGGCTCGACCGTGTTTAGGGCAGTGCTGAAGGCGCCGGCGAAGTTTTGGCACTCTGCCAGCTAGATGCACGAGTGTTTCAACCAGGTCCAGGTTCAAACCGAACTGGGTGAGGCGGGTCTTTAGTTCTTTGTTGTATTCATCTGCTACGGCATGTGTAACATTTTTCTGTCAGCTCTGCATAATCCTCCGCGATCGATATCGTTAGTTAGCCCAGGGAAGCGAGGAAACGGAAGTGCCGCACAAAAACCGGAAATTTGACCCATATTTACTTCCGCGTTCGAAAATAAGGCAAATATGCGAAATGAAACCAAAATCGCGACACTCAGGGAGAAAAATGCGTTCATCAGAAAAAACTTAATCAGAAAATGCGTTTAATACTAATATATTGAAACGTCTGTTTATGCATCCATACTCCCTTAATAAAGGAGTCCAGACGTTAGAAAAATATCAGTATACACATGCGTTTTATATTTAATTTGAGAAGAGGGAACACTTGCGTTACGGTCCGGACTTGACACAAAAAATATTTAACTTTTAGGTGGTAAAATATGTTTTAGTAATTCTATGAATACACTGACAAACCAAAAGTAATATACCCACCGGATGAAGAAGGGTTGGCTCTCCACAGAACAGAACATAATATATTCATTTTATTTTATTTTTCGTGTTCGCATTTCGCATGAGGAACAAACAATGTTACGGACGTGACCGCTCTGAAAGCGGCACTACAAAACTGCTTTAAAACTTTCACAGAGATCTCAAACAGGCATTTAAAACACCAAATATTAAGGATTGGAATATCAAGCAAAATAATATTCGATGATTGATCGAAAATCGTATCTCTCCCCCCACATGCTCACCGGTAAGACGCTCTGACATTAAATTTCTCTGTAGCCTGTAGGCTAATAGGCCTATGCATTGTAGCCCAGTCATTAAAAAACTATTTAGTTTCATATTCATGTTTAAATAAAATAATATATATTTTTTAAATTTTATGTTGATTATATGAAAATATCGGGAGACAAATGGAGTGGGCAGGCATGATTTTGACCACTTCATTAAGTCTATTTTTGTAGAAAGCCTTTCTTTAAAGTGAATTTCGTTTTGTATTTATTGTATCTTAATTTTAATCAATGTTTCATCAACCAATTGCCTGGATTTAATAAATAAGAAAATATAGCAGGCAATATAATCAGGACACGGAGTCGCCGGCGCGTGATCTGGAGATCGTCTCTTAAATGAACCGAAACTCAGCGTATAAGCTACTTGCCTCACAGACCTGAGAAATATATATCTAGAAAGCGAGCCCGATCTCATGAAAGTGCTCATCTATAGAACGAATGATATTTCTCCTATCATTTATACGGCAAAACGAGTTTTTGCATACATATGATACGCAGTTTTTGCGTGCATATGATACGCACTTTATGGCGTGTAATATGCACGCCCTCCTCACCCCTAATCCTACCCAAGGGGTTTACAGTGCGTATCATTTGAACGCAAAAACTCGTTTTGGCGTAAAAATGATACGAGAAATATCATTCGTGCTATAGATACACACTTTCATGAAATGAAATGTGCATTTCTCTCTGGCGCGTTCACTGCTGCGAAGATCGCGAGTCAGCATCGTCAACTTCATCTTTGACACAGAAAACACTTGTTTATTAATAAACAATTGAAATGTCTCCGTGATATATTTGACATTAATAATCATTACTTTTCCCAGTTCTTTGTGACAGCTTTTAGGTGCGTTATTGGCAGCGCCACCCTTACACATGAACGCGTCCCCACCGCTCAATAGTTCATATTATTCTTTGCTTTTCAGTTTATACAGGTTTTCTAATTGTTATTTAATATATAAATATAAATGTTTTTTTTTTTTTTTTTTTTTTTTATCAAAATCTCTTTTTTTTTCTCGACACCTCTTTAACTTGGCACGAAATTCTGTCAGTGAAGTCCCGATATGCAAATTTGTTTAAATTCATGCCTACGTAATCACCATGACCAAAATTGTACTTTTTTTTTTTACATTGAATCTTGAAAAAAATTACATAGTCCGACCTACCGATCCTTTTTTTTTGGCTGTTACGGCAAACCAAAATATTTTTAAGGATGGCCTAATATGCTTAGATCCCATATAAGTCATGTAATTGTTATAACTATTAGATGTTTGAATGAAAGTGTGTCTCGTTTCCTATCAGTACGATCGTATGTTCTTAATTCAAAAGATGGCTTGATTGAAATCTGTGTAAAATGTGTTGTATTCTTATAATAGGAATGATGTCTAAACTGTGGCCTTTGTACTCTCTGCCTAGAGCTGGAGAGTAAGGAGATCACAGATAACGCATGATTTACGATGAGAAGTGAAGAAAATGCCACCTCTCAAATAAAGACAGTGTCTAATTGGTCAGAACTCATCCAGGAGGCTGGACAAACATTTGAGTTTAAAATCTTAGGACCCGAACAAAGCTTGGAGAAAAGAGAAAGAGAAAGTAGATTCAAAAACAATCATGGAGAAGCCATGACGGAGTAACCAGACAGACCAGTAACCATATAGACAAGCAGACGAAAGAACCCAAATCAAGATCAGAAGAACATGGGTTAAACAGCTTCATTCAAGCCATCTAACAACTCTCGTCTCAATTTTCTTTCTTTTCGTAGTTTTCTTTTCTTTTCCGTTGTGAGTCTCGGTTCTAAGTTAAGTTTTGTGGCATGTCCCTAACAATTGTCGTTGCAGCTTATTTAGCTCTACAAATTCTCGTCGGAATCTTTCCTTGTACTTAACACCAGCACCAGCACCAGCAGCAGCACCAGCACCAGGAGCACCAGCACCTGCACCAGCAGCAGCAGCAGCAGCGGCACCAGCACCAGGAGCACCAGCGGCAGCAGCAGCAGCAGCACCAGCAGCAGCACCAGCACCAGGAGCACCAGCACCAGGAGCACCAGCACCTGCACCAGCAGCAGCACCAGGAGCACCAGCGGCAGCAGCAGCAGCAGCAGCAGCACCAGCACCAGGAGCACCAGCACCAGGAGCACCAGCAGCAGCACGAAGGCGGCGAGACAGAGAGGACAAGTTTTTGGACTTGATCAGAGAAGACATGCAACTACAGAGGGTGGCAGAGGCGAGGAGAGCACAGGAGAGTAGGGAGAGGATGGACAGGCTGTTTTTTCTTCTTGAGAGAATGATTGAAAAATATATATATTTTTCTATATATTCTTGTTTAACTTTTTTCACTTATTTTTTAAAAGGAAAGAAAATCCTGTACATTATTTATTTTTATGCAACTTTAAATGTGTAAATAAAAGAGAATGAATTGTTCTGGACATAATTTCTTATTTTCTACATGAAACAAATTCTTCTGAAAATCATTTGTTCTATAGGCTACATAAAAGTACATTTTCCAACTATTTACAACATACATTAAACATATCAAAATCAACATAAACATTTAAATTTACATTACATAAAATAAGAAAAAATTATGTAGACTTGTATTCAGCTGAGCAGGGAGACCCTGGTGGTACTGCTGGACCGGGATTGGCTGCCACAATAGAGACCCGGGTAAGGCCTCTCTGCTGGTGGGACATCATCTGGGATGGTCTCCAGAGTGTTCGAGTGGATATTTCCACTATCCACTAAGTTGTCGACTCAATCGACGGCTGCCATGTCACTGAGATTTTTTTCAGAAAGAGTATATTAAGTATATTAGCATATTAGCTCAAACAAAGTGCCCGGAGGGTGGATTTATTTACAAGGTGACAAAACCCAGTGAAGGATTAGAGTGGGTGCTCCAGTGAAGTGCGTGCTCTCTTCCTTGTGGTGCAGCGAGTCTGGGCTGTGCTCCTGAGAGGCTGATTCGTGTTTCTTACACGAACACATCGCTTCACTTCAGAAGACCTTTATTAACCCCCACGATCCGTGTTGAGCACTTTAATCATGAATAGATGTGCTATAATGTACTTCCAAAGTCAAACAGCCATATATTTATATATATTATATATATATTCATATATATTATATAACTCCGATTGTATTCGTCTGAAAGAAGACTGTCATATACACCTAGGATGGCTTCAGGGTGAGTAAATCATGGGCTAATTTTCTTTTTTGGGTGAACTATCCCTTTAAAAATGCCAACGTGCAGTGCCCTTAAAGGTGCTCTATGGGCCCGTCCACACGGAGACGCGTTTAGCTGTATACGTACAAATTTTGTATCGTATTGCCGTTTCGTCCAGACGGATCCGGCGTTTTCAGAGACTGAAACCGCAATTTTTTTAAACCGGGTCCCAAGGTGGATAAATCTGAAAACGCCACCCTTGCGTTTTCGTGTGTACGGCCAATCCGTACATTTTGTGAAACGATGATGTCATCACACCATGTGACACCGCTACGTCACACGTAACAGCAACAACAATGGCGGACTATATGCTTGTGTTCGTGCTGCAGAACCTACTGAGCCTACTAGCTTTAGGTTTAGCTTTAATCTTCTGCTCTTATGCTACTATGGTGAGCAACAAGTGATTATGGACAACACCATACGCCACAAGCTCTTAAGTCCATCGCGGAGGACAACCAGGAGAAAATTTTGGGTAAGACCTGGTAGAACCAGCAGTTGGTGGGACAACTTTGTCAATGGCATTGTTGTGGAAGACGAATGGAGGGAGAATTTTCACATGTCCAAAGCATCTCTCGTTGCCCTGAGCGAAGAACTTAGTCCGTACATCGAAGGGCAAACAACAAACATGAGAGCACCAATTGAGACGTTTATAAAGGTTGCGTTAACGCTGTATTACTTGAGCGATGAGGGACGGCTACGGAAGACTGCTAACACCTTCGGAGTGTCGCGACAGGCTGTGTCCGTTGTTGTCAGGCAAACATGCAGAGCGATCGCTATCCACCTGGGTCCAAAATACATCAAGTTGCCTTTTACGGAGTCCGAGACCGAGGATCTGGTTTGGGGTTTCCATCATGCTCATGGCATGCCACAGTGTTTGGGAGCGGTTGACGGAACACACATCGACATCAAGCAGCCATCTACAAACTCAATGGACTACATCAACAGGAAAGGCAAACATTCTCTTAATGTACAAGCGGTCTGTGATTATAAGTACAGTTCCCTTTCAAGGCGGTAACTTCGACATTACGTCAACTGTGACGTATATGGGAACTCCTCCCTTTTCCATTTTGCTGAAATCTTATGGGCTAACGCCAGCTGGGGACAGCTGGCCAATTGACGCGAAGCATGCAAATACTGACAGGCTGCGGGCAGTATAAATGCATGGGTTCGTGGCAATAACGTCAGAATCTCTCTTTTCACGCTAAGAAATCATTTGTCATCGTGAAGTTGCATTAGAGGACTAATAGTAATTTTTCTTCGACGCATCCGATGGCTACTACATGCCAGTTATGTGCGGGCCCCTTAGACCCGCCCGACACTCACCCGTTCTGTGTCGCTTGCCTGGGCCTCGCCCACGCTGAAGCGGCACTAACGGACGACACGTGCGCCCACTGCGCCGAGCTGCCAGTGCGCGCCCTCAGAGCCAGAAGGGAAGTGGCTCGATCAGCAGCGGGGATGAGGCCCACTGCCGCCAGCGAGCCGCTGGTGGGCCCTCCCCCACCCGACGACGAGGTCTTCGATGCCGTCAGCTTCGCGGACGCGAGCTTTCGCCCCCCCCACGCCGTCGCGAGCTTCGTCTCCTTTGGGGCTGGTGGGGAAGACGACTCCATGTCACTCTCGGCGTCGGAAAAGGATTGGGCGTCTCTATCCGAACGCCCCGACCAAGAGGGCCCTGCAGACCTCCAGGATGAGCTCGTCAGGGTCCTCGGCAAGGCCGTCTCTGAGCTGGACCTCAAGTGGAGTGCTCCGGACGAGCCAGCCAAGAGCAAGTTGGACACTTGGTTTCTCCAGTCGAGCCGTCGTAAGACTGCATCGAGGAGAAGTACCCCGTTCTTCCCAGACGTTCACGAGCACGTGGTGAGGGCGTGGGCTGCACCCCAATCGGCGCGCACCCACTCGAACACGCAGGCCATGTTCGCGCACGTGGACGGGGCGGAAGCCCACGGATATGTGCGCATGCCCCCCGTCGAGGAGACCGTTGCCGCGCACCTGTGCCCGTCTTCATCTGCACTGGGGTCGGACCGCAGCCTGCCATCCAAGCCGTGCAGGTTCACCGCCCACCAGGCGGATAAGGCCTACGCATCTGCGGGGGAAGCAGCTTCAGCTCTACACGCCATGGCGATACTACAGGTGTTCCAGGCGAAGCTACTTCAATCCCTAGACGACGGCTCAGTGGATGCTGACGTCATCAGGGATCTGCGCGCGGCAACGGACCTCGCGCTGATGGCTACCAAGCGATCTGCTCAAGCCATCGGCCGCTCCATGGGATTCATGGTCGTCCTCAACAGGCACCTATGGCTAACCCTAGCTGACCTGAAGGACACTGACCGCAAGACGCTCCTGAACGCTCCAATCACTCCCTCCGGCCTCTTTGGTGACGCCGTGGAGTCAGTCACGGAGCGTTTTTCTGAGACGCAAAAACGCGCGAAGGCGATGAGCCACGTGATGCCCCGTCGCTCACTCCAGCCATCGGCGAGATCCCGCTCGTCTTCGGCTCCTCGCCAGGCTCAAGGACAGGCTAGACAGCCCGCCGTGGTGCCCCGCCCCGAACCGGACGCCCGTTTCGCCCGCGGCCGGAACAGGCAGTGGACGGGACCTGGGAAAAAACGCCAGGGTCAGAGGAGGAGGAGGAGCCCGCGCCGTGAGAGAACCAGCGCGCCATCCCCGGCTACCAAGCCATCCACCTGACAGAGCGGTCAAGAGGAAGAGAGAGCGTGCGGGGGGGCCCTCCCCCAAACGCCGTGTTCTAAAGCACCATGTCCCCCATGTTACCCCGGGCGACAAGTGCATTGTGTGTGCAAATGTTGTTTCTGCTTGTGTGAGTTCCACAATAAAAACATGTACCCCTGCACAAAAAGAGCTTTTTCTTCCTCTTACACCAAACACTGTGTCACTCGCCCTGCCCCAGAGCAGCGCAGAGTCACAGCCCATAACTATAATGGCCTCTCGAGGGCACGAGAGTGTCAACATTACACCAAGCCCATCGCGAGCCGCCCTCCCGCCAGTGTTTTTAGACTCGCGGGGGCGGGGCTCCAGTCAAAACACATCGTCGCTAAAAAAAGCTACGGCGGCAATAAAGCTAACGCGTCCGCTGTGTCACTTCACGGACGCGTGGGAGGCTATTCCGGGCGTTTCACCGTGGGTACTGGGAATAATTCGGCACGGATATTCTCTCCAGTTCAGACGCAGGCCACCCCGCTTCAACGGCGTGGTCCCGTCACTGACCTCGCCCCAAAACGTTCCCGTTCTGAGACAGGAAGTTCTCAGTCTGCTCGAGAAAGGAGCGATAGAGCGGGTCCCTCCGAGCGAGCAAGAGAGCGGGTTCTACAGCCGTTATTTCGTGGTGCCAAAAAAGGATGGAGGACTCCGTCCGATTCTGGACCTGAGACCCATCAACCGAGCACTTCACAAGCGCGCGTTCAGAATGACAACACTGAAACAGATCCTGGCACAAATTCGTCCCGGGGACTGGTTCGCTTCAGTGGACTTAAAGGACGCCTACTTTCATATTCAAATAGCGAAGCGCCACAGGCGTTTCCTGAGGTTTGCTTTCGAAGGAACGGCTTATCAGTATTCGGTGCTACCGTTCGGACTAGCCCTGGCTCCCCGAACATTTTCAAAGTGTGTGGACACAGCGCTCTCCCCCCTCAGATCGAGCGGGATGCGTATCCTGAATTATCTGGACGATTGGCTGATATTAGCCCACTCAAGAGATGTGCTAATCAGTCACGTGGAAACGCTGCTTCGCCACCTGGATACGCTGGGACTGCGTGTGAATATGCAGAAAAGCGTGTTTATTCCGAGTCAGACTATAACTTATCTGGGAGTATGTTTGGACTCGGTGGCGATGCGAGCCCACCTCTCTCAAGAGCGCATAGAGACAATCTCTTCGACCCTGCGCCGTTTCAGACCGGGCAGGTCTGTTTCATTAAGAGAATTTCAGAGGCTCCTGGGACTGATGGCGGCGGCTTCTTCAGTGTGCCATCTGGGTCTGCTGCATATGCGGCCGCTGCAGTTCTGGCTGAGAACCCGAGTTCCGCCGAGGGCGTGGTCTTCAGGCCACAAGCGCATTACGGTCACTCACAGTTGTGTCAACACTCTGAGACCGTGGAGCAACCCGGACATATTCAGCCCAGGAGTTCCTTTGGGTATAGTGACACAACGCACCGTGGTCTCGATGGATGCATCAACCTCGGGCTGGGGAGCAGTGTGCTTAGGCGTGCCTGCCTCAGGCCTGTGGTCGGAGTCACAGAGAGAGTGGCACATAAACCGTTTGGAGTTGGAGGCGGTGTCCTTAGCCCTGGAAGCATTTCGGTCAAAATTGGAGCAGCAACATGTACTGATCCGAACCGACAACACGTCCGTGGTCTCGTACATAAATCGTCAGGGCGGCGTGCGCTCCAGAGCTCTGTTCAAACAGGCAGAGAGTCTCCTGTTGTGGGCGGACCGTCACCTTCTCTCCATAAGAGCGGCGCACATCCCCGGTCTCCTGAACCGTGGAGCAGATATGCTGTCGAGGAACGGGATTCCTCAAGGAGAGTGGAGGCTTCACCCTGGGTCAGCCCAAATGATTTGGGATCGATTCGGGAGGGCGGACGTGGATCTGTTTGCCACAAGCGAGAACACGCACTGTCGGACGTTCTTCTCGCTATCTCACTCCCCACTGTTGGGAGATGCTCTGACATCGCGCTGGCCGGAAGCCAGGCTTTACGCGTTTCCTCCAGTGAAGATTCTGCCTATGGTGTTGTGCAAAATCAGAGAGGAGAGAGCGTCAGTGATCCTCGTGGCCCCGAACTGGCCGAATCAGCCCTGGTTTGCGGACCTGAGAGAGTTAATGGTGGCTCCCCCATGGCGAATCCCCCTCAGGAAGGACCTGCTGTCTCAGGCGAATGGCACGATATGGCACCCCAGCCCCGAGCTGTGGAACCTTCATGTGTGGCCGCTGCGGGGACTTTAGTGGAGCGAAACACTCTGCATTCTCGAGTGCTGAGCACACTCGCGGAGGCGCGCGCGCCTTCAACCAGACGCCTCTACGCTCTGAAATGGGGAGTTTTTACTAAGTGGTGCCAGGACATCGAAATTGACCCGGTGACTAGTTCAGTGTCGGATGTTTTGCGCTTTCTGCAGCACAGAATGGATAGCGGCAGTTTGCCATCAACACTGAAGGTGTATGTAGCTGCTATTGCTGCTTTTCGTTCCCCGGTCGACGGGCAATCGATTGGTAAGCACGCTATGGTGACCAGGTTTCTCAGGGGAGCGAGGAGATTGTGTCCATCACAGCCGCCCTCTGTGCCGCCGTGGGACCTAGCTCTAGTTTTGAGAGCCCTATCTCTACCACCGTTCGAGCCCCTAGCTTCGATTGCGGTCAAGGAGCTCTCTTTAAAGACGGCATTACTCCTGGCTCTTGCCTCAGCGAAGCGCATCGGGGACTTGCACGCGTTCTCGGTGAACGACGACTGCATCTGTTTCGGACCGGGCGATTGCAGCGTCACTCTCCGGCCGAGACCGGGATACGTTCCGAAGTCACTCAATACACCGTTCAGGGCACAAGTTGTTTCCCTGCCCGCCTTATCTGCTGAACCGTCAGCCTCGGATGACGCTGACGCCCAGACCGCTGTGTGCCCGGTCAGGGCTTTGCGGATGTATATGGATCGCTCGGCCGCCTTTCGTCAGTCGGACCAGCTATTCGTGTGCTTTGGTGGATGTAATAAGGGACATGCTGTTTCAAAACAGAGGCTTTCTCACTGGATTGTGGACGCAATTGCTTTGGCTTATAAATGCCAGGGGAAGGATTGTCCCCTTAACATCAGAGCTCATTCTACGAGGGCGGTTGCCTCCTCGTGGGCCTGGTCTAAAGGGATGTCTATCCAGGATTTATGTCTTGCTGCTGGCTGGTCTTCTCAGAACACATTCGCCAGGTTTTACAAGCTGGATGTACGGTCCGTAGCGTCTCAAGTGCTTTCGGTAAGTTGAGTTTACTCATGTACCGTGAAACTGTGATCCAGTGCAGTAGCTACCTTTAGCTAACCTGTTATGGTTATTAGGTTCATACAAGTTGTCACCGCGGAGCCGTCGACACTGTGTTTTCTCTCATGCTTTGAGTGCTTAATGTGTTGTGCCTGCCCTGTCACTGTCAGTGCAGACCTCACGTTAAAATTCTTGGGATATGCAAATTTTGATAGGGTTGAAGCTGCCGTCTCATTGGCCTACCTCGGCCTATCAGATGTGTGTATTCCTAAGCGGTGCGGCTATTGGCTAGGAACTGTTGTATACGCTTATGTGACAAGGGGTTCCCCGTCTGGGCTTATCTTCTCTGCTCTCACGGCGTGATTTTATACAGTTCCCATATACGTCACAGTTGACGTAATGTCGAAGTTACCGCCTTGAAAGGGAACGTCTCCGGTTACTATCGTAACCTCGGTTCCCTGAGAGGCGGGAACGAGACATTACGTTAACCGCCGTGTCGCTGTTTGATCAGCTGTGCCAGCGTTCAGTCGTGATTCTGACGTTATTGCCACGAACCCATGCATTTATACTGCCCGCAGCCTGTCAGTATTTGCATGCTTCGCGTCAATTGGCCAGCTGTCCCCAGCTGGCGTTAGCCCATAAGATTTCAGCAAAATGGAAAAGGGAGGAGTTCCCATATACGTCACAGTTGACGTAATGTCTCGTTCCCGCCTCTCAGGGAACCGAGGTTACGATAGTAACCGGAGACGATTTATTGATGTTGTGATAAGGTGGCCTGGGAGTGTACACGATGCACAGGTTTTTGCTAATTCAAAGCTCAATTTGTACTTTAAGACTGGCAAGATCCCTGCTCTGAAAAAACAGATTGTGGACAACGAGGAGGCCATACCAATTTTTCTTCTTGGTGACCCAGCCTACCCTCTGCTGCCTTACTTAATGAAGGAAAATGCAAACGGTGGCTCCACACCTCAAGAACAGTACTTTGGGCTATGTTTGTGTAGGGCACGGATGGTCATTGAGTGTGCTTTTGGTCGACTCAAAGCCAGATTTGCTGCACTGAAAAGGCCTATGGACATTGTAATGGCAATTTTCAAAGGTTAATCAAACAGCATCAAAAGGCATAAGAAAACTTTCAGAGGCAAATTGTAATAAAGAGAAAAAGTTTATTCTCTGAGAGAATTCTGTTCACAGTTACCGCAGCTACTCAGTATCAGGAAGACAGAACCTAACAGACTCAACAAAAACAGACATTTTATAGTGTCTTCTCTGACACTATACTCCTCCTCCCCAGTTTCTGTAACTTTCCTTACTGATATCCCCATATCTTAACCGGTTTGGACTGGCTTCTACCCCCCTGGGCAGGTCAAATTGTTCTTTGTCCCTGAGAAGCCAAAAGGCTTCCATTTATGACTTAAATAATCTTCTGTTCCCCTCCTGAGAGGGCATGGGGCTTCACTTTAATACTGAACGACCCCTGTATTCTCCTGACTGAACCATTTCTCGAGCCCAGGTCTTACAATCTCCCTGGCCCATCCGTTTTATTGCGTCTGTTTCTTCCTGTCCTCCGTCAGCTGCTAAGATACTCACAGAAATACATGATTCAATGAGATTAACAATGGTTTAAAACAAATGCATATAAGAAATACTGAATTTTTCCACAACAACATCAACTTGCAGGACCTTCCCCATGTCATTTACGCCTGCTTTGTTCTCCACAATTTTTGTGAGGGCAGTAAGGAGACTGTGGCTGAACACTCTGTGCTGAGAACGATGCAATGTGATAAAGACTTACAGCCCCCTACACAATGCAACAACTACCTCACAGATTGTAATGAGGGAGAGGGAAAGAGAGTGAGGAGAGTAGTCACAAAGTACCTTGACCCATAACAAGCTGGCCAAAGTACCTTGACCCTTAACATGCTGGCCAACAAAAAAAAAAATTCTGCTTTGTTCAGTTTTTTTTAAAGTATTTAGTAAAATCTGCAAAGGTAAATTGTATAATTGTATTTTTTTTAAAATGTGTTGTGTGGAATGTGTGTCCAGTAGGGTGCATCAAAAAACAGAATTCTTGAATTTTGATATGGCTGGGTGCTAAAAGTGTTCCAATATATGTAAAAAGCAAAATATTTTTACAGTACATGATGATTTAGGGGTGCCACCGCACATCTGTTTTTGTTGGATAAAGTGGTTAACAGTGCTCAATGGTCGCCATGGAGATCTGAGGTAAACAATACTACAGCTCAAGAAAACTGAGGTGATCTTTCTGTTTGAGGTGATCTTTCTGTGTTGGGTATATTATTACATATTACAATCATATCTGTAGTTGTGTCTTTGTATACTTATTTATCATAAGTCATTTAAGTCATATTTATAGGTATTTGGTGCTCATTACATCTAGCTAACGTTAGCTAGCAACAGTTTGCTAACTACAGTTAGGTATCTATGTTAGCTAAGCTATTAAGCTTAACATCAACAGTATTCTGGAGTGGACAATGTCATATTCAGAGTATACAGTGGGGAGAACAAGTATTTGATACACTGCCGATTTTGCAGGTTTTCCTACTTACAAAGCATGTAGAAGTCTGTAATTTTTATCATAGACTTCAACACAGTTTTACACTTCAACTGTGAGAGACGGAATCTAAAACAAAAATCCAGAAAATCACATTGTATGATTTTTAAATAATTAATTAGCATTTTATTGCATGACATAAGTATTTGATCACCTACCAACCAGTAAGAATTCCGGCTCTCACAGACCTGTTAGTTTTTCTTTAAGAAACCCTCCTGTTCTCCACTCATTACCTGTATTAACTGCACCTGTTTGAACTTGTTACCTGTATAAAAGACACCTGTCCACACACTCAATCAAACAGACTCCAACCTCTCCACAATGGCCAAGACCAGAGAGCTGTGTAAGGACATCAGGGATAAAATTGTAGACCTGCACAAGGCTGGGATGGGCTACAGGACAATAGGCAAGCAGCTTGGTGAGAAGGCAACAACTGTTGGCACAATTATTAGAAAATGGAAGAAGTTTAAGATGACGGTCAATCTCCCTCGGTCTGGGGCCCCATGCAAGATCTCACCTCGTGGGGCATCAATGATCATGAGGAAGGTGAGGGATCAGCCCAGAACTACACGGCAGGACCTGGTCAATGACCTGAAGAGAGCTGGCACCACAGTCTCAAAGAAAACCATTAGTAACACACTACGCCGTCATGGATTAAAATCCTGCAGCGCACGCAAGGTCCCCCTGCTCAAGCCAGCGCATGTCCAGGCCTGTCTGAAGTTTGCCAATGACCATCTGGATGATCCAGAAGAGGAATGGGAGAAGGTCATGTGGTCTGATGAGACAAAAATAGAGCTTTTTGGTCTAAACTCCACTCGCTGTGTTTGGAGGAAGAAGGATGAGTGCAACCCCAAGAACACCATTCCAACCATGAAGCATGGAGGTGGAAACATCATTCTTTGGGGATGCTTTTCTGCAAAGAGGACAGGACGACTGCACCGTATTGAGGGGAGGATGGATGGGGCCATGTCTCGCGAGATCTTGGCCAACAACCTCCTTCCCAGGTTCGTGCCAGCAGCCATATCACCCTGTAGCCCAAGACTGGTTGCCCACTGAAGCTAAGCAGGGCTGAGCCTGGTTAGTACCTGGATGGGAGACCTCCTGGGAAAAACCAGGTTGCTGCTGGAAGAGGTGTTAGAGAGGCCAGCAGGGGGCGCTCACCCTGTGGTCTGTGTGGGTCCTAATGCCCCGGTATAGTGACGGGGACACTATACTGCCAAAAGAGCTCCGTCCTTCGGATGAGACATTAAACCGAGGTCCTGACTCTCTGTGGTCATTAAAAATACCAGGATGTCCTTCGAAAAAGAGTAGGGGGGTAACCCCGGCATCCTGGCCAAAATTGCCCCTTGGCCTCTGTCTATCATGGCCTCCTAATCATCCTCATATACTGATTGGCTTCATCACTGTCTCCTCTCCACCAGTAAGCTGGTGTGTGGTGGGCGTTCTGGCGCAATATGGCTGCCGTCGCATCATCCAAGTGGATGCTGCACATTGATGGTGGTTGAGGAGATCCCCCCTTCTATGTAAAGCGCTTTGAGGTCTCAGAAAAAGCGCTATATAAATGTAACGAATTATTAATTATTAATTATAATTCCCTCAGTAAGAGCATTGAAGATGGGTCGTGGCTGGGTCTTCCAGCATGACAACGACCCGAAACACACAGCCAGGCCAACTAAGGAGTGGCTCCGTAAGAAGCATCTCAGGGTCCTGGAGTGGCCAAGCCAGTCTCCAGACCTGAACCCAACAGAAAATCTTTGGAGGGAGCTGAAAGTCCGTATTGCCCAGCGACAGCCCCGAAACCTGAAGGATCTGGAGAAGGTCTGTATGGAGGAGTGGGCCAAAATCCCTGCTGCAGTGTGTGCAAACCTGGTCAAGAACTACAGGAAACGTATGATCTCTGTAATTGCAAACAAAGGTTTCTGTACCAAAATTTAAGTTCTGCTTTTCTGATGTATCAAATACTTATGTCATGCAATAAAATGCAAATTAATTACTTAAAAATCATACAATGTGATTTTCTGGATTTTTGTTTTAGATTCTGTCACTCACAGTTGAAGAGTACCTATGATCAAAATGACAGACTTCTACATGCTTTGAAAAAACCTGAAAAATCTGCAGTGTATCAAATACTTGTTCTCCCCACTGTAGATGTCTCATGTGTATTGAGAGTAGCATTGCAGTTGTTACAGTAAATTAACAGGGTAAGGCCACTTGAACATGTCCCATTGACCACCATTCATTTTGTCTATAGGACAAATGAATGGAGAATCTTGAAAGTTTAATTCTGAGAAGTGCAAACAAACAACTTTTACTTTGATAACCCTATAGAACATGTTACTGTATAAAAGTTCACTGTACTCCACACTTCCAGGTCAACCTTTTGGCAATTAGACAAAAAAATTCAAATTGTGTTAGGTGGTAGTGTTAGGTGGCACCCCTAAATCTCAATGGAATTCCTCAAAACTTTGCAAAAGTAATTTTTATGTTAATTGGAACAAAATGCAATGCCAGCCAAATTGATATTTTGAAATTAAAATTTCCCATTCAAATTTGATGCACCCTAGTGTCCAGTGAAAATAAACAAATGACTAAACAATTCCAGAACTTTTTTTTTTGGTAAAAAAAAGCTTTAGGTCAAAGATCAATTTGATAAAACAGGTAATATTGTACAAAGTGCAATAGACATATACATACAACATGTCAACTACCACAGGTAGAAGAATAATTATACAAAACAGGTCAAACTGTGTAAAGTGCAACAGTGCACGCACAGTGCAGGCAACAAACACAAACCATATACAACAGGTAAAATTATCTAGTGCAACAGTGCAGTCACTCTGTGTCATCTTGCAGCAGTGCACGTCTGTATGAAAATGACGTTTGCTGATGTGGGGTGACACATGATGGTGTAGGTGTGTAGCATTCGGGGCGGTATTGTCCAGGTTGGTTTGCTGGTTCATTGGGCCGATGTGTGCAGGAAGGCTGGTGTAGTGGGGTGTGGTGTTGTGTGCATGAATGATGGTGTGTGCACTTGGAATTGTCCACTGCTGCTGTGTGGGGGTGTAAATTGGCATTGGAACAACAATTCCCTCATGAAGGAAAAACTCTCCTGAATGGTACTGGTTATGTTCGCAATGTTTGTATTGATCTGCAGCATGTTGTCGGAATTGCGTCTAGCGGAGTCCTCCATCAACTCCAACATCCTCCTCTTTATTTTTAGGTCCTCTTCTGCCGGATCGGCCTGAACCTTTCTCTTCAGCCTGTCTCCTCTGTGGCTGTTCAACTTTGCCTTGAATATAACAGAGCAAAATCGCATAATTATTACCCAAAATAAGTTAAGACCAAAGCTATGTTATGAATAATGTATTAAATCAACACACCTACACAAAGAACATGCATCTGTCCTAACTATGCCCACATCAAACGGTACTGTACCATATGTCTAACTCGCTAAACTTTAAATCATAAGCCTGGAGCAAACATTACCTGGAGCAAATCCCGGCGCTGCTTTACAACCGCAGATGGAAGACAGTCGAGGGATTCAGTGGAGTTTGGAGAATCGGAAGACTCTTCCAGGTCACCCGTCTCGATGCTGGTGTCGATGGAGCATGTAGCAGGCGACCCACCCCAGATCTCCTCGCAAAGCTCATAAAATATGAGCATTACCCGTCCTTGGCTACTTCGACGCCCTGTGTCCACCGCATGCCTGTATTTGCTGCCATGCTAGCATCGTGAGGGAAATCCTTCTCGGTTAGCTCCCTCGGATACTGCGCATACTCGGATACTCGGTTAGCTCCCTCGGATACTGCGCATGAAACATGCCCATTATGTCAGAATATTTGGAGTGACATGAGGGGACGGGATGAGGAGGAGAGAGGGTCGAGCTAGCCTCCGTTTTGTTTGACTATACTTTGAACGTCAACAAGAAGTAACATCACCCAACATCGCTTAGAGCACCTTTAATGCACACTAAACCCACACTGAAGTGGTATTCAAGGCACATGTATTATGGTCTGGAACTCATGTACCCTGAAATCGCAAGATGTCGAGGTAAACATTCCACTATAATTAGATAGCCTACATATAATTTGGTAGTAAAAACATAGTGTTGCACATTTTATTGGTGCAAAGATGAGTATGATATGTGTAGGCCTATTTTGTACAACATTTGCAACTGTTTTTATCACTTAATTAGAAGCATCACAATTTAAAATGTGTGTTTTATGTTAGTTACATAGCAACTACTGAACAGACATGCACACCTTTTTTTTTTTTTTTTTTTATGCAAAGTATTGAAAATATAATAAATAAAAGCTCCGTAAACACTTGCATTTTTTGCAAGCCTATAAGTGTGTCCAATCGAGTAATCAAAAGTTGAAAACTTGGGCCAAATAGAGGAATACGTCATGCAAGTAGACAAGTGGTCAAGTGCAAAGACCGCAAGTGTGGGTATTTGGACGAGGCCAGGGGCGTAATTTGTCATAATACTAATTACGGTTATTATTACAACATCTGGCGTGAACGCAGTGCTCCGCTCCTCCAAACCTAATCAAACACACTTGAACAAGCTAATCAAGGTCTTCAAGATTAGGCTACTAGAAAGCTACACGCAGGTGAGTTTCATCAGGGTTGGAGTTACCCAGACCTCCTTGGATCTTTAAAAACGCGTTTTCAGAAAACTTTTATACAGCGATTCAGCAGCACGTGTTTGTATTGGAGTATTGGGTGCCTCGCTGTCCCTTCTGACTGACTGATTCAGTGTGTTTTCCAGCAGAGCTCATTGTGAGATTACAGGTCGAGAGGATGACAGTTCGAGTGTACTGCTGGTTGAGTGTTGTTTTATTGTGCCTGTCTGCATGTTTGTGCACAACACACGCTGGAGTCGCAGGTGAGAAAATCTTTTAGCTTCATTACACAGTCTGAAGAAATGCATACATGACTGCCTTACAAAATATGACTTCTTTTGAACATGTAGCTACAGTACATTTAGTTGCAATAGTAAACTTATGAAAAACACATTAACTGTCCGTGTCGCCTATCTGCATTGTGCTTGTATTACATACCTCACTACTCTTGTCTTTAAAAAAGATTGACAGTTTAGTGATAAATGTATTCTTGAGTTTAAGCAGATAAATATATGCATATTGTCAAGTTTGAGACCTATAAAGTTTGAGACCCCCCCCCAAGTGTCTTCTATAATTCTTTTGTCATATCCTACTCCATGACAAAAATACCTGAAATTTAGCACGTATGGCAGTTTCACAGAATAGCTTTACAAAATTATTAAAGATGATAAATATGTAAAATACAATTCACTCTGTAACACTTGCTATTCATGATTTGAGAAAGGACAGACTAAAGATGACTCTGTATCCCTCCAGTGAAGCCTGCGGCTGAACCTCAAAAGCCTGCCGTGAAGCCTGTGGCCAAACCGCCGAAGCCTGTGGCCAAACCGCCAAAGCCTGCCGTGAAGCCTGTGGCCAAACCGCCAAAGCTTGCCGTGAAGCCTGTGGCCGAACCTCCAAAGCCTGCAGAGAAGCCTGTGGCCGAACCGCAAAAGCAGCCTGAGTGGGACAGAGACCATGACGGCCACCGCGGTCACGGTCACCGTTATGGCCACCGCCGCCACGGTCACCGTTATGGCCACCGCCGCCACAGTCACCATGACGGCCACTGCGGTCATGGTCACCATGATGGCTAATCTAAATCCTGACATTGATTTTGCTGAACTCATGCTGAAGTTCTTTTACATATCAATTCAGTGCTTTATTTGTATGGAATGTTCCCTGTTTATCACCAAATAAATCGTTTAATGATATTTTTGCTTGATTGGAGTTTTTGGTAAAAAAAAGTACTTCTCTTTCTATGGAGTACATGTGGTTATCCTCTGTGTTGACAGAGAAGTGTTTCATCCTCCATATAGTCAAGGAAGTTGGTTTATCCTGTCTAATCAGGGAAGGTTGTGTTAACGTTATCCTCTGCAATGCCAGAGAAGAGTCATTTTCTGTAAAGTAAGGGAAGATTTATCCTCTGCTCAATCAGGGAAGGTTAACAGCTTTTACAGTTCATGTTAAGGTGTTTTATCCTCTTTGTCAGGTGTTACGGAAAAATTCTGTATTATATTCATTTGTTTCCAAACTGCTAATTTCATTTAATCATGTGTTTCTGTGAGGGTTTCTAGCAGCTGAAAGGGGACAGGAAAGAACAGCCGTAATAAACCAGATGGGCCAGGAAGATAGTAGACACCTGGACACGAGAAAGCATTTTAGTCAGGAATACAGGGTGTTGTTTAGTAATAAAGTGAAGTCCCATGCCCTCTCCTGAGGGAAGCAGGAGGTAATTTAGGTCATAAATGAAGGCCTTTTGGCTTCTCAGGGACAAAGAACAGTTTGACCTGCCTAGGGGGGGGGGAAGAAACCAGTCCAAACCACTTGAAGATATGGGATATCTTTAAGGAAAATTACAGAAACTTGGAAAGGAGGGGTCATGATGCCAGAGACCTGTATAAAATGTCTATGTTTTGTTGAGTCTAACAGGCATTCTTTTTCGAAACTAGGTACTGTAGCTGCGGTTTGTGAAAAGAATCCTCAAAGAATAAACCTTTTCTCTTTATTACAATTTGCCTCTTGAAAGTTTCTTACACCTTTTGATGCTGTTTTTATTAACCTCTGAAAATTGCTATTACAATTGGTGTCAGAAGTGTTGGATCCCGTGCGGAATCTTCTTCTCCTGGTCCTGAGAATGGATTTGACGGAAGTGTACAACCCCGGCAGCACCAGGCGGCCGGTCTCATACCTCGACGGCTTGAGGTAGAACTCAACGGGTTAAGGGAGAGAGAGCCAATTCCCGCATTCAGGACCAAGGGAAGAACTCCCACCAGGATCAAAAGAATCCGCGGCAATTACAGAAAAGAGAAAGCATCTCTGGGTAAGAAACGGCAAATTGTTTAATTGATGTTGAGTGTAAATTGATAACTGTGAGTGAACGTGAACTATATTGGCTGAATTTGTCTTTTGGTACGAGCAGAGAAAGTTTTGAGGGAGAAATTGATCTGACAAAATCAGACCGGTCTCTACAAAAAACGAGCTCGTAGGTGGACGGAAGTACCACAGTTGATTAAATAGGTGAACGGAAGAGTCACAGATAATCACAGAGCATATTTGCTAAAACCTGGCTGATTTTGGGTGAAAAAATAGGATCTGTTGAAGACGTTTGACAGAATAGTAAGACGCGCGTCAAAAGGAAAATCCAAAAGAGGAGATTCAGCCAAAATGGGGTCATCTAACAGTAAATTAGACCATTTTTACACACCTATTTTCTGTCAAATGAGAAATAATTATGGTGGTAAATGTATGGTTGACATACAAAAACTGGTCAAATATCATGATTTCCCGAGGCGGGGATCTTGAGTAAGATAAGACTTAATGTCGTAAAAGAATCAATAGAAAAGAATGAGGGAAAACAGAATGGTTGCTGTGTGTTAAACATGTATGCAAGGGATGTGAACAGACTATAATGTGTTGGGTAGAAGAGGCTGATAGGCGAGAACGAAAGCAAATACAAAAAGAACTGGCATATAATGTTGAGAATGTTGTATGTGTGAAAACAGTTCCACTGGAACAGAATGCTACTAATGAACCGAATGTATGTGCTTCTCCACATATGACCGAGATGGCAACAGCTCCGCCGCCTGCCTACAATACAACCCACTATCCCGTAGCAGAGATAACGGCCCTCAAGCTGGACCTCGATCTGGACCGCTCCACCGCCCCTGAGAACCGCACAAGAACTGGAGCAGGACAGACAACAAATGGCACAGCGAATGGCAGCCCAAGAAGAACAACTCGTAGAAGCAAGAGCACAAATTGAATTGACATTGGCAGCCCAAAGAGCAGCGCAGGTAGAGGCAGATGCAAGAGCAGCGCGAGCGGGGGCAGAGGCCGCAGAGCGAGGTCGCTGTGGTTAAATCTCTCCGGCATTGGGGACTGGGAGAAATAACATTTTCTTGACGCTCCTGTGGATTTGAGTGGATCGTTCGACCCAGCGGCCACGGCGATGAGACAGAGGTGCGACCTCCAGAAGACGGAAGGAGAGGCATTTGACATCTGTCTGCCGCGTAAGAGATCACCACGTCCTCCTGTTCCCCCGCGTCCTGTTCCACCAGTCCAGGACTGCAAAAGGTGTGGGGAAAGCAGTCATTCGCGGCGGCTGCAAAGTCCAAGTCCGCTAACCATCCAATGTCAATTTATTTAAATGTGGCCAAAGCCACTGAACCTATTAGTTCCTCTTACCACCCTGAGAGGTCACTGTGGCTAAATCTCTGGAGCATCGGGGACAGGGATAAATTCCTCTCCCGATTCCACCACATTTGTTTCCCCACCTGCGAAGTGTGGATGTGGAATTTGGGTGGGCAAATGGTTCTAAGTTGTGTTCAGCCCAGTTCAGCTCCCCCTCAACACACAATGTTCCGTGGATTGCTGACAGTCCAGAATACTCATCCACCAAAAGAATATGGTCTGATGGGCACAATCACAAGTTCTCAAATGTATTGTCACAAAGCACATCTTTTACATGGGTTGGTTGGGACACTTACAACTTACATACCACGTCTCTGGGTGTAACCGCCCAGAGTGAACTAGTGTTTTTCCTTGATGCCTCGCCACAGCCAATCATTCTGCATGATTATTGGCTCACAGATATTGACAAGATTGGCCCCTTAGGTATTGAAATTTGGTACGAACGACAACCTGTTTTTTGATACTCAATGGTATCAAGTCAATTCGGTCGGTGCCTAAAAAGTATCAAACTCGATACCCAGCCCTACTTTTACCCCCTCCATTTTCTTCAGAGGAGCAGAAATTGCACACTTTGTGTCCTGTACAACCGTTACGGCATTATGTAAACAGGACACCATCGTTCAGGAAAAATTATCAGTAATTCGTTTCATGGGCCGATCTCATAAGCCGATCTCGAGCGCCTTTCCCACTGGATGGTGGAGGCGATTGAATTGGCCTATACTTCTATGGGTCTTCATTCCCCGGTGGGCTTAAGGGCTCATTCTACAAGGCGTATGGCTACCTCAGGGCGGTGTTCAAGAGGATTTCGGTATGAGATATTTGTGCAGCGCCAAGCTTGTAGAATTGAAATAATCCAAGATATTTGAAACGAACAAAGACATTTGCTCAACTGTTTTTCTACCCCCTCTTTCCAACACAAGGACTATTTGGAGTTCCCAAAGACACAGATAGTGATCAAAGCCTGTAGGCCAATATGTGTGTACTTTGGGGGTCGATGAATTGTCACACCTTTAGTATGGTGGGGGAAGTTTAATTATCTGATTGGTCAGTTTGAATGTCTCACAATTGGGTTTTAGTCACAAGGTCGGGAAAGGATAAAATAAGATTGAAACTGTTGCTCTGTCTCTTTTATGCTCTGGCTCTCTTTTTCTATGGGTCCTCTCTTCTCTCTCTCTCTTTACATCCTCTTTCCTCTTACTCTCTCTCTCTATCTATCTATCTATCTCTCAGGTAACATTTACATGCTGGGTAAGATTAATGGTATAAGTTATCATCATCTCATACATCTATTTTGTAACTATTTTAAGTGTAACCATAACCATATTTAGTCATTAAACCTTTTCATTTACAAATAATGTGCTAACTAGTTTTGATTTGGTATTGACTTTGAAGTGCTACATATTCCAATACAATATTGTCACTCTCTATAGCAACACTCTCCCAGATTATAAGCTATTGTAACTGTGCTTATTTCCGTCAGTGGTATAAGTGGCAGTGGGTGGAATAGACAAGAAATGTACAGTTTTCTACCATCTTGCTGACAACTTTTTTTTAGTCATTCGGCAGTCTTGCAGCTTGAACCTCTGCAGGAATTCCACCCTTACAAGCTGGCCTTCCCCTCATACATTTGTTAGATTTTACTGTCTGGATGTCACTGCAACCTCTATGGCTCATGAAGTTCTCAATGTTGGTTCTTTGGAGAATCGAAAGGTTATCTTTCTTTCTTGCTGGGTCTGTTCAGCAACTTTGGAAAGCATGCATTACATGAGTTGGCTATATCATTTCCATAGAGATATACCGAGTGTTTGCTTGAAAGAGAACATTAGGTCACTTGCGTAACCCCGGTTCTCTGGGAACAGAGCAAGGTATCTGACCAAGCTTCCCTACTCACATAACACAGGGGAAGAGCATGCTTAGAATACCGTTTTGGGTTTCATAGCTGTATATATAGAGAGGGGGTGGGCTCCTTATCATGAGCTGTGATTGTAAATGTGAGCTGTGGTGTAGGCTAATTGGTGCTTCCAAAGTCTATCATGCCTGAGGATGTATAGTGAGATACATCGCACTGTTCACAGAGAACCAGGGTTACACAAGTAACCTGAGGTTTGCTAATAATGTGCATACTTACAGATTTTAAGATGATGACAACAGGAGTGAATGAGATGAAATCTTATTGAGAGATGACAGAAGTGTTGCCGTTTATGATAGATATATCCAGAAACATATATGTTTCCAAGGAGCACCACTGACTTAAAGGGGACCTATTATGCCCCTTTTCCCAAGATGTAAAATAAGTCTCTGATGTCCCCAGAGTGTTTATGTGAAGTTTTAGCTCAAAATACCCAACAGATAATTTTTTACAGCATGTATAAATTGTCACTTTTTGGTGCTCAGAAAAACGTGCTGTTTTAGTGTGTGCCCTTTAAATGCAAATAAGCTCCTGCTGCACGGCACAGGGGGCGGAGCTTCATGAGCTCGCGCTCAGTCTGTCAAGACAATTTCATCTCATGGAATGATGATAATATCAGAAACTTTCAGTAACGGTGTTCATTTCGACCCGGAGTCAGACAATAATGCCTACAGAGTCAAAGTGCTGTATGGAGATGGAACAGGTATAGTTTAGTTTAATTACGGTTATAACGTATTTGTCATCTGCTTGTATGTATCCACTATTAATAGCCTACAAGTCTGCTGTTTTGGACCAGGTCCGAATGATGATCAAAAATATACTGATGAGTTTAATCAAGTTTATTGTGCATCACACAAAAGATGAAGCGTCAGTTTTACTCCAGAAAATCACTGTAAGAGCTGAGTAAACACAGTATAAGAAGTGCGTAAGTACATAAACGAATTTTGTAAGAGTTGAGGGAGCATTTTCTTTGAAAACAAAATAATTTCACCTCGTCTTCAGCAGCTGCCTCAGATTTCGGGAGTAAATAGAGAGAGCTATGTGGATTAATACATCCAGCCACACAACACCTACTACGCTTGCGAGACATTCTCGTCAGTGCAGCAATGGCGGATGTGTACAACTCACTGTGAACTCGACCAGGCCGGGTCTATGTTAAAACGGCAGTGTCTGTCAACACTTGTGGGCGGGGCCTGTGGCTTTAGTGACGTCACTAAAGCCGCATTCTGAAAACAGGTCGTTGGGAGACACTGCTGATGATTTATGGGGATTAATAAAAAAGGAGTGAGTGGATTTTTATCACTATTGGGTGGTTGTGTACTGCCAACACACATTTATGTCCAAACAGCATGCAAAATTGAATTTTGCATAATAGGTCCCCTTTAAAGATCTTCCACAATTCCCTAACCTCAATAGACGACAATTGTAAAGTTGTTAAGACATACAGGTTGTTGAAAAAGATAGCTTATGTTTTAGATTTTTGATTTAATTGTTTTATAGATTCAAGTGTTTTTATGGCTCTGTATTTCCCTATTGTTAACTCAATAAAAAATGTTTCAGCCTAAATTCTATCTGTTCATCATCAATATAGATATATATTTTTTATATATATATATATATTTTAAAGTGGCGTTGATATAAGAATGGCTGTATTCCCTAGTTGCTTGAAACATTGTTGTTAGTCATAATTACTTGGATCAATCAGCAATTGTAATTCAGTTTCCAATTCTAGACATGCCCCTGTGTCTGTGTATGCTGTGGGTGCTTCTCAATATCCCTCCTCGTCTCCTCTCTCCTCCGTCCTCCATCCTATGACCCGGAAATTGATCGAGCACAGCCATCTTGAAGGACATCTCAATTCTCTAATTGCACCGCGAGGAGTCGAGGATCGAGGAGTGAGGAGGCTTCCAGAGGAGTCATGAGCGAGGATACACAGGTGTATCCTATGCGGAAGAGTTTTATCGACTAAAACGTGACGCACGTATAAATTCTCCTCCCCCTTCACATCGGTCACAATAATTTTGATTTATACTTTACTTTTGCAGTTTATATAAACCACACACCTCACATATTTCAACAGGGTATCTTTCTTTATTATTATTTATTATGAATTTCTTAAATAAACAAATTTCAACAACATGAGGGCAGATCCTCTGAGCGCTGCTGATGACGCGATGAAGTGACGCTGGAGTGATCAAGGATTCCAATGTATAAAAAAAGCTTTCATTCGATCCCTCCGTCCTCGCGTCTTTTCCTTGCAGCCTTCCCTCGCATCCTATAGAGGGCGGAGCTGAGACGCGAGGAAAGGAAGCGAGGAGAGGAAACGAGGATGCACAAATAAGAATTGAGAAGCACCCACTGTCTCTTCATACTCTACACAGATTTATGCCAGTAGAGATCCACTTCCTGTAGAGTTTAGGTGTAAGAGGTTATTCATAGCAACAACTTGTAAACGTGGAATTTTCTGAGAGCTCCGACTTGTACCACGTAATTGCTGTACCACCTGACCATTTTGTCATTGATAGTGTTCCCATAGAAACACTCAAATCTTCTGATTATGTCATCTGGGTGACCGCAGTGCTCCACTCCTCCAAACCTAATCAAACACACCTGAACAAGCTAATCAAGGTCTTCAAGATTAGGCTACTAGAAAGCTACACGCAGGTGAGTTTCATCAGGGTTGGAGTTACCCAGACTTCCTTGGTTCTATAAATCTTTGGACAGCAATTTATGTTAAGGGATTCAGCAGCAGCAGTGTAGTTTTGTGTGCCTCACTGTCCCTACTGACTGACTAATTAAGTGCATTTTCCAGTAGAGTTGATTGTGAGATCACCGGTCGAGAGGATGACAGCTCAAGTATACTGCTCGTTGAGTGTTGTTTTATTGTGTCTGTCTGCATGTTTGAGCATAAACCACGCTGGAGTCATAGGTGAGAAGATCTTTTAGCTTTAGTACACTGCCCTGGAAGAAATGCATAAATAAATGCCTTACAAAATATGATGTTCAGTACAATTAGTTGTAATAGTAAACTTATGAACAACATATTGATGGATGTCTTCTTTCTGCATTGTGCTTCTATAACACGCCTCACCAGTAGTGGGGTAGGTTGTAATGGCACTCTTTGTCTTTGAAACTAATTGTCAGTTTAGTTCTAAATGGTATTTCTACTTGATTTGAAGCAGATAAATGTATGAATATTTTCAAGTTTGAGACGCACACAGTGAAACCCTTGACGTATGCTGAAAATATTACAACAACACTCCTGTGATGTCTGTTAAAGCTGACGGTCGTGCCGTGGAGGATGTACTTGTGATCGAGACTGCTCTGGATGACAATGTTAATTAAACTGAACTAAATGTGAAACTATAAAGAAGAAAGACTGAACTAGTATTTTCTTGTAAAACCTACTCTGATCTTTGACCACTTTTTTTCTTATCACTGAATGCTGAAAGTCTCATTACTGTATGTTTCTGTCATGTTTCTGTATCACAGCAAAGCCAGGACAGTGTCCAAGCACAAAATCTGGAGGAGGAAATTGTGCTGAGTTGTGTTCCTATGATAGTGACATAGTGACTGTCCGAAACATGAGAAATGCTGCAGCAATGGATGTGGACGTCAGTGTATGGCTCCATTTACAGGTATTTGTTCTATTAGTGTTTGAGTAAGCCTTCTCGTTATTTCAGTTGGATTTATTTTATCATTCACCGTGTATTGAGTATTGAGCCGGTAGCACAGTCTCAAGCACAGGATTGCTTTACAAATTTAATGGATGATGAATAATAATTAAAATAAATTTCTTTATGTACAACTTGCTGTACATCTAAGACTGAATGTTGTTAAACGGACTGACTAAAGCTGACTATCTGAATCCATGCAGTGAAGCCTTCAGCTGAACCGGCAAAGCCTGCAGTGTGTGCCGAAAACTGTCAAACTCACCCTGATGCCCCATGTTCTGGCCCTAAGGGGGGTCCTCCAGAGCCTGTATTGATGCCTGCAGCCGAACCAGAAAAGCCTGCAGTATGTGCTGAAAACTGCCAAAAAAACTCACCCTGATGGCCCATGTTCTGGCCATAAGGGGGGTCCTCCAGAGCCTGTAGTGAAGCCTGCGTCTGAACCAGCAAAGCCTTCAGTGTGTGCCGAAAGCTGCCAAAAAACTCACCCTGATGGCCCATGTTCTGGCCATAAGGGGGGTCCTCCAGAGCCTGTAGTGAAGCCTGTGGCCGAACCAGAGAAACCTGCAGCCGAACCAGCAAAGCCTGCAGTATGTACTGAAAACTGCCAGGAAAAACTCACCCTGATGGCCAATGTCCTGGCCCTAAGGGGGGATCCTCCTGGCCATAAAGAATGTGGCCATGCATGCAGTTAATGGTGTTGATTTTTACTACTGATGTATGGGATGTTTTTCCTGTTTAACAAATAAATCTCATACTTTAGTAAGTCACTTTTTTTTTTTTTTTTTGCCTGAAGAGTTTCATTTTATATTGCAACAGCTGTTGCCCAAAGTGATCCACAATAACTAAACACAAATAACAGTACAAAGAAAAAAACATAGACAAGGTAATAATCAAACACCCAACACTTCCAAGATGCCCAGGAAGTCTTAAAAGATGCGCTTTTAACATGGCCTTAAATTTCGGTAGTACTTTGCTGACCTTACAGAAAATGAGAGTTCATTCCAAAGTTTGGTTCCAACATGAGAACTCTGTCGCCATTATTTCAAGATAGGTTATAAAATGCCAGCATGCTAGAATGATAAGAACTGGCAAAATTGTGACATCTTATAAACAAGTAACATGATCTTATAGATAATTATATACAAACAGCAACTATTTTAAAGTAATTGGCTCATTTCTTTTGGCTGACTTGAGCATTCTTGCCAGCATTCTGTATTTTGAAGACGTGCCAATGCTTTGTCAATTCCAAAGTAAAGAGTTGCATTAGTGTGTACAAAGCTCTCGCTCGCACAATCTGCAGGGGTGATCTCAAGGATGCTTACTTTTATATAAGCATCTGTCCTGCACACAGGAAATATATCAGTTTTTCCTTTCAGAGTGTACACTTTTTTTACTCTTCTATTCAGGCAGACACAGAGATGCTCACGTCTCGTCTCATCTCATTAATCTGGGGTCCAGAATCAACTTTGGGGGATGTGTGGCAGGGCTGCCGTAGATCTCTTCGCCTTGCAGGCAAACACAAAGTGTCTGCTGTATGTTTCTCTTTCAGGGATGAAACGTGGCTGAACGTGTTGCTATGCATTCCCACCGCTGGGTCTAATTTCTCCCACCCTGGACAGAGTAAGAGAAAACTAATGATTCACATAAAACAATACATTGATTTAAATTTTGTAAGACACTTTTTGTTTGGAAAGGCAATATGCGTAGGGGCATGATTCACACCTGAGAAGACAACGACCTGCATAATGAGCCTTTCATTCAGGTGTGTCACTGAGCCACAAGAAAGAATGCAAGGGCAAACAATATATATATATATATATATATATATATAAAATACAAAATTGGTTCACAGTTGGAAACACAGTTGTTGTTTTTTCACAAATTGTGCTTACAAATTGTATAATATCCAAGGTAAATATTGTAATTGTGTAAATTCTAGTAATTGTGCAGTTAATTCTCATACTGTACTTTCAGAAAGTTTTGGAATATATTCTATACCCAAATGTGTCACTAATAAAACACAATAAAAATAATTTAGAGAGAAGGCTTATATTGACCTTTTAAGATTTTGTTTACATCTATCCTTGTATTTATATTTTTTGCTATTTTATTAAAAAGGTTATACAATTACAACAATTAAAATGTTAACAATATTTCCAGTGTAATCTTTCTTTGAAATACGTATGATAAAATGTATACTTTAGTTTTTACAAAGTTAAGGATTCATTAGTTTGAATATAGTCTACATTGGAACAAACACTATAATAACATCTTAGTTGATGACTTTATTTTTGACAAAACATAATATATATATATATATATATATATATATATATATATATATATATAACATATGAGCAGAAATTGGCAACATTATAAGCTTATTTGATGTGGCAGTATTTTACAGTAAAAACTTTAGTTTTTAAAAGTTTGGTAAAAGCTGTTCATTCATTCACACACAGAAACACGATTCATATTTAAACAGTCTTTTTGCCAGCTGTAGTAGCTACACAACAGCGCGCATCTGTGCATTCATTCATTCACACACAGAAACACGATTCATATTTAAACAGTCTTTTTGCGTACAGACACTATTGCGATTAGAACAAAGCAAATATAGAACTGACCTATTCCTCAGCTGGATCCATTGCTCCTCGAAATGAAACTTCCAGCACTTCTGAGGTAAATTTTCCAGGATTATTATTAAGATATGTCTTCTTCCGGCAACATCATCTTCAAGTTAACTTCTTTGGATTCAAAGTGGACCACCCCAAGAACCCAAACGAACGCTTCAGTGTACTCCTGGTGAAATCATCAAGAATCTCCTGCATCTGGACTTGTTCAGCAACCAAAGTCAATGCAAGTACCTGTTCGCAGCCGTTAGACGCGTTTCTAAGTTATTGTGCCCCTTTAAGGTGACCCAGATTCTCTGATGTTTCTCGTAGGTTGTGGTTAACTGATTGTAATCTTGCCGTTCACTTTTCTTTACTTTCTTTGATTCTGTATACAACCTTTGCTTAGTTTAATTGTGTGTAGCCTACTGTAGTTTCGTTTATTAAACCATTATATCCATGTTTTATTGTCTGTGTTTGCCACATATCGAAGTCACTTAAACATCTTGATACCTATGCCATTATTACCCAGCTAGAACTTTATTTACTTTAGTTGGAAATGGTTCTTTCTTGGCCAGGAAGATAATATATTTCCTAGAAATAATTGATTATGCTTTGTTCATTGGATGAGCTGATTAAATAGTTGTATTAATTATGCTACAGTCAATTCTAAAAATAATTAATATTTATAATCTGTTTAAAATGCATTATAAATATTTTAAACTCATTACACCTTTTACCTAGGACTGGTTATAAAAAAAAAAAAAAGTCCCATAGCAATATCAATACCAGTTCCTGAACACTACTTTTTTTTAAATACCCATTTTATGAAATCCATTTTAACAAGATTACATTACATATTACCTTAAAAAAAAAAAATTTATATATATATATATATATATATAGCCCTGACTACACGGAGGATGAAACACTTCTGTCGACACAGAGGATAACCACATGTACTTTTTGTACCAAAAACTCCAATCAAGCAGAAATATTTAATTAAACGATTTATTTGGTGATAAACAGGGAACATTCCATATGAATAAAGCACTGAATTGAACTGTAAAAGAACTTCAGCATGAGTTCGGCTAAATCAATGTCATGATTCACATTCACATTGGCCATCATTGTGATAGTGACCAGGGTGGAGGGGACCATGTTTCACTGGGAACCGCTTTCGTGGTTTGGCCGCAGGCTTCACAGCAGGCTTTGGCGGTTTGGCCGCAGGCTTCTCTGCAGGCTTTGGCGGTTTGGCCGCAGGCTTCTCTGCAGGCTTTGGCGGTTTGGCCGCAGGCTTCTCTGCAGGCTTTGGCGGTTTGGCCGCAGGCTTCTCTGCAGGCTTTGGCGGTTTGGCCGCAGGCTTCTCTGCAGGCTTTGGCGGTCTGGCCACAGGCTTCTCTGCAGGCTTCGGCGGTCCGGCCGCAGGCTTCTCTGCAGGCTTTGGCGGTCCGGCCGCAGGCTTCACTGGAGGGATAGAGTCATCTTTAATCTGTCCTATCTGTGGCATTCAGCACAAAACTCAAATCAAGAATAGCAAAAGTGAATTGTATTTTAAATATTCATCATCTTTATTAATTTTGTAAAGCTGTTCTGTGAAACTGTGCTATGTGCTAAATTTCCCCGTTGGGACAGCACATCTGTCAGCATCATCGGACACTGACCGGACTCTACAGAAGAGGATTCAAGAGGATTGTTAAAAGGGACCAGGGAGTGTTGTAATGGTTTCAGTATTTACAACTCAGAGGTTTATAGGTGAAATATGGGTCTCAAACTTGAAATCAGAATAAGAATAAATTCCAGTTATCACTAAACTGTCAATCAGTTTTAAAGACAAAGAGTAGTGAGGTGTGTTATACAAGCACAATGCAGATAGAAGACATGGACAGTTAATGTGTTTTTCATAAGTTAACCATTGCAACTAAATGTACTGTAGCTACGTGTTCAAAAGAAGTCATTTTGTAAGGCACTTATTAATGCATTTCTTCAGACTGTGTGATGAAGCTAAAAGATCTTCTCACCTGCGACTCCAGCGTGTGTTGTGCACAAACATGCAGACAGGCACAATAAAACAACACTCAACCAGCAGTACACTCGAGCTGTCATCCTCTCTACCTGTAATCTCACAATGAGCTCTGCTGGAAAACACGCTGAATCAGTCAGTCAGAAGGGACAGTGAGGCACACAATATTCCAATACAAACACTGTTTAAAAGTTTTCTGAAAACGCGTTTTTAAAGATCCAAGGAGGTCTGGGTAACTCCAACCCTGATGAAACTCACCTGCATGTAGCTTTCGTGTAGCCTAATCTTGAAGACCTTGATTAGCTTGTTCAGGTGTGTTTGATTAGGTTTGGAGTTGATTTTGGAGTTGATTTTTTCTGGCCCAGCTCCGGGCCACACAATCACTTTTCAAGTACCGCAAAGAATGACGGCCCTGAAGTGGCCCAGAACTGGATTAAAGACAAGGGTCACACATGGGCCATAACTGGCCCGAATCTCAGCCAGTTAGTCACCTTTAACTGGCCCTGAACTGGGCCAAAATAGGTTTTATTATTGGTACCAATTCTCAGCCATAAGTTAACCATATCGACACCACCCTTTAACCAGAAACCCCCAAACTGAGCCATAACCCAGCCTAATCTTACCCAAACCATGTGAACAAATAAGGCACAAGAAAATTCAATTCTCAAAAATATTTATTTAACAATAGGCACAAGCCAATAATAAATTATTATTATTTTCTATTTTTTTTAGTACATTCAAAGCTTAACATCTTATTACCACCTCAAAGTGCATTTAATTTCAAAATGTTCTGGGGTCTCATTTATAAACGTGGCGTACGCACAAAACGGGGCTGAAAATGTGCGTACGCCACTTCCGACGCATAAGTTGTGATTTATAAAAACAAACTTGACGGGAAAATGTTCGCACCTGCACGCAAACTCTGACCCATGCGTACGAACGTTTTGGAGACGGAGCAGTTTGGCGACACCGATGGTGAGCTGGAGTTAAGTGTCTTTTTGGTCACTTTTAGACAGAAAATCTAAAGAAAATTAAACATATACAGAAAGATAATACAAATACATTTTCACTCACCAAGTCTATCACTTGAAGCAAATATCCATCCCTTCTTAAATGTCCGCGCCAGCGAGCGTGTTGAGCCGTTTAGTGAAACTGACGCAAATAACAGTTTAAATAAATAAAATAATGATTTAAACTATGTTTTACTTCTGATATAAACATTTAGATTAAATATGCCATTCAAATTAATGAAGTTAAACACTTAAACATGAAATCATTACTGAGAAGTTACAACATTTTTTATATTCAATCATATAAATATTTGTTGTGGATGCGATGTTTTTGTAACACTTTTCCTGTGGCGTGCTGTGTTTTAATGTTTTAACCACAGAGATAATTGCTTATCATGATAATACCCGATTGTCTGAGAAAATAGTTTCGTGCAAATAATGCCCAAGGCCTATCTGTTTCCATTAAAACTATAAATCAATTAAAAATACAATTCGGCTAGTGGAAAAGATTGAGAAAAACTTTCTCTGAAATGTATTTTACACTATTTGATTTATGTATTCAAAAACAAGGCAAGGATAGGCAACTACATGAGTTTCATTAATGTAGCCTAATGTGTCTTGTACCGTTAAACGTTATCACGTGGATGAATAATCATATGCAAATGATATGCAGATGATGATCTGCATAGTAAAACTAGGCGTTGTAAGCTCCATATATGGTTATTTCGGGGTGGAGACGCATGTGCGCACAATCTTCCGCTGACTGGGATTTATAAAGTGAATTCTGCGCAGGTTCTGGCGTACGAACGGTTTTATAAGTCTGAATATTTTTTGCCGTACGCCATTTTTGGCTTTCGGGCGCACGTACACTTTTAGTAAGGATCCTACGCACAGTTTTATAAATGAGACCCCTGGTCTGTCTTAAACAGTAGTTTACTTATTGTAGTAATGCACAAGCCAAAAAAAAACAGCAAGAATTTGTGCCTGAACAGCCAACTATGTACAACATTTTTCAATTCTAACTAAATGAATCTATCAATGAATCTAGCACTGAAATTTAAAATATTATAATGTAATTTTACTCTCAACAAACATAGAGCAATTTAAAAAAATTACTTAAAACAAATTTGCACACAAGAATGTTTGTATGTGTGAGGGAGAAAGTGATGCTATTTAAGACTGTCCTCAGGAAGTGAAGTACAGCTCTGCAGCCCCTCTTTTCTCCTCAAGCACTCCTTCCTCCATCTCTATCAGGAGCAAGCTGAAGCCATCTTTGTATTGTTGCTTCTATCTCCTGATCAGTGGCGTGTGTCAGGCGATTTTTTCCTCACAGCAGCCAAAAGACAAAATACTAAATTAATAAATACATATACAAATATTCATCCACCTACTGTAAATAAATTTAGGTAACAAATTAAAATAAGGTTGCTTCGGTTAAATTTTATACAGGAAATGATTGCTTACAATGTGTCACTATTGAATGACCCGCAGGCCGGTCTATCGCACCCCGGTCGCGTCAGTCTGTACTCAAGTTCTCAAGTTCAGGGCAGTGAATCAGGCAAAAGTTCACTTCAATAAAGGACAAGGTGACATCCGAGTTTGAATTCAGGTATTTAAAAAAGCTCCAAAAAAGAGATGTTCTTCTATTTTTTAAAGATTGCCATTACATAACCTGCCAAAATAACCTTCGTACCCGCCACGGACGATTTTTAATCGAGGTTAAGGTTAAATAAAAATACTAATAAAATAAGAGAGCTATAAACACATCGCAGGCTTGATCTGTTTCGGCATGAGTGCAAAAGAGAACCCATGTGGTTGTACTGCTATCTGCTGTATGTATTACATCTAATGTTAGGTCGTACACAATATAGACTGTAAAAAAAATAGGGTCGTGCAGAAAATAGCTTCACTTACCTGAACAGCGGTTCGGTTGTCTGACAGACGTCTTCTTCACCCTTCAGCGGGAGAAATTTCAAACGACGCCTCACGTGTCGTGAACCTCATCCACCAACCAGAAAGCTGCTGTTACCGCGGAGATCGCACCAAAATAAACAATAGTTCACTGCACAGTTAACTGTACACATTTTTAAATAAACTATTATTTAGAATATATATATATATATATATATATATATATATATATATATATATATATATATATATATATAGTAAGTTTTAACATGATTTTGTGGTGCTTAAACTAAAGAGTATGGAAAACTTAGACTATTTTGTATGTGAATTAAGTTTTTTTTTATTAGAAATTCATAAAAACAAATTAAAATAAATAGTTTTAAAAATGTAACTCTTCGCAAAGACCCGCCCCCCTTAGTTACTGTCGCTATCTCCGACAAGCTACGCTGCTCTCACGCACACCATGTTCTCACGCAGTGAAAAATACATTGCAGAGAGGAGACTGACAACACACTGACAGACAGGACAGACCAGGTAACTTTTCGGTTACTTTTGATATTAAACATATTAAACAAAGTCTCACCTTTCAAATTTGGTCATTTTTTAAAAGAAATTTAAACGATACATACCGTTTTGTGGCTCTTAAATGTGTCTGACAGATCGCTGTGGACTAGAGCATCAGTTAAAGCAGCTCGTGAACCGATAATCTCTTCCTTCTAGTTCATTTATAGCATCAAATAAACATGAATGAACATAAGAAGGAATGTTGTCTTAAACCGCGGAAAGGCGTCAGTACATTCCGTTTTTCAAGTTCAAATCCTCCCATGTTAATCTGCTATCTCTCCTGACTGCTTTGTCGGACAAAATGGCGGATGGCGGATTATGATTGGTTAGATCGCCTGTCAGTCAAGCTCCCTGCGAAGGGTCAATTGTCATGTTAGGAAAATGTATATTTTGTTCAGGTGAAATGGATTTTGGAATTTTTAAATGATTATTGAATTTTGTGAACACTGCTGAAAACTAAATGCTATATTTATTAATTATTTATCCTTTTTTCTGGACATAGCTTTTTTCACTGACTCATAAGTCAATTCATATTATTATTGTTATTAATTATTAAAATCATTACATCTCTTTCGTAGTTTTGATAACTGCACCATCCATGGACAACACTTTAAACTGTTTTATTTCTCCCGTGAAAAATTGTGGTGGTGGGGGGGACAATCCTTGAATATATATAGTAGCGGCCTAAATACTTATAATTGTTCAGTACACAAAGTATGGCCCATAATTGCAACACTGATCCGGGCCACACACCTCCCATGCACAATCGGCCCAAATGTTGTCTGCCATCATGCATGCAGTGCCATCATTGCCACACATGGCCCACAGTTGGCTGACATGATGCATGCCAGTGCTGGCAACACGCCAGCAGTGCCATGATGAGGCCACATTTGGGCCAAGTCTGTTTGCTATGTGGGGCGGAGCGCTGCGTTCACGCCAGATGTCGTAATAATAACCGTAATTAGTATTATGACTAATGCCTTGTCCAAATACCCACACTTGTGTCTTTGCACTTGTCTACTTGCATGACGTATTCCTCTATTTGGCCCAAGTGTTCAACTTTTGATTACTCGATTGGACACACTTAGCCTATAGACTTGCAAAAAATGCAAGTGTTTAGACAGCTTTTATTTATTATATTTTCAATGCTTTGCATAAAATAAAATAAAACGTATGTAAATGTCTGTTTAGTAGTCGCTATGTAACTACCAGAAAACACAAATTTAAAATTGTGATGCTTCTAATTAAGTGATAAAAACAGTTGCAAATGTTGTACAAAATAGGCCTACACATATCATACTCATCTTTGCACCAATAAAATGTGCAACACTATGTATACAACCAAATTGTATGCATCTAATTAAATTTTAGTGGAATGTTTACCTCGACATCTTGCGATTTCAGGGCACGAGTTCCAGAACATAATACATGAGCCTCGAATACTGCTTCAGTGTGGGTTTAGTGTGCATTAAGGGCACTGCACTTTGCCATTTTTAAAGGGATAGTTCACCCGAAAATTAGGACATTTTTTAATATAACTCCGATTGTATTCATCTGAAAGAAGAATGTCATATACACCTAGGATGGCGTCAGGGTGAGTAAATCATGGGCTAATTAAAATTTTTGGGTGAAGTATCCCCTTAAGACATGGGACAGTCTCGCGCACTGAGGGTGCTTTAACACTGGGTTCGTTTGCTGCGGTCTGAGCCCGAGCGTGATTGTTCCCGCAGCGTTGGTCTGGTTTCACACTCAACTTGATTCTATCGAGCGCTGGTGCATTTTCGTGTGCATCTTACATCATCGCAAATGCGCATGATAGAAAACAGAACGCGGTTCAATATATTAGGCCTATGTTTTTTTATTAATTTGGTGCTATTGTGCGCAGCTGAGTGAACAACACAGGTTTACTGTGTGTCGCGTTTGGCTTTCTGCTGATTGCAAATGCACTCTTGAGGAGACAGTGGATTTCCATTAATTTGTTGCTCTGATTCAACGCGCTATGCGCGAATACACTGGAGGCTCACTCTTCCTCGCATCCAAGGTAAATCATCAACACTGCCATCCCTTACATGTGTTTTATTTAACTAAATACATCATAATCAGCTAAAACGCATGCTCAAGTTACTTTACTTCCTGAAAAAGTGTGCAACCGAGTCTGTGTTGCTTTCACATTCACGCGAACCGCGGCACGGTTCGAGTGCAACCGAACTCAGTCCACCTCCTCCAGGTAGTCACAGGTTCGGTACCCCAGTGCGTACCTGGGTCCACATGACAGCATTCACATTAGCTATTTTTAATGCGAACCGTGCCCCGTTCCAAACTAAACTGCCAGTGTGAAAGCATGCTTCTCAATTCTTATTTTTGCATCCTCGTTTCCTTTCCTCGCTTTCTTCCAGGAAAGAAAAAGAAAAAGAAAGCTTATTTATACACTGGAATACTTGATCACTCGAGCGTCACTTCATTGCGTCATCAGCAACGCTCAAAGGATCTGCCTTTATGCGTGCATCACGTTTAGTCGATAAAACATTTCCGAAAAGGATACACCCATGTATCCTCCCTCATGACTCCCAAGGGGGTAATCCAGCATCCGGAAAGCGTACCTTCTATGGCACATGTGTCAAACTCAAGGCCCGCGGGCCTATTCCGGCCCGCCACATCATTTTATATGGCCCAGCATATGGGTGTCTTAAAATTAGGGATGCAACTAAATTTAGGCTGCCGAAAATAACATTTTCGTTTTTTGGCCAAAAGATACTAAAAAGCCGCCGCGCCCCTCCATGTTCGGCGATGGTTTGACTCTGGCTCAGCGTGTTTTATGACTTTGCGTGCGAGTCCGCTTCCGAAGATGCATAACTTCGAAGCGCGTTCCGCTGTGTGTGTGCACTGTGCTCTCCGCTCCGTGTTCACAGCGCGTTCTGCTCAATGTTCAGCAAGCAACCTCCGTGTGTGTGTGTGTGTGTGTGTGTGTGTGTGTGTGTGTGTTTGTTTGTGTTGCGAACTCTGCTCACGCTCACCGGAAAGGCAAAGTCCGCTAAAAAAATGTGCCGACATTAAATTTCTCTGGACTTGTTTCTTTTTGCAATAGCAGCACAAAGAAACCCAGCAATAGTGGGCAACACTGGTAAAATTACATGAATCACGACCCTCTCGTTCACTGGTCCTCTCCCTGCTCTGCTCATGCTCTGATAAAAAAAAATAGCTTTGTAGGACTATACTTTATTTTTTTAGAATTGGTCAAAAAATAAATCTGTTAAATCTGATTCTGCTGCATAGAACTGATTGAAGAATAATATATTGATATTTTATATTTTAATATAGGTACCAGTATTAACCTTTTCACCATTTGTATCACTCCGCTTGTCTGTGTTTGCGCCACTTGCATCATTAAGCCAGTAGGTGGCGACAAGTGACTGTCTTTATGAGTGAACAATTGAACTTTAAACTGATTAGTGCCAAAAACATTGATTAACTCAGGAAAGAAACAAGTTGCTGAAACCAATCTTTAATGCTAATATAAATTGCTCATTTGCCTCTGAACACAAAAAGATTGCACTGGTTTTTGATTGAAATGTAACATCTATGCAAAATAATCCTTGAAAGATTTCTCATTTAAGGCCATTCCTGTTTGGAATATGTGATTGTGTATTGTCAACAATAAGCAGAAACATTCTGCATTTCCATTTTGTAGTGTGGATCATTCATTACAACATTTATCCTCATTCTCATTTTTAAGATCTGTTATCTTAAATAATTTATGCTACTGCCCATTGACATGCTTTTAAAGCTATTGTTATCCACATTTTTTGGCCTTTAAACACCTTAAAATGCACATATATGTAGGTCCAAGAAATCCAAATTTTACCGGGGGAGATAAATTTGATAAATATTATCAAATTTTATTATGTCCCCGAACCCCCCTAACTACCTCACATTTGAATCCGCATGACTGTGTGGTAATGTGTGCTGGTGTGGCTACAGTGCCAGGGCTGAATTTTTTAGCCTGTTTGCCCCTGCATATATACAATATACATTATTCTCTGTATATCAAATCATTATTACCCAGCCCCTGATGTTTCGGGATCATCCCCTGATGTTTTTAAAACCTAGAAACACCCCTGCAAATGCATATACAATATTTGTAACTTAAATAAGTAATAATGAAATAAAGAGACAATATATTAACATTTTAAAAGTCTTACAGTTACAACCGGCCCTTTGAGGGCAGCCATAATGCTGAAGTGGCCCCTCAGTGAAAATGAGTTTGACACCCCTGTTCTATGGGGACATCCATTGGCTAACAAGCCATCATCTGCTGTTAGCATTCCATTGACTCCCATTCATTTTGGCGTCACTTTGACAGCGAATAACTTTACATCTGAAACGATTAAAGACTCGATTTGTCCATTGTTTATTTCTAAAGAAACACGACAGTGTATAAAAGGCTCAATTACCTTGTATCTTACATTTTGGCCCTGTAGAAGCCGTTTTTGTAAAAATAGGCTAACGATTGCGTCACAACCATGCAACTCTCTGTCACACAGTAGAAAAATTACTGTATAGACAGGAGGAGAAGCTCGCAGGCAATCGGGGGGACGTGGAGGCAAAATGACAAAACAATTAATCAGAATACTTACCAAAAGTTGCTCCTGCTCCTAGCTCATGGACAGCTCCTACTCACGCGCTCCGTCTCTGCAAGATTCAGAAGGGAATGATTCAGATTTCTTTGGCACAGCTACTAGAAGACTTACAACTGTCAGACAGGTTGGTCACGTCACATCTACGTCGTCAAGCTCAGTTTGAGGCTGCGCAGTACGCTCAGCCATCAGGAAGAGAGTGCTTCTAATTGACTTCACTGGTCTCTGTCGAAGTCTATGGGGTCGCTGTGTCCATTTCTTTTACTGTCAATGATGAATACTCCTTAGGAAACTTCCTCACTCGATGCGTTCGTGTAAGAAAAATATCCATATTTAAAACTTTATAGACTAAAATAACTTCCAGCAGACTGCCGTACGCATCGATTTACGCCAAAAGAGTAACATTTGTTTTTTTACATTTCCTCGTATATTTATTTATGTATTTATTTATTATTTTGTCAGCTTTGGAATTCCATAATACTGTAGTTATGTATACTATAACACTGTATAGTGTAATATGATGTATAGTGTGATTTATTTTGATATAAGTGTCATGTTATGCTGATTATTTCTTTATTTATGTTTTATTGTAGAACTAGCACACCCACAAATGCTCAACCTCCCACTCATGTACCTCTTCATAAACATCTTCATTGTTCAATAAACCCCTTTGATTGAATCTGACTGCCCTTATCCACCTGTTTTCTGATCGACGCACCAAAAAGAAGGCTAGAGACATTAGAACCGCCTTAGAATACAATCCTAGTTCAACTCCTTAACAACAAGTAACATGCATAACATAATACAGATTACTTTTTGATGTAAGGAGTAAAGTAATGCATTACAAAGTTATGTGCATTACGTAATTAGATTATTTTTTGATATAACTGCAAATTACATTCTAATAGCTAACATAAATACATTTATTAACAGCCAAAATATGTTACTGCAGATCAAGTATATTCAAGAACAACAGTCACAGTAATAGTATGAATTGTAGATGAAATGTAGATAGTGATGATGCATGATGTCCAATTTAGTTGACAGATGATTAATCAGAATTTCCTCCCAATCTAAAATCAATACTTGGATAATTTAACAATGATATGACTCCTTAGATGTTACTTGATGCTACAACATTTTTCTTTACCTGCAAGAGTCTCCTAGGATAGAAGGAATGGATTGATACTCCAGAGGAACTCCGTCTGCGTCTGATTTAAATCAATCAATCAAAATGTATTTATAAAGCACCTTAAAAACACAGAGTGTACCAAATTGCTGTACAATTTTTCAAGTGATAAGATGAAATACAATAAAATAAAATACAGATTAAGAAAGAAATTAAAAAGAAATAAAAGAGAGATAAATCAAGAGAAGGAGAAAAAAATATTAATGCATCTAATCCAAAACTAATGGTCCTTACAAAGTAACAAAGGCCTCATCAAACAAATATGTATTTTTTGTGATCTAAATTTTATCGAGTTACAGAATGTTATTGTACAGAAACAAAAAGTAAAAATAAACATAATTCTGAACACCTTTTTTTCCCTCCCACATTCCCAAGGCGACCACATCCTCCCACCCCCATCTCCCAAAGGTACATTCAGAGCATACATAGTCTAATAATAATAATAATAATTCATTACATTTATATAGCGCTTTTCTCAGCACTCAAAGCGCTTTACATAGAAGGGGGGTTAATAATCTCCGTTAATAATCTGTTACACAGAACTTTATTATATTAAATATTAATCAAAAATTATTCACACCTTCACAAAATCCAAAAATTAAGTGTAAGAGTAAAAAAATGACAACATTATTTATAGTAAGTTTATTTGATTCACATCTTATTTAGAGTTTTGACCTCGACAACCCAACTGCATTTACCGCAAACAGTCTAAACTAAAAGATTGTTTTGGTTGAATCGGTTCAAAGGAGTCATTAGTTCGAGAATCGGACGTGTCATTAACGGACTTACGCATTGTGTGATTATCCCGTCAGTTAGGACATCGCACAAGATTTGTCAACACAGAAAACATTTCATCATTGGATAGGTTTTGTTTTGTTTATTTAACCCTCTGGGGACCAAGCTGTTTTTGGGGTCCTTGAGCTGTTCTGACATGCTGTGACATTTGTGCTTTTTTCAGTTATTTATAAACATGTTAATGGAAAAGGTGTAAATTCACTCTATATAGCACAAACAGGGCTACCATAATATGCGAGCAACGTGTATGTAGATGTTTGTATTTTTAAGAGAATAATGTTTATGCGTGGTTATTGTAAAAAATTAAAATGAAAGTTGCTGAATTAAGACCACAAAACACATATTAAATATGTGTCCACAAGACTTTTGACTAATGGATGTTTTCCCTTTGAGTTCTAGCTTCAAAATTATGTGAAAATAGTCTTGCTTTATCGTTCACAAAAAAAAAAATACATTGATTTAAATGGTGTAAAACAGGTTTTGCTTGGAAAGCCAATATGCGAGGGGGAGGAGTAGTTTACACCTTAGATTACAATGTCCCACCCACTCTGCATAATGACTCTGCATAATTAGCCATTCATTCAGGTGTGACACTGACTGAGCCACAATGCAAGGACAAAAGATGTATTTAGAAGAAGACTTATATTGACCATTTAAGATTTCGCTTACATCTATCTTGTAAATATGTTTTGCTATTTTATTAAAAATGTTACAATTACAACAATAATTACAATTTCAACAATATTTCAAGTGTACTCTTTCTTTGTAAAAAAGAAAAAGAAAAAAGATTATAGGCCAACATTTTATCATATGTATTCATTATTTTGAATATAGCAAATATATATATATATATATATATATATATATATATATATATAATATATATAAATAATATAGTTATATATATAACGTTAGATATGAGCAGAAATTGTTAAACAAAAGCTTAGGCTATTTGATGTGGCAGTATATTCTACTTAGCCTAAAAACTGTACCCAAATCTAGTCAACAAGTGACTGACTGTAACGTTGTTTTTATGAAATATTAGGGCATATAAATGCTAATTTGCAGTTTAATACGTTGCTTATACAAATACATTTTATTTCAACATATTCCAGTCGATTTTTACTCATCTCAGTAGGCTATAGCAAAGCAGTTTATTCTTTCACACACAGACGCGCGATTCATATTTAGGCTAAACAGTCTTTACAAATATGTACCCTTCATTCATCTCACAGAAAGGCGAGTCATATTATAGAAATGCGATTCATCTTTTTGCGGTTTGCATAGGCCTACACTAACGTTATTCCATAACGTTAATCCACATCAACACTTGAGAAAAGAAAACAGCCTACCTCACTCCTCAGCGGGATCTGCTCCTCATATCAGGAGATATTGCTCCTCATATCAGCACTGTAATGAAACTTTTCTCCATAAGGTAGGCTATATGCCTCACTCGATTGCAACGCGCTTTGTTTACAGCTGATGTGGGCGTTCTCAGTATTTGCGTTTGAATAGCACGTGCTCTCCGGGGAGTGGTCAAATTACTTTTGAATGGCTCGTAATGAGCTCGACTGGAGTCGCTCTCTTTTTGTACAGATTACAGAAGCTGAGAATATTTGTTTTTTATATAAATTACTTCATTTAAAAGATGCGATCTCAAGCTTTATGCCCGTGGGTCTGTTTGCCTGTTTGACTGAATTTTCGCGGAGTTATAGATCATTTTCGAACGCGTTTCAAATGGGAGTTTACTGACAGAGAGAAGGCAGAAATCGCATCATGTTAATTTTTCTTTATTTGTCAAAAAGCAAAACACTTTATTTTTATTGTGAGTGTACAGAAAAAAAATAGAAACTGAACAGGATCGATTGATGTATTACACGAAAATGAAAGATCAAAATTAACAGAGCATTTAGTGTTTATTTTCATTGCTAAAAAAAAAAAACGAGCCCGCGCGTTTTTGGTCCCCAGAGGGTTAAAGTGTTTTTCATGTCAGCTGAATGGACGGAACGCTTTTCAGAGAAGATAAGGCAATGTAATTATATATATTTTTTTAGCACAACAACCAGCAGTAATTCAGGAAAAGAAAAATACTCGAATGCTTCATGTGAAACTTCGGTCTTCCGATCTTTTACCATCGTGTCAATTCTCAATTGATTTTGATTAATATGCGCGAGGGAGCGAGAGAGAGCAAGACAGTTTGAAGACGGTGAGGGTGCGCGTGCGCGACCGGGCCTCTCTCTCTGCTCGTTCTTTAAGTAATATGCGCCCTATCAGTCATCTACATCACTCACCGATCAAATAAGGTCTTGGCGAGACAAAAAAAAATCGCTTGTGAGAGAGACGCGTGAGTGACAGAGAGACGGAGGGAGAGCAGGGAAAGGAAATGCAGCTGAATGAATACGCTGTGTTTTAAATAGCGTATTTTTTGTATTATTATTTTTTTATAACGAAACGCAATATGTGGCGGCCGGTGTTGATTCTGTGGCGCACCGCCACGAATTAGTCTATGTGTGGGAAACACTGGAATCCATTGGGAGAGTGGCGTTGGAACATACAGCAGCGCACACGAAGCTGGGATGGAGTTGCATAAGCGGGGCTCGGAAGTGGAGGTGCCGACAGCGGTTACGGAAGAAGTCGCTATGGAGACTCGACTACAGAGGTCCTTGGGATGGCAGCAGGAGGCGCGTCCCCGGCGAGAGCACAGAGTCCCTACTGTGCAGAGGGCAAAAGAGAAATTGATGGAGTTTTAGAGAAGCGGGAAAAAATGAATGATGAGGAGCGTTTGCATCATTGACACAGGAAGGCCTCTGTAATTCACAGGACTGAAGGAGAGGCACCAGAGAAGGAGTTAGGACGTTGGACACTTAGGATGGAAGTAGTTTCCAAACCTTACATAGGGCCCTCCCCTCACGGGAGACAGGGCCCAGTTGGGAGAGACATTTTTCCTTTTGAGTTGGAGTCACAGGTATCCCCTGTATCATTGTCTTTGTTTATTTTATTTTTTAAATGAAGTTTTATGTAACAAAGTTCAGGAGGAGCATGTTCAGGTAATCATCCAATCAGCACAAGAAGAAGCCAGTATAAATAAAGCCTTCCCTTACCTCCTGTCTCATGACAAATTTCTCAGCATCCCGCCACGACCCCATCACCTCACACTCGGCTGGGTCTGCTCATAGATACCTATGATCTATACATTCATAGGGGGGAGTACTCTGGGGTCGGGCCGAATTCCGACCTCGGAGCCCTCCCCCCGGACAGCAAGCCAAATACGCATTATAATATTACATCAGATTTCATTAACATGTTAACTCGTGAAACTCTTTTGTTTTCGTTAATAGTTCCTGTTCACTTGTGGGGTCTACAGCAATAATTTACTCAGGGTATGAGTGGGTCATGTAAACTGAAAATTGAGACAATAAATGTAAATGGTCTGGGTAATCTGATAAAGAGGAGTAGGGTGATAACGAAATTGAAAAGGGATAAAATGCAAGTGATATTCATACAAGAAACTCATATGTCAAATGAAGAACATGAGAAATTTAAAAATCTTGGTTACTTTTTGGCGACCTTTCTCTTTGGCTCTCAACGAAGGCGGTCGCATTTTCTCTCCCTCTCCTCCCCCTTACCTACCCTGCTTTGCTTCTCTCATCTCGTCTAGTCTACTGTCTTGTACTTTGAGAGACTCTCTCCACACTGCTCTCCAAACTAAGAAATCATGGTTTTGATCAACTGGTCTCTCAATGCAATTGACACCATCTTCTCGACGAGAAGCTTGGGTTCGGGGGAACCTGACTGCCCTGCCGGAACGTTCGCAGCTGGCTACACGATGGACGCGTGGGAGAGGTGGCGGGTCGTGTGTCTGGCGGCTCTTTCCGTGGAGGACACTGAAGATATCTACCTATTCGGAAACCATGATAACAGGTCTTCTGCTGATTGGATTAGGCATTGCCCTGGTTTATCGAGGAACTAAGAAGACGGTGACAGCTGTCCAAAGCCTCACAAGGCTGCCCGTCATGATTGAAGCAGTGGGCAGAGCTGTCAGCACTCAGACTGGGACTATGAGCCACAATATGGATAACATCATGGAGAAGCCCACAGCTCTGCAAAGGCAAATGGATTGATGCGGAGACCAAAATGGACCAGGAGAATAGTCGTGTAAATTGGAATGCGGCTACTCGCCCCAAGACCAAACAATCCCAATCTTATCTGCTTTCGGCCCCCATCAACCAGCACTGGCCTTGGCCAAGGCTGCTGTTGGAACAACAACTCCCCTGGAAGAGCACTGCAGTGAGACGCTCTTGCATTCCTTCCCCCACTCCCCACAGACACCTGCTGATTGTTGACTCTGTCTGGGACCTGATCAAGGTTGTCTCCATGGCAACTTTCTGTGTATCGCTATGACAATCCTGCAGACTGAGGCACCTAGATTATGATGCCAGGCGTAGCGACTCTCCCGGCCTACACATACACGAACTCTTACATATACACTCACCTAAAGGATTATTAGGAACACCATACTAATACTGTGTTTGACCCCCTTTCGCCTTCAGAACTGCCTTAATTCTACGTGGCACTGATTCAACAAGGTGCTGAAAGCATTCTTTAGAAATGTTGGCCCATATTGATAGGATAGCATCTTGCAGTGCTCAGGTAGGCCGTGGCATTTAAACGATGCCCAATTGGCACTAAGGGGCCTAATGTGTGCCAAGAAAACATCCCCCACACCATTACACCACCACCACCAGCCTGCACAGTGGTAACAAGACATGATGGATCCATGTTCTCATTCTGTTTACGCCAAATTCTGACTCTACCATCTGAATGTCTCAACAGAAATCGAGACTCATCAGACCAGGCAACATTTTTCCAGTCTTCAACTGTCCAATTTTGGTGAGCTCGTGCAAATTGTAGCCTCTTTTTCCTATTTGTAGTGGAGATGAGTGGTACCCGGTGGGGTCTTCTGCTGTTGTAGCCCATCCACCTCAAGGTTGTGCGTGTTGTGGCTTCACAAATGCTTTGCTGCATACCTCGGTTGTAACGAGTGGTTATTTCAGTCAAAGTTGCTCTTCTATCAGCTTGAATCAGTCGGCCCATTCTCCTCTGACATCTAGCATCAACAAGGCATTTTCGCCCACAGGACTGCCGCATACTGGATGTTTTTCCCTTGTCTTTCACAATCTTTTTCTCCATAGAAAGCATGGCAAGGGCATTCAGTCTTTCTTGAGACATTGTGCTCCTTAGGAACGTTTTGATTCTTTTTAGAGTGGAGAAGCATCTTTCATATTCTGCTGATGTCATTGGAGTAGTGATAAGGATTTTCAGAAGATTAACAGTTTCTGAAAATGTGCACTGAAGGTTGTTCTCCATAAAAAAACTGATACAGAGGCACTGCACCACTACACTTTTCAAACTCCGGGTTTTCATAGTCCAAGGATAGTTCTGTCTTCAGTCTAGCCTTGTTCAGCATTGGATAGGCCTCCACGGTGGCATTCAGTGCAGCACTTGGAAAGGTTTTAGCATGCTGTGAGAACAGCTCTCCATGCAGCAGTGTTGAACTCACAAGGTGCCCAGTGAACGCAAAGCGCTCCTTTGTCTGAGCCCAGATGGTATCACACACCTGTAAAACATAGAAGATAAATAACATATTAATTGCTTTACATAGAACTTTATTAAATTATGTCACAATAATTTGAATATAGTTGTAAATGTGGATATGCAAAAATCAGGTATGAAATACTGTTGTCTAAACCAAAACTAATCAAGGATCTACAATAGAACTAAATCATTGGTGAATTGAGATTAAGAGGAAATCCAAAATAAAATTATTGTAATGTACATGTGCTATGTTTTTATCTGTAGTGGCACTTTCTCAGCAAATGAAGTCCCTAACGGATAAAGTGAATTTGATTTTGCCAAACATTAGTAACTGCTCCAAACATAACACAAAATTAAAACTATAGAACAACAGAGGACCTTTGAGTGGCACCAGTAACCGTGCAGCAGTTTGTGAAGCACTACTGTAGACTAGAACACAAGAGGAGGCCTATGAAAGTGAAATAAGCTGTACCTCAATAGCAATCCGATGTTGTTCTGCGGGCCCCAGTGTCCTCTGTCGCTTGGCAGCTGGAATCTCCTCTTGCACAGTGAATATGGAAGACCTTGTTTAACCCTCTGAGGTCTGAGCTGTTTTCTGGGCCCTGGAGGTGTTCTGACATGCTCTGACATTTGTGCTTATTTCTGTTACTTGTGACATTTTCATGGCTAAAGTCTTATTACACTGTATTCAGCACAAACTCTGCTACAATAATATATCAACAGCATGTGTGTAAAAGTTTGTAGTTTTGAGATAATGACAAATTCTCACTGAAATAAGGTCATGAAACCCATACTTATTATTTCTTCACAAGACTTTTGAAAATTGTATGACGTAGCCTAGAATATTTGCTCTAAAACTATGTGAAAATCACCCTGACTGCTCATTCAGAGAAGACAATATATTGATTTAAAATTTTTACGACGTGTTTTGTGTGAAAAAGCAATATGCGAAGGGGCGGATCATCTCATTAATATGCAAGCTTTCCACACCTGAGAAAGACAAAGACACTCCCTAATGGCCCTATTAGGAGCTTATCAGGGCCCATCATTCTGACCAACCTTGCACAAAGAATGAGGAGATTAAAAAAAGAATGGCTTTTAAAATTGTTTGGATTTATTTACAACATAATCCAAAGATACACAACAAAAAAAACACTTATTGATAACAATGATCCAAAGAAAGAGACATTTGTGCCATTCCTAAAAACATTGTACATACCTTTCATTTCCAAGGTGTTTGATTTTCACTTTACCATGTTCATGTACAGAGACATGTACTGTGAATGTTGAAGTCAGCAGGACTCAGTGGCATCTGGGCCCTGAAAAAAAAAAAAAAAAAAAAAAAAAAATTGACCATACTGATATCAAGAGAAAGGCCGGCACGATTTTGGGAATACATTTGAGATTTTTCTGGTTAAAATTGCTTTTTAAAATTCACAGAATACACACACACACTCACACAAATGTTTCCAGCCTTGTAGGTATAGGCTATGCGCAGTTCTGCATAAAATAATACCAATATAGCAGCCTATATACATTTTCAAAAAGATTTCAGTAACAACTAAGCTAGAGAAAAATATATTGATTATCATGTTACTTCAAATGTTTCCATTCGTTATGATGATATGAAATGAGATAATAGTAAAAACATGAAGCCGTTTGGAGCGTTTTGCTTTTCCAAAATATGATGCATTCAAACACGATCGCGATCAAAATATGATACATTCAAACGCAATCGCGATCAAAAATATGATACATTCAAACGCGATCGCGCTCAAATATAAAACATTATGGTTAGGCCTACCATATACATATCTACGTTTGAGCAGATATCCACAAACACAGTAACAGTAAACACGGGTCTAAATATTATAATATTCACCATATATCTAGCAACAGTTCAACTGCAATGTGAAATTTATGCAACAATAACAAACTAATATGTAAGAATTTCTTACCTTATCTTTCTTGTCTTGAAATCGTGTTCTTCTTCTGGGGTAAAGCCAATGTAAACTCACGTCTTTCAAACTCGACGAAAAGCAGAGACTGATGAAGTGTTTTGTTTTTGAGGTAATGAGCGCGTTCGCGTTCCATGTGGAGATTTGCATGTGAATATCTTTTGCGCGAGTAGGCGTGGCCAAATGAACTGTAATGAGCAAGCGTTTGAGAAGCTGGACATCTTGTTGGTTTTATACAAATTACTTAAACAGAAAATATTTGTTTTCAGTTTGAATCCAATCATTTAAAAGTACACACTTAAATGTTTATAAAGGTATATGGCTCATAAATGTGAGACAAGTATTCGCTGAGTTTTGTTTCAGTTTATAGACGTGCTCAAGAAAAAAAAGTTCACCGCGACGGAGAGGCAGAACGCACACCCTGTTTATTTTCTTTATTTTTCAAAAGCACAATGTTTTGATTTGATTGTAAGTGGACACATACAAAAGTAGAAATATCACAGATTCTTTTTATATATTTATTTTTTCTGTATGACCATAAATGATGGAGTAATTTAAGTTTAAAGTGCTACAATGTAAAAAAAATCCAGCAAAACGCGGGGGCGCGTTTTTCGACCTCAGAGGGTTAAACATAAAACAATTGCTTAATACTACATTATTCTGCATTCATGTTATTTCTATGATTTTTCACATTTACCTGATGTTTCTAATTCTGTCGGCAAAATTACAGATGGCAGCTTTGATGAAGATGGGGTCAATGTTTCGTTTCTGAAGCTGCTGAAAGAGCATGTCGACGTGTGGCATGATTTTGTGAAATAGTTGGAGAAAAAAGCAAAATGTACCATCCTCCAGCATCCTCACAAACCCTCCGGCTTCTCTCACAGTCACAGCATCAAAGTTCCCAGAGTCCTGAATGGTCTTAAAACACTTAAGAAGATCATCCCTGTGCTCATATACAGTGTTCACTGAGTGACTGTGAAAGTTCCACCTTGTTGCACACGCTCTCGGAAGTCTGCTGCCAACAACATCATCAAGCATGCTGGTCCATTTGGGCGACCTTGAAAAAAATGCACAAAATCCACCTAGCTCCTAAAATGCCTAGGTTCTCAGAGGCTTCAGTCTCGTCGTGGCCACGCAAAGCCAATTCAAAGGCACCACAAAATTTTACACAGTCAATCAGTTTAGAAAGAATATATCGATTCTTGTCCACTTCCTCATTGTGCCTTCTTATACAAAGTCGATGGCCTTCATCCAACTGAGTAGCAATGTTAGCCTTCCCCAGCAACGCAAATTTCAGGCAGTTATCCATATGCATCTTTGTGTGTTCGTGTTTTTAAATTTTTTCCGAAAGTTTTTTCATATCCTGAACACCGTTTTCACACCAGGCTCGATCGGTCGCTGCAGTTTTAAAAAGCAAACAAGGGAAGTCACAATGGAAATCCACAATGGAAAAAATGACCCATGACCTGAGACTGGAAGCACATAAATGTAAAATACGATGGTGGAAATGGACTTGTTATGTAACTCACTCAAATGTATGAAACAAATGGAAGACCTGTTCATTGTGAAAATTAAAAAATGCAAAAAGAAAAAAAATCCCTGTGCCAAATGTCCACCACGGGTAACCTTTTATAAGAAGCTTCCAAAAACAGGAACAGGAGAGGAATAGCAGAGGAGAGGAACAGGAGAGCAGAGGAGAGGAAGAGCAGAGGAGAGGAACAGGAGAGGTAGAGCAGAGGAGAGGAACAGGAGAGGAAGAGGAGAGGAAGAGCAGAGGAGAGGAACAGGAGAGGAAGAGCAGAGGAGAGGAACAGGAGAGGTAAAGCAGAGGAGAGGAGAGGAAGAGCAGAGGAGAAGAGCAACGGCGGCGGTTCATAGTGAACGCACTATAGTCTGCGGCAAATCTGACGTCTTTCCCATCCACCTTGATTGGAGATTTCCTAGAAGCTCGGATAATTGAATCACGATTGGTATAACATAGCATCTTCATAATGACCGTGCGAGGCCTGCCAGAGTTGTTGGGTGGGCCGATGCGACGAACTCTCATGATCTCTGGTTTAGCAACGGTTAACGAAGGGAACCATACAGGTAAAGATTCCGAGATATATGTTGTGAGATTTGTGGTTTCTTCCATGCCTTCCAGGAGATTCATAATACGAACGTTATCCCTGCGGCTCCGGTCCTCCAAATCAGCCATCTTTTCCTCCAAGGTCATCAATCTGGCGGCAGATTTGTTGTACTTTTTCTCCACTTTGCCGACCCGGCTATTCAGACTGGAATATCGATCTCGCAGTTCTTTAACCCCATTAGAGCAGCTGGGAAGCTCAGGCTGAATATTATCTAGCCTGTCTTGCAACGTTTTAAACTGCGCTCCAAAAAACTGCTGCTGTTTCTCCATAGCAGAGGCGATCATGGCGACGAGCGAATCCTCCATCTTTTCTGCCTTGTGCGCTTGATCACGCTGCGTTTGCTTGCCGGACGATTTTCTTTGACGAGAAGACATACTGTCGATGCCCAAAGTCAAAACATAAAACAAAGTGTCGAGCAATTAGCGAAAAACGTGGATATATAAATGAAAATGAGTAGGGTTGGCGGAGTCAGAACACTACGCTGCCATCATGCTCACAGGTCACGTGCCTCCCTCCAAACAAATATGTATTAAGACGGGTTTTAAACATGTTTACAGAGGTAGAGGATCTGATAGACATTGGTAAACCATTTCACAACTTTGGGGCAGCAACTGAGAAAGCGCAATCTCCTTTGCCTTTTAAGCGTGACCAAGGAGTTTCAAGGAGCAGCTGGTTTTGTGACCTTATTTTTAGAAACATATTTTGGTGCCAGTCCGTGCAGGGCTTTAAAAGTAAATATATACTTTTAAATAAATATATATATATATATATATATACAGTGCTATGCATAAGTGAATACACCCATGCTAAAGTTGACTAAAAAGAGGAATAAAAAATCATATTTTGGAAATTGAACTTAATGCCTTAATTTAAAAAATTTGGAAAAATCCAACCTTTAAGGACACCAATTTTCTTTGTGAATGAATAATGTATCGTAAATAAATAAATGTTCTTCCTTAAAATACATAGTGCATAAGTGTGTACACCCCTATGTTAAATTCCCATAGAGGCAGGCAGATTTTTATTTTTAAGTATTTAAAAAAATTTTTTTTTAGGATTCTATGCATCCTGATAAAGTTCCCTTGGCCTTTGGAATTAAAATAGTCCCACATCATCACGTAGCATTCACCATACCTAGAGATTGGCATGGTTTTATTTCAGTTAGCCTAATAGCTAGTTTGATTTGCATTGAGAGATGATCTTATGGAAAGTACCCCATGCCAATCTCTTGGTATGGTGAAGGCTATGTGATGATGTGGGGCTATTTTAATTCCAAAGACCAAGGGAACTTTATCAGGATGCATAGTATCCTAAAAAAATAATAAAAAAAAATACTTAAAAATAAAAATCTGCCTGCCTCTATGGGAATTTAACATAGGGGTGTACACACTTATGCACCATGTATTTTAAGGAAGAACATTTATTTATTTACGATACATTATTCATTCACAAAGAAAATTGGTGTCCTTAAAGGTTGGATTTTTCCAAATTTTTTAAATTAAGGCATTAATTTCAATTTCCAAAATATGATTTTTTTATTACTCTTTTTAGTCAACTTTAGCATGGGTGTATTCACTTATGCATAGCACTGTATATACTGTATATATATATATGTTTATGTATATATATAATGTGTATATATATATATAAAATATAAAATTGGTTCACAGTTGGAAACACAGTTGTTGTTGTTTTTTTTCATAAATTGTGCTTGCAAATTGTATAATATCCAAGGTAAACATTTCTAGTAATTGTGCAGTTAATTGTTCTCATACTGTATTTTCGGTAAGTTTTGGAATATATTCTCTACCCAAATGTGTCACTAATAAAGCATAATAAAAATAATTTGAAGAGAAGGCTGTGACAGTCGTCAATGTGTTTTTCCTATTCCGTACTGGGGATGGCGCTGTTGAGCGTATATCCGGGGAACCAGGTGGGAAGTTATTTAAGGAAGTGTGATTGCGTCTCTCTTTCTCTCTCTCTTGCGCGCGCTCGCTGGCCTTTGTTGTCAGGTGCGGGTCGTTTCGGTCATGGCCGCGCTGGCGGATGGCTTGTGAGTATTGTTGTGACCCGCGTGGCATCGATTGTGTTAATGCTGCAGTCTTTACCTGTTTGAATGTTTACGATTCAAATTTTGAGGAGTATGTTTCCCTCATTGAAATTCGTAAATCATTTGGAAGTTGTTTAGAGCGATTCGGTGTTTTGTGGGTAAATGGAGCGTTTGAGAGAGAGCTTGTTCCAATCCAGTATGTTGTGGTTTAGACGCTAATTTAGGGCATTATAGGTAGTATGTTTTGAGGAGGTTTTGGTGTAGGGAGGGTTTTCTTTTGGGGTTTATTTTTGGCGCTTGAGTTGCCGAATTATTTTTTGTAAAAATTGTTTGATGTAACGAATTGCATTTCAGGCCCAGTAGTTTTATGAGTGACGTGGTAAGCAAATGTTTTTTCCTTATGTCCGTTTTTCTCTTATGCGGCTGCTGTGTTGTATTTTGATGCATTTATTGTTGTGAGGTAATTAAAAGGTAAATGTTTTTTGCATTGCATTTGATTACATGAATTATTTGATTTATTTGATATTCATTTATTGTTGTGAGGTAATTAAAAGGTAAATGTTTTTGCATTGCAGTTAATTATATGAATTATTTGATATTCATTTATTGTTGTGAGGTAATTAAAAGGTAAATGCTTTTTGCATTGCAGTTAATTATGAGTTATTTATTTGACTTATCTGTCATTCATGTATTTTTGTGAGGTAATTAAAAGGTAAATGTTTCTGGGTCTGAAATTAATAGGTGTTTTGATTTAACTAGTTTTTTTTCTTTTATTTCTTTTTTTGAATTGAAGTCTTGATGTATTGAGTGGTAATATGACTGGAAAGGAATTTGAATAGAAAACTTAATTACTCTCAATTTTCTTGTGGTTCCTTGGTCTGTCATTTCATAAAAGATTGTCAACCTTTATGTGTAGTATGAGGGATTAATTAAATAATTGTGGTGGTTTTTACCCCTGGCGCCCGAACTCAATCTTGTAAGGCCAAATACCGTCACAAGGCTTATATTGAGATTTTGTTCTATACTTATATATATATATATATATTTTGCTATTTCAACCATTTAAATTTTAACAATATTTCCAGTGTAATCTTTCTTTGTAAAAACTAAATTATACATTTTATCATACGTATTTCAAAGTTAAGGATTCATTAGTTTGAATATAGCCTACATTGGAACAAACACTATAATAACATCTTAGTTGATGACTTTATTTTTGACAAAACATCAAATATATATATATATTAGGGGTGGCACGGTTCACAAAACCCACAGTTCGGTTCGTATCACGGTTTTAGGGTCACGGTTTTCGGTTCTGTACGGTTCTTGTTATTTTTTTTCTTTTAATCTTTAACACTCCAAATATTTACTTCAGCATATGATATATAGCTTAATTATCTAATTATTAATTGATTTATTTCATAAATGGGGCGTGTTTGCAAAACGCAGCTTCTCATTTCCCATTTCGAAGTAATATAGTGAGTGAGCGGTCACCGTGAGGAAACTTTCAGTGGCCCTGGAGGTCCATCCATCTGGAGAGCTACGTGGGCTGTGTCGGACAGTTCTTTGTCAATTTCTCTTCGTGTCTCGTCATCATAGGCGTAATTTGCAGGTGGGACATGTACCCCAGGGTCGATATTGTCCCCACGGATGTACCAATACAAATAAATAAAACATCTCCAGTTTTTAGCAAACCTTTTCCATATGGGATGTTTAGTACAATTAGTTGTAATATTAAACTTATGAACAACATATTGATGGATGTCTTCTTTCTGCATTGTGCTTCTATAACACACCTCACCAGTAGTGGGGTAGGTTGTAATGGCACTCTTTGTCTTTGAAACTAATTGTCAGTTTAGTTATAAATGGTATTTCTACTTGATCTGAAGCAGAGAAATGTATGAATATTTTCAAATTTGAGATGCACACTGCGAAACCCCTGATGTATAAATACTGAAACTATTACAACAACACTCCTGTGGTGTCTGGTAAAGCTGACGGTTGTGCTGTGGAGGATGTACTTGTGATTGAGATTGCTCTGGGGGAAAATGTTAATTAAACTGAACTAAATGTGAAACTATAAAGTAGAAAGACTGAACTAGTATTTTCTTGTAAAACCTACTCTGATCTTTGACCACTTTCTTCGTTTGTCATGTGTCTGTATCACAGAAAAGCCAGGACAGTGTCCAAGAACAAAATCTGGAGGAGGAACTTGTGCTGAGTTGTGTTCCTATGATAGTGACTGTCCGAAACATGAGAAATGCTGCAGCAATGGATGTGGACGTCAGTGTATGGCTCCATTTACAGGTATTTGTTCTATTAGTGTTTGACTCAGCCTTCTCGTTATTTCAGTTGGATTTATTTTATCGTTCACCGTGTCAAACGTATAGAGCTGATAGCACATTTTCCAGCACAGGATTGCTTTACAAATTTAATAGATGAATAACTTAAAATACAATTCTTTCTGTTCATGCTTTGCGTGTTTTGTGCTGTACATCTAAGACTGAATGTTGCAAAATGGACTGACTAACGCTGACTATCTGAATCCATGCAGTGAAGCCTGCGGCCGAACCAGTGAAGCCTGCAGTATGTGCTGAGAACTGCCAAAAAACTCACCCTGATGGCCAATGTCCTGGCTCTAAGGGGGGTCCTCCAGAGCCTGTAGTGAAGCCTGCGGCCGAACCAGCAAAGCCTCCAGTGAAGCCTGCAGTATGTGCTGAAAACTGCCAAAAAACTCACCCTGATGGCCAATGTCCTGGCCCTAAGGGGGGATCCTCCTGGCCATAAAGAATGTGGCCATGCATGCAGTTAATGGTGTTGATTTTTACCATTGATGTATGGGATGTTTTTCCTGTTTAACAAATAAATCTCATACTTCATAGTACTTCATACAACAAATAAGTCTCTTTATTTTATTAATTTGCCTGAAGAGTTTCATTTTATATTGCAGCAGCTGTTGCCCAAAATGGTTCACAATAACTAAACACAAATAATAGTACAGAGAAACAACAAAAAAACATAGACAAGGTAATGATCAAACACCCATCATGAAGATGTCCAGGAAGTCTTAAAAGATGTGCTTTTAACATGGCCTTAAATTTCAGTAGGGACTCTATAGAAAGTGGGAGTTCATTCCAAAGTTTGGTTCCGACATGAGAACTATCGCCATTATCTCAAGATGGTTTATAAAATGCCAGCATACTAGAAAGATAACTGGCAAAATTGTGACACCTTATAAACAAGTAACATGATCTTATCATATCAAAACGGCCACTATTTTAAAAAGAAGTAATTGACTCAATTTTTTTTGGCTGACTTGAGCATTCTCGCCAGCGTTCTGTATTTTGAAGACGTGCCAATGCTTTGTTAATTCCAAAGTAAAGAGTTGCATTAGTGTGTACAAAGCTCTCGCTCGCACAATCTGCAGGGGTGATCTCAAGGATGCTTACTTTCATATCCTGTCCTGTCCTGCACACAGGAAATATATCAGTTTTTCCTTTCAGAGCAAAGTGTACACTTTTTTTTTTTATTCTTCCATTCAGGCTCAGCCTAACTCTGCACGGGTGCAGAGAGGCAGCGTTATCAGCGCTGAAACACAATGAGCTCAGAATATCTGCTTATCTGGGGTGCGTTTCCCGAAAGCATCGTTGGCCAACTATGGTCGCAAGTTCATCGCAATGTCCATTGAACTCTATTGGTAACGACGGAACTTGCGACCATAGTTGGCCAACGATGCTTTCGGGAAACGCACCCCTGGACGATTTTCTGGTATGCGCTCACTCACGGGAGTGTGCGGAATGGGACACAGAGATGCTCACGTCTCATCTCATGAATCTGGGGTCCAGAATCAACTTTGGGGGATGTGCGGCAGGGCTGCCGTAGATCTCTTCGCCTTGCAGGCAAACGCAAAGTGTCCGCTGTATGTTTCTCTTTCAGGGATGAAAATGTGCCTTTGGGTGTGGATGCACTGGAACATTTGTGGCCAAACGTGTTGCTATGCATTCCCACCGCTGAGTCTAATTTCTCCCACCCTGGACAGAGTAAGAGAAAACGAATGATCTATCCGTTTGATAGCCCCTCGTTGGCCGGTGTTGGAAACTTTATTCCTTCATCGAAGCAAGACCAGGAGACGTTGGGATCGCGTTCAAACAGAAGTTATTCTTTATTGAGAACTTCACGTTGCGTTGCTGCAGTTCTTCCAACAGTCTAATCTAAAGTAACTTTACATGGTATCTTATAGGCATTTTAGGAGGAGGGACTTCTGGAGGTGGAGACAAATTCAAACAAAGCATGCAAATGAAGTATACAGGTTAAGGAACCCCCCTAGACTCCAGCGTGTTAACAGTCTCAATCCAATCAGCATAACTATTCAAACGCATATATGCTAATCCAATCAGCCCAACCATTCACCGTCTGGAGCTGGGACTTTGGCTCCAAGAGCCATCAAAGACGAAAGGTTAGAGTCTCTGTGATCTGACTCATTTAACTTACACTGGAAAAAACCTGCTGGCAGGAATCTCTTGCTGGAAACTCAATAAGCATCATTTATACCTCAAATGCTAAAATCAGTATTCTTCACCGTGATGTTTATGTAAGGAAGCATATCTGAAATAGATTCTTAAATTTGTAATCCTTCACCGGGGAGGCTGTGGCTGGCAGAGATTGTCCAGCTGGACCTGCACTGTCAGATGCACTGCACTGGCAAATATTTTACCCACACCCGGAACAAGTCGATCTTTGTGTCTACGCCCGTGAAGGGTTCAATTTAAACACATTCGGGCTCCTGCAGAAGGTTATAAACACTATCCAAAGCACTAGAGCCCCATCAACTGTATGGCCTTAAATAGCGTTTGAAAGAGAACGTTAGGTCATTTGCGTAACCCCGGTTCTCTGGGAACAGAGCAAGGTATCTGACCAAGCTTCCCTACTCGCATAACACAGGGGAAGAGCGTGCTTAGAATGCTGTTTTGGGTTTCATAGCTGTATATATAGAGAGGGGGTGGGCTCCTTATCATGAGCTGTGATTGTAACTGTGAGCTGTGGTGTAATTGGTGCTTCCAAAGTCTATCACGCCTGGGGATGTAGTGAGATACATCGCACTGTTCGCATAGATAACGTATAGATATATGATTTTGATACAAAAATTTTATTTCATTGATTTATAGATTCAAGTGTTTTTATGGCTCTATATTCCCCTATTGAATAAAAAATGTTTCAGCCTAAATTCTATCTGTTCATCATCAATATATATATAAAAATTTTTTTTAAAGTGGCATTGATATAAGCATGGCTGTATTCCCTAGTTGCTTGAAACATTGTTGTTAGTCATAATTACTTGGATCCGCATTGCAAGTCAATCAGCAATTGTAATTCAGTTTCCAATTCTAGACATGCCCCTGTGTCTGTGTATGCTGTGTCTCTTCATACTCTACACAGATTTATGCCAGTAGAGATCAACTTCCTGTAGAGTTTAGGTGTAATGGTGCGTTCACACCGAACACGAATAGCGCGTCAGGCGCGAGTGATTTCAATGTTAAGTCAATGCAAAGACGCGTTTCGCGCGTAAAAAATTCCTGCGGCGCGAATGAGGCGTAGAGCGCGGCGCGGTACAGGCGAATACGCCTCATTCGCGTGTCAAGTTCGCGCGAATAGCGCGAATTGAGCGTCTAGCGCAGGGGTGTCAAACTCATTTTCACTGAGGGCCACTTCAGCATTATGGCTGCCCTCAAAGGGCCGGTTGTAACTGTAAGACTTTTAAAATGTTAATATATTGTCTCTTTATTTGATTATTACTTATTTAAGTTACAAATATTGTATAGGCATTTGCAGGGGTGTTTCTAGGTTTTAAAAACATCAGGGGATGAACCCGAAACATCAGGAGCTGGGTAACAATGATTTGATACAGAGAATAATGTATTATTGTATATATGCAGGGGCAAACTGGCTCAAAAATTCAGCCTTGGCACTGTAGCCACACCAGCACACATTACCACACAGTCATGCGTATTCAAATGTGAGGTAGTTAGGGGGATTCGGGGACATGCTCCCCTGATCAAATTTGGATTTCTCGGACCTGCCTATGTGCATTTTAAGGTGTTTAAAGGCCAAAAAATTTGGAAGCAGCAGAATCAGATTTAACAGATTTATTTTTTGACCAATTGTCAAAAAGTATACTCCTACAAAGCTATTTTTATCAGAGCATGAGCAGAGCAGGAAGAACGAGAGGATCGTGATTCGTGTAATTTTACCAGTGTTGCCAGCACGGCTACACACCATGTTACAGCACAGTAGTGCTATTGCAAAAAGAAACAAACAAATCCAGAGAAATTTCATGTCGGCACGTTTTTTTAGCGGACTTTGCCTTTCCGGTGAGCGTGAGCAGAGCTCGCAACACAAACACACACACACACACACACACGGAGGTTGCTTGCGGAACATTGAGCAGAACGCGCTGTGAACACGGAGCGGAGAGCACAGCGCACACACACAGCGGAACGCGCTTAGAAGTTATGCATCTTCGGAAGCGGACTCGCACGCAAAGTCATAAAACACGCTGAGCCAGAGTCAAACCATCGCCGAACACGGAGGGGCGCGGCGGCTTTTTAGTAGCCTATCTTTCGGCCAAAAAACGAAAATGTTATTTTCTGCCGAAAATTTTCGGCAGCCTAAATTTCGTTGCATCCCTAATTTTAAGACACTCATATATGCTCTCGCGGGCCATATAAAATAATGTGGCGGGCCGGATTAGGCCCGCGGGCCTTGAGTTTGACACCTGTGGTCTAGCGCGTTAAGCGCGTTATGCGCGAATGATTTTATTAGTGCTATTTGTGCATTCACGCGTTTGACGCGAATTCGCGTCTGCCGCCCGAGTTGAAAAATCTGAACTTCTGCGTCAATTCGCGCCGCGTTAACCAATCAGGAGCCTGCTTGCTGCTGTCACGTGGTGAAGTGACAGTTTATAATGTTATTTTGTGTTTGGCCTCAATAAATTATTTTGTAATATGACTAAAATGCACAACAAAGCAAATCTTTCACATAAAAACTCGATTTCAATATGAGAGATACTCATTTTTTATTGAATGCTATTTATTCCATATCTATTCTAGATTATATGAAACTTTATTAATCTAATGTAAAGACAACAAACACAATTTAGTGTATAAAAACTTTTAAAAAAAAAATCACAGGACAGGTTTCACTTTTGGAGGCTGGCTCCATTTATTATCAAAACAAAAATAAATGACAGATTAGGTGCGGGCGAGGGTGAACCTCGCGCCGGGATGTACAGCGCGGGCTCGTCATGCAGCGACCACTCGAGGCCGAGGCTTATACGGCCTACGCTGTCCTCGTCAGCGTCCTCACCGTTAGGTCCACCAAACCTAGCTCCTGGAGCAAATTGTGAAACTCCTGAAACCCTCCGGAGGGTCTGGTGGACCCGAGTACAGCGACGATGTCCCCTACGCAGCTGTTTCTGCTCTCCAGAGCATATACGAGCGGTGACTCTCTCGATTAATGCTACTGCTAATGCTCGATAAACATCTAAAAAAGATGGCCGCCAACAGGTTTCGAAACTTTCGCCTCCGGATTTCGCCTCTGACGCGCGTGGCGAGCGTAAATTTCATTTCAAACTTTTGATTTTACGCGCGTCAATTTCGCTCTTGACGCGCGAATTAACACAAAGTGGTCAAGCGTATAATCAGGCGCGAATTAGACGCGCTATTCGCGTTTGGTGTGAACGCAGCATAAGAGGTTATTCATAGCAACAACTTGTAAACGTGGAATTTTCTGAGAGCTCCGACTTGTACCACGTAATTGCTGTACCACCTGACCATTTTTTCATTGATAGTGTTCCCATAGAAACAGTCAATCTTCTAATTATGTCATATGGCGTGACCGCAGTGCTCCACTCCTCCAAACCTAATCAAACACACCTGAACAAGCTAATCAAGGTCTTCAAGATTAGGCTACTAGAAAGCTACACGCAGGTGAGTTTCATCAGGGTTGGAGTTACCCAGACTTCCTTGGTTCTATAAATCTTTGGACAGCAATTTATGTTAAGGGATTCAGCAGCACATGTTTTCGGTGTAGTTTTGTGTGCCTCACTGTCCCTACTGACTGACTAATTAAGTGCATTTTCCAGTAGAGTTGATTGTGAGATCACCGGTCGAGAGGATGACAGCTCAAGTATACTGCTCGTTGAGTGTTGTTTTATTGTGTCTGTCTGCATGTTTGAGCATAAACCACGCTGGAGTCATAGGTGAGAAGATCTTTTAGCTTCATTACACCACCCGAAGAAATGCATAAATAAATGCCTTACAAAATATGATGTTCAGTACAATTAGTTGTAATAGTAAACTTATGAACAACATATTGATAGATGTCTTCTTTCTGCATTGTGCTTCTATAACATGCCTCACCAGTAGTGGGGTAGGTTGTTATGGCACTCTTTGTCTTTGAAATTAATTGTCAGTTTAGTTGTAAATGGTATTTCTACTTGATTTGAAGCAGATAAATGTAGGAATATTTTCAAATTTGAGATGCACTCTGCGAAACCCCTGACGTATAAATAGATGATGAATAATACTTAAAATACAATTCTTTCTGTCCATGCTTTGCGTGTTTTGTGCTGTACATCTAAGACTGAATGTTGCAAAATGGACTGACTAACGCTGACTATCTGTATCCATGCAGTGAAGCCTGCAGCTGAACCAGCAAAGTCTGCAGTATGTGCTGAAAACTGCCAAAAAACTCACCCTGGTGGCCAATGTCCTGGCCCTAAGGGGGGTCCTCCAGAGCCTGTAGTGAAGCCTGTTGCCGAACCAGCAAAGCCTCCAGTGAAGCCTGCAGTATGTGCTGAAAACTGCCAAAAAACTCACCCTGATGGCCAATGTCCTGGCCCTAAGGGGGGTCCTCCAGAGCCTGTAGTGAAGCCTGTGGCCGAACCAGTGAAGCCTGCAGTATGTGCTGAAAACTGCCAAAAAACTCACCCTGATGGCCAATGTCCTGGCCCTAAGGGGGGTCCTCCAGAGCCTGTAGTGAAGCCTGCAGTATGTGCTGAAAACTGCCAAAAAACTCACCCTAATGGCCAATGTCCTGGCCCTAAGGGGGGATCCTCCTGGCCATAAAAAATGTGGCCATGCATGCAGTTAATGGTGTTGATTTTACCATTGATGTATGGGATGTTTTTCCTCTTTAACAAATAAATCTCATACTTTAAGTCTCTTTATTTTGTTATTTTATTCATTTGCCTGAAGAGTTTCATTTTTATATTGCAGCAGCTGTTGCCCAAAGTGGTTCACAATAACTAAACAAATAATAGTACAGCGAAACAACAAAAAAACATAGACAAGGTAATGATCAAACACCCATCATGAAGATGTCCAGGAAGTCTTAAAAGATGTGCTTTTAACATGGCCTTAAATTTCAGTAGTGACTTTACAGAAAGTGGGAGTTCATTCCAAAGTTTGGTTCTGACATGAGAACTCTGTTGCCATTATCTCAAGATGGATTATAAAATGCCAGTATACTAGAAAGATAACTGGCAAAATTGTGACACCTTATAAACAAGTAACATGATCTTATAGATAATTCTATCAAAACGGCCACTATTTTAAAAACGAAGTAATTGACTCAAAAAATGTGGCTGACTTGAGCATTCTCGCCAGCATTCTGTGTTTTGAAGATGTGCCAATGCTTTGTTAATTCCAAAGTAAAGAGTTGCATTAGTGCGTACAAAGCTCTCACTCGCACAATCTGCAGGGGTGGTCTCAAGGATGCTTACTTTCATATAAGCATCTGTCCTGCACACAGGAAATATATCAGTTTTTCCTTTCAGAGCAAAGTGTACACATTTTTTTTTTTAAATTCTTCCATTCAGGCTCAGCACGGGTTCAGCAGGTGCAGAGAGGCAGCGTTATCAGCGCTGAGACACAATGAGCTCAGAATATCAGCTTATCTGGATGATTTTCTGATATGTGCTCACTCACGGGAGTGTGCGGAACGGGACACAGAGATGTTCACGTCTCATCTCACGAATCTGGGGCCAGAATCAACTTTGGGGGATGTGCGGCAGGGCTGCCGTAGATCTCTTCGCCTTGCAGGCAAACGCAAAGTGTCCGCTGTATGTCCTTTGGATGTGGATGCGCCGGCACATTTGTGGCCGAACGTGTTGCTATGCATTCCCACCGCTGAGTCTAATTTCTCCCACCCTGGACAGAGTAAGAGAAAACGAATGATCTATCCTTCTGATAGCCCGCTGATACTCTGCTTTTTGCTAAGCTTCATGAACAATGGGAGAGCGTTTTCTCTTATTAAACTTTACCTGGCTGCTATTTCGGCTTGTTATGTAGGCTTCAAGGAGTTTCAGTGGGACGGCACCGTCTTATATGTAGTTTTATGAAGGGAGTGAAGCGTTTGAGACCAGTGTCGAAGTGGCTGGTGCTGCCATGGGACTTGTCCACGGTTCTGAATGCTTTAACTCGAGCCCCGTTTGAACCTCTGGAGAGTGTTCATATTAAGCTTCTATCTCTTAAAATGGTCTTACTACTTGCGTTATTCTCAGCTAAGCGAGTGGTTGAGTTGGTTACATGCCTTGTCGGTTCATCAGGCATGTCTGAATTTCAGTCCGGTTGACAGCAAGGTTAACGCTGCTGCCTATCCTGCCTTTCGTTCCCAAAGTCAGTGATTCAGCTTAGAACTGCTCTGCTTTGGAGTTGCATGCCTTTTACCTAGGACTGGGTAGCATTAAAAAATGTCCCATAACGATATCAATACCAATACCGATACCTTGACTTCGATACCGGTTCCAGAGCTCCGGAGAATTGAATCACGAACGGTATAACGTAGCATCTTCATAATGACCGTGCGAGGCCTGCCAGAGTTGTTGGGTGGGACGATGCGATGAACTCTCATGATCTCCGGTTTAGCATCGGTCAACGTAGGGAACCATACAGGTAAAGATCCCGAGATATATGTTGTGAGATTCGTGGTTTCCATGCCTTCTGGGAGATTCATAATACGAACGTTATCCCTGCGGCTCCGGTCCTTCAAATCAGCCATCTTTTCCTCAATCTGGCGGCATATCGATCGTGCAGTTCTCTTACCCCATTAGAGCAGCTGGAAAGCTCAGACTGAATATTATCTAGCCTGTCTTGTAACGTTTTAAACTGCCCTTTAAAAAACTGCTGTTGTTTCTCCATAGCAGAGGCGATTATGGCGACGAGCGAATCCTCCATCTTTTCTGCCTCGTGCGCTTGATCACGCTGCGTTTGCTTGCTGGACGATTTTCCTTGACGAGAAGACATACTGTCGATGTCCAAAGTCAAAACATAAAACAAAGTGTAGAGCAATTAGCGAATAAACATGGATATATAAATGAAAATGAGTAGGGTTGGCGGAGTCAGAACACTACGCTGCCATCATGCTCACAGGTCACGTGCCTCCCTCCAAACAAATATGTATTAAGACGGGTTTTAAACATGTTTACAGAGGTAGAGGATCTGATAGACATTGGTAAACCATTTCACAACTTGGGATATGATAGACATTGGTAAACCATTTCACAACTTTGGGGCTGCAACTGAGAAAGCGCAATCTCCTTTGCCTTTTAAGCGTGACCAAGGAGTTTTAAAGAGCAGCTGGTTTTGGGACCTTAATGATCTCTGTGAGTAATAAAAATGTATGAGCTCAGAAACATATTTTGGTGCCAGTCTGTGCAGGGCTTTAAAAGTATACAAATGTACTTTATCCCAAAATGATCTGGTAGCAAGTGTAAGGCCAGAATAGGGGATATATGATACCTCTTGTGTTTGTTTAAAAGCATGGATTACTTTCTCAAAGTAGTAAGAACGACAAACAATCTGCATTAATAGACACAGTTTAGGTAATAGTGGCCCACAGCTGCTTAGCAGAAGTATTTCTGTAAGACAGCAATAATGTGAGTTAACCGGTTAGCTGGAGACCTACACAATATAAAACACAAAACTACCTATCAGGTGCTCTTCGTTTGGGTGGAACACGTGTTATCTTCCCGGTCAGAAGCGACCGGACACCTAAAAATGAAACTTCCTCCACCCCAGTAAAACCAATGCAATTTATTTTTGGTCAATAATATTTTTTTCTTTTGTATTTTGAGAGGATTTGATGGTACTTATTAATATTTATGCAATATTTATGGCTAATTTTTGCCATTGAAAATAATACACTTTTTTTTTTTTCACATTTTTAAAAATATTTCTTCAATTATTGCAGTATTTCAGATCAATATAGAGACTTTTTGTTTTTAAGTCAGATTAGGGACATCTATGGAGAGGCTTGTGAATTCTCTAGTTGTTTTTGGACCAAATTACTTTTAAGGTGAAGATTTGAATGTATTTTTTAGAAATTCTCAAATAAAACTTTTTGCCAAGGTTTATACATTTTTTGTAAATAAATTTGATGTGAAGTGTACACGTTTTTGCAGTATTACTACAGTCAAACCTGAATACAGAGAAAGCATTTTGTTACAGGTAACATTACGATTCATTTAAAAATGACAAAAATAAACAGTATGCTTTATCACAGCTTATTATTATTTATATATATATATATTTTTTTTTACATTATATTAATTATTATTTTAATCATTTTAATGATAATTATATATATATATATATATATATATATATATATATATATATATATATATATATATATAAATTCATTATAATTATTAATTATGTTATGTTTTTCACTATTGATGTTTTAGAGTTTCACCCCTTCATTGCTGAGCACTTTTTTTTCTGCATCGTGGCCGATTTGTAGTGATTTTTTGTGTTTTTGTCAATTTCCCATTCATTTTTTATGGTCGATCATTTTTGACCGAATAGCACAAGTGTGACTAATTGTTTTTGTACGACCACTTAGCCTGCTCGAATCATGCCTTCATTTTTTTTTGAGTGTTCACACACCTAATGCCATAAAAGTCACCAAGTTTCGTAACATTTCGATGAAGCTGTGATTTTTAGAAATTCAAAACAGAAAATTTCAGGTTGATGGCTTTGCAGATAAAGCGGGTAGAGGAATGACCTGTTCTTTAAAGGGGATAGAGACTTAGGAACGTAACCCCATCTCGGCCGGAGAGTGACACTGCAGTTGCAGGGTCCAAAACAAATACAATCACCATCCACCAAGAAAGCAAGTAAATCCCCAGTGCACTTGGCAGAAGCCAGGGCAAGAAGCAGAGCAGTTTTCAGAGAGAGTTCCTTAACAGTGATAGAAGCCAAGGACTCAAACGATGGTAAAGAGAGAGCCTTCAAAACCAGCGCCAGATCCCAAGGGGGCATTGAAGGTGGCCGCAGAGGATGTGACCTCCTTGCTCCCCTGAGAAATCTGACCACCAGAGCATGCCTTCCGATCTATTGCCCATCAACCGGGGAACGAAACGAGGCAATAGTGGCCACATAAACCTTTAGCGTGGACGGCAGGCTCCCATTATCCAACCTGTGCTACGGGAAATGTAAAACATCTGACACGGGGGTCTCTGGGTCGTTATCTGCGTCACTGCACCATTTTACAAACGATCCCCATTTTAGAGCATAAAGGTGCCTGGTGGAAGGCTCACGAGACTCTGTGAGTGTGTCCAACACTCGGTAGGGCATGGCGTCTAGCTCCCCTAAGGTCTCTGAAGCAGCCACACAACGCGCCTCGTTACAAACAGATGCAGAAGAGGTCCCAGATAATCCGACCTGGGATGAAGTCTCCACTCTCCGTGAGGAATCCCGTTCCTTGAAAGCATGTCTGCTGTGTGGTTTAGGAGACCGGGGATGTGCATCGCTCTGATAGACAGAACATGTCATTACACCAACAATAGGAGGCTCGCATCCTGAATAGAATAGAATAGAATGAGGCATTTATATAGCGCTTTCATATGTACTACTGTACACCCAAAGCGCTTTAGAATCATATCAGGGAATCTCTCCTCAACCACCACCAGTGTGTAGCATCCACTTGGATCCTGCTTGAAAAGGGCTTTAGAGTGCAAGCTGCCTTGGCGATTTATGTTCGATACCACAGACATGTTGTCGATGCGAAACAACACAACACTACAGTGCGTCCTGTCACCAGTTCCAAGGGCACCCCTTGACTGAACATATCTGGGTCGGGCCACGGCCTTAGGGCAATGGCGCAGCTGTGTTAGACCAGAATGCGCATACAACCTGAGGTCCACACCCTCAAAGAGACTCGAGTTTTCAGCCAAAACTGCAGCGGTCGCATATGCAGAAGGCGCAGATGGCAGATACAGGGCTGTACAGTGCAACATATATGAAAAGATTGGTATGTGCGATGAATTAATGTACCACTGTAGCACTCGTGCGATACAGTTTTGTAAACTCCGTTACTTGTGTTTGTTTTCAGACATGATAACAGTCGTTTTGTAAGCTCGTGCTCGATCGGCCCAAAACCGGCATCCGACCAGCGCGGAAGGTCTCTACATGTTACTGTCTTTTCTCGAGGCAAAGTATTTTTTGATTAAATGCAATACATTTGAAAGTTATTTCATCTGACTCCATAAATGAAAAGGTTTTAATGATATATGTGCATCATTAAATGTGAGCGAATGTTTGACTATTATTTTTAACTCTTTAATGAAATAATGTCAAAGACGGTTAGAACAATCAAATGTAACAATTTATCATGTCAGGTAAATGTATCATGCCAATTTCATAATCAATTCTAAGATAATCGATACAAAACATCAAATGCTCTGGAATAAAGAGAAGAGATGTAAACCCAACATTAAAATACATGATGCTGAATTCTTTGAGGTCCTTCAACATCATGGGCTCATCTGAGTAACACAAGGCCCCGAACCCCTTGCTACATTCCATTATATAGACCACCTTCCTAGGGACCACCCTTCCTTTGTGTGCCAGTTATCCCTAAACTCTTAAAAACCTTATTACCTTTTGTTTTACTTATTTGTCAGAGAGATCTTCAACTTCCACCTCCGGCAGAGCTTCGACCAGATCCCGAGGGAGTCTGGAGATATTGAGTCCGAGTGGACCATGTTCTCCACCTCCATTGTCAACGCGGCCACTCGGAGCTGTGGCCGTAAGGTCTCCGGTGCCTGTGGAGGCGGCAATCCCCGAACCCGGTGGTGGACACCGGAAGTAAGGGATGCCGTCAAGCTGAAGAAGGAGTCCTATCGGGCCTGGCTGGCTTTTGGGACTCCTGAGGCAGCTGACGGTTACCGACAGGCCAAGCGGACTGCAGCCCGGGTGGTTGTGGAGGCAAAAAAATCGGGCTTGGGAGGAGTTCGGTGAGGCCATGGAGAAGGACTATCGGTCGGCCTCGAAGAGATTCTGGCAAACCGTCCGACGCCTCGGGGAAGCAGTGCCCTACCAACGCTGTTTACAGTGGAGGTGGGCAGCTGTTGACTTCGACTGGGGATGTCATCGGACGGTGGAAGGAATCCTTCGAGGATCTCCTCAATCCCGCCGTCACGTCTTCCATTGAGGAAGCAGAGGCTGAGGGCTCGGAGGCGGACTCGTCCATCACCCAGGCTGAAGTCACCGAGGTAGTCAAGAAACTCCTCGGTGGCAAGGCACCGGGTGTGGATGAGATCCACCCCGAGTACCTCAAGTCTCTGGATGTTGTGGGGCTGTCTTGGCTGACACGCCTCTGCAGCATCGCGTGGCGGTCGGGGACAGTGCCTTTGGACTGGCAGACCGGGGTGGTGGTCCCTCTTTTTAAGAAGGGGGACCGGAGGGTGTGCTCCAACTATAGGGGGATCACACTTCTCAGCCTCCCCAGGAAAGTCTATGCCAGGGTACTGGAGAGGAGAATATGGCCGATAGTAGAACCTCGGATTCAGGAGGAACAGTGTGGTTTTCGTCCCGGTCGTGGAACACTGGACCAGCTCTATACCCTCTCCAGGGTGCTGGAGGGTTCATGGGAGTTTGCCCAACCAATCCACATGTGCTTTGTGGATTTGGAGAAGGCATTCGACTGTGTCCCTCGCGGCATCTTGTGGAGGGTGCTCTGGGAGTATGGGGTTCAGGGCCATTTGCTAATGGCTATCCGGTCCCTGTACGACCGGAGCAGGAGCTTGGTTCGCATTGCCAGCAGTAAGTCAGACTTGTTCCCGGTGCATGTTGGACTCCGGCAGGGCTGCCCTTTGTCGCTGGTTCTGTTCATAATTTTTATGGACAGAATTTCTAGGCGCAGCCAGGGGCCGGAGGTTGTCAGGTTTGGGGGCCACGCGATTTCATCTCTGCTCTTTGCGGATGATGTTGTCGTGCTGGCCCCATCAGACCAGAACCTTCAGCATGCACTGGGGCGGTTTGCAGCCGAGTGTGAAGCGGCTGGGATGAGAATCAGCACCTCCAAATCCGAAGCCATGGTTCTCAGTCGGAAAAGGGTGGTTTGCCCGCTTCAGGTTGGTGGAGAGTTCCTGCCTCAAGTGGAGGAGTTCAAGTATCTTGGGCTCTTGTTCACGAGTGAGGGAAGGATGGAACGGGAGATTGACAGACGGATCGGTGCAGCTTCTGCAGTAATGCGGTCGATGTACCGGTCTGTCGTGGGTGGCTCAGCTCTCGATTTACCGGTCAATCTACGTTCCTACTCTCACCTATGGTCATGAGCTGTGGGTCATGACCGAAAGGACAAGATCCCGGATACAGGCGGCCGAAATGAGCTTTCTCCGCAGGGTGGCTGGGCGATCCCTAAGAGATAGGGTGAGAAGCTCGGTCACTCGGGAGGAGCTCAGAGTAGACCCGCTGCTCCTCCACATCGAGAGGGGCCAGCTGAGGTGGCTCGGGCATCTTTTCCGGATGCCTCCTGGACGCCTTCCCGGGAAGGTGTTCCGGGCATGTCCCACCGGGAGGAGACCCCGGGGAAGACCTAGGACACGCTGGAGGGACTATGTCTCCCGGCTGGCCTGGGAACGCCTCTGTGTCCCCCCGGAAGAGCTGGAGGAAGTGTCTAAGGAGAGGGAAGTCTGGGCATCCCTGCTCAGTCTGCTACCCCCGCGACCCAGCCCCGGATAAGCGGAAGAAGATGGATGGATGGATGGAAATGAGACATTTGTACCAGTCGCACTGTGACATTTCAAATGATACCAAACATGAGAAATACTTGGTGATAATCATTCACATTAAACCATATATTCTTGGGTGAGTTTTTGGTGATCTTCGCATGGTGGGAGAAGGAGAGGGTGGATGAGGGAAAGATGTTGAGACTTTCGTCTCAATAGTGCACGAGGGGGAGTTCAAATATTATTTTCCAAAGAGGTCCTTTGTCCTCTCAGGGTCTGGTCGCTCTTCATCCAGACTGTCCGGCATCTCCTAATTTCTCAATTCTTACAGTTTTATACTTGTGCTTATGCGATATCACGATTTTTGATCGTGGATGATTTAATGTCTCCACGATCTGCTTTTGAAGAAATATGGTAGTATCGTGCTACAGCGCACATTCTATCAGCTACAGTTCTGGCGCCTTAGTCAAAAATAAAAATAATAATTATAAGTCATTGAGTACCAGCAACTGTTGCACGCATTCTTCAAAAACGTTTCTGTTCAACATAAATATCAGGTTTAAAACAACTTGAGAGTGAGTAAATAATGACAGAATTTTCATTTTTAGCTGAACTATCCCTTTAATGTTAATGAAACAACAAAACACAAAATCACTCACTGCTCTTGACTGAAGAACTTTAATACAGTAGCTTTAAAGATATTTTACAATTCCCTAACCTCAATAGAGGACAATTGTAAAGCTGTTAAGACATACAGGCTGTTGAAAAAGATAACTTATGTTTTATTTGTATGATTTTGATTAAAAAAAAATTGATTTCATTGTTTTATAGATTAAAGTGTTTTTATGGCTCTGTATTCCCCTATTGTTAAATCAATAAAAAATGTTTCAGCCTAAATTCTATCTGTTCATCATTAATATATATATATATATACCATGTGACCATTTTGTCATTGATAGTGTTGCCATAGAAACAGTCAATCTTCTAATTATGTCATATGGCTTGACCGCAGTGCTCCACTCCTCCAAACCTAATCAAACACACCTGAACAAGCTAATCAAGGTCTTCAAGATTAGGCCACTAGAAAGCTACACGCAGGTGAGTTTCATCAGGGTTGGAGTTACCCAGACTTCCTTGGTTCTATAAATCTTTGGACAGCAATTTATGTTAAGGGATTCAGCAGCACATGTTTTCGGTGTAGTTTTGTGTGCCTCACTGTCCCTACTGACTGACTAATTAAGTGCATTTTCCAGTAGAGTTGATTGTGAGATCACCGGTCGAGAGGATGACAGCTCAAGTATACTGCTCGTTGAGAGTTGTTTTATTGTGTCTGTCTGCATGTTTGAGCATAAACCACGCTGGAGTCATAGGTGAGAAGATCTTTTAGCTTCATTACACTGCCCGAAGAAATGCATAAATAAATGCCTTACAAAATATGATGTTCAGTACAATTAGTTGTAATATTAAACTTATGAACAACATATTGATAGATGTCTTCTTTCTGCATTGTGCTTCTATAACATGCCTCACCAGTAGTGGGGTAGGTTGTTATGGCACTCTTTGTCTTTGAAATTAATTGTCAGTTTAGTTGTAAATGGTATTTCTACTTGATTTGAAGCAGATAAATGTAGGAATATTTTCAAATTTGAGATGCACTCTGCGAAACCCCTGACGTATAAATAGATGATGAATAATACTTAAAATACAATTCTTTCTGTCCATGCTTTGCGTGTTTTGTGCTGTACATCTAAGACTGAATGTTGCAAAATGGACTGACTAACGCTGACTATCTGAATCCATGCAGTGAAGCCTGCAGCTGAACCAGCAAAGTCTGCAGTATGTGCTGAAAACTGCCAAAAAACTCACCCTGGTGGCCAATGTCCTGGCCCTAAGGGGGGTCCTCCAGAGCCTGTAGTGAAGCCTGTTGCCGAACCAGCAAAGCCTCCAGTGAAGCCTGCAGTATGTGCTGAAAACTGCCAAAAAACTCACCCTGATGGCCAATGTCCTGGCCCTAAGGGGGGTCCTCCAGAGCCTGTAGTGAAGCCTGCGGCCGAACCAGTGAAGCCTGCAGTATGTGCTGAAAACTGCCAAAAAACTCACCCTAATGGCCAATGTCCTGGCCCTAAGGGGGGATCCTCCTGGCCATAAAAAATGTGGCCATGCATGCAGTTAATGGTGTTGATTTTACCATTGATGTATGGGATGTTTTTCCTCTTTAACAAATAAATCTCATACTTTAAGTCTCTTTATTTTGTTATTTTATTCATTTGCCTGAAGAGTTTAATTTTTATATTGCAGCAGCTGTTGCCCAAAGTGGTTCACAATAACTAAACAAATAATAGTACAGCGAAACAACAGAAAAAACATAGACAAGGTAATGATCAAACACCCATCATGAAGATGTCCAGGAAGTCTTAAAAGATGTGCTTTTAACATGGCCTTAAATTTCAGTAGTGACTTTACAGAAAGTGGGAGTTCATTCCAAAGTTTGGTTCTGACATGAGAACTCTGTTGCCATTATCTCAAGATGGATTATAAAATGCCAGTATACTAGAAAGATAACTGGCAAAATTGTGACACCTTATAAACAAGTAACATGATCTTATAGATAATTCTATCAAAACGGCCACTATTTTAAAAACGAAGTAATTGACTCAAATGTGGCTGACTTGAGCATTCTCGCCAGCATTCTGTGTTTTGAAGATGTGCCAATGCTTTGTTAATTCCAAAGTAAAGAGTTGCATTAGTGCGTACAAAGCTCTCGCTCGCACAATCTGCAGGGGTGGTCTCAAGGATGCTTACTTTCATATAAGCATCTGTCCTGCACACAGGAAATATATCAGTTTTTCCTTTCAGAGCAAAGTGTACACATTTTTTTTTTTATTCTTCCATTCAGGCTCAGCACGGGTTCAGCAGGTGCAGAGAGGCAGCGTTATCAGCGCTGAGACACAATGAGCTCAGAATATCAGCTTATCTGGATGATTTTCTGATATGTGCTCACTCACGGGAGTGTGCGGAACGGGACACAGAGATGTTCACGTCTCATCTCACGAATCTGGGGTCCAGAATCAACTTTGGGGGATGTGCGGCAGGGCTGCCGTAGATCTCTTCGCCTTGCAGGCAAACGCAAAGTGTCCGCTGTATGTCCTTTGGATGTGGATGCGCCGGCACATTTGTGGCCGAACGTGTTGCTATGCATTCCCACCGCTGAGTCTAATTTCTCCCACCCTGGACAGAGTAAGAGAAAACGAATGATCTATCCTTCTGATAGCCCGCTGATACTCTGCTTTTTGCTAAGCTTCATGAACAATGGGAGAGCGTTTTCTCTTATTAAACTTTACCTGGCTGCTATTTCGGCTTGTTATGTAGGCTTCAAGGAGTTTCAGTGGGACGGCACCGTCTTATATGTAGTTTTATGAAGGGAGTGAAGCGTTTGAGACCAGTGTCGAAGTGGCTGGTGCTGCCATGGGACTTGTCCACGGTTCTGAATGCTTTAACTCGAGCCCCGTTTGAACCTCTGGAGAGTGTTCATATTAAGCTTCTATCTCTTAAAATGGTCTTACTACTTGCGTTATTCTCAGCTAAGCGAGTGGTTGAGTTGGTTACATGCCTTGTCGGTTCATCAGGCATGTCTGAATTTCAGTCCGGTTGACAGCAAGGTTAACGCTGCTGCCTACCCTGCCTTTCGTTCCCAAAGTCAGTGATTCAGCTTAGAACTGCTCTGCTTTGGAGTTGCATGCCTTTTACCTAGGACTGGGTAGCATTAAAAAATGTCCCATAACGATATCAATACCAATACCGATACCTTGACTTCGATACCGGTTCCAGAGCTTCGGAGAATTGAATCACGAACGGTATAACGTAGCATCTTCATAATGACTGTGCGAGGCCTGCCAGAGTTGTTGGGTGGGACGATGCGATGAACTCTCATGATCTCCGGTTTAGCATCGGTCAACGTAGGGAACCATACAGGTAAAGATCCCGAGATATATGTTGTGAGATTCGTGGTTTCCATGCCTTCTGGGAGATTCATAATACGAACGTTATCCCTGCGGCTCCGGTCCTCCAAATCAGCCATCTTTTCCTCAATCTGGCGGCATATCGATCGTGCAGTTCTCTTACCCCATTAGAGCAGCTGGAAAGCTCAGACTGAATATTATCTAGCCTGTCTTGCAACGTTTTAAACTGCCCTTTAAAAAACTGCTGTTGTTTCTCCATAGCAGAGGCGATTATGGCGACGAGCGAATCCTCCATCTTTTCTGCCTCGTGCGCTTGATCACGCTGCGTTTGCTTGCTGGATGATTTTCCTTGACGAGAAGACATACTGTCGATGTCCAAAGTCAAAACATAAAACAAAGTGTAGAGCAATTAGCGAATAAACATGGATATATAAATGAAAATGAGTAGGGTTGGCGGAGTCAGAACACTACGCTGCCATCATGCTCACAGGTCACGTGCCTCCCTCCAAACAAATATGTATTAAGACGGGTTTTAAACATGTTTACAGAGGTAGAGGATCTGATAGACATTGGTAAACCATTTCACAACTTGGGATATGATAGACATTGGTAAACCATTTCACAACTTTGGGGCTGCAACTGAGAAAGCGCAATCTCCTTTGCCTTTTAAGCGTGACCAAGGAGTTTTAAAGAGCAGCTGGTTTTGGGACCTTAATGATCTCTGTGAGTAATAAAAATGTATGAGCTCAGAAACATATTTTGGTGCCAGTCTGTGCAGGGCTTTAAAAGTATACAAATGTACTTTATCCCAAAATGATCTGGTAGCAAGTGTAAGGCCAGAATAGGGGATATATGATACCTCTTGTGTTTGTATAAAAGCATGGATTACTTTCTCAAAGTAGTAAGAACGACAAACAATCTGCATTAATAGACACAGTTTAGGTAATAGTGGCCCACAGCTGCTTAGCAGAAGTATTTCTGTAAGACAGCAATAATGTGAGTTAACCGGTTAGCTGGAGACCTACACAATATAGAACACAAAACTACCTATCAGGTGCTCTTCGTTTGGGTGGAACACGTGTTATCTTCCCGGTCAGAAGTGACCGGACACCTAAAAATGAAACTTCCTCCACCCCAGTAAAACCAATGCAATTTATTTTTGGTCAATAATATTTTTTTCTTTTGTATTTTGAGAGGATTTGATGGTACTTATTAATATTTATGCAATATTTATGGCAAATTTTTGCCATTGAAAATAATACACAATTTTTTTTCTCACATTTTTTAAAATATTTCTTCAATTATTGCAGTATTTCAGATCAATATAGAGACTTTTTGTTTTTAAGTCAGATTAGGGACATCTATGGAGAGGCTTGTGAATTCTCTAGTTGTTTTTGGACCAAATTACTTTTAAGGTGAAGATTTGAATGTATTTTTTAGAAATTCTCAAATAAAACTTTTTGCCAAGGTTTATACATTTTTTGTAAATAAATTTGATGTGAAGTGTACACGTTTTTGCAGTATTACTACAGTCAAACCTGAATACAGAGAAAGCATTTTGTTACAGGTAACATTACGATTCATTTAAAAATGACAAAAATAAACAGTATGCTTTATCACAGCTTATTATTATTTATATATATATATTTTTTTTTAACATTATATTAATTATTATTTTAATCATTTTAATGATAATTATATATATATATATATATATATATATATATATATATATATAAATTCATTATAATTATTAATTATGTTATGTTTTTCACTATTGATGTTTTAGAGTTTCACCCCTTCATTGCTGAGCACTTTTTTTTCTGCATCGTGGCCGATTTGTAGTGATTTTTTGTGTTTTTGTCAATTTCCCATTCATTTTTTATGGTCGATCATTTTTGACCGAATAGCACAAGTGTGACTAATTGTTTTTGTACGACCACTTAGCCTGCTCGAATCATGCCTTCATTTTTTTTTGAGTGTTCACATACCTAATGCCATAAAAGTCACCAAGTTTCGTAACATTTCGATGAAGCTGTGATTTTTAGAAATTCAAAACAGAAAATTTCAGGTTGATGGCTTTGCAGATAACAGTTCCTTAACAGTGATAGAAGCCAAGGACTCAAACGATGGTAAAGAGAGAGCCTTCAAAACCAGCGCCAGATCCCAAGGGGGCATTGAAGGTGGCCGCAGAGGATGTGACCTCCTTGCTCCCCTGAGAAATCTGACCACCAGAGCATGCCTTCCGATCTATTGCCCATCAACCGGGGAACGAAACGAGGCAATAGTGGCCACATAAACCTTTAGCGTGGACGGCAGGCTCCCATTATCCAACCTGTGCTACGGGAAATGTAAAACATCTGACACGGGGGTCTCTGGGTCGTTATCTGCGTCACTGCACCATTTTACAAACGATCCCCATTTTAGAGCATAAAGGTGCCTGGTGGAAGGCTCACGAGACTCTGTGAATGTGTCCAACACTCGGTAGGGCATGGCGTCTAGCTCCCCTAAGGTCTCTGAAGCAGCCACACAACGCGCCTCATTACAAACAGATGCAGAAGAGGTCCCAGATAATCCGACCTGGGATGAAGTCTCCACTCTCCGTGAGGAATCCCGTTCCTTGAAAGCATGTCTGCTGTGTGGTTTAGGAGACCGGGGATGTGCATCGCTCTGATAGACAGAACATGTAATTACACCAACAATAGGAGGCTCGCATCCTGAATAGAATAGAATAGAATGAGGCATTTATATAGCGCTTTCATATGTACTACTGTACACCCAAAGCGCTTTACAATCATATCAGGGAATCTCTCCTCAACCACCACCAGTGTGTAGCATCCACTTGGATCCTGCTTGAAAAGGGCTTTAGAGTGCAAGCTGCCTTGGCGATTTATGTTCGAAACCACAGACATGTTGTCGATGCGAAACAACACAACACTACAGTGCGTCCTGTCACCAGTTCCAAGGGCACCCCTTGACTGAACATATCTGGGTCGGGCCACGGCCTTAGGGCAATGGCGCAGCTGTTTTAGACCAGAATGCGCATACAACCTGAGGTCCACACCCTCAAAGGGACTCGAGTTTTCAGCCAAAACTGCAGCGGTCGCATATGCAGAAGGCGCAGATGGCAGATACAGGGCTGTACAGTGCAACATATATGAAAAGATTGGTATGTGCGATGAATTAATGTACCACTGTAGCACTCGTGCGATACAGTTTTGTAAACTCCGTTACTTGTGTTTGTTTTCAGACATGATAACAGTCGTTTTGTAAGCTCGTGCTCGATCGGCCCAAAACCGGCATCCGACCAGCGCGGAAGGTCTCTACATGTTACTGTCTTTTCTCGAGGCAAAGTATTTTTTGATAAAATGCAATACATTTGAAAGTTATTTCATCTGACTCCATAAATGAAAAGGTTTTAATGATATATGTGCATCATTAAATGTGAGCGAATGTTTGACTATTCTTTTTAACTCTTTAATGAAATAATGTCAAAGACGGTTAGAATAATCAAATGTAACAATTTATCATGTCAGGTAAATGTATCATGCCAATTTCATAATCAATTCTAAGATAATCGATACAAAACATCAAATGCTCTGGAATAAAGAGAAGAGATGTAAACCCAACATTAAAATACATGATGCTGAATTCTTTGAGGTCCTTCAACATCATGGGCTCATCTGAGTAACACAAGGCCCCGAACCCCTTGCTACATTCCATTATATAGACCACCTTCCTAGGGACCACCCTTCCTTTGTGTGCCAGTTATCCCTAAACTCTTAAAAACCTTATTACCTTTTGTTTTACTTATTTGTCAGAGAGATCTTCAACTTCCACCTCCGGCAGAGCTTCGACCAGATCCCGAGGGAGTCTGGAGATATTGAGTCCGAGTGGACCATGTTCTCCACCTCCATTGTCAACGCGGCCACTCGGAGCTGTGGCCGTAAGGTCTCCGGTGCCTGTGGAGGCGGCAATCCCCGAACCCGGTGGTGGACACCGGAAGTAAGGGATGCCGTCAAGCTGAAGAAGGAGTCCTATCGGGCCTGGCTGGCTTTTGGGACTCCTGAGGCAGCTGACGGTTACCGACAGGCCAAGCGGACTGCAGCCCGGGTGGTTGTGGAGGCAAAAAAATCGGGCTTGGGAGGAGTTCGGTGAGGCCATGGAGAAGGACTATCGGTCGGCCTCGAAGAGATTCTGGCAAACCGTCCGGCGCCTCGGGGAAGCAGTGCCCTACCAACGCTGTTTACAGTGGAGGTGGGCAGCTGTTGACTTCGACTGGGGATGTCATCGGACGGTGGAAGGAATCCTTCGAGGATCTCCTCAATCCCGCCGTCACGTCTTCCATTGAGGAAGCAGAGGCTGAGGGCTCGGAGGCGGACTCGTCCATCACCCAGGCTGAAGTCACCGAGGTAGTCAAGAAACTCCTCGGTGGCAAGGCACCGGGTGTGGATGAGATCCACCCCGAGTACCTCAAGTCTCTGGATGTTGTGGGGCTGTCTTGGCTGACACGCCTCTGCAGCATCGCGTGGCGGTCGGGGACAGTGCCTTTGGACTGGCAGACCGGGGTGGTGGTCCCTCTTTTTAAGAAGGGGGACCGGAGGGTGTGCTCCAACTATAGGGGGATCACACTTCTCAGCCTCCCCGGGAAAGTCTATGCCAGGGTACTGGAGAGGAGAATATGGCCGATAGTAGAACCTCGGATTCAGGAGGAACAGTGTGGTTTTCGTCCCGGTCGTGGAACACTGGACCAGCTCTATACCCTCTCCAGGGTGCTGGAGGGTTCATGGGAGTTTGCCCAACCAATCCACATGTGCTTTGTGGATTTGGAGAAGGCATTCGACTGTGTCCCTCGCGGCATCTTGTGGAGGGTGCTCTGGGAGTATGGGGTTCAGGGCCATTTGCTAAGGGCTATCCGGTCCCTGTAGACTTGTTCCCGGTGCATGTTGGACTCCGGCAGGGCTGCCCTTTGTCGCTGGTTCTGTTCATAATTTTTATGGACAGAATTTCTAGGCGCAGCCAGGGGCCGGAGGTTGTCAGGTTTGGGGGCCACGCGATTTCATCTCTGCTCTTTGCGGATGATGTTGTCGTGCTGGCCCCATCAGACCAGAACCTTCAGCATGCACTGGGGCGGTTTGCAGCCGAGTGTGAAGCGGCTGGGATGAGAATCAGCACCTCCAAATCCGAAGCCATGGTTCTCAGTCGGAAAAGGGTGGTTTGCCCGCTTCAGGTTGGTGGAGAGTTCCTGCCTCAAGTGGAGGAGTTCAAGTATCTTGGGCTCTTGTTCACGAGTGAGGGAAGGATGGAACGGGAGATTGACAGACGGATCGGTGCAGCTTCTGCAGTAATGCGGTCGATGTACCGGTCTGTCGTGGGCGGCTCAGCTCTCGATTTACCGGTCAATCTACGTTCCTACTCTCACCTATGGTCATGAGCTGTGGGTCATGACCGAAAGGACAAGATCCCGGATACAGGCGGCCGAAATGAGCTTTCTCCGCAGGGTGGCTGGGCGATCCCTAAGAGATAGGGTGAGAAGCTCGGTCACTCGGGAGGAGCTCAGAGTAGACCCGCTGCTCCTCCACATCGAGAGGGGCCAGCTGAGGTGGCTCGGGCATCTTTTCCGGATGCCTCCTGGACGCCTTCCCGGGAAGGTGTTCCGGGCATGTCCCACCGGGAGGAGACCCCGGGGAAGACCTAGGACACGCTGGAGGGACTATGTCTCCCGGCTGGCCTGGGAACGCCTCTGTGTCCCCCCGGAAGAGCTGGAGGAAGTGTCTAGGGAGAGGGAAGTCTGGGCATCCCTGCTCAGTCTGCTACCCCCGCGACCCAGCCCCGGATAAGCGGAAGAAGATGGATGGATGGATGGAAATGAGACATTTGTACCAGTCGCACTGTGACATTTCAAATGATACCAAACATGAGAAATACTTGGTGATAATCATTCACATTAAACCATATATTCTTGGGTGAGTTTTTGGTGATCTTCGCATGGTGGGAGAAGGAGAGGGTGGATGAGGGAAAGATGTTGAGACTTTCGTCTCAATAGTGCACGAGGGGGAGTTCAAATATTATTTTCCAAAGAGGTCCTTTGTCCTCTCAGGGTCTGGTCGCTCTTCATCCAGACTGTCCGGCATCTCCTAATTTCTCAATTCTTACAGTTTTATACTTGTGCTTATGCGATATCACGATTTTTGATCGTGGATGATTTAATGTCTCCACGATCTGCTTTTGAAGAAATATGGTAGTATCGTGCTACAGCGCACATTCTATCAGCTACAGTTCTGGCGCCTTAGTCAAAAATAAAAATAATAATTATAAGTCATTGAGTACCAGCAACTGTTGCACGCATTCTTCAAAAACGTTTCTGTTCAACATAAATATCAGGTTTAAAACAACTTGAGAGTGAGTAAATAATGACAGAATTTTCATTTTTAGCTGAACTATCCCTTTAATGTTAATGAAACAACAAAACACAAAATCACTCACTGCTCTTGACTGAAGAACTTTAATACAGTAGCTTTAAAGATATTTTACAATTCCCTAACCTCAATAGAGGACAATTGTAAAGCTGTTAAGACATACAGGCTGTTGAAAAAGATAACTTATGTTTTATTTGTATGATTTTGATTAAAAAAAAATTGATTTCATTGTTTTATAGATTAAAGTGTTTTTATGGCTCTGTATTCCCCTATTGTTAAATCAATAAAAAATGTTTCAGCCTAAATTCTATCTGTTCATCATTAATATATATATATATACCATGTGACCATTTTGTCATTGATAGTGTTGCCATAGAAACAGTCAATCTTCTAATTATGTCATATGGCTTGACCGCAGTGCTCCACTCCTCCAAACCTAATCAAACACACCTGAACAAGCTAATCAAGGTCTTCAAGATTAGGCCACTAGAAAGCTACACGCAGGTGAGTTTCATCAGGGTTGGAGTTACCCAGACTTCCTTGGTTCTATAAATCTTTGGACAGCAATTTATGTTAAGGGATTCAGCAGCACATGTTTTCGGTGTAGTTTTGTGTGCCTCACTGTCCCTACTGACTGACTAATTAAGTGCATTTTCCAGTAGAGTTGATTGTGAGATCACCGGTCGAGAGGATGACAGCTCAGGTATACTGCTCGTTGAGAGTTGTTTTATTGTGTCTGTCTGCATGTTTGAGCATAAACCACGCTGGAGTCATAGGTGAGAAGATCTTTTAGCTTCATTACACTGCCCGAAGAAATGCATAAATAAATGCCTTACAAAATATGATGTTCAGTACAATTAGTTGTAATATTAAACTTATGAACAACATATTGATAGATGTCTTCTTTCTGCATTGTGCTTCTATAACATGCCTCACCAGTAGTGGGGTAGGTTGTTATGGCACTCTTTGTCTTTGAAATTAATTGTCAGTTTAGTTGTAAATGGTATTTCTACTTGATTTGAAGCAGATAAATGTAGGAATATTTTCAAATTTGAGATGCACTCTGTGAAACCCCTGACGTATAAATAGATGATGAATAATACTTAAAATACAATTCTTTCTGTCCATGCTTTGCGTGTTTTGTGCTGTACATCTAAGACTGAATGTTGCAAAATGGACTGACTAACGCTGACTATCTGAATCCATGCAGTGAAGCCTGCAGCTGAACCAGCAAAGTCTGCAGTATGTGCTGAAAACTGCCAAAAAACTCACCCTGGTGGCCAATGTCCTGGCCCTAAGGGGGGTCCTCCAGAGCCTGTAGTGAAGCCTGTTGCCGAACCAGCAAAGCCTCCAGTGAAGCCTGCAGTATGTGCTGAAAACTGCCAAAAAACTCACCCTGATGGCCAATGTCCTGGCCCTAAGGGGGGTCCTCCAGAGCCTGTAGTGAAGCCTGCGGCCGAACCAGTGAAGCCTGCAGTATGTGCTGAAAACTGCCAAAAAACTCACCCTAATGGCCAATGTCCTGGCCCTAAGGGGGGATCCTCCTGGCCATAAAAAATGTGGCCATGCATGCAGTTAATGGTGTTGATTTTACCATTGATGTATGGGATGTTTTTCCTCTTTAACAAATAAATCTCATACTTTAAGTCTCTTTATTTTGTTATTTTATTCATTTGCCTGAAGAGTTTAATTTTTATATTGCAGCAGCTGTTGCCCAAAGTGGTTCACAATAACTAAACAAATAATAGTACAGCGAAACAACAGAAAAAACATAGACAAGGTAATGATCAAACACCCATCATGAAGATGTCCAGGAAGTCTTAAAAGATGTGCTTTTAACATGGCCTTAAATTTCAGTAGTGACTTTACAGAAAGTGGGAGTTCATTCCAAAGTTTGGTTCTGACATGAGAACTCTGTTGCCATTATCTCAAGATGGATTATAAAATGCCAGTATACTAGAAAGATAACTGGCAAAATTGTGACACCTTATAAACAAGTAACATGATCTTATAGATAATTCTATCAAAACGGCCACTATTTTAAAAACGAAGTAATTGACTCAAATGTGGCTGACTTGAGCATTCTCGCCAGCATTCTGTGTTTTGAAGATGTGCCAATGCTTTGTTAATTCCAAAGTAAAGAGTTGCATTAGTGCGTACAAAGCTCTCGCTCGCACAATCTGCAGGGGTGGTCTCAAGGATGCTTACTTTCATATAAGCATCTGTCCTGCACACAGGAAATATATCAGTTTTTCCTTTCAGAGCAAAGTGTACACATTTTTTTTTTTATTCTTCCATTCAGGCTCAGCACGGGTTCAGCAGGTGCAGAGAGGCAGCGTTATCAGCGCTGAGACACAATGAGCTCAGAATATCAGCTTATCTGGATGATTTTCTGATATGTGCTCACTCACGGGAGTGTGCGGAACGGGACACAGAGATGTTCACGTCTCATCTCACGAATCTGGGGTCCAGAATCAACTTTGGGGGATGTGCGGCAGGGCTGCCGTAGATCTCTTCGCCTTGCAGGCAAACGCAAAGTGTCCGCTGTATGTCCTTTGGATGTGGATGCGCCGGCACATTTGTGGCCGAACGTGTTGCTATGCATTCCCACCGCTGAGTCTAATTTCTCCCACCCTGGACAGAGTAAGAGAAAACGAATGATCTATCCTTCTGATAGCCCGCTGATACTCTGCTTTTTGCTAAGCTTCATGAACAATGGGAGAGCGTTTTCTCTTATTAAACTTTACCTGGCTGCTATTTCGGCTTGTTATGTAGGCTTCAAGGAGTTTCAGTGGGACGGCACCGTCTTATATGTAGTTTTATGAAGGGAGTGAAGCGTTTGAGACCAGTGTCGAAGTGGCTGGTGCTGCCATGGGACTTGTCCACGGTTCTGAATGCTTTAACTCGAGCCCCGTTTGAACCTCTGGAGAGTGTTCATATTAAGCTTCTATCTCTTAAAATGGTCTTACTACTTGCGTTATTCTCAGCTAAGCGAGTGGTTGAGTTGGTTACATGCCTTGTCGGTTCATCAGGCATGTCTGAATTTCAGTCCGGTTGACAGCAAGGTTAACGCTGCTGCCTACCCTGCCTTTCGTTCCCAAAGTCAGTGATTCAGCTTAGAACTGCTCTGCTTTGGAGTTGCATGCCTTTTACCTAGGACTGGGTAGCATTAAAAAATGTCCCATAACGATATCAATACCAATACCGATACCTTGACTTCGATACCGGTTCCAGAGCTTCGGAGAATTGAATCACGAACGGTATAACGTAGCATCTTCATAATGACTGTGCGAGGCCTGCCAGAGTTGTTGGGTGGGACGATGCGATGAACTCTCATGATCTCCGGTTTAGCATCGGTCAACGTAGGGAACCATACAGGTAAAGATCCCGAGATATATGTTGTGAGATTCGTGGTTTCCATGCCTTCTGGGAGATTCATAATACGAACGTTATCCCTGCGGCTCCGGTCCTCCAAATCAGCCATCTTTTCCTCAATCTGGCGGCATATCGATCGTGCAGTTCTCTTACCCCATTAGAGCAGCTGGAAAGCTCAGACTGAATATTATCTAGCCTGTCTTGCAACGTTTTAAACTGCCCTTTAAAAAACTGCTGTTGTTTCTCCATAGCAGAGGCGATTATGGCGACGAGCGAATCCTCCATCTTTTCTGCCTTGTGCGCTTGATCACGCTGCGTTTGCTTGCTGGACGATTTTCCTTGACGAGAAGACATACTGTCGATGTCCAAAGTCAAAACATAAAACAAAGTGTAGAGCAATTAGCGAATAAACATGGATATATAAATGAAAATGAGTAGGGTTGGCGGAGTCAGAACACTACGCTGCCATCATGCTCACAGGTCACGTGCCTCCCTCCAAACAAATATGTATTAAGACGGGTTTTAAACATGTTTACAGAGGTAGAGGATCTGATAGACATTGGTAAACCATTTCACAACTTGGGATATGATAGACATTGGTAAACCATTTCACAACTTTGGGGCTGCAACTGAGAAAGCGCAATCTCCTTTGCCTTTTAAGCGTGACCAAGGAGTTTTAAAGAGCAGCTGGTTTTGGGACCTTAATGATCTCTGTGAGTAATAAAAATGTATGAGCTCAGAAACATATTTTGGTGCCAGTCTGTGCAGGGCTTTAAAAGTATACAAATGTACTTTATCCCAAAATGATCTGGTAGCAAGTGTAAGGCCAGAATAGGGGATATACGATACCTCTTGTGTTTGTATAAAAGCATGGATTACTTTCTCAAAGTAGTAAGAACGACAAACAATCTGCATTAATAGACACAGTTTAGGTAATAGTGGCCCACAGCTGCTTAGCAGAAGTATTTCTGTAAGACAGCAATAATGTGAGTTAACCGGTTAGCTGGAGACCTACACAATATAAAACACAAAACTACCTATCAGGTGCTCTTCGTTTGGGTGGAACACGTGTTATCTTCCCGGTCAGAAGTGACCGGACACCTAAAAATGAAACTTCCTCCACCCCAGTAAAACCAATGCAATTTATTTTTGGTCAATAATATTTTTTTCTTTTGTATTTTGAGAGGATTTGATGGTACTTATTAATATTTATGCAATATTTATGGCAAATTTTTGCCATTGAAAATAATACACAATTTTTTTTTCTCACATTTTTAAAAATATTTCTTCAATTATTGCAGTATTTCAGATCAATATAGAGACTTTTTGTTTTTAAGTCAGATTAGGGACATCTATGGAGAGGCTTGTGAATTCTCTAGTTGTTTTTGGACCAAATTACTTTTAAGGTGAAGATTTGAATGTATTTTTTAGAAATTCTCAAATAAAACTTTTTGCCAAGGTTTATACATTTTTTGTAAATAAATTTGATGTGAAGTGTACACGTTTTTGCAGTATTACTACAGTCAAACCTGAATACAGAGAAAGCATTTTGTTACAGGTAACATTACGATTAATTTAAAAATGACAAAAATAAACAGTATGCTTTATCACAGCTTATTATTATTTATATATATATATATATTTTTAACATTATATTAATTATTATTTTAATCATTTTAATGATAATTATATATATATATATATATATATATATATATATAAATTCATTATAATTATTAATTATGTTATGTTTTTCACTATTGATGTTTTAGAGTTTCACCCCTTCATTGCTGAGCACTTTTTTTTCTGCATCGTGGCCGATTTGTAGTGATTTTTTGTGTTTTTGTCAATTTCCCATTCATTTTTTATGGTCGATCATTTTTGACCGAATAGCACAAGTGTGACTAATTGTTTTTGTACGACCACTTAGCCTGCTCGAATCATGCCTTCATTTTTTTTTGAGTGTTCACATACCTAATGCCATAAAAGTCACCAAGTTTCGTAACATTTCGATGAAGCTGTGATTTTTAGAAATTCAAAACAGAAAATTTCAGGTTGATGGCTTTGCAGATAAAGCGGGTAGAGGAATGACCTGTTCTTTAAAGGGGATAGAGACTTAGGAACGTAACCCCATCTCGGCCGGAGAGTGACACTGCAGTTGCAGGGTCCAAAACAAATACAATCACCATCCACCAAGAAAGCAAGTAAATCCCCAGTGCACTTGGCAGAAGCCAGGGCAAGAAGCAGAGCAGTTTTCAGAGAGAGTTCCTTAACAGTGATAGAAGCCAAGGACTCAAACGATGGTAAAGAGAGAGCCTTCAAAACCAGCGCCAGATCCCAAGGGGGCATTGAAGGTGGCCGCAGAGGATGTGACCTCCTTGCTCCCCTGAGAAATCTGACCACCAGAGCATGCCTTCCGATCTATTGCCCATCAACCGGGGAACGAAACGAGGCAATAGTGGCCACATAAACCTTTAGCGTGGACGGCAGGCTCCCATTATCCAACCTGTGCTACGGGAAATGTAAAACATCTGACACGGGGGTCTCTGGGTCGTTATCTGCGTCACTGCACCATTTTACAAACGATCCCCATTTTAGAGCATAAAGGTGCCTGGTGGAAGGCTCACGAGACTCTGTGAGTGTGTCCAACACTCGGTAGGGCATGGCGTCTAGCTCCCCTAAGGTCTCTGAAGCAGCCACACAACGCGCCTCGTTACAAACAGATGCAGAAGAGGTCCCAGATAATCCGACCTGGGATGAAGTCTCCACTCTCCGTGAGGAATCCCGTTCCTTGAAAGCATGTCTGCTGTGTGGTTTAGGAGACCGGGGATGTGCATCGCTCTGATAGACAGAACATGTAATTACACCAACAATAGGAGGCTCGCATCCTGAATAGAATAGAATAGAATGAGGCATTTATATAGCGCTTTCATATGTACTACTGTACACCCAAAGCGCTTTACAATCATATCAGGGAATCTCTCCTCAACCACCACCAGTGTGTAGCATCCACTTGGATCCTGCTTGAAAAGGGCTTTAGAGTGCAAGCTGCCTTGGCGATTTATGTTCGAAACCACAGACATGTTGTCGATGCGAAACAACACAACACTACAGTGCGTCCTGTCACCAGTTCCAAGGGCACCCCTTGACTGAACATATCTGGGTCGGGCCACGGCCTTAGGGCAATGGCGCAGCTGTTTTAGACCAGAATGCGCATACAACCTGAGGTCCACACCCTCAAAGGGACTTGAGTTTTCAGCCAAAACTGCAGCGGTCGCATATGCAGAAGGCGCAGATGGCAGATACAGGGCTGTACAGTGCAACATATATGAAAAGATTGGTATGTGCGATGAATTAATGTACCACTGTAGCACTCGTGCGATACAGTTTTGTAAACTCCGTTACTTGTGTTTGTTTTCAGACATGATAACAGTCGTTTTGTAAGCTCGTGCTCGATCGGCCCAAAACCGGCATCCGACCAGCGCGGAAGGTCTCTACATGTTACTGTCTTTTCTCGAGGCAAAGTATTTTTTGATTAAATGCAATACATTTGAAAGTTATTTCATCTGACTCCATAAATGAAAAGGTTTTAATGATATATGTGCATCATTAAATGTGAGCGAATGTTTGACTATTCTTTTTAACTCTTTAATGAAATAATGTCAAAGACGGTTAGAATAATCAAATGTAACAATTTATCATGTCAGGTAAATGTATCATGCCAATTTCATAATCAATTCTAAGATAATCGATACAAAACATCAAATGCTCTGGAATAAAGAGAAGAGATGTAAACCCAACATTAAAATACATGATGCTGAATTCTTTGAGGTCCTTCAACATCATGGGCTCATCTGAGTAACACAAGGCCCCGAACCCCTTGCTACATTCCATTATATAGACCACCTTCCTAGGGACCACCCTTCCTTTGTGTGCCAGTTATCCCTAAACTCTTAAAAACCTTATTACCTTTTGTTTTACTTATTTGTCAGAGAGATCTTCAACTTCCACCTCCGGCAGAGCTTCGACCAGATCCCGAGGGAGTCTGGAGATATTGAGTCCGAGTGGACCATGTTCTCCACCTCCATTGTCAACGCGGCCACTCGGAGCTGTGGCCGTAAGGTCTCCGGTGCCTGTGGAGGCGGCAATCCCCGAACCCGGTGGTGGACACCGGAAGTAAGGGATGCCGTCAAGCTGAAGAAGGAGTCCTATCGGGCCTGGCTGGCTTTTGGGACTCCTGAGGCAGCTGACGGTTACCGACAGGCCAAGCGGACTGCAGCCCGGGTGGTTGTGGAGGCAAAAAAATCGGGCTTGGGAGGAGTTCGGTGAGGCCATGGAGAAGGACTATCGGTCGGCCTCGAAGAGATTTTGGCAAACCGTCCGGCGCCTCGGGGAAGCAGTGCCCTACCAACGCTGTTTACAGTGGAGGTGGGCAGCTGTTGACTTCGACTGGGGATGTCATCGGACGGTGGAAGGAATCCTTCGAGGATCTCCTCAATCCCGCCGTCACGTCTTCCATTGAGGAAGCAGAGGCTGAGGGCTCGGAGGCGGACTCGTCCATCACCCAGGCTGAAGTCACCGAGGTAGTCAAGAAACTCCTCGGTGGCAAGGCACCGGGTGTGGATGAGATCCACCCCGAGTACCTCAAGTCTCTGGATGTTGTGGGGCTGTCTTGGCTGACACGCCTCTGCAGCATCGCGTGGCGGTCGGGGACAGTGCCTTTGGACTGGCAGACCGGGGTGGTGGTCCCTCTTTTTAAGAAGGGGGACCGGAGGGTGTGCTCCAACTATAGGGGGATCACACTTCTCAGCCTCCCCGGGAAAGTCTATGCCAGGGTACTGGAGAGGAGAATATGGCCGATAGTAGAACCTCGGATTCAGGAGGAACAGTGTGGTTTTCGTTCCGGTCGTGGAACACTGGACCAGCTCTATACCCTCTCCAGGGTGCT